>JAODUP010000039.1:472500-1152500 GCA_025642065.1 Paralvinella palmiformis
ATTCTCATTTTTTTAATGATTATTTGGTGGGAATATTTCTATTGCCTACTCTAAAATGATTATATTAATTATATAGCATAATATCGGATAATAAATATATAATTATAGTCGAGTGAGTGGGTGAGTGGGTGAGTAAGAGAATGAGTTATTGACTGACTGATTAACTAACTAACCTAGTTATTTCCGTGTCTCTTATTCTTCAAACTATAAACATTCTAAACAAAAAGCTCATATGTACGCGTATTATTCTGTTTGTTTCTTGTTTAACCTTATTATCATAATTTATTCCGTCCGAAGCTATAATTTTTTCTAAGTCTGGGCAACAATATTTTCTTGTATATGAAGTAATTCAGTCACAGTGTGTGTTCACTACATTGTTCTTGTTACTTCTTTTGTCGCACACTCTCGCAAATATATTCTACGAAGAAAGTCAAATGTTTTCTTCAAATTTATTGACAAAGCACAACGAGTCATTTACTAGCACCCACATAGTGTTTGATTGGCAAATATTCAATATTATAATATATATATATATATATATATATATATAGTCACATACAAGCGCATGCACGTCCATACCTACACACAATGGCAAGATAACACACAATATCGACCTTCACTGGTGAATAGGAAAAACCTTAACATACACATAGCAGACACGTGACAACGAACACGTGACGTCAGCCGGAAGCACGATCCAGTGACAGTACTGTCCTACCAGCTGCATCATCCACTGTGGCAGCTGGTCAATACGACTCGACCCTCGGAGAGGGGAGCATCCTTGAAAAGGAAATGGCACAATCTTTTACGCACGCTCACATCTGATCCCGATCGTTTCTGGTTCGGGATCAGTGCGGAAAGGCGGTCGGCGATCCCATCAGCGCAGGACTGGGCGCATGGAACGACATGTGTCCCGATGGCAAAGTTGGAAATCCGTAAAATGCAGCAGCGGCAGCTGCGTGTATTGGCAGGCCGAACGCAGGCGGCAACATTGGTCTGGCGGCCATCTTTAATTTCTCCAGTTCCGCTTCCTGTAGGCGTTTCGCCTTCGCCCGACGATTCTGGAACCAGATTTTGACCTGGGTTTCAGTGAGGCTCAGTGAGGCAGAGAACTCGGCCCGTTCGGCGATTGAGAGGTATTGCTTTTCCCGGAACTTACGCTCCAAAGACAAGAGTTGCTGCGTGGTGAAAGGCGTGCGCGGCTTCCGGTTTGTCTTGTGCTTCCGGAGTTGGCATTTGTTGACGTTGATCCTAGGTGGACTGCCGAGTTCTGTGAGGGAGAGAGTTTATAACAGCGTTAAATATCAGCCAACAACAACAACAATAATAATAATACACTTTTAATAAAGTAACTTTACTCACAAGAACCATTGTAACTTCAGCGTAATCAAGTCGAAAAGGTTTTTTTTTAAATTGAACAATTTAAATTGAGAAGCCGGAAATAAGTAGAAACTTCGATAGTGAAAAGGAAAAACAGAAATTTGAAAGGATGTTTTTAAACCAAAAGCCGGAATACATGTTTATAAACGAAGGTATTTCTTGTATAAACTAAAATGATCAAATTTTGCTCCTAAATTAGTACAAATTGTATGTTTCCAGAGCGTGGTGTGGAATTTTGGCATAATTATTACAAAGTCAAAACGATAACGTGGTAGTGATAACAATAAATTAAATGTTTTATGCACGATGGGACAGTTGAAGGTCGACAAACCCTCATATTAATTGTAATTATTAACCTAATTTAATTTATGTGTCCGTATATTTGACCCATAAGACAACAGGTATGTGTTAATAGGCTAGTTGTTAATTAGTAAATGGTTTAAAATAGTGGCCCATTGACACGACATATTGCTCCAATTATGTGTCAGGGTTAGCTACAATAATTAACTTGGTGGTTGATTGATTACAAATGGAGATGGCAATTAGCAGTTGTCTTATAATGAGGGCTAATTCATAATGGAGAAACAATATGGCTGACTGGATAATAGACAAGGTAACACTAACGGATAGAGTGAAGATAATGCGTGCGCGCGTGCATGGGTGTGTGCACGCGCGACTTTCCTTCGGTAAGTCGGTTAGTCTGTCTCTTAACTATGTCTCTCACTCTGTCTGTGTTTCTACCTATATTTATCCGTCTGTCTATATATCTGTGTTTTAAAGGTATATGGCTCAATTTGTGCCTTTGTGCGCACGCAATTTTAAATATTCGAGTAAACCTGAATAACCACGCGTTTCAGTTCAATTATATATTCTGCGCGCACGCACCACCGCCTCCTCTCCTCACGGAACATATGCAAGATTGGGTTTTAAGCAGGTGTTTGTGTATATCGCTTGCTAGAACAAAATTATCTGTACGCGCTTACGCACTGTCCCCCGTGCAGGCGGATGGGCGTCCCCCCCCCTCCCCGCCATTAACAATCACGTGACCCTATATCGAAATGAGAAACTGCGTCAACAAAATGTTGTTAAACTTAGAATTAAGCGGGCTATAATACGATATGTAGTCCACCACCAACGATACTTACGTCACTAAAAAATACCTTGACAACGCTTATCTCTCATTACCGACGTCAAAATTAATTAATCAGAAACAATTAACAAGTGTTCATATCGGCAGATGTGTGGAGTAGTTATAATAGGGGATGTATAATAGAGATTGTTAACCCCCCGGATTAGTAGGTCAATCACACAGGGCCCACTTCTATATTTGCCGAATTATTTATTTATAAATGTGGATAAAAATACAAATTAATCAATTTTGATCAGTATCGGCGTATTAATATCGCAGATAATCAGCAATGAATGTGCTTGCGGTGTTTGGACAACGTTCTGCGGGTCTATTGTTAGTCGCGCATGCGCGTTGACAGATCGCGGTTCGTGATCGACGAATCCGATAAGATTCACGATGACGTGACGCCGTGCTTTTTTGAAAACAGACCATAATCGGGGGTAACATTCCCACAAATCCGCGCCTTTGAAGAGGGCGCCCGTCGTACATAAAGTGCCACGGAACGGAATAATCGTTAATTAGAAATCAATAGCGTGGGGGGGGGGGGGGGGCTGTTGAAATTGCTATAATTTAATTATAAGTTTTGTATTCGCTAATTCAGCCGTTTTCCCTGCAATCGACCTCGCCAGGTGAACATATTATCCATACAAAGGGAGGCAGCTTCATTTGTTGCCAAATTGATAGGACCGCACCCACCCTCCGCGAAGTTTAATACAAATTATTGCCGATGACGTTTGATAATTTTAGCCAATCGGATGCCATTATAATCGCTCACCGCCGTGGCTGAGCTGGGAGGGAGGGAGGGGGGGGGAGGTCTCAAGGACGCTGTTCCAACCGACATAAGGCATATTAAGGTTAGACATGAAAAGAACGGAAATAATCGACGGGCGTAGATTACTGAGGTAGATATATAAATAAAATATTAATCAAGTCTCAACTAAGAAATTCGTGGTGTTCAAATTATTTTTGGTATCTCATCTGTTTTTTGTTTATTTGTTTGCGGTTCCGCAGGGTTTTTTTTTGTAGTCATTACTCTAGTCAACGAGCCGTTAAACACGGACAGGCGCGGAGAAGGAAAAAAGTCTGTGAATTGTGACATCATTGTTAGAAAAAAACAGATGAAAGCTTGAACAATATACCTGACCACAATTCGGCGCGTGTATTGCAGCATAGGCTACTTTATAATTTGCGATTAAGAGTAACAAACTTTTGGAAGACGGTGTATTTCGTCGATTATGGAGAGAATGCTAGACAAAGAAATCGTCTGAGACTTGGAAAATGAGAAATTTTAGTTAATTATGGTTTTAGTTTTAAAATAAAACTAGCTTACATAAGGACTATATATCAGATATTTAATTGTGGTGTGAGTACCTTTGAGTGTGAACTATTCATTAATTGTCGCAGATGTCAAAGGTCAAACACTAATCGTCTGCTGTTTTAGCAAATATCCGTTAATTCGAATACAGTACACCAATCTTCCTTATGTGACATTGAGAATGAACTCTTGGCAATATTCAAATTAATATGCGAACTCTAATAAATTAATTAATTAATTATTTCCCAATAATATCACACTTACGTCTTGGTGGTGATATTCGTCCTGGAGAAAGCCAAGGAAAGGCAAAGTTAGTTGGCCATTTTGTGGCGTCCACGTGACCCGGAATAAAACCTGGAGTCTGAGTGGCTGGCACCAGCGGCAGAACGCCATCTAGTCTCTTTAGTCCTGGATCGGCCTGATCCAGAGAGGAGAGCAAACGATCTGACCCTCCGCTGCTATTGTTTGAACTGTTCAGGATACCGTCAACGCTGAATGCAGGGTGACGTCGTGATCCCGATTCGCTAGTCGGAGGGGTGACTGGGGTTCGGGATCTCTGTCCGTCGTCACTAGCTATACTGGATCCGTCGACCGATTCCGCCTCGTCGCTTTCCATCGGCGTACTGGATCGACGCATCTCGTCACGTGACCAGTTCGTGTCTCCGGATCGATGATGTAACGGATTCTGCTCAAGGGGCGCCACCTCGGCGTCCGGATTCGACCGTTTCGCGATCGTGTCGTCATTGCTCCGGATCTGTCGATTGTTTGACGGTTTGGCCATCAGGGCGGCGACACTGAAGGCGAGAACCGGCTTCTTGGTGGGCGTCGGGGAACGAGCCGGATGTTGTGTCGTCCGCGTCGAACACGTGGTGGCGCTCTCACGGTGTGCCGGATGGCACGGATCACGTGACTCACTGCCCGACACTTGCCCATCGTCGACGAGTTCATCGCGATGATGATAATGATGATGATGATGATGCGAATTATCCATCATCTGATTGCCGACTCCAGGACTGACTTTGGAGAATGCCGACTGGCCGCTCACCTGCAGAATCATAAATGGATCGTCTGTTATCGGCGATTGTCAATAAATGCTACCTGCTGCAGGTTCTCGGGGTTCCTCTACCTGCCGTCGATGATCCGGTTGGGCAAACCTGGCGTAGATTGTCAGTTGGTCTGCCTGAGATTTCGAGGTCTCTCTAGGTGTCGTAGATCACTAAGTTCCTCTACCTGCCGTAGGTTGTCATGTGAACTTCTTGCACGAGCTCTACCTTCACCTGGAGCCGATCGCGAACCACCTGCACCTGGAATTGCCGGTGACAATGGTTAGTGAATAGCCGGGCACTAAATAACTCGAGTGTTAGCCACTCGACGGCACGGGCATGCTCTGAACAACTAGCCTCTCGCTTTAATGTTGTTAACTAGAACAACAACATTAACAATAACAACAACAACACGTTGACACAACACTCACAAAGGCCAAACCCACTATGTCCTCTCTAGCCGGCTCTCGCTGGTTTTGTTCCGCTAGTACGCCAGTTATGGCCGACGTCACCGACTTCTCGGCATCCGATTGGTCCAACGTTAATTACCGTTTAGCGGTCGGTCGTAATTGGTCGGTGGGCGGAACCTCTGGGCCATGGGGGCGTGGCCTATGAGAAGCTGGGCTGTGATAATTCTTTAAGCATTCTTCGCATCTTTTCGCCGTCATCTCGGCGCCGCCAGTATTTGGGGGGTTGCTTTTTCAGCTTGTTTGCCGATATTTGTTTTTTGTTTGTCTGTTTTTTTTAGTTATTTTTTAGCCGATCTTCAGCCGCCACTCGTCACTTTTCAGCCATCGGGTCGGGTCGGCAGGCAAATAGCAACCGGACCGAGCAAGTAGCTCAAGATTGAGACCCAAGTTGAGGTATTACACGAGAATGCTAGTCGCGCGTGAAGTCGTATCTAAATTAATGTGTTTTGGGGGATAATATCGCAATTTTACCCTTCAACTGACACCATGACGTCAGAGGAAATTCTAGTAAAATTATTCCTGAAAATTATTGCCCCAAAGTTCACCAATATTTATGTCACTAGAAGTTCGTGATCTCCAAATGATCCCTTGTCTTCTACGAATATCGTGGTCATACATTGACATAACACAACGAACAGGGGACAATACTGACCACCCAAGGAACTCACTGGATACACGAGTTCTGTAGAACCCGATTTTATTTCGAGATGCGTGAAGACTATACCAGCACTCCATACACCTGGAACCCGTGGCGAGTTTTCGTAGAACACCAGGAACCAGTCATAGATCGTCTGAGACAAAGAACCATCGAACGTACGAATCCACCGTGGAAAGACAGATCCCAGAGAATCGGTGGGGTCGGGGGTGGGGGGTTAGAAAAAGAACCCAACTTAACTTCGTAGTCGGTAGCCTGTAACCCTCCAAACTTATAAGCCATTATCCCCCCACGTCTCCTATAAATAAAGAACCAGTGAAAGATATCCCATCCACACTCCACCAAATATGTGGAAACCACGAACGAACCCTCAGGTACAGATGAGAAACCACTTCCTGGCACTACCCCCCGGAGTCGGTCGAACCTGACACATATACGATACCGAGGACGTCCAAGCTGCCACCAGGGGACGTCCGAGGTGTGGTGGCGTCCTCTAGCGTCCGAGGTCGAATCACGAAGCAGAAAATTAACTCTCGGCTCGATGTCATCAATATGGCGACAGAAAACAACAACTGGAGACATAGGATTGGCTCTCTCTCTCTCTCTCTCTCTCTCTCTCTCTCTCTCTCTCTCTCTCTCTCTCTCTCTCTCCCTCTCTCTCTCTCAGAGATAATGATCTCGGGCCGAGACCTGCTGCAAATTGGCGCACACCTTGCGCCGAGTGGTAGAACTAGTGGTAGAACAAACGACTACAAAATGCCTTCAACCTATAGACACACATATATCACCTCTACACACCGACAACATATAGTACACACCGACCAAAAACAGACAGACGGACAGACAGGTGGACCATCCCATCCATCCATATATATATACATACACAAACTACATGCACAGCCTCGCCACTGTCGCGCCACTTTCACCCGAAGACGAACCGTGTTAAGATTAATTTCCAAACCGAACTCGGCGCTTCCCCAAAACCGAGAGACAATTTACCGCCTCACCCACCAGCTACCGTTATTATTAAGGGGGAACCCCTCGATTTGACCAGCTAGACGGATAGATGGCGCCAGCGAGCGGACCACATCAAAGCGCTCCATTATGGCGAAAAGTGGCCGCGGACGAGGACAATAAAACCGGCGAGAAATCGGCGAAAAACCGCCTCCATCGTCCAACAGCGAGCTGCCATATCACGATTGGGTATCTTTCCGTACTCTTGGTATGTTCTGTTGTCATCTAACATCTACCAAACTGTCCGATTTAAAGGTCTATCTCGGTCTCTCTGATGTCTTTCTTGGTCGCGAAACGGAGACGTGAAGCGGCTGATATACAGTAATATTGACGTGAAACTGAGCGGAAAAACGCTTAATTATCGACGGCCAAGATGGCCACGGATATGACGGACGAGCGCGTGGTGACGTCATCGCTTTGTCGGTGTTACGTCACCATTTGATGGGCGCGCGTGGCGAGTTAAACTGGATCGGCGTCCTTGGTTACTATGTGTGTGTGTGTGTTGTGTGTGTGTTGTGTGTGTGTGTGTGTGTGTGTGTGTGTGTGTGTGTGTGTGTGTGTGTGTGTGTGTGTGTGTGTGTGTGTCGAGAGTTTCATCCGGACACCTCATGAATTTCTGCTAACAAGTTAACAGTTATCGCTTATACGTCATAATTTATTGCTTATAAGTCATAAGTTATTGGTTATATATGGACTACTGGATACACGCTCAATAGTTGTGTATACGTCATAATTCACTAAGTATGGGTACTAATTTCGCTACACAAGAGTCACGTGTACATCAAAGTTTGCAAAATATACGTCATGCTTTTATGTGTATACGACATGAGATGTGGTGATGAATGAATAGTGAGTGGTACTGGGTGTAGGGTAACAACTGTATTGTGTAGAGTAATGCGTGGCGAATTGTGGGAAATGTGTGGTGTGTTGAGGGAAATGGATGGAGGGTGGGTATTTGAGGACAGTGAGTGGAGAGTAATAGGTGGGTGTTGGGTGGGGCGGTACTGGTGTAGATTTATATGTGAAGGGTAATGGAGAATTGTGAATAGATAATGAGTGAAGAATGCGATGTCACAATAATGGTTTAAAGGTGTGTTTATATCAGTGAATGTACATTGAATGTATAGTTAAATCCATAATACACACACGCACACAGGCACACACACACATACACGCACACACACATGCACACACGCACACACACACACACACACACACAGGTTACCATTTTCTACCCATTATCTATCTCTCAGACAGGTGATACCGAACCAACCAAATTAGACAACACACACCAGAGGGCGCTGCCCTACACTCTCTCATTTGACAAAGCTGTTACACGCGGAAAACAATAAATCGTTGATCTAATTACGATCCAAACTCAATTCTAACAATTAATTTACGCCTTTTGTCGCCCACTTAATGGGCAAAAAATTACAAACTATAATTTGGGTAACTTATCATTAATAATTATGAGAAATACAATAAAAATGGGGGCCAACCCCAACTCATGGGTAATAGAAGGTTAGGGGTGAAGGGGTGGGTGGATGTGGTATTGTTGTGGGGGTGGTGGTCTCATATATATATATATATATATATATTATATATATATATATATATATATATATATATATATAGCTTTAGTAATACACAGGCATATATTGTAGATGATGATAATTTGAGTTTGTCTTTTTTGTTGCTGGGTCAGTCAGTCAGTCAGTCAGTCAGTCAGTCAGTCAGTCAGTCAGTCAGTCAGTCAGTCAGTCAGTCAGTCAGTCAGTCAGTCAGTCAGTCAGTCAGTCAGTCAGTCAGTCAGTCAGTCAGTCAGTCAGTCAGTCAGTCAGTCAGTCAGTCAGTCAGTCGATCAGTTAGTGAGTCTGTCAATTAACCAGTCAGTCAGTCAGTCAGTCAGTCAGTCAGTCACTAATCAGTAGACCAGTGAGTCAGTGAGTCAGTTAGTTACAGTACGCTTGTCCGTCAATTAGTCAGTGAGAAAGACAGACAAGTTGGTGAGACACTACACATCTCAGCATGAAAAGTCGAAGCTCTGCATTGATTCTCCTGATGAAGCGTCCAGAGATTGAAATAAGCAAACCTTGTTCTTTGTGCCAGTACTTTAACCCTCACTGCTAGAACACACATGCGCCACAAGCCCCCCCCCCCTCCCGTAAACATACATTTATCTGCCAGAGAATAGTTCGAAGAAATCACAAACGTATACGTACACGTGCACAAATACGCAAAACTCCAAGGATCTTTGGCTATATTTTAGGTATTTATTTCACGTACACACATACACACACGCGCGCACGCACACACGAACGCACACACGCACACCGTTTATGTGGAGTTCGCGGAGCTGGATATTGTATAAAAACTAAGGAACAATTTGGAGCAGACGATAAAAATCTTCACGCCTCACAGACACCAACACAGAGCCAACAATAAACACCATAATTAAACATTATCTTACACAATAAGCTAAATACTTCAGATATTTACTGCCTTATTACAACAGAATAATACCTGCCAGAAGTCAGTAATTGATCTATGTGCTTAGATTAGTTTCGAATTACCGATTGCCATCGATGCGAAACTAAAATTGTATATAGAGGCCTGTGTGTGTGTGTGTGTGTTAAATAATGCTTCTTTTTTGTAAATTAGGGTTTGGAGTATTTAGAATAAGATCTACTTTATGTCCGTTCTATCATCAAAACTTCAACAAAAAACTATTCAAGCTGCCCTTTGCGCTTAAATTTCAACATAACCTAGTCGCGGCGCATAAATACAACGAGCCAATATATATTCGTCAAGCTTCCGCGATTGGGCGTGAATAAATTAGGAATAAAATGCAAATATTAGAACGATTTCACGCCGAAGGAGGAGGCGCCATTTTCCTGGACAGCGGCTACGAGTTTGTCAACTATGCCACTACAGTTAGATTCCGTTTAGCCGCTGCTTGCATTCGATGTTTCGCTGCCGATACTCGGCTATCAATTAAACGTGGCGACCAGAGCCATTGTCTCGGTGCTTTTGTCACAGGCCAATAGGTGTCGTTTCAGCGCCGGAAATGTGCCGCCGACAAGCTCGTAAAATGGCCGACTTCACAACAGATAGGATCGTGATCGCTGCCAAAAGTCGCCATTGTGATGGTAATAAGTCTTCGGACGGCTCATAGGTGGCGCTTCTCTTATCTTTTGCTTGGCTCGAAGACAAAATGGCGACCGCCGGAGGGCGGCACTGCTGTGTGCGTGTCTGCGGGCGTGTTTGTATGTGTGTGTATGTATGTCTGTATGCGTGTGCCTGTATGTATGTGGTGCGTGCGTACGTGCGTACGTGCGTATTGTATGTGTCTGCCATGTCCCTCTGCCGCTATTTATCCATAAGAGGCGACATCCTCTTAGAAAAACGTGTAACAACACATAACAGTGCATACGTTCCTATTCCTCAAACCGTTGTCACCCTTGCCTTCTAATAGTAGCCTTTCCACAAAGGACAAAGTTTGTCCCTGTCTCAACCTCACCCCTCCACCCCGACTTTCCCCTATTACCGACCACTTCCGCTCTCCCATCGGTCGCTAGGAGAAAAGAATTCGCTTTAGCGTCCCGAGGAGGCGTGGCCATCATGTCACGTGGGGGCCGGCCGGCAAAATGGCTCCAAATTATGCGATTCTCTTAATTCAATCAAATACGATCGTCTGCCATTGAGCGGTAATTAAGCGACAGTGATTGTGGCCGAGCGCGGGAACAAAAAACAAACAGCAGACTATCGCCATTATTGGCGGTAAATCGAACAATTTCGCGCGCACACATGCACACACACACCACACACACACACAGACACAGAGAGAGAGGCGCAAATACACTGGAGCCTCTAAACTAACAATATTGTCACCAGTCATTGAGTTCGAGTACTGATCACACTTCAGTGAAGAGAGGACGTACTTGAGGTGAGATTAACTGTAATTTGATTGTTTTATGGCCGACAATCTGAGGCTTCGAAAGTCGACTTAAGTGGCCGCCATCTTGTTATAAACATCGACTTGACGACTTTCGACAATAACTGTAATTAGGCGACGGACCAGTGTGACAAGCGCGGTATGGGAAATATCGCGTTCAGTAGTTATATGAGCTTTAGTGCATGTATAAATGGATGAGTGTGTGTGTGTGTGTGTGTGTGTGTGTGTGTGCTTGATTGCTTGCTTGCAGGTAACGTAGCGTAGTAAATCACGAGCAGGTTGGCTAGTTGTTTAATGATACGTTGCCAAAAACGGAAGTTATTTCATCAACCGAACCGTAATCGTCCGTGATCACGTGCACGGAAGTGAAGAAAATTGCGTTTCCTTCTTGTTGTAATTGGTGTCTTTGGAGTTGGTTTGTCTCGACTAGTTCGTGTAGTTGGTGCTAATCTGTGGTAGAGAGGTTAGTGTATAGTTGATGATACTCTGTGTTAGAGGGTTTAGTTCGTGTTTTAGTGTTATTCTGTCTTAGAGCGGTTAGTTCATGTAGTTGGTGCAGATTTGTGGTTGAGGGGTTAGTTCGTGTAGGTGCAGATTTGTGGTTGAGAGGTTAGTTCGTGTAGTTGGTGCAGATTTGTGGTTGAGGGGTTAGTTCGTGTAGTTGGTACTAGTCCTAAGAAGTAGTTTTAATCCATGCATGTAGTTGGCTTAAAGTTTGGTTTGCGGGTTTAGTTGGTAAAGGTGAAACTTAAGTTGGTTAGTTGGCGCATACCGGCAGAGTTACTGCACTCATGTTAGTTTGGTAGATGTAAGTTACTGTGTTTGGTATAATCTAGCATTTGTTTGTATAATCTGGCATTTGTTGGCATAGTTTGGCGTCAGCGAAAGTCGGTAATAGTTGCCGCAGGTAGTGTTAGTTGGTGAGTCAGTCTGTCGGCAAGTGACAGAGTTAATTGAAATAAAATAACAATCCAAATAGCGTCATTGTAATCACGGTTCCAGTCGACATGATACGAGATCATGCAGTAGACATCAGTAGGTGCATGATATTGTTCATGACCAGTTGGTTCAGATGTAAATAAGCTCTATATCAGCGCCATACACTTCTGACGCCATTTTTAAATACCCACCCAGATGACTATACACAATGCTGATGATGCCATCATCGGAAGGAATGAAGTGACGAGGAAAACAAAACAACGCGATGTCAATAAACACGAGCCTTCCTTAGAGGCCACCAGGTGTCGTCCTGGATAAAAAATTAATCAGCAAGCACGTGACTGACACAAAGGCTCCGAAGATATGCAGCCATTTAGTGAGAAGCCGGTAATTATCGTATATAGGCATCAGAAGATCCTCTACACCGCCTTTTATCACCCACTCATTAAGTTACGAGCGAACAAACGAATATAAACACTATATATATATATATATATATATATATATATATATATATATATATATATATCTTAACTAATATTCTCATCTGTCTCGGCGGTTATCGCTAACTAGATCACGTGCTATCTCCGATCGGCTCTCACAGACAGAGAGAGAGAGAGAGAGAGAGACTCAACGATGGCGACACTCGCCACACCAACTAGGTTCGTCGCCAGCGAGTTCGGCCGAACAGCTCCGCCAGACGTCGCCGCTATCTGAGCATGACATCTTGGCGACGGAGACTCGCGCCGCCGTGAAAGGCGATAGCCGAATCCAATTGGAGCTGATTACTTGCTTTCTGCACACAATCGCCCGGCTAGCTGGGGGCCATTTTGGAGCTTGGATGTCGAGGTATGTCGCCGCCTGGAAGAATGTGCACCACGATAGACCAAGGAGCCCTAGTAACCGAGCGAACTCTCCGGGTATGCACGCGTTTTGGCCTCGCAGCGGGCGGGTGGGCCGGCGTACGGCCAGCGCTTGGGTACGATTCGACTTGCTTCTGCCTGGCTCGGGTTTTGGTTCGGTTTTAGCTAGTCCGATGTGGTAACTGGTCGATGTTTCGGTGTGGTTGAGCCCGGGAAGTGGTCGGCTCGTCTATAAAGGCGTCGTATCGCTGCTGTTGCTGTTGTTATTGTTGTTGTTGTTGTCGTGGCGGTGGTGGTCGGTTAGCTTTGATCCTTTGTAGACCCGATTGTGTAGGTAATGGTTTAGTCATTTATCAAATTGAGGTTTTGTACTCAAAGGGTCAACAACGGCACCCCCCCCCCCCCAACAACCACCCACTCCAGGTCCACACCATTATGGAGTCACAGTTTGTGTGAGTAAGCTTGAAAGGAGTTGGTGAGGCTCGAAATAAAGTGAGCTATTTGTAATTATTGGCTAAATGTTAGTGTCTACATGGAGTTGTCATGTTAGCTAACTTGTCTAACTTCTGGTCTGTTAGATACTTTATTGGATAACGTATGTGTCTCTCGTTAGTGTAGTGCTCTCTCTCTTTCTCTCTCCCCCCTCTCTCTCTCTCTCTCTCTCTCTCTCTCTATATATATATATATATATATATGTGTGTGTGTGTGTATGTGTGTGTGTATTTGTGAGTCAGTGTGTGTTTTTACGCCATATATGTATGTATGTATGTATGTATGTATGTATGTACGTACATATCTATGAATGCATGTTGTACGAATATATTAATAAATATTGGTATGTGTGTATTTGTCAATATAAGAATGGATATGTCAGTCAGTCAGTCAGTCAGTCAGTCAGTCAGTCAGTCAGTCAGTCAGTCAGTCAGTCAGTCAGTCAGTCAGTCTATATATCTATGAATCACAAAAAAATGGAGAATATATATAAATTGATCATGACAGACGATGTCTGTCCGTCAATACAAACAACACACCACACACACACACACACACACACACACACACACACACACACACACACACACACACACACACACACACACACGACGTGTCTAATGGCCGCCGGACAATTACAAGAATACAGCACCTTGATGATAGGAGAGGAGAGAGAGAGAGAGAGAGAGAGACGGCGGCAGAGAATTCACGTCGAGAACAGAACACGAAAGACAAGAAAGAATACACGAGATAAAACTCCATGTTCTCGGGCGGCGCGGTTCTCGGCCAAGCCACCGTGGCGCCATCTACCAGCGCCTACAATACCCAGCGCCTAATCTTATCGCGGCCGGAATCGCGATGCTATCTGGCCGATATTTCGGGGTATTCGTTACCGATAGCAGGGAATTTGTCATAATTTGCCATTTATTTGATTGAAATGCCGCTCATTTGGCGAGTTATTCTCCCAGCAGACAATCGGTGAGCGACCAAACCCGGACGACAGTTGACAAAGATGGCGACTACCGGCGAGGCCTGTCCGGTATCTTCTGAAATCTGAACTATTAGTGAATATCATTAATTATCGGCTATCTTATCGTAATAAGTTATTTATGTTAGGGGCACGGCGCCTATCAGATAACGTAATTGTGGGCTTTGTGTCGGCCAGAAGCTGGTTGTAAATGACGACGTTTTGTGGTCAGGATCTCATCGTGGGCTCCGAGTCACCGGTAATGATTAATATAGACAGTAATATGGCGGCCATATCGTTAACATATCTCTACTAACTGGCGACGGGCCGACACCACACAAGTGGAACATGGAACAGGGTTATTGTAACATATCACCAACCTGTTTGTATATATATATGGGTGGGTGGGTGGGTGGGTGGTGGTTAGGTTGGGGTGGGGTGGGTGGGTGAGAGTGAGTGGTGGTGAGTGATTGTGAGTGAGTGAGTGGTGGTGGTGAGTGAGTGAGTGAGTGAGTGGTGAGTGAGTGAGTGAGTGAGTGAGTGAGTGAGTGAGTGAGTGAGTGAGTGAGTGAGTGAGTGAGTGAGTGAGTGAGTGAGTGAGTGAGTGAGTGAGTGAGTGAGTGAGTGAGTGAGTGAGTGAGTGAGTGAGTGAGTGAGTGAGTGAGTGAGTGAGTGAGTGATGAAGTGAGTGGGTGAGTGAGTGAGTGAGTGAGTGAGGGAGTGAGTGAGTGAGTGAGTGAGTGAGTGAGTGAGTGAGTGAGTGAGTGAGTGAGTGAGTGAGTGAGTGAGTGAGTGAGTGAGTGATGTCTGTCTTATAACTAAAGTTGAATATGTTCGAAATTTTGTTTCTAACATTTGTTTGTTATGGGAAAAGTAGAACTAAACACTTTGCGCACTTTAATTGTTCAAATTCCATTATCTATAGTAATTATGCAAGCACTAAAAGTCAAGATAACAATAAATAATTAGGAAATTTAAAACTAGTAATAATTGATATCTACGTCATATATACGAGCGTGTCAGGTGGCATAACACATCCTCCCCCACCCCAACCACCCCGCATCGTAATATGCATAACTGTTTATATTTTAACCACTTGATTCTGTGCCCGAACAACGCTGGTAGCTGGTACCAATGGCATCAGACGCGGTACACATACAATATACCATGTCAACGTCGAATACCATTTCCGGTCGACGATGGCGGTCATGTCGTGACAGCAGACGATCTCAACTCCACGTAAACGTGGCCGCGGTCTCGCCGAGACCAAATAACTTATAATTCGCATGTTCCACCTTTCTTACCGTAATCGGGGAATATTTTCTCATTTTCGAGTCGTTCCTGGCACGAAAATTAATTTCTTCGTGTAGTCGACCCGCTAATAGATTGTTGGCCTTTAATGTCATATCTGGTGGTATATGTTGTTGTCGATTGGAATGTGATTGTTGCCAAGCACGCAAAGCCGCCATATTGGATTACTGGTTGGTGTTGTGTAGAACTCGTACTGACATCCCCGGAACGCGAACTTGGACACGGAAATTGGTGTCAAAGCGCAATCATGGGTAGATATTTCGACAATGTTAACATTCGGCCGGCAACACCCACATGCATTACTTGGTACAAATAAAACGTGTTTTGTGTGTTTAAGATGTTCCTTCTATCACTTGCTTCGTCGTATCAGAATATTTTAAAAGTTTTTGTTGTTGATGATGGTGGTAGTGTGACTATTATTATTATTATTATTATTATTATTATTATTATTATTATTATCACCATCACCATCACCATCATCATCATCATCATCATCATCATCATCATCATCATCATCATTATCGTAGCACTTGTGTTACTCTCTTACCCCATCGCGCGCGCACGCGCGCTCACACACACGCACACACACACACACACCAGCGCACACCCCTCACATACACCAATTATATATTGGCCTCCCATCTATTTGATTTGGGAAGTTAATGGTGCCGCCATCCCACTGTGACTCCGCCAACAAAATGGCGCCACTTCCTGAGCAGTTTCTTCACAAAAGCGGCACATCAAAGATTAATTTACTAATCCACGTGTAAATATATCTCCTGGGAATAAAGTATAATGGAAAACAGACAAAATGGAGTCTTGGGGGATCTGATGGGGCCTTTATTATCTAGATTTTGTTTATAGTCCTTCATATAGGTGGCTGGGACATCACGTGGTCATCATGTGGTCAATCACGTGGTCATCGTGTGGACTACTCGTTAGCAACATCTCTAAACGAAGCCAGATGGCTGCCTAGCAACCAGTAATCACGTGATATACGGGCGCCAACAATTGGTGGAACGAGTCGTAACATTGGGCGATAATTGGAGCCAGACAATGGCGTCTTATTTAATGGTAGACTATTTGTTGATTGTGCCCAGGCAACACGAATTAATAGCAGGTGAGTCAGTGGGTTAGTGAGTGTGTGCGTGTGATACATGTTCACGTGAGAGAGAGGAAGAGCGAGATGTGCGTGTATGCGCGCGGGCGCGTTTGTGTAATTTGTATGTACATATGTATGTATAATTATGTATATAGATTGAGTTTGGTCGTTTAGTCTTGGGGTTGGTCACATGATAGACATTTGACCAAGAAGTGTCTGCCGAGTGAAGCAAATCCTACAAACACAGGCGTTAGCCGGATTCAAACCCACAACCTGGAGGTTTGTAGCACAGTATACCGCTGCATCGAGATATGCCTTGTATGTATGTATATATTTATGTATTATATTTTATGTATGTATGTATGTACTGTACTGTACTGTACTGTACTGTACTGTACTGTACTGTACTGTACTGTACTGTACTGTACTGTACTGTACTGTACTGTACTGTACTGTACTGTATGTACGTATTGTATTGTACTGTATGTATGCGTTAATGTATATATACATATATATATATATATATGTGTGTGTGTGTGTGTGTGTGTGTGTGTGTGTGTGTGTGTGTGTGTGTGTGTGTGTGTGTGTGTGTGTGTCACTTAAGTATATTACAAAATCGCTGAAATTTGAGTACGATCATGAGACGGTATAGAGGTCCCTTCACTCTGAGTCTGTACTGTGTATATTAGCGTTTCTTATTTTTTAATTATGTTTTTATTTTTATTTTATACATGTTTATGAACAAAAGTTAATAATAATAATAATAATAATGATTTATTATCATTATTATGAAATTTTTGTCTTCAGTAGATATTCACTTAACATGCTATTTTATATAGCCCAGTCGTTTGAGCTCTGTGTTGGAAACTTCCAGGTCAAGATTCAAATCGGCCTTATACCTGTGTTTAACGGGTGTTACCATAGGCCTCCCCCGGTCTGATATTCCAGGTATGATGAATGTCAAGGCTAAATATAGAACTCACTTTGGATTATGGTAAATTGTATACAATGTGTACGATATATATATTTAAACATGTGAATGACTGTATTTGCGTTCTTGTATATATGTGTAGATCTATGTATGTCTGCGTATGCATAAATGTCTGTGCCTTCATATTCATAAATATAGATATGTATATGTGTCTCTGTATGTGTCTGTGTGTGTGCGTGTGTGTGTCTGTCTGTGTGTCTTTCTATGTGTCTATATGTCTGTCTGTGTGTCTGTCTGTGATGACCAAGCTTGTTGTTATTATGCTGATCTAATTACCGTTAATTATCCAAATTTTGTTTAGGGAGCAGATCAGTTCGAACGCTTCCTGCATTTCCTAAAGCAGATAATTGACCCAATTAAAATCAACGATTCTTTTGTGCGACGGTGTAATTACTTACTAGGTCAACACTTACGAGGAAGGCCCGTCACATAGCCGCCATTTCGTACGTCACCGAGAATTGCATTCGCTCCTTTTTTATTTTGCAGAAACCAGAATTAAAATGGCTCCATTCTCTTCTCTGAGACAGTTCTATACGCCAGAGTGGCCATTTCTAAAATCAACAATACTCCCGTTATTATACGACAACAGACGGCTACTCGCCAGAACGAGGCTCCATTGTCTCTTAGCATTCAACACTATAATAGCCGAAGTTTATCAAAAACAAATTAACATAACGACATTCCCACCCCATTGCTCACTAGTGGCGAATTCAATATGGCGCCCAGACAAGTGGCCACACCTTTTATCGCTCAAGTTCAGCGCTTCCCCTTTATTTAAGAGGACGACGGGTATCGAAAGGTATAAAGCGCTTTTCTTCGAACTGTCAAACTCTGGAAATAGAGGGGAGAACGTGTTATTAAGCCGATAACTGGCCAATATCTGGTCAGTCCTGACAGAGAGAGAGAGAGAGAGAGAGAGAGATGTTAAGCGGTTCTTATCTATACTATCTGTCGTTTGGAGATATGTTAATGGGACGAATTCGGTGTCAATGAATGGTGTATGTTTATGAGGCGACATATAGCTGAATGGTATAGACCAACGGAGAGAGAGAGATTTGACAAAATTACAGGGTAGCGCATTTCTTGGCGACACACATAGACACCGGAAGACAGAAGGCAGCCATTACAAACGACGTACCCCGTGGCAGCGTTTATAAGATGATTTCTTTATCGCTAAATAATGGTTTCCCTAGTCAAGGTGGCGGCGGCGGTGTTGTTTGTGGTGGAAGTAATGCGGTTGATTGTGGTTGTGGTTATGGTCGTGTTGTTGCTGTTGTTGTCGGTAGTGGTGCCGTTGTTGTTAGTGGTGGTGGTAGTGGTTGATAGTGATGGTATTGACTGTCGTGGTGGTAGTGTCAGTGGTAAACCATGCACTATGGTAGTGATGGCGGTTATGGTGCCAGCAGACGATTTTCTCTGGTCTATTCTGGCCGGAGACGCCATGTTTAGGTAAAATATGGCGTGCCGCCTTTTGTTCGAAACTAAAATAAAGTAGCTTTTAGTGAAAATGTTACAAAATATTGGTATCTTCTTAATAATAATAAAATAATAATAATAATAAAAATTAATAAATAATAATCATCATCATCACCACCACCACCACCATCATCATTAACTATTAAACATCACATTATCATTATTTCTGTAATACCCGAAGGACTTTGACCTCTCCTTAGTTTTGTTCAACATTCTTCTACACTCTCCACTTTCAGATAGTCTCCCGATCCCCCTCCCTTGCATCTAGGTTACAGTGGAGATTTTTCCTTAACCTTGGGTAGGAAGGTAGGTAGGTGGAGCGGGTCATAGGGCATAGGGTGGTGGGTTGCGGTTTTGGGTGTGAGGGGGTGCTGCACGGGAGTGGGGGGGGCGTAGGTCTTATTACTCGGCGAGAGTTTAGGGGCGGATATATACCAACTAGTCAACAGAGGGTGTAATTAGGGTGATAAATCTCGCTCAGTACACAACAGTCGGTGGGTCGTATATCTAAACGCCTTGTCAACATCTTTAATTGACGACATTGTATTAAATATATATATATATATATATATATATATATATAAATTTTTGTGTGTGTGTGTGTGTGTGTGTGTGTGTGTGTGTGTGTGTGTGTGTGTGTGTGTGTGTGTGTGTGTGTGTGTACACACACAACCACACACACAACTCTACTGGCAGAGCTCCATTACACTACTAAACAAACCGACCATTTTGTATGGCCATCAGTAGTCCATTATTCGGCGTATAATGCCTGAAAATCGACAACAATCGAGAGCTGATGTCGACAATTGGCCTCCTCCCCCCTCTCCAGATAAAGATCTCGTTACCGATTGGCGTCTTGGCAGCCATCTTGTCGCATTGAGAAGCGCTCGGCGTTTGTAACGAGTTGGCCATTTGTCGGACAAAAGAGCCGTACTATATCGTCTGCTCGCCGAACTGTGGTGTGAGTCGGCCATTAACTCGGTTATACCGTCTGACAAAAGATTGGCCACAATTCGAGTGAGATTGAGAGATTGTTATCTCTCTGTGATAGGTTTAGATATATTGTGTTCGGCGAGTAGTAAAAAAACCAAATCGTCCAAATAGTAGTTGGCAGCTACTAATCTCTTTCGGTGTCAGTTACTAACTTCCAGGTGTTTACCACCTAGCCAGGTGTATGCTAATACAGTCACTAATGACGGGTGTACGCTGGAACTAAGGAGACAGTTACTAACTTCAAGGTAAATCGGTGGTCGTTAAGTAACTTCAAGGGATATCGATTACAAACTTCCAAGAGTCATATTGAGGAAATTACTTCACAGTACCCTATAGTAGCAGCTACTAGCTTTTGTTACCAAAGTTACAGTCACTAATATCAAGGCATGTATTACCTGATGAGATTTGTTTTGTCCTTGCCAGCTACCGATCCCATATTGTAAATGACAATGCCGAATCGTGAATAGTTATAGGACTTCTGGACGATTCATCAGGGTATGTGTGTGTGTGTGTGTGTGTGCGCGCGCGCGTGTGTGTGTGTGTGGTGTGTGTGTGTGTGTGTGTGTGTGTGTGTGTGTGTGTGTGTGTGTGAAGAAGGGTTAAAATTAAAAAACAGATTAATTTTTTTTAAACAGATTTAAATTATAAAACAAAAGTCAAACATTTCTTCTGGTATATATTTAGTTTGAGATAACTATCTCAATAGTGAACCTATGTGAACGGTCGATCACCTTATATATCCATCCTGGCTAAACACATGTATTTAAACATTGACTCAATTACCCTAAATGCATAAAAAAAATTTGTTTACAAAATAATTCCTAAAAATAAATGCAATTATCATAAAAATCAAATGAAACATAATAAAAATTTTAAAACTCGAAATGCATATATATTTGTTTTGTAGTGATTTAAATCAAATGATTTAAATCAAACAACTGTGTGTGTGTGCCAGTCAGTCAGTCAGTCAGTCAGTCAGTAGATCAGTCAGTCAGTCAATGGATGCTTTATCCTCGACATTGGTCACACTTCCCACACTTTAATTCCTACAAATACAGATTCGAACCATGGCCAGGTAATATACAGCGCAGTGCTATAACCACGGCATTATGGTCTGCTTTAAAGTGGGAAGGGGTTATAGAAACCCTGATTAACCCCCTTAATGTTGGGAATACGGGTTGTGATTCTTTGGGCCAGTCCACTTTTCCCGCTCGTGGCAAAGTTACACGAACGAATGCGCTCGCGCGCGCGTGCACACACATACGTACGCTCACACGCACACGCATACGTACGCCCTCATACAGACGCACTCACAGACACACACATATACATACTTACACACGCAAGCTTGTGTTTGATCGAAATAGCCATCTTAACCTATAAGAAAGAGAAAAACTTCTCACAATCGTCGAGTGATATTACTAAATATTGTCACAATTATCCTCTTATATGTGCACTCTGTAAAGAGAACCCCAAAATACTTACAGTAATCGAATCCAAACATGTCGTCTGCTTCAAAGGAAATGAATCAGATTTTGTGAGCATTCTCATTAAGACATATTTGTTAGATGTGACAAATTTCGATGGCCTAAAATAACAATTTTCCGCCCAAACAAGTCAATTTATACCAGGACAAAGGGCTTAATGTAGTACACCAAGATAGGAAAACGAGAAACACACATGTGACAATTTGCTTTATTAGAGGTCACGAAACGTGGGTGAGATATAGATTGATACAAATATAGAAAATGATAGGCCATATTTACTGAGGGCATAATTTAATTAATTTTCATAATGTTTTGTTGTTCCTTAAATGCCAGCTTGTGTATTGTGATTGCTATCTTTGGGTGGTAACATTTTTTACAAGGTAAATAAAGGCGCCGGCTTCTATCCAGCCAACATTAAATATGTTCTCCAAAATTAAAATATTTAAAACCATATTGTAAAGAGAGAAAAAAACTTAAATACCGAAATCCAATATTTACAAATAATTTTAATATTAATATAGCAATATAGTCAATTATAATTGCAATAAAGAATTATTTAAATTATTCAGAAGATACTGATAATAAAATTCTATACTCTGCATAAGTATGAATAGGTGCGCGTGCGGGCATGCGTGTACACGCGCACAGACTTGTATTCGTATCAGTAGCGTGTGTATATTGTATTAATTTGGTTTATAATCTAATGTTTCTAAATAATACTCAATACATTATATATTTAAAACAAAGAATATTTTGCGAAAGTACAACCTGAATAGTTATATCTGTCTCCTATACTATAGAACAATGGTCGGGATTCGAACCTGGACTTCCAAAGTACTACGAGCAAGGAGTCGCACCCCCTAACCCCTCAGCCATATAGGTTGATTATAAGGATAGTGAACGATTTAACTGTGTGTGCATGTGTGTACACTGAAGTACGTACATCTGGACGTATGTGTATGTATTTGATATGATATTGGATGATTGGATTCAAACATCATCTCTGGATTCGGTAACCCTCTGTACAGTATATGGATCACCCCTCAGATTGATAAATGTATAATTAATGTTAAAGTATTTGAATTGAATCCAGAACGAAGCTGAGAGAGAGACTGTGTCTGTGTCTCTATATGTGTCTTCGTATCCCGAACCACACAGTAAAGAGACCCAAGCCTTTAAATGTGTCACGATGAATGATCCAGATGTTGTAACCGTGACATTCTCTTCCAGTGATTTTCACCCACTGGTAGAATAAACAACAACAACAACAACAACACCAACAACAACACTATTAAGAACAATAACAATTAACATAATCCACCGATAAAAACCCTGCATTAGCTTCCCCAAGACCATTCCGTCGCAGCTCCCCCTATCGACGTTCCCGAAACAAGAATCACAGCCCACCATCACGTTGCTAGGCAAACAATCGCCGCCAGTAAACAAACCGAACTCGCCGCTAGACTGGGTGTGAGAACATTAATCAGAAAGTAAGACAGGCGTGATACGACCACAATCAGTATGGCTGACAGTCTACAAGACAGTCACCTCCAATATACTTCACTCGTCCAAAACTACATTATACAAATTGCACCGAGTTGATATTGTGCGAACAAGCTGTGTGTATATTTATATATCTCTGTATATATATATATATATATATATATATATATATATATATATATATATATCGCCTCGGGTGAATTGGGGTGACTTTCAGCGAGCTTGGGGGTTGCCCTCTTTTAATTAAGCGGCAAATTATATCGTTTATAGGGCCGATGAGCGTCTCGGTGGCGCCGAACCTCACCGAGAAGTCGACAATCTGAGAGTAAAGCATGCCATTAACAAAGACACAATGGTCGTTTGACTCCGGGTATAATTAGGCTCGGCTAAGGAGCCAAGTTACCTGTCGTGTTTGACGGCCGACCTCGGGTAAGTCTACAATGACGGCGTTAGGCGTAGGTCCGCCATTTTATGAAGTCTGTTGACGATTTTCGGTGTTTTTATGGCGGAACAGTTGAAATATGGCTTCTTTGATAGATAAGTTCTATGTGGGTTTGTGCCTATTGACTTTTGGCGCCCTCTGTTTTGTACTCTCTCTCTCTCTGTGTGTGTGTGTGTGTGTGTGTGTGTTACAGGTCAGAGGTCAGAAGTAGAGGGTGAGATGTTACATGGGTCATTTTATAGTCATAAACAAGTCGTTTTGCTTCACTTCAGACAAAATATGTGTGAAATATCTGGAACGGACTATATAATAGCTCACCGGCTGTTGTTTGGAATACATGCATGCGGTAAGTCGGTAAGTGAGTCGGTACGTGAGTCGGTAAGTGAGTCAGTAAGTGAGTCACTAAGTGAGTCAGTAAGTGAGTGAGTTCGTTCGGTCAGTCAGTTAGTCAGTCAGTGAGTCAGTTATTCAGTCGGTCGGTCGGTCGGCCGGTCGGTTGGCCAGTCAATGAGTCAGTCAATGAGTCAGTCAGTGAGTCAGTCAATGAGTTAGTAAGTGAGTCAGTAAGTGAGTCAGTGAGTCAGTAAGTAAGTCAGTAAGTGAGTCGGTAAGTAAGTCGGTAAGTAAGTCAGTAAGTGAGTCGGTAAGTGAGTCAGTAAGTGAGTCCGTAAGTGAGTCAGTAAGTGAGTCGGTAAGTGAGTCAGTTATTCAGTCAGTTATTCAGTCAGTTATTCAGTCAGTTATTCAGTCAGTGAGTCGGTCGGTCGGTCGGTTGGTCAGTCAGTGAGCCAGTCAATCAGTCAGTCAGTGAGTCAGTCAATGAGTCGGTAAGTGAGTCAGTAAGTGAGTCAGTGAGTCAGTAAGTGAGTCAGTAAGTAAGTCAGTAAATGAGTCGGTAAGTAAGTCGGTAAGTGAGTCGGTAAGTAAGTCGGTAAGTGAGTCGGTAAGTGAGTCGGTAAGTAAGTCGGTAAGTGAGTCAGTAAGTGAGTCAGTAAGTGAGTCGGTAAGTGAGTCGGTAAGTGAGTCGGTAAGTGAGTCGGTAAGTGAGTCGGTAAGTGAGTCGGTAAGTGAGTCGGTAAGTGAGTCGGTAAGTGAGTTCGTTCGGTCGATCGTTCGGTCGTTCGGTCGGTCGGTCGGTCGGTCGGTCGCGTGGTCGGTCGGTCGGTCGGTCGGTCGGTCGGTCGGTCGGTCGGTCGGTCGGTCGGTCGGTCGGTCAGTCAGT
Source organism: Paralvinella palmiformis (assembly GCA_025642065.1). Lineage (NCBI taxonomy): Eukaryota > Metazoa > Annelida > Polychaeta > Terebellida > Alvinellidae > Paralvinella > Paralvinella palmiformis. The sequence goes on from JAODUP010000039.1 coordinate 497,250, forward strand.
CAGTCAGTCAGTCAGTCAGTCAGTCAGTCAGTCAGTCAGTTTTAATGACACACCGTCACCATGAGATCCCCCCCCCCATACGACATAGATTAGGATACATCCAGTCAATGTTTTTAATATTTTGACATCTATCATATAACTTGTGACAAGTCAATGTGATAGTTGTGGCTTTATTTAATATTATAATTGTTTAAGATAAAAGAAATAAACTTCACATTCACATAAGAATGTCAAAATCTGATAATAAAAGAAAATGACATTTCTATATAGGACAGTGTTTGGAACATCCTTACTCGTCTTTAAGAGATAAATCCTTAATGAGTCTCCGGTCAGTCATATATCTCAGGTCTGACCTGGATCGAAAAACTAAACAAACCATTGACTGATAATAAGAGAAATAAGTGTTTACAAATGAAACTGTTCTGTGTTTACAGTTTACAATAATGGGTTATTGACAGATATATATTTAAATTTGATATTGGGTTACAGGAAGGTGTGCCATGCTGTAATACTAAATATTTAAACTATCTGGGTTTTTTTTTAGTACCTGATAAGTTTTTTGTCACGCGAATATTAAACTATTTATTATATTTCTGGATTGAAAACGCAATATGTGCTTGATTTTGATGTTAAAAATTGCTTCCTTGTTGGGCATATGTTTATATATCCGTGTTCAGTGGGTCTCTCTCTCTCTCTCTCTCTCTCTCTCTGTGTTCGTGTATGTATGTGTGTGTGTGTGTGTGTGTATGTGTTTGTTTGTTTGTGTGTGTGTGTGTGTGTGTATATGTATGTGTGTGTGTGTGTGTGTATGTGTTTGTTTGTGTGTGTGAGTGTGTATGTGTGTGTGTGTATATATGTGTGTGTGTGTTTGTGTGTGTGTGTGTGTGTGTGTGTGCGTGTGCGTGGTTCCTAGTCTACGTGGTGTTTAGCCTGTCATCTCTACATTAACCGTATAACGATTTATGAAACAAACCAAAATCACTCGCCGCCAAACAAGACAATTATTAACTTACTCATCCATTTATTATGTCCCAAAATATAGTGTGCCCTTCAAAGACGGCGAATTAACGAGGAGGCTTTACGGGTCAGAGGTCAGAGGTTAAACTCAATGTAGTCCGGCAGCTATTCAAACACACGTCACGTGGTCTACGTTATAGAACCAAGTCAAAACACGCTACCAGTAAATATTGCCCGTGACACGAAATAAACCAATAGAAATCATACTAATTACTACTTAGTGTTAGTAGAAATTATTTACAGTACTAAATACTGTTAGTATTAGAAACTATAATTACTTTTTTTGTGTATATGATGCTTTATTGGGTTTATCGCTTTGTCAGAATAACCTAGATGCATTATTATTATTATTATTATTATTAGTGGTAGTAGTAGTAGTTGTAGTAGTAGTAGTAGTAGGCTAATAGTATTCAGCACATTTTAACATTCCAGTACAATTGAAGTTTCTAGAGAAATCGCGCCAAACTAGGTATCAATTTATTAAAATTGGTGTTATTATTATTATTATTATTCTTATTATTATTTTCAACCCCCAAAAGAAGCACAAACAGCGGCATATTTAGTATTGTTTTCATTGTAATTTTATAAAGAAACCGCGGCTCATTATAGAGAAGCAAAACCGTAGTCATCTAAATATTACACTTTGTTACATGTCGACTGATTGTTGACAAAGACTAAATGACACCATTAGCATAATGCTCCATTTGCATAATTTATTACTAGCATATGCTCATCCATACTAGAGTTAGTAACAACTAGACTAGTAATCTGATGCTAGTTAGTCGATTGTGGGTGGCATATCGTCCCGTGGGTGTCGGGCATTACCCAGATAATAGAGCCCCGACTGCCCCAAGCGTTTCCGAGTGCCTATTCTCTGTGAGATGTGGGCATGATTGTGAGCATACCTGGGTATATAATCATCCAGCCCCCACCTGTATTTGTTACATAGTACGTCAGTATTGATACATAACTGGGTACTTTATAGTATCAACTGTAGGAGATATATTTGTAAACTAAATTAGAATTGAATTGGATTAGAAACTGTCAGGTTTTTCATAATACCATCTGTAAAGTCTCATATTGGACGTTAGTAGAAGGACTCATCCAAATAGTTCATAACCCCAAATCAAAGTACCATATTGGCTGAATAGGAGTTTATCCAGGTGTACATGAAAGCCCAACCCGAAGGTGGTATTGTCTAAAAGTGAATGTTTGTTCAGGTAACTGCTTTGCATACCTGTATGTGAAATGTATGGGGAGGGTAAGTGTATAAATAGGCTTACTCACAAACTACACCTGTTGGTGACATATCCCGGGGATAGGGGCCATACCGATTTACCCCCATAGGCCCCCGCCCTAGATGACACATCCCGGGGTAGGGCCCGGGCATTGGGCGTCCATATAGCCAGGCAAATGACCCATGACGTGCGAGCCAGACCCGAGTAAGGCACCTGCTGCTAGTGACACCTGTCGGCCAGGTGAGCTACGACTGGTGACAGTTGCCAGGTATCGTGTCAACATGTCATCGTCAATTGATGATCTCGGAAAGGGCTGTTAATAGAGGGATGGATGACCTCTAGCCGAGAGGGATGTGCCAGGCAGGAGCAGGGGGGCCTGAAGGGCGGAGGAGGCTGGACGGGCAAACCGGCAGGTGATTTGCCCAGCATCAGCAGCCACCGAGAAAACCCTATAGCACAGTTGACTACACGTGAGTGGATACGAGTGGACTTGAATAGGTCCACTTGCCGGACCGTGGTGACTGGAAATTGATTTACACTTGGTACTAATTACCTTTTGGTATATACCGCCATAAAAAGTGGACAATCTATCATTGTTAAGTTTACATTTGTATTTAATTTTCGCCACAAGACGCTAAAATGGCGGCTGATTATAATTTGTAGAGATGTTTTTTTTTCTTTATGCTGATTGCTAACAGGTGATACTGACATTAATGTAATTGGCATTACAATATTATGATATTGTTATTGTTGTTGTCAGTTAGTCAGGCCACCAAAACGATATTACCAGAGTAAACAATATATGTCACTAGTCGGAAATGTCGACATTCAGCGTAACAAAGAATATGATTGTGTTACAGATGAGCCGTATGAGGCATGGCTGAGGTAGGACTATGGCGTGATTGAAGTAAAACTGGGGGCATGTCTACGACGTAACCAGGTCATGATTGAGGTATGACGGTAGTATGAGGCATAACTGAGGTATGAAATTGTGAGGTAGGAATGGAGAAGTTTGTGAGTGGTGTTTGAGGTTTAACTGAATTATGACATTGATGTGTGACCGAAGGTGTCACTGGCGCGTGAGGCATGACGAGGTCATGACTACCTTATGCCTGATACCTGACTGGTGTATGCCTGAAATAAGATTTTGATATTAATGGGATTACATCGCGATGGGATTTGGATATTAATGAAACATAACTGAGAAAGGATTTGGAGGTTAATGATGCATGATTGAGATAGGATTTTGGATATTAATGAGGCATGATTGAGATAGGATTTCAATATGAATAAGATATAACTGAAATAGGATTTTGGCACGGATGAGATAATATTGAGATATGATTGACAGATAAATGAAGTAAGAACGAAGTAAAAAGATTGCTGTGCTACTTAGCATTATCTTATCGTGATTGCTGTTGTGCTGTTGCTGTTGTTTTGTTATCGCTGTACTTGTTGTTAGCGTGGGCGTTATGTAGTTATTGTTTCTTGTAGTTGTTGTTGGTAAGTTATTATGATCATTATCTATTTGTTGTTGTTGTTGTGTAGTTATTGTTGTGGTGTTTGATCGATTGTTGTTTTAAGTTATTATCATTGAGTAGTGGCTGTTATTTTAATTTTAAGGTGTTATACACATAAAGTTATTCTCTAATTATTGTTATTACAGCAACTTATTATCCATAAGCCTAACTAGGCTGAAGCTTAGGGACCCCGCAGGGACTAGGAGCCCGTCAGTTTGTTGTTGTTGTAGTTGTTGTTGTTGTTGTTGTCGTTGAATCATTGTTACCAACCTCCTAGGATTCCATTTGTTAAAGATACTTTATACTTTGAGCATTATCTACTCAACTTAACGACTTGCTGTATGACTTAAAGATAATTATCATATCATTCATTACACGGTGTAATATATAGGTAAGGTCATTATGACATATAGGTCGACTTACGACCAGATCAACCAATCACAACCAATTTGGTCGTAAGTCGGCGACTACACACACACACACACACACACACACACATATTTGTATTGCTTATTTACGTAGCATTCTTCAGGAAATTAGCATAATGGATGTGAGATCAACCTTGAATAAATGAGTCTTTAGATCAATTTAAACTTTTCAAGAGAAGACGGACATTTAACATCCGCCAACAACACGATCCGTATATAAAGTCCGGGCTAATACGTATACGGTAAATATCCCATCGTCATATGACTCGAGTCGACTATGTGACGGGATAATCCGTGTTTTAGGGATGATTTTATAACAGACACGAGTTGACAGAAGTAACTTGAAGTTCTGTGCCGATGATGGATTTATTAGCGATTAGTAAAATCTTGAAATAGACACGCCTCCTAACATGAATATATGATAAATGTTTATATATAATAATATCGTGCTTTGGCTTGAATTTGATTTTAAACATTTGAGGGATTGAGATTATTTAGCTGTTTGGCATCGGACAGGTTTCTGTGCTTGTTGTCGTTAATGTTGTTATTGAAGTTGTTGTTGTTATTTTGTTGTTGTTGTAGTTGTTGTAATAGTAGTAGTAGTAGTAGTAGTAGTAGTGGTGGTTGTTGTTGTTAATGTTGTTAGGTCGTAACGTACTCGAGATGGTGTTGAACTCGTCACGTTGTGGACGGTTTGTCGCCAGGTGAATGTAGTTTGTGTCGGTATTTAGAACAACCGACGATGAAGTAAGACGGTCGTATTATGATTGGGTACTTAAACTAGGCCACTACACAACAATAGACGTTAAGTATGTCGGCCATATTAACTCGTTGTTGTTGTGGTAATTAGTTATAGAGGCAAGTGGCTAGTTGTAATGGCCGCTAAAGTACATCAAAGGCTACACGCCGACACTTGAGTGGTATTATGCTAACACCCTTTAAACATGTTCTATATATATATATATATATATATATATATTAATATATTTTAAATATATATTAAAACTATATATATATATATATATATATATATATATATATATATACGTGTACTATAACTCCTTTTATAGCTAGAAGCTTAGAATTTGTCATAATTTTACAGCAAATAGAATTAAAATTGACAACAACGTCGGAGAGATTACATCCGCCTGAGTCAAGTGTCTGGCCAAGTAATTTATGTCCCTTTGATTAGTGCCGCCATCTGATAGAAGGCTTTATAAAATCTGACAATTATACAAACTTGCCAACAATTGCAAGAGCCCGTACCTGTAGGGCTTTAGGGCGCCAAAACATCTGTTATCGAGTCGTCTGCGATACGAACATCCAATATTGGATGGGAGGAAAAAAATTAACCGCATTTATCAGGCTAAATAAGCGTGAAGCTGAATTACTGGACAAAAATCAGGCGCGAGCATTCGCTGATCCGGAACAGATTCGCCACTAGAGATTCAGAAGAACTGAACCGACGAGGTGACGACCGGATCGTCTATAAACGGGCCCCGAATCCAGAACACCACTTGATCGTTTTCATGCGCCGTGTAATTGGATGGACGTCTATGGTTGGCCATTCGGGGTCGTAATTCGGCGGTTATATAGGCGCGTGCTATATTAGTTAAACACGTGTTTTAATTATTCATCCACTGATTTTTTTCTAAACACACGTGTTTGAAATCGATCAAAGATTATATGTCTGTTGTTTTTTAGCATGTCTGGGTAAATTCACTCAAGAAAAACGATCAGATAAAAGTGCCGGTCACCAATAAACAAATAGTATAATTAACAATGGCCTTAGTTTGAACAAGCTGTTGTGTTGGTATACCCAGACCCCCCCCCCTCTCTCTCTGTGTGGTGTGTGTGTGTGTGTGTGTGTGCGTGCGTGCGTGTGATAGTGATGTAAGACGGAACATCTTTTGTTACCAGTATTGTTCAAATAAAACACGTCTTCAAATATTGAATTAGTACGCACATATATATATATATATATATTATGACATGCATTTTTAATTGTCACGCTTAGACACTTGGAAATCGAATAGTTAGCCTTATGTGTGTCAAACACAAGAACAAAAGCCGGATTTGTCGGGCAACATAGAGACGGTGCTAGTTACCAGGGAAAAAGAGGATTATTGAGGGACAAAACACACTAGACACGACTGACAGTCTCTCTCTCTCTCTCTCTCTCTCTCGCGCGCGCGCGCGCGCCCACGCACACACACAACTTGGCTTATTATTTTCCATCCAATCTTGTCACTTGTTGACATTTGGGGGTAGAGACCTCTGGCTGTCGAAGGAGGTTGCTCCACATTATAAAGCAGTTTGTTCAAGCCATTACTTATTTATCTTCATCCTACCCAGAAATATACAATATTCCTTATTAAAACTGTAGATGAAATTAAACACTAAATAAATTACAAAATCTCTATATTTTAATTGCAGAAATTCATTTTCCGATTCGCATTCAAGTGTCACATAGGGCATCCTTATGAATAGCCGTTTCTTTCCATTTTCACTCGCAAAGTTGTGTGCTGACGTCATCAACATATATGTGCGTTTTGGTTAGCAACTGAGTGTACGTATATAATATATTATGTTATCGAATTAATTACCAGCTCGAAGCGAACTAATTATAACGTTTCTACCTATAAAAATATATAATTTATGCATAATTTGTAAGAAGACAACTAATACCAATAAAAATAATTGATATTAAAATCATCTGAAAAAGGTATTGTCCACCGAATAATTGCTTTAATAGTTTATTAATGACCTGTTCGACCACATTTTCAGGATCTATTCCGGGTTATTTCGATGGCTCTAGGGCGAAATTATATTGCTACATTTCATTGTTGGAGATGGGGGGGGGGCTTCGGTCAATGACCTATATGGGTCAAAGTGTGACCATCTGACTGTAGTAATTTTTTTGAGATAACTGGCTGTATATTATTGGTAGTATATGTGCGGCTAACTGTCAACCCTCTATTTTACGCTTGGTTTACGTATCTAAATATAATATAGATTTTGTCCTATTTGGCCAACCATAGACACCCGTTCACGATCCAATTTTGATCAGGCGTAGAAAGAGGATCACGTGTCCGAAAGTTGTTCGTTTTTGCTATTTTTTTTTTGGGGGGGGTATTATTTCAGGATTTCCACTCAGTATTCTAATTATCAAGTGAGAAAATCTCACATCACAGCCAATGATACAATTATCCTGGATCCCACCGAGCCGACAACTGGTACGCTGTGACGCCGATCTGGATCGGCACCAAGCCGTATCTGGATCAGGGCCACATACCGGGGCCGCTCGGCGTGAATTGGGATTTTTGTGCATGTCGTCGTCATGACAACCACAGCACGCGCCAATAACAGAACCGTCGGAGTGCCATCTGGAGGTGATCCAGAAACACAATATTGTAAATTGACTCATCGTGATAATTGTCGGATATGGATCTCGTTCTTATGGATAACATCTGACGGAACTAATTTGCAATCATATATATATATATATATATATATATATATATATATATAGTGTGTAGGGTTTGAGCTGCACACACACACACACACACACACACACACACACACACACACACACACACACACACACGGGACTAATAAGACGCTACATGTCTCAGCAGCTCACGCACGCACGCACGCACGCACACACGGGCAGAAACACTCTCATTCACACAAACACACACACACACACACACACACACACACAGACACACACACACAATCTGAAGCTCGGTTAATGCAATTCGTTGACATCCTAAAACCGAGAATGACTTTCACCTTTGACCTTGATGTTGGCACCTCGCCCCAGCCGTACCTTGGCACGAGCTTATTAACCGAGAACAAATTTCTCGCCAACCCGCTAAGGGTGATCCCGAACGTCAACTGGAGGTGAATTCCGGGCATGCGCACTGCATAATCCGGATCCCAGTATCCGGAACGACCGTCCTCATGAGCCCTCCCGCTTCGGGATATAGTTAGCGTGCCAATTAACGGGATTTGCCATATAGATTTGTGCCAATATGTCACCGATGGGATGAGCGATATTAGGGGAGATTTACGCCACGATAATTGCCAAATAGCCTCAGGGAGCACAGTGAGGGTCATAGGTCGTTCTGGTTGTCGGGATGATCATTATATATATATATATATATATATATATATATATATATATTATATATATATATAGCCAGGGTGACTGGATCATAAATCGTTTAAAGTGGCTACCCTGGCAAAGAAATTGACATGGATCGATCAGATCCAGAATGTATTAAAATCTGGAACGGCTTCTGTTAGAGAAATAAATGCTAATTATTATCTGGAATCCAGACGTCATATCGTCAACAATAAAGGTTTATGGAAGAAGATTAAGGTGTGTGTACGTGTGTGAGTAGGTGTGTGTGTATGTGTGTGTGTGTGTGTGTGTGTGTGTGTGTGTGTGTTTATATATATATATATATATATATATATATATATATATATATATATATATATATATTCGCATACTGTATATTACTGTCCCATATTATATATTACTGTCGTATATCCTATCCTATATGCTGCTATGCGATGCCATATACTACTATACGATTAGTAGTATGCTACTACTTTAAACTGTAAAATATTACAGCTTTGTTTATAGTCTAATTGTAAAAGAGTAAAACATAATATAATATGGTTGTTATAGTTGTTGTTATTGTTGTTGTTGTTGTTTTATGGACAATATTAAGTTAATTGAGCGAAGCGATCACCAAAAGTAAACAGGTGAAGTGAGAGATGAAACATCTTTAACAGATTGTTAGGCCAGGATTTCACTCTGGGTATTATACGTTTGTAGTCAACCTCTCTATCAACTCGGCCCCAGACTTGACTTATCTCTATGTTATGACCATACTCAGGAATTATTAATAAATGATTAATCTTTCTAGTAGTACCATTATCGATATATATATATATATATATATATATATATATATATATATATATATATATATATATATATATATATATACCGAATATTAGTGATATTATTGTCATTGGTAACATGTATGTGTGTTTCGACTGATAACCTTAGTGATTTCTCTTACAAAAAAGAGTGAATATCAGCCCACACAGTACACATTATATATATATATATATATATATATATATATATATATATATATATATATATATATATATATATAGAGAGAGAGAGAGAGAGAGAGAGAGAGAGCTAATCACGCAAACACACACATACACGGGGAACTACGCGCGCGCACACGTATATATCGATTTTTATCGAAACATTATCCAATCAATGACAGATTGATAAAATGATGTCGCGTTTTTAACATAGAAAATTATTAAGATATAAATCTGAAATATAGATCAATATGATTATGATTATTAATGACATGTCTTCCATCAGTAATTAATGTTTATTTTGTGCGAGATAAATATTTCTTTAATTATCTTATTTATCTCTGTGACTGTTTTCTCTCGTCATCGATCACAACTTTGACGATTCTTTGATTAGAACAGATCAGAGGAAGTTTGACATATGTCTAATTAAGATTTAATAAGATGGTGAAACATTACCCCGATCCTCCCCCGCACAGATATGTTCACCGCGGCTAATACCCGCACCCGTTATATCATTTTATGTTAATTGTCTTTCACAAATTAGTTCAACTAATAATTATATATATATATATATATATATATATATATATATATATATATATATATATATATATATATATAAAATTAAATGTTATTGTATATTTTATCTGTACAGGTCATGTGAATATCTCTAGCTATAGTAAGTATACACTTTAATACGTAAATCTCCATTGTTTGATATTACCCGGGTCTAATTTTGGCACTTACCCGTGGGTAGGACCCGTTCAGCGTTGAACGTCATATTGCACCGCACCGCACACCACCGCACCGCACACCACCGCACCGCACACCACCGCACCGCACCGCACACCACCGCACCGCACCGCACACACACACTCTCACACACAGCACCCACCACACAGCACACCACACACACAACACACCACATCACACCACACACCATATTATAACATAACACATATATCCCCTCCGGCCCCGCAACCTACCCCTAACCCCATTCCACCCCCCCCTCATCCCCCCACTCCATTACCCTAATCTACCATTGGCTCCATTATGTCTAGGATGATGTCGTCTATTGGCTAACTGTCCAAAATGGCGACGACTCATCCGAGTTGTAAACATTCTCAGTCAGCGCCAAGTTTATCGTCTGGCGGTCGAGAACAAATGTTAAGATGCCATGAGCGATAAATGGTGACATGTTTCTGTTAATATCTGATTCTCTTTATGGCTATTAATTCTTTATAAAGAAGTTATTACCGTAATTTATCATTTCAGACGCCATAGATCACTGTCCCGATAGACGGGCAAGATAATATTATGACATTAAATATACAAGATAAGGTTTGTGTGTGTGTGTGTGTGGTGCGTGTGTGTGTGCGTTGTGTGTGTGAATGAGTGTTGGTGCGTGTGTGTGTGTGTCTGGTGTGTTAGGGGTAGACGAAACAGTATTGGTATAGAAGATCACAAATAGAAATTACTATATCTGGACGATTCATTGGGGAAACCCGATTTGTCATACTTTAAGTCATGCAAAGTCTCATAGATCCCACCATTTAGCTGCAGTCAACTCATATCCAGTTAAATGTGTGTCTGCCTGTGTGTGTAGGTGAGTGCCTGTGTGTGTGTGCGCGGGTGTGTGAGTGTCTCTCTCCCTCTCTCTCTCTCTCTCTGTGTGTGTGTGCCTGAGTGTGTGAGTGTGTGTGAGTGCGCGCGTATGTGCCTGTGTTACAACCGTTGTTATATAATACCCTGCCACAGGGAAATAACGAGATATTTCAATCAATTTTTTATATATTTTGTCAACGACCATCGGGAGTTGTTTAGAACAAAGAGGGGTAGGCGGGTAGGTTGATAGATTGATAAATAGATTGATAGACAGATATGTACTAGTAGAATTTTATCAATATCAAAGAACAATTTTTTTAAACAACGACAATAACAACAAATAATAATAATAATAATAATAATAATAATAATAATAATAATAATAATAATCTTACTACTACATATTCTTGGAAATCAAAAAGATGGTGACTTATATTTCAACAAACAATGATAACTGATAATCTTATACTCAAATCCAGAACAACAAAGTTAATTTCTCTTCAAAGGAACCTTACTCAGATCCGGAAAGAAAACCTCCTGACACAATAATAACTGATATTGATGAGTTTTGTCATCAAAGAGGATATATTTCTCGAGCTGGAGCCATCTTGTGGAGATGTTTTCTTTTGGCAGGAAACAGGTCAATCTTGGTCAGTTATTTACATTACCATGGTAACCGATGACAGACGTTTATAAACGATCGATAGGTTTGTTAAATTTAGATTTTATTTATTTATTTAATTTATTATATTTTTTGTTTATAGTTGTCTTCATATGATAATCAACTGTTTGTAATGTTCTGTGATTTTATCTAATCGACCTGATTTGACCTTTCAATGACATGGACTATAATATTGTAAGCGATTAATACTCGATTTAATTTGTAGATTATGATGATGACTTTTTAGAATGTGATGACTCTACTGATGATGATGATGATGATGATGATAGTGAGAGAGTTCTGCCTCATACAGCCCCACTTTGAACTATCATTAACAGAGACAAGAGATGATAATTTATATATTAAAGCTGTCAGGAGACTATAATGTTGTGTATCATCATCCATTGTGAAGGTGGTAGAGAGGTAATTCAAAATCCCAGACAACAGTATCCGGATTGTTTATGCTTGGAGCGCGTTCTTTCTTAATCCTGAAGCTCTTAGCCCCTAGCTCCTAATTGCGGTATTAACTCGTCAATTTATAAGCGCTCTTATAATTCCTGACGTTCCTCAGTCGATCCGGAGATTCGCGTTCACGTGGTCGGCGCGGAAAGCGATCCCGAACGGCCCGTCGATCAGGACGTTCGGACACATGGCCGTCCGCCAAGCGTCGTCTCAGCTGTTAACGCCGAGCCGCGGCTGCGTCTGGAGCGATTAGCCTCCGGAAGCGCGAAGATCCAGAAGAAACGCAATTACCAACGGCCTGGAGAGAGCCCCATTCGAGAATTATTACGACATCATGTCATGAGGATAATCGCCGTTGTAGCCGCCATATTGGATTGTAATGTTTGTATCCGTGATTCAGGAAACCTTTTTTAGTATGTGATGTAAACAAGAGAATCGCTCAGCAGAATGATAGTATTGTTACGTCTTTCAGCCCCCTATTTGGTTCTAGATTGTTTCAGCAAAACATGGATCTTAACTTTACAAAACAGTTCAGCTTGTGTTGCACGATTCGGAATATCATATTTTAATTATTTTTTATTATTTTTCGGCTAAGTTTGTCCACGGAATAGAAATAAAAACGGCCGAGCTACAATCAAAGCCAACGAAATATCTTGGCCCGTGGTTCGAACCCAAGTACTAGAGATCTGTGGCCAATTGTGTTAGATGTTAGAGACCTCTAAAATAAGATAAAATATAATATTACGGTAGTTTTACTGTTTGTTTATCATGATACAGAAATTAGAAATGATTACATAATAAATCCTGGGAGCGCGTACCCGGATCTGTTACATTATCATCACTGGATCTTGATTCCAACCGGCCAATGATGCTAACAGCGACTTAGTGCGGACAATGGATCCGGATGTTCACCAACTATTTAATTGTTCCGGTGATATCGGTGCCGCACTGTACACATCGAACGCGTCCGGATCTGGTGATCATCGAAACGTGATCCAGATTGGATGGCGTTCCCCGACCCAACGATCAGCCGATGGTGTCGTTTGTTTGAATCAGCGCGTTTGTCCTTGGTAGACGAGCCAATAGCGCCATCTAGCGGTGTTTGATGTAGGTGGGCATGAATATGGGGTGGGCGGCTGCTATCCAGAGATCCAGACTGCGATCCGGATGAGTTATGTGCCATCGGCTGGCTGCGCCACCGCTTCTCCGTTGAAATTTGGTTGGTCGGCCTCGCTGAAGTGGCGCCAGACCCGAACTCCGAAATCCGGACGTCCGGATCAGGACGTCAGGATCCGAGCAGCACGCTCCAGACAGATCACTCACCAGGTGTCATTTTGATTGCACACAAATGCGGTTGATAGATAACTAATTTTGATCAATCATCAACATTCATCAACCACATAATAAACGATGGTCTGCTGCTGAGCGCAAGCTGGGCGGTTGTTTTGGGATTTTCGGGGATCGAAAATATGAATTATAAGAATTGTTTGTTTGGATCAAATGTCAAATGTGCTGGAGTGACGAGTTGTTTACTGGTGATGTGGCAAAAAAAGTAGACGGTATAGTCTGTCTGTCTGTCTGTCTATATATTTCTATCTTTCTGACTGTCTGTTTGACGGTCTCACTATCTGTCTGTCCGTTAGTCGTCCATCCGTCTTGATCTTATACATGATGACTTAAAATTACATATGCAATGCTGTAATTACCAATTAAGTATAAAAATAGAGTTATTAAAGTTTTATAAACCTCATATTTTACTATATAACAGTTCAAAGTAGCAAATCCATCATAATTCTATGATAATAAACCAACTCAGCAGACGACATATAATTTGAAGCTAAAATAACGAAAATCTCCCCAACCGGCAACCAAACATTCACCTACCTCTAACCAAGCAGGGGAGTACGCACGCATCATGCACGCAATCACACGTGGAACAACCTCGACCGAGCCATCAAATGCGACATTTAGAACCAGCTAGAAGTGGACAAAGTATTGCGAGAGGAAAGAAAGGGAAGGGATAAAGAAAGAAGGAAGGCATCTTTCTTCTAATTGAAATAAATTTATTTTCAGTTTCCCGTTTTCCAACGCAGAATGACCGTTCTATTGTGTTTAAGAGTCCCGGATGTGTGGCTTTCTCTCTAATTTGATGCGCCATCAAGTTCGCTTTATGCCGAGTACTTCCGGCGGCGATCCCTCGTCAAACAGCTGGCCTCGGTATCGGCTAACGACGAGCTATGACGTCACGTAGGCGATATTGGCCGGCGCATGTGAGTCGCGAGCTCAGTGCGCGTTCCCGCTGCGCGGTGCCATTTCTTCCCATTTCTCGGCGAACAATTTGTTTCCCCCGAACGGCGGCAGACGATTAGCCTATTATCGTCCACGATCTTAGTCGAATTAAGCGCCAAAAATGAAAACGAAGACAGAGAAGAGAGAACGTATTTAAGACAAAGAAGAAAAGAAAACGCCGCCATGGATAAAGTGGACGGATTCAAGATGGCGTCGCCTGCTATTTTTCATTAGACTCCTAGATAAAAGTGTCGTCTGCGCTCGGTTGGGAAGCTTTTAAGTATCTCGTCAGTGGGCCGGGAGATGTTAGATCGATAGCCTAGAGGCAATCTGACAAAATGGCCGCCCGTCGACGGTCGGCCATAGGCAATATATCAAGCTTTATCATCGTGGGCGATAATGGCGGAATGTTCAATTTCCCCTCGTCCACTGCGGGGTGAATGGCGACCGCATCGAGACGTTATGGCGATAAGAAGCTCTGGCGGCCATATTGGCGCGGGGCGTCGCCATATTGGGTCAGCCACTCGTCCGTGCCATATTGGCTCTCGATTGGAAATTACGACGAATTTCGTCCCGATTACGGCCGAGCATGGCTCAATAACGATGAGCTTAAGCGAGCATGCGCACCCGATAGCTGCGCGACCCGAGCGTCATCTATCATCGGCAGCGCACCGCCGGCCAGGGGGCGCCACCGACCGGAAGTCGGATATGGTGGCGGGCGACGGGATGATCCCGAGCGGCGATCATCATTTAATTAACTCGTCCAGCGGTGGCTGGTCACGTGGTTGGCTTCGGCCACCTGAGGAAATTAGTTGGCCGCCAAACCAAGATGGCGGACACCGATAGGCGGCATCATTGTCGTCTGTTCCACTTCCCTCCCTCGGACGGTAGCCGCACCGATAAGGACGACACGTGCTAACTCCTCGGAGACGCCTTCCACTTCCGCTTCCATCGCTGCCATTTCGAACCGATATCGCCGCGTCTCGTGCGTCAAAAGTTGGCTGCCGATCGAAGCCGATATGCTAATTGCGGCGACCGGAAACGATAAGAAACATAAATTTCCATTTTTCCCCGCTCGATCGGCGAGTGATGATGAGTGTGGTGATGATCTGGCGATGATTTGGTGATGATTTGGTGATGATAGGAGGAAATTAACGGTCAGTTTTTGGCGGGGTTTCAGCCGTTAGTAGGCAGACGACCATTAAGACCGTTTGAGCGGGAGACTGATAGTATCCAGAGATTTGTTGACCATCGATTTATTAATTAAGTCGCTCTTCTGGATCAGTTAGGATACAGAAAGTCTATTTAGGGAAGTTTTTTGTTAAACTGATGGACAGTTGATTGGTTTGGGTGAGGGGAAATTTACAATAAAAAATGTTTATTCGTCAGTGTGTGCAGGCGAGTGTTTGTGTGCGGGCACGCGAACGTGAATGTGTTTGAGGATCTTATAACACACGCACGCGCGCGCGCACACACACCCGCACACACACACACACACACACACACGTACGCGCGCGCGGAGCGTTGACACTAAGTATAGGTATCCCCATCCTATACGATGGCAGACGATAAATGCTAGGTGGCTCCTTTTACAAGCAGACGACAGTTAAGATGGTGTGATGGCCGACAGGTGATCAAACATTAAACCAAAAAACAAAAACAACCACATTACACCGACAAATATAGTGACATTATTATTTTACGATTTTTATAATTTTCTCATCGATCAACTTATCAACAATCGGTACTTTATCGCTAACATAAACACGTGTTTTCCCGCCAGGTGACGTTATTAGCTTGTCGGCCGGTAGAGGTCGCCATTGACTGACACGTGCAGAAACTCTGCTAGCGTCATCTGATATCGGTAAATGGAAACCAATTCATATGCAAACGACACCAAGTCACCCAACGAACCGCCCAATAAATCACCCAGTGAGATATACCCAGTAAGACGCCCAAATAGGACACCCAATAGAACACCTAGTAATGCATTAACATTCATACACCTAACACCCACTGACATCCACCCAAATAGCTACATATATTCGATATAGTGACATCCTCTTAGGAATAAGCCATGCTCATTCTCCTATTCAGTCACCCAAATACCCAAGTCACTGGCACCCACTCTAGACTGTTTTATGTTGTTGTTGGTAGCGTAGGGTAGGGTAGATCTCCAGGTTGTAGGGTTGAAAGCCGTCTATGTTTGTGGGATGTTTCAGCCGATCAGTTGAAGGCTTCGACCAGATCATCTTAGGATTTTAGGAACGATGGGAGGATACATTGGTGACTAAATGAATATGTGCGTGCGTGCGTGCGTGTGTGTTTCGTACGCGTGCACGCGCGCGTGTGTGTGTGTACGCTTGTGTGTGTGTTTCGTATGTGTGTGTGTTGTTCGGTCAGGGTAAACATACGGAATCAACTAAACATCTATAGTTTCATTAATACATTTGTATACTTATATAAACGTGTTGACTTAAACACACATCCCTCGTGAATATAAACACCTATACACCTATTATATAACTAGTTTCATATACATATATACATATATATATATATATATATATATATATATATATATATATATATATATATATATATATATATATATACTCAATATACAGGCTGGTTTCTACTTATTTAAGTCATTATCTATTTCTATCTATTATCTACTATTATTATATATTATATATATATATATATATATATATATATATATATATATATAAACACACACACAAACTCTTAACCGTCTATACATCTATACACTTAGACACCTTTAGCCAAGAGAAATCGACCCGGTGCCATCATAAATTAACAGCCAAATTAACACATTAACCTATACTGGTTGGCTTGCTATCAGGATCCTCTATACATGTCGGCAATAATTGCTTCCAGTTAGATCCAGATTATTGTTAGTGGGTTGGCGGGAGATCCGCCATTAGAGTCCGGGTGCAACATCGTCCTGGATCCGTTCAGGATTTCGGTATAGCGGGCCGGAGTGAGCAAATTAAGATGGATCATTTCGGTCCGACCCCTGTCAGTTATAACAACTGTTGGCCAGCTAACTGTTTCCACTTCGTCGACATTGTTTTGACAGCGATCCAAGACGATCCGGAACGCGGCCCGCGGCCGACCAGAGTGCTTCGGGCTTCGAATAACGGAAATGATATTCGAATTAAGCGAAGTGGCATGATTGAGATGTAACGCCGTCTGAGGCCAGTGCGAGGATCCAGATGGGGAAATGCCGGATTCCAAGTTTGATCCGGATCAATGACGCCGGTTGAGGTGGCTGTCAGTACGGGCATATGTACGGGCTGTGAGGTACACGCACGCAGTGACCATATACGCGCGTCTACAAGACAACAAGATGGATAAATCGAAATATCGTCCCTGATGAATTATAACCTATCATCTACACACACCTGTACCAGGTACTGAAAGGTTCGCTCCACAGGAACGCATGCGCACTGGAAATATTTGATCATTAAATGTTATAACTTGATGTTTTGTTATTTATTTATTTGTTGCTGTTGTCGTTGTTGCTGTTGCTGTTGTCGGTGTTGTTATTTATTTCATAATTTTATACTTCCGGTAGCATATGACGTTACACGTATATCAACAACCTAATATCCGGTATAAATCGTCATCAAAATAAAATAAATAAGAAATAAAATTAAACTTGTTATAAGATATTATAATCTACCAACTTATTGATAATGTCTAATTTATTCTGATTCTTTGAAATAAACTACATTTTCATGACTGTCTGTCTATCTGTCCATTTTATTGTCATCACGTGCCAAAATGGAATTCTTTTGAAAATACCTATATGGACTTATTATTAATTTTGTGTGTGTGTGTGTTGTGTGCATGTTTGTGTATGCGTGCGTGTGTATGCGTGTGTGCATGTGTGCGTGTGTGCGTCGTTCAGTGATAAGTATATGGAAGCATTTTATATTTGTACGTTTTTGGTTTCGTTTTGTTTTAGAATATAGTTTTAAACAAATTCCTAGACCTTGCTACTCTTGCTCTCAAACTCGCCTTATCCTGATTTGTCTTAAAAACTCTAAAAGAGGGGACTCTTCTGGAGCAGTATAAGGATCATATACTGCTCCGCAGACCGAGAGTTCTTTAAAGCGACTGCCAGCCTTGCCAGTATTTGGAGGATGTTCTGCATGTGGCCAATGTCAAGGTTAAGAAATGCACTCACTCACTCACTCACTCACTCACTCACTCACTCACTCACTCACTCACTCACTCACTCACTCACTCACTCACTCACTCACTCACTCACTCACTCACTCACTCACTCACTCACTCACTCACTCACTCACTCACTCACTCACTCACTCACTCACTCACTCACTCACTCACTCACTCACTCACTCACTCACTCACTCACTCACTCACTCACTCACTCACTCACTCACTCACTCACTCACTCACTCACTCACTCACTCACTCACTCACTCACTCACTCACTCACTCACTCACTCACTCACTCACTCACTCACTCACTCACTCACTCACTCACTCACTCACTCACTCACTCACTCACTCACTCACTCACCACTCACTCACTCACTCACTACTCACTCACCCTCTACATCATCACTACTACTACTAGTTATCATCACCCACATATTTCCCTAAAATCCAACCAAATTTCATCTCAAATTTTAGATCACGCATCTTTTCAAATATTTCGCCCTTCCTAATTTCGTCCCCAAAATTGCTAGACCCATCACATACGTCCCAAAGGTCTCCAACTATCTGATTTCCTCGCCTCATCACCCCCCCCCCAATCCGACCACTCAGATGATACGACCCACCCTCCCTCGATTTCGTCCTTGCTTTTTTCGGCCGTTGTTTAAAACTCATTACAATGAACAAGTCTCAGAGGAGACAAAAAATCACGGAGAGCAATGTGTTCCATCAAAAAGCCCCTAACTGAATTATATTATGGTATCTAGAAGTCCCCTAGTCGACCTTAGTCACTTGATAGCGTGACCTCTGTGTATCGCTAATAGCCAGCGTGTGACGCGTGGAGGACATCCAGAGGTCATTACATGCTCTAAGCTACGGATGGGATGTGACGCCGGATCTGGGAGATTATCGAGACACAAAAATCATCTATTATCGTCCAGTTATCGTCCGGGAGGAATACAACATGGCGACGATACAGATCGTGACTGAGGCTTATCCTTAATTAGGTGAGCCGAGTCTGACTCAGATGATGTTGATGATGATTTTCTTGTTGATGATGATAATCATAATTATATGATGATGATGATGATGATAATAATAATAATAATAAGAAGAAGAACAATAAGAACAGTAACAACAATAATAATAATACAACAAGATTGATGTTTACAGCAACTTTGACAATACAAATAATGATCGTTATGATGATACTGACAATGATGATGATGATTTATTATTATTATTATTATTATTATTATTAAAAGGTAGTAGTAGTAGTATGATCATTTATATATTTTTGTGGGTGAGTGGCACAGAGTGATCTAATTCAGTGGTATATATAGCTGTAAGAGATGATACCACCCATCTGTAGGTAATAATGGGTGGTATATTTAATATACCACCCATTATTACCTGCATATAGTTTGATTGATTGATGTCGTAAGTCAGCAGCGGATCCTCGGATAGGGTTTTTTTTTTTTTATATCGCTGTTTTCTGCCAATTAAACACAACGCAGTGTAAATAAAGTGCCATCCGCTTTAGTTGTTGTTATTATTATTATTATTATTATTATTATTATTACAATATATTATTACTACTACTACTACTACTACTACTACTGCTACTAATTATATGTTATCATATTTATAAATAGCACAATCAAGAGTGTTCTGATTTTTACTATTTACCACATTAACTTGTCGGTGGGTAGTACAACAGATCATGTCAAACCCAATTTGAACTTTGACCGACGAGAAGACACAAATTTCACCCAAACATGGCGAACTCTGACGTAACAAGGTGACGTAAGCGTTATTTTGATGACGCTGACGGGTATCGCCGCACCGGAAGCGATTGTGATGCGGGCTAAAACGTATGCCGACCATCAGCCCGAGCGAAGACGTCCATTCTTCATTACCCACAGGGGAGGGCGGGGCGGTGCGGTGCGGGCTATACCACCCCAAATCAAACCGCCCACATATCTCAGTATATCGAAGTAATTTCCTTCATATAATTAACTCCAACCTATCGCCTTTATCGAGCTAATGAAGTTGTTCTGTGGCGAGAAACCCGAGCTAATACGAACCTCTTCAGATACGATAATAACATGTATTGTTCAGTATTGGCTACACGACGACCGGTAACAAGATACAGGGGCAGCTGTTTTTTGGCCAGCGACTAAATGTTACACGGATGGGCGACGAAAGTAGTAGAAAATGGCCGAATTTGTGCGGTCGTCTGCCAAAAAATGTCGGCGCCGGGCGTCATCGAAGTGAAAAATATATAATTAAGTCGGCAGTTTGTTGTTTCGTTTAATCAGGATCCGAATTTGACGAGCGATTCAGGCGTCAACAATCAAAGTGACGTCTGTTTGTCTTGTTTGGAATTGATGATAGCTCAGAGGGTGGTGTGTGGGGGGGACGAGAAGTGCGGGGGGTCTCAGGCCAGTGATGATAGCAATAGTATTAGTAATATTGAAGATAGTAGTAGAAACAGAAACATTACTACTACTACTGGTACTACTACTGCTATTAATTAATAACTATAATTAATAATTATAATAATACTATTGTAGTAGTAATAGTAGCTAAGAAGTAGTAAAAGACGAACCATTAATGCAATAATTACTTCAACTACTACAACAACTACTGCTATAATAATAACAATAATAACAACAACAACAACAATCATCATCATCATCATCATCATCATCGTCATCATCATCTTCATCATCATAGTCATCGTGTCGTCGTCGTCGTCGTCATCATCATCATCATCATCATCATCATCATCATCATCGTCATCATCCTCATCCTCATCCTCCTCCTCCTCCTCATCATCATCATCATCATCATCATCATCATCATCATAGTAATAATATCAGTAGTGTCAGTATTATTGGTATGTAACAAACATATCTTGTGTGACGTAGTATCTACAAGTGGTTATATAGACTTTCACTGATGACACACTTATAGATAACTAGATAAACGTGTCGAGACATCCCGACATCCCGATATCTCTTATATAATAGGATGTGTCTCGTATCTTATCTCACAATTACAGATTCGTATAGACACTTATCACATTTACTTCACTAAATTGCTCCGTGAAATTGAAACAAATGGAATAAAATGTGAAATTGGAATATCAGAAAGGGAAATCGTCAAGAAAAATGTGAAAATAATGGCTGTAATTCCGAGGAAATTTAAAAGTGAGATTTTTAAAAGTGTCCATTTATTTCCTGATGGTGTAGATCTGATATAACGTGTTCGTCTGCCGCGAGATGGCGACACCGTGCTGGCACGTCAAAAACAAGAAATCCCTAAGGCTCTAGACAGAACAGCTCCCGCTAAAGAGATGGCGATAAGAATATGAATAACTAAAAGAAAAACAAAAGAAGTGACAAGAGAAAAAATAATATCTCTTTTTGGCGCGGAAATATTTACGATGGTGAGGTCGCGTGTTAATATTTTAAGCGGTCGATTCATAACGAGGCCGATGGTCGCGTAATGGGTAGAATACGGTAGATAAATCTGGGACCGGATGTAACACGATCGATCAAAGCACGAAATGCGGACAGATTTATTATAATCACTCTACACAGTAAATAATATCAACTACCATTCTCAATCACAGCCCACCGTCGAATAGACTGGAAATCCGACTTCGGCAATGTTCGGCAATCATCGTAACGAAGCGTTCGCTCCGGATGCGGGTAAGGGCGTGGTTTTTTCCTTCCAATTTCGTTTCGATTTAAAACCCAGGAATCTAATGAATACTGATTGTTTTGTTGATTCTGTGGGAGTCGGTTTATCTGTCTGTTATCTGGGAAAACTAACTCTTCTTGGAGATAACTGGATGGCCGAGTTAAATTGCCATTTTCTCCCCTTTATTAGCTACTGACGAGCGAGAAGTTTTCTTTTCGTTTCAGATTTTTGTACTCGTTTGTTGACGTCTTTTTTTGGCGCCAATTCCGGAGCCGATTAAGCGATCTAAGACGATAATGCCGAGTCGTCTTCATCTGGCTGTCAGAGGCTATCAGGAAAACGGAGGATCCCGACCAACGAGAACAAGATGTCGGCGCGGGCAGACCGATCCGGAAGGCGAGAGGCAACGTGGATCATTCTTCGGTATTATTGCTTAAATTATTGTCGGGATCTCGCTGAAAGCTGGCCAACCATCGACACGTTAATGGATTGTAACGACTTTGGCCGGCGTCTGGAAAACAATGCCGTAAAGTGGCTCCGTGCCGAGGTCGGGGATGAACCGATTTGCGGTAATCTCACTTGACGTTGGCGGCTCCGGATCGCGCGCATCCAGAACAGTTCCCACAGACGATCGTCGCCAGGCGACCCCGGGCCACGTGACTGGCGACTTCGGCGCCAAACGGCCGAGCAGACGACTAATGGCCAAGATGGCGGCGGCCAGAACTTGGCCAAATTGGCAGATCTCCCAACATGGCGCCTCTGGCCGGAGCCGACTTAGCGAAAAGATAATAAGAAACCGATTTGCGGCAATCCGGCCAGCCTCGAAGATTCATGATCCGGAGACGGTAGCCCGTAAGTCATTCCGGATCAGCCACTAACGACTATGTCGTATCCGGATGAACCCGTCAGATGAACGGCCCAATCCGGAAGTAGGGATTCTCACTTGGTACTTTATTGCTGTACTTTTGATGTTCATGCCTCGCTGTACTTGAACTTTACAAGCAACGCCACCAAGTGGGCAAACGAGCGTTATTTGCAGACGATAGGCGGCGCTCGTAACTCATCACCGCCGCTCGCGCGAGCCAGGAGAAACATAGATGGCGCTGTGGCATTTTATACTTAATTGCTTCGTAGTCTAAACCAACCCATTCTGTTGTAAGGATTCACTTATCACTCACGATGTGTGCGCGCGCGCGTGTGCGTGCGTGTGTGTTAAGAGTGTTGGCACTGGCACGGAGAATCAGGATTTTAAATAATTATTATTTACTGACTTAATGCATTATTTATCAAGAGATTGTCTTTTCACATTCTCTGTTTCAACAACGTAATATTTTTTTAAATAATATAATTGACTTATGTTGAATAAAGACTCATTCACTTACTTACTCACACAGTTTCTTTTCAATCAGCAGAACATATTGAACGACTCAGTAATTATGCCGTTTATAGGGCCTAGATATAAACTTATTTTAAGCGACAATAATTGAGACTATTTCGATGGTCAGGTACTTCTTGGTGATCGACAATTATCGACCCAACTACCAGACAACTACCAGACAACTACCAGACAACTACCAGCTAGCCTCTTGTTTTCATGAAGTAAAAAAAAAATATACTAAGTTATGATCATTATAGATTTTACTTGACATCTGGTTGCGCTGTTTTTGGTGTTGGTGTTGATGTGTGTGTGTGCGCGCGCGCGCGCGCGCGTGTGTGTGTGTGTGTGTGTGTGTGTGTGTGTGTGTGTGTGTGTGTGTGTTAGGGAAATGATTAGCGGAGTGATTTATAAAGATAAGGTACGAGTGAAATTTCTCATTAATTTCCGTGACTTTTACCTTCTGCTCATCAACACCTGCTGTTGTCTGGCCTGGTAATATGGCGAACATGTTTGCTAATGCACACACACACACAGACACACACACATACACACACACACAGAGAGAGAGAGAGAGAGAGAGAGAGAGAGCGCGCAAACGAATAGTAATAATTATTTATACTGATATGATTAATAAATCAACTAGTGAATGCGTGTACGCGCGCGTGCGCCTACTCTAATGATTCCAAGTGCAAGCAAATCTGTCGGAGGGGAAGTGTCGAGAGAGGAGGAGGAGGAGGATATAGTTGGAGGAGGATCAGTAAAGGTAAGATGTCCAATTGGCCAGATATAGGATGACTTTTATCTCGCTAATTTTGTGCCAACGTTTTATCGTCTGCCGAGTGATTTGTTGGCGGTTTGGAGCAGATGGAGGTCAGTCTGTCTGTCGGCCTGCTCTGTGGGGTGGTAACATCCGGTACTAGTGTACGATGTGTATGTGTGTGTGTGTGTGTGTGTTTTAAGCACATGTAGTATACATTCGAGTCATATAATTTGCATATCTGTGAGTGTGCTCTAGTTTTGTTTGTTCGGGTGTATGTATGTTTGTGTCTAGAACATAGTATATATACTTCGTGGCTTTATAAATAAATAAATAAATAAATATATTATATGTTGGTATGTAAGTATTCAGTGTGTGTGTGTGTGTGTGTGTGTGTTCCTAACACTCCCCTCTGTGCAAATACCTAACAGAGCTTGCTGATTGGTGGGTGGTTCCCCTCGGTGAGCTGGCGCCGTCTGGCGGACACAGTGAGCATGGAGATAATTAGCTCGACCAGTTTTTGTCATTCCGCGGCTCAAAGTTTGGCAAATAAACTGAAGATAGGTTTGTATACCGACAGTAGACAGGGATGGGGTGATCTGTCGCGGGGGTGGGTTGTAGGAGAAAGAGGGGTAGAGGGAGAGGGGCAGCGAAAGAGAGAGAGGGGGGGTTGAGACAGAGAGAGAGAGAGAGAGAGAGAAGAATGAGTGAGTGAGAGATAGATAGATAGATAGATAGAGAGAGAGAGATGGATGGATTTGATGGATGGATAGAATGAGTGAGTGAGTGAATCAGTGAGTGTGTGAGTCAGTCACTCAGTCACCGAGTAAGTAACCATCTTTACTGGTTTAATACGACCATATGACAAAACGATTTACAATCCAAATCTCAACATCAATCTACTCAAATACAACCAGATCCAGAACACCGTAGTACCAATCCTCATCGGATGAGTGACGCCCGTATCCGGGATAGCTGACTAGGTGATGGTCCGTGACGTAATCAATACCGTATCCGGATCAAATTAATCGGCTCGCCAGAGATCCGGAGGTATAGCCATCCTAAGGTCTCCGCGGGGTGCCTGTGATCCTGAAGACCTGGGCGTTTCTGACGCCCTCTGATCCTGACGTCTTGCGGACACCCACTGTCAATCCGCCGTTCTTATATACCTGCGCCGATCCATAAATCCGGAACAGCCACTTCTCGCCTCGCCGCTGACTCGCTCTCAACAACCCTCGATTTGATGCCAGACTGACAACAGGGGCGCCCTCTAGACCAGCTAATCTAGCGAGATGTTGATTGCCAATCGGTAGAGTAGTTTTTATACTG
The DNA here is from genome assembly GCA_025642065.1 of Paralvinella palmiformis. Classification (NCBI taxonomy): domain Eukaryota; kingdom Metazoa; phylum Annelida; class Polychaeta; order Terebellida; family Alvinellidae; genus Paralvinella; species Paralvinella palmiformis. The sequence continues at coordinate 522,996 of JAODUP010000039.1, forward strand.
TAGAGTCACTCTTCTTATTGTGGAGCAGCACCGCAAATTCTAGAACCCCTCTTCACGTTATAAAATGACGCACCACAATGTGGAGCAACTACTCATTCAGTAGAGCAACATCTAATACGATAAAGCAGCTTGTCATTCGGTCGGGCAGCTCTCCATTTTGTTTGGGCGACTCATCACATTGTAGAGCAACTCTCCCTATTGTATATATAGTCGCTACCTTATAGAGCAGTTACCTCAGAAGAGCCTCACTTATTGTAGAACAACTATACTTTTACTGTAGAGCAATTGCTCTTATTCTAGAGTTTCTACTCTCATACAGCAACTATCTACATGTAGAGTAATTTCCTTTATTGCAAGGCAGTTTTCCACTATAGTAGAGCAGCACAATCTGTTGTAGAGCAGGTTTCTTTTGTAGAATCCTGCAAACCATCATATTATATTGTAGTGCAACCACCTCTATTGCAGAACACTTCTTTCTGTGATAATGCAGACATTTTTACTGTTGAGCATAGAATAATTTGCTCTGCCAGCCTGAGCAGGACCCTCTGCTGTAGAGCAGCTCATATCATTGCAGAACAGTTCACCTTGCTGTAGAACTGTGTACAGCGCATCCCCCTACCAGTAGTATGCGATCCCCCGATGGCGTAGAGTTGATTGAATTATCGCTCATGCGTGTAGCCCGTTCATTTATTGACGTTAAGAAACGGTCAGTGGCAGCCATCTTGCTTTCTTCACCCGTAACTCAATGTTCTAAGTGTTCAGACGTGTAATTGGATTAGTCTGGAGCAGATCGGGATGTTCTGACGGATGTTTGTGGCGGAAGTTGAAAACATCTCGCGCTTTATGATGCATGCTATACGTTAATAGAGACGATAGGGGCTGACTTGGAAAGTGGTGGGCGGACGACTAGGTGTAGTGAGGGGTATAATTCGGGAGATGGCGCCACGGATACTACAGGTGAAGTACGGGTATGGCTAATGCTACAGGCAGCTAGCTAACATTATAACATTATAGTGAGCTCTTTCTCTCTCTCTCTCTCTCTCTCTCTCTTGTGTGTGTGTGTGCGTAACTATGCCTATTAATCACCATGTATTATCTAGCATTATTTGACATTTAAAAAGGCAGCGAATTACTGCCGAGAACAATGAAACACATTTGTCGACCTCTCAACAGACTGGGATGGACAAGCAACAGAATATCCCATTACAGGTGGATTTCTCACTTCGGATCAATCTAGTGTCTCTATCAACCAATAAATGTCACCATCACTGATCGATACGGTCTTACGGTACAAAGGGTATATAGATTGGTCACTGAGGACTGGTGGGTGTCCTCATAGAGTGGATGAGGGCGGATCGAGTGTCAAAAAGTCCGCACCTACTCAAAATAAACATGACACTGTTTCTCGAGGTAAATCGTGTTTTTCTCTTCACGAATCACGTGGCAATCGCTGAAATAACTCCATAATGTAATTTCTCGCGCGATGCCCAAGGAAAATGTCAAGAAACAGATTTTTTTTTGGTATGATATTTCACGAATTAGCCATGACGATTTACCAACATCGAACACCAGCCTGTTTGTGGTTTCTTTCGGTGTTTATAATACGTTTACATCTGTTTGTAAAAATCTTCATAACCTGACAAATAATTGTCGTAAAAGTTGTATTATTGTATCGCCACGTGGCGCTGTTGGTTCTTTTCTATGGCCAAACCGGTAGTGCGGTTGGTAGCAAACTTCTAGCACCGGGTTCAACTCTCGGCCTAGCTAGGTCTGCGCCGTGTTTCATCTTTCAGTTAACCGCATTACACTGTGATGATGCCTGGTACATTTAACGTAGATGGTAGTAAAACAATAACATTTACATTTTTTTACATTTAAGATGACATTTTACATGTAAACTTTATTTTAGGATGCGACATGATGGGTAATGAGTTAGAGTTAGAAACTAACAAAAATATCCCAGTCTCGACTCAAGTAATAAGGAGGTTGTACATTAAATGATATGGAGTTTGTACATTAAATGATATGGAGTTTGTATATGATGTGATACGGTGTTTGTATATTAAGTAATATGGTGTTTGTACATTAAGAGATTTGGAGTTTGTACATTAAATGATATGGAGTTTGTATATTTTGTGATGTGGAGTTCATACATTAACTGATAAGGAGTTTGTTTATTATGTGATATTGAATTTGTACATTAAGTGTATCAGCTAAGACTCCTACCAATAATACCTTATATAATCATATATTGCCGGAGGACACGACAAGAAATATATTACGTATGTATGAATATACGCAATATGGGTGTTTTTACATGAAATCTATCTATCTATATCTGGTAAATTGGGAACATTGGTCGGAACAATGTGCCCATATATATATATATATATATATATATATATATATATATGTGTGTGTGTGTGTGTGTGCCCATTTAGCCTACAATCTGTTCAAAAGTGGCCGTAAAACATCAGCCATCACCCCGTCATATGTGTGTGTGTGTGTGTATGTTTGCGTGAATGTATGCATTACACATACACACACACACACCATATATATATATATATATATATATATATATATGCACTGATTAAACACAACGAACCCTATTACTCATAATTAAGTAAGACAAAATTCGCCACACACGCGCGCGCGCGCACGCAGTCATAATACGTACTGGTTACAGCACTTCGGAGTCTCCTGGGCGCCACCTTTCTCGCGCATAAAATTGATAACTTCACCATAGCCCGTTAGATGGCGCCACACTCAGGCTACGCTACTAGGATAATTCGCCAGACTTATGACTATCATTGTAACAAGTTTTTCTACAACAATCCATCTCATAAAGATGCAAACGAATCAGACATAGACAAGGATATCATTGTGTGGTACACGTTTAAAGTCTTTAGAGTAGTGAATCAAAATATTAACGATATATACAGTTTTGATTTACCAATAATCTGATCAACTTTGACTACGTGACTAGGTAGTTTGTAAGAGCCACACATTTTCCTTTCAGTTGCTCTCCCAAATACAACCATTTCTGTAAGTATTTCCAAAGTTGACCTATCTCTAAGAAAATCATATCCATAGGACAACTGTTCTGTCCAGATAATCCTTTCCATGAAATGACCATTTTCAGAAATAACCATGGCCATAACATAACCATTCTCATTAAATAACTATTCCTGAAGACAGCCATTCCTTGAAGATAACAATTTGAGAATATGACATTTTTGTTACGACAACCATTTCTTTAAGGCCACCAGTTATCTACCACAAGCATAATCTATTAGAATAGCAAAGACAACCATTCTATTAGGATAACCATTCCAATATTGTAACACATTTAGACTGTTTAGAAAGAGATATTTTCTCCTTCATTTCTCCATTTCCTATATAATGATCAATGAAAAATAAGATAAATGTAAAGAAATAACAGAAAACGTTAACACTGAATATCTTTATTCAAACATAAACATCATATATCAACCCTGTGTTGCAAAGGAACAATTAAAATCACAATAATAATCGGTTACACTTGTATTAGCAAATACTGAATTGAAACCATACAGCCTTCAAATAGTTTATTATATTCATATTATAAATATAATTAATGGTAGAATAAAACTGACCAAATAAAACTGACTAAACTGTGATAACCCCCCCCCCATCCCCCAAAATTGTTGGTTTACCACTAAATTTATTTTTTAAGCAGAAACTTCTATTAGTCAAAACGAAAGATGCCTTATTAATACGATATGCACTTAAGGCTGCATATTGTAAAAAACTATTATTTGTAATTAACAAGGACACTTAATGCAAATGACATTCTAAATTAAGCTCGTTTATCAAAGAATCTTTTGCTAGATGATTCAATTTAATTCACATGTCCAGGCTGAATTTTTTTCTGTTAAATAATAACACCCCATCACATATCTACATAATAACAGCAAACGAGTTGACATATATAACACCATCAATGGCACACACAGAATACAAGTGTAAATCTTTCTTCTAAAAAACAAAATTGTGTTTATATATTTTATATATATTTTGCAGTGATTCAGCCATCAAGCATGTTTCTTGTGTTAATAACAATATAAATTCAAGAAGCAATAAAAACACATCATCTAATATAAGATTACAAGATATAAAATAGATCATCCAATATAATTTTAATATAATAATAGTTCATCAATTTGTTTGTTTCTTTTTCTGATACATATTTTGTGCAAATAAATATATTTACCTGTAAATATAATATTTAGATTGCTGAATAAAGTGTTGACATTATAACCATAAACAATATTGTTAGAAGGAGTCTATTAACAGAAATGAGGTTTTCCTTCATCAGTTTAATTTGAGGTTTACCAACATCCACACAAATAATTTTATTTTATCCAATAAAACAAACCTGAGCTGTGAGACTATCCTCTCGTATTGGCCCAAGAATATGACACCTGTCTAAAGATAACCATGTTCTTTTGATAAGTATTTAGACTACAGCATGAATTCTTTTAGTAATAATCTTTTCATTTTGCAGACAAAAGTAGATGATTGTCTTATGATAGCATATATAAAATCTTTGTGAAAACGTTATGATGTACACTGATTTCTATTGAACACGACTAAAGTGGCCTAACATATTGCATCCTCATTCATCTAGAGATAGTATTGTTGTTGATTGTCAAAAGCTTTTTTTAAACATGAACCAACAATGGTCCAAACTGGTTGCTTCATTCACAATATACGTTTAAATGCTGGTGGTGTTCAATAAAATACACGCTCAATGTTAATATAATGTGATAACCAACAAACTTGGTCATGTAATAAAAACAAAATTATAACAATAAACACATAACATTAAAATGTATTTCCAGTTGTCATTAATGCATTGCACAAGAACACCACAGTTGAGATTATTGTGTCATAGTATTAAATACACGCCCGCACGTACGCACCCCCACACAGAAACATATATAAAACGAGTAATATATATATATATATATATATATATACACAGAACCCAATCATACAAACATAAATATGTTTAATAAACTTAATGTTCAGAACTGCTTCACTCTTATTATTATTATTTGGATTAATTATATATATATATATATATATATATAAAACACTCAGGGAATTTTTATAACATGATTAGATTTTTGATAAAACTACGATATATAATAACATCTGCTGTAACTGTTTGAAATATTACCATTATGATATACGTGCAAGTCCTTATACGATTTTTGATTAACTCATATATATATATATATATATATATTTTAAATTAACTGCTTTACATGGTGATATATATATATATATATATATAGGATAAATATAATCAGTAATCTTTAGAATTAATCAGTTAATTTATTTAACTATTCTTACCTCCCACTACACAGACTACAGGATATGGAATTATTTCCTGACATCTTAGAAGCAACATTTTATCTTTATTAAAGGACTTTAATGCTATAATAAAGAAAATAATTAATCAAATACTGATGTTTATCACAGTAACAATCTCCAAGTATAATCATATAAAAATAGTGCTTCATGCACACTTCCTACTGGATAATGGCACATTTGTTGGCTATACTAAATATAGTTTGCAAAATACCAGGTTTGGCACATCATATACATTCTACGGAGATGATATTGTATTCATATTCATTAAAATAAATATATATAAATAATAAATATATTATAAAGTTACTCAAGCTCACCACAAGTTTCGCCAACTGTGTGATTCCGCCAATAAAAATAGTTCTCTATAATTTTTCTTCAGTTTAATTAATATCTCATTCTCAGTTTTGTTACTTCTACACAACTATGTGCCGCGAATAAAAATTATTTCTTTCCGTCTTTCACTGCCGACGGTGTCTACGAATAATCTGGGTCAACACTATTAACTAATTTTACAATAATGAGGTCACCAATAAAACGCGAGGGGTCTGGGGCCCTTGAAATACCCATTATTCAAATATGTTCAGTAATCATAAGTTGTTATGATTTAATTGCAGGCATCGATATCCATGTACACAAGAAATACACTAAACTAACGCCAGAAGAATTAAAAGCAATTGCATTAATGTCTCTGGTAGCACTTAAAAAGAATTCTACCCGATCCTGGGCCCAGCTATATTGTTGAGTGAAAAAATTTCTATTCACTTTCTGCCCTCTTCAATTTCGGTATGACGCCTCAATGTATTTACGGCCATGGAAGAGAATGACATTAAAAGTTGGTTATTTATAGTATATCTGGACTCTGTTATGTATTATTCGTCAAATCCGTGTTTGTGATAATGTTATTAAAATATTTTTTATTGGATTCATTGTGTGACCTAAATCCACAAACATATATTTATATATTCTGTATTTGTTTATATTATGGTTTGATTTGAAACTGCAGTTAAGTTACCATCAGAGAAAATTATTTCTCCATCTTGAAACCGACAACATTGTTATATAGTTACGTTCAAGTTTAGAATGGCACGTGATAAAAACGTCCGAAACGTCATAGAAACATCGGGGTTGGAGTTTGAATCCCATTGATAGCTGTAATTGGTGGATGTTCCCCGTGTCCCCTATTGGAGTTACTCCTTGGTTACACGCTCCGAAGATAAATAAAGCACTCGTTGAGGCTTTTGTATTAAAGCTTAGCTAATGGGCAGATTACATCGATAAGGCTGGATGGCGGTGCAGTGTCCATGTTAGACGATATTTATAATGTTCGATTTTCATACAGTATTTTGTTGTTATGTACTCAAGATCACAGATACTGTAAATCTGTATAACTTTGGTTCGGTGTATAGTCAGTGCCTCAGAATCACCGATTTACAGTATATTACAAGCTTGCGATGACTTACTGGTAACCTTCTGATCGGAGAAGGTCAACGCGAAAGCCTGCGCCCTCTTAACGGGTGAAGGAACTCTGTTTAATGTCTCACCTCGGATGATGCGTCGTAGGATGTCATTCGGCTTCAGAACTGCGAGATAAGCGACTTGATCTGGAGCGAACAGCAGCGACTCCAGATCGTCCGTGACGGAGATCTGTTTGATTGGACAATGTGCGTAGAAGTGAGTCAGTGAGCTGCCCTGCTTCACGTCCCAAATGACGATCTCCTTGTCCTCAGAACAACTTACAAGGTAAGAATCATCACAGACCAACGCGAGCCGATAGATGAAATTCTGATGACGACCCAACGAGTACAGCAGTTCGCCGTTTCTCATGCTCCAGACTATAATCTTGGCGAATCCCGCCGTCAGGAGCATGTCGGAATCTTTAGTGAACGTGGCCGCACCCACCGACGACTTGTGCTGCATGCCGTAGATGTACTTACCGCTGTCCATCCTGACCACTCGGACACTGCCATCTACACTACAGGAGACGACCAATTTGTCATTAGGACTTAGTCGTAGGCAGGTACATCCGGCCATCATCGTATCCGGATTAACAACATCGACTGACTTACCGGACTTCACGTCAAATATAACTGGGAAGTCAAATAAGGTGCTCACCACCTTAAAGGTGAAATCAAGTCATATATCACTGAATGATGGAATTGTATGGTATATAATTCTTTGGTCTCTCGCTTGCTTGCTCTATTGCTTTCTACTTCACTTGCTCTCTGCCTCATTAGCTGCCTCCCTCATATTCACTCACTGACTCACTGACTCACTCCACTCCACTCCAATTAGTCTCAATCAGCCAACTCTCCTCTCAATTCATTAGACATTTCATCAGTCAGTCATGCAGCCATTAAGTCAGTCAGTCAGTCAATGAGACAGTCAGTCAATGGTACAGTCGATCAGTCATTCAAGCAGCCAGTTACCCAGCCAGTTACCCAACCAGTTACCCAGCCAGTCAGTCTTCCCCCCATTCTTATAATTCATTTGGTCAAAATTGGTTACCTTTTTAGCATCAGAAGTGATAACGACCTCATCAAAACCATATAGACCTTCAAGAGTCTGTAATTTATGACCTGAAAATTAGTAATAAAAAGTAATTAGTCTATTGTTATATTAATCTTTTTTGTTTGTTTTTGTATCTTCAATAGTTTTGGCAAAATCACATTTTATATAAAATATTCTACTCTGTTTGAGTGAAATAGAATTTCTAAATTTGCTTCAAATAAAAAAAATAATAAACCCCAGTTATTCAACATGTATGGTTTCTCTGATATTCAAGTAGTGGCTGTAAAACACCAATCATCATCATCATCATCACCATCATCTGATATTCAAGTAAGAGTAATTGGTCAATTAATACTTTTGTTGTCCAGATTAATTTCATTTGTTGATAAATGTCAAATGAGTTTTCCAAAATTGATACAGGTGATAAGTCACAGGTTCATCTAAATATTATCTGTAAATATTAAATATCAGGGTATAACAGCCCCCCCCCACCCAGTGATAAGTAATTAATTATACCTATTACCATAAAAAATAATGACTGAATATAAACAATTATTGAACAAAAAGGTTCGTTCTTGTTTGTAATCAAAATAAAGATAAAACTAACTATAAGTTGATACTAATGTGGAAAAGTATTTGTATAGACTCTAAATACCTGAAAATACTAATATAAATTAATCACGTTGATATAAATAATAATTTTAATCTCTTAATTATATCGTGACATAAATCGCTCAATCTCGTCAGGTAAATTATGATATCTACTGCGTGTATTGTAGGATTTTGTGAAAAGATACTGACACAGGTAAGTATAAATTGTTAATGCAATCTGGGAAATATTCACTAGGGGTCGCTTTCCAGAGAAATAACTTTGCATGCCGAGAGACGTGTAATCTCCCCCCCCCATCTCTCTCTCTCTCTCTCTCTCTCTCTCTTATGTGTGTGTGTGTGTTTGTATGTGTGTTTGTGTTCACTCATGTGCGGATTTACACCTGGACAAATGTAGCCTACCAGTTTCCAAATGATACACATGACCAAAACATTCCATGCCTTTTTGACCAACAACAACGATATTCTGGGCCTCGGCTATGCAAGAATAATTTCCCGAGCCAAGTTTACGTATCAACTCTCCTGCAATAGAAAACATCAACATTGTCTCGTATAAGATGATTATTTAACCTTTAGCAACCACTTCAAACTATATATATCATGAGATTGCTGCAAATAATGATTCAGGTAAACATCACAATTTAGTGCAGAAATATAGACGGCTTCCACTGCTAATACAATAGTTTTTTGGTTCTGTTGACCACAAAGGTTAGTACCCACCAAAGATAGTATAATCACAGTAACCTGTTACTGAATTAAGATCAAAATGGCCAGTAAATTAATCAAACGTTTGCAGTAAGTTTGTTGATTTAAACTAACAATCCCCCGGTTTGCAATCCACCACGAATTGACTGAGCTACTACTAATACATATATTATCACATCGTGAATCCCACTCAGATATGTTATTAATACTAGATAGTCTACCTGTATTTGGGTCGCATACAGTGATACCATCACCAGCAGACAAGATATATTTGCCATCACGTGTCGTCAACAACGAAACGGCCGGAGCTTCGAGACGATGATAACATTGCATCTCCATGGTAACCAAACTGTAGAAGATAAGCCAACCATCCGTGGTACCGACAGCGGCTACGTCTCCGGATCTGGAAAGAGGAAAAATGAACAAAAATGGCGGTATCTATGTCAGTAATGATTTAAATAACAATCACTTCTATAGGCATTATTAGTCATTCTAGTACTTACATCATGCACTTACACTTAAAAAATGTTTTCGTGGGTCGAAACATTGTAATAAGTTCGTGTTTACATGTATTATTTTGTAGCTAATTAATTATAGAACAGACTATTCGCGCATGCTCAGTGTTGTTGGCACGCAGAGAGTAGTGACGTTCCACACATAACCGAGCAAAATGATACTAAACCGCGGACAAGTTGATGACGTCAGTACACAACTGTGTCCGCGGAACTTGCCGAGTGAAAACGGACAGGACCGAATATTTATGAGAGGATTGTGAATTTACGCGTACGCGCAAATTAAAATATCCACGTATTCTGATGTCATTAGCACTGAATAAAACAACAGTTTTGAAAAACTAAATACATAAAATGATATTTATAAAATGATTTTATATTATCTACAGTTTAAATAAAGAATTATATATTTTGAAGCACGATAATTTAAAAAAATAATTACTAAGAATTGCTTAAATTTGTCTTCCACGGTCATTATTACTGAAACTGGGTGTCACAAAGTATGAAAGAAAATATTCTGTAAAAGAGTAAATAAACAGCCAACGGATGATTAATTTTATTCCATGATGAGCGAATTACTATGCGTGTGAAGAAGATGATGATGATTGATGTTTTACGGCCACTTTCGTGCACAAGGTAAGCTAAATGGGCCGAGCAAGCTCCAAAGATAATGAAGCGAAGTCAAAGACGAAACAACTTTCAGATATGCCAACGCCTAGATTCGAACACGAGTGGTAGTGATCTGTGATCCAACACGCTACCACTAGACCACGGAGGCGCCCTTACTATGTGTATGAACAATTGAAGGAATATAAGAATAGATCATTGTGTTGATGAGGATATATAGTTTACATTAAATCTATTTCTATTCATCGGATGTACATGACGTTATTAGGTCGTAATTTTGATTGTATCGAAGCCGTGTTTTCTAAGGCCAACGCTAATTACAACTGTGTTTCTGTGACTACTCCTGCGTCTGTTTGTCCAAACGTCGAGACCCGAAATCAAATAGCAACATCATGTCTGACGACGAGATCTTTAATAAGCTGAATCAGTCCTTGGATAAAAGGCTGAATCGGTTTAAAAAAGACACGATGAAGGAGATCAAATCTCATTTTGAGAAAATCATCAAACAGTTCCAAGCAAAAGTTATTGAACTTGAAGTTTCAAACATTAATATTTAAAAAATGATGCCAATCACTTTCATCAAGGACTAAACGAAATAAAACGCTATTCTGTGGAGTCAGAGCAGTACAACAAAAGGATCCGCATATTTTGGTTTAAAACAAGAGGATTTCGACAACTGAGGTGAGCTGGTAAGGAGGTTCATCGAGACAAACTCTCAACTCTCCTGGAGATAATATTACCGTCGCCCACAGGTTAGGCAGTAGTACCAGTCCCAGGACAATCCTAGTCCGCTTTGTTAGAGCTGAGTAAAGAACTCTATAAGACATTAAATCTCTTAAAGCAGCGTAAAGATGTAGAACAAGCAAGGTCATGGAACTGTAAGTTATTTGTGAAACACAAAACAGAAAAAGATTTGATGTCAGATGGGCCGAGCGTCTGGATGAAGCGCTGAGCGGAAGCCAACGACGTTCCTGATTCCATTCGTCAACTCCTGAAGATGATATTAACTAGCTTCGTGCAATTTCTATGGCTTTATTTAATATGGATAAATGGATTCGTAATATAATTTTCTGGAATATCATTTTGGAATATCACACATTATGTGACACAACTCCATAAAATTGCAAGTATTTAATGTTATTATCAAGTATTGCCATATTCATGTATTTTTAAAGTTGACATACGCTGGCTCATTTGAATTCCTTCATTAAATGAATATCACATGCCTGCTATTAATTATAACAATGGAATAACTGTTATTCTGTCCTTATGTTCTATTTGTACCAAACTTTGTATACTCAATGTCAAGACACACAGTTACAATAAGTCTGGCCTAATAGTTGTGTCCACCTTTCTATATTAATTTTACAGGTAGTTGAACGTCTAGAAACATTGAACCAACTTGGAAATATTCCTTTCTCGTGTGCTTTTGTTTATGTTGCGTTTATCCAAACACTCACACCAAAGAGTGTACTATAAACAGAAAACAGCTGTATGTGGTGATGATGATGATGATTGTGATGATTGATGATTCATGGCCACGTTTGTGCACATGGTAGGATAAATGGGCCGAGCTACCTACAAAGGTACTGAAGCGAAGTCAAAGATGAAACACTCTTCAGATATGCCCACGCCGAGATTCGAACTCAGGTGGTAGTGATATGTGGTCCAACGCGCTACCAAGCACACCACTGAGGCACTCATCGGTACTGGTGACAACACTTGGAATATATGGCTGACATACGATATATATCATTATGTAATTTTACGAACATAATCTCTGTATATCTCTTTTATTTAGGGTTCTTTATTAAATTCACATTTATTATTATTATTTTTATTATTATTATTATTATTAAGATGGAATAATCTAGAGCGATAATAATTTCAAATCTAATGCATACATTTATTACCAATTTGTACTGCAATTTGCGAAACAAAAACTAAAGACAATCATCACATGTATGTTTGGGAGAATAATGTGATGAGTATAGATAATATATGAATATCATTATTAAATATAAATATCATTATTAAAGGACGGGGTATTTCATGTTTCATCTTATTACCTTTGGGATCATTTGTTCCATCTAGTTTACCACGTGTTCAAATATGGCCATAAAACAACAACAACAACAACATTAATGTACAGTTTATAGACGACGGTATTGGTGTTCTGGTTACGGAGTGGTTAGAGTACTGCGCTACAAACGTCTGGGTTGCGGGTTCATCCTGTTCCCAGAACCCCCCCCCCAACTCAACATACCCAACTCAACTGAACATAATATCAGACTGACCTTGACACTGTCATACACGCCGTTTCCATGGCACCTTCACCGTGACTGTACGGACGGTCTATTGGTTCTATTAATTGTTGTAATGATGACATTTTCGTTGCCTCGTTCAAGCGATTTCGACATTTCTCCATCACAACATCCATCGACCACAACTGGAAAATAACACATCGTGTGTAGGATAAATGCTCGCTGGCGCAATTAATTCAGTAACATCTGCAGTATTATATCTGACGAATCTATCAATCAAGATGTTGTGAGATGGTAGCCTAATCCTCAGGAAAATTTACAATACTTTTATGAGATCGAAACCTGTGATCTGTCATGGTGAGATTAAACAACGTGTTTAACAACTAAACCACTGGAGCTCACGTTATACATATAGATTATAATCATGATTCAGCTACCAGAACGTATATATATATACAAATGTATTTGTATAGAGCACCATTATATCTCAACATGTGATAAAACAATACAAGTTTTTAATATGTTATTATATGCCAGTTTATCCCTTTATCTGGGCGCCCCGTGGTCTAGTTGGTAGCGCGTTGGACCACAGATCACTACCACCTGAGCTCGAATCTCGGTGTGGGCATATCTGAAGGGCGTTTCATCTTTAATTTCGCTTCATCATCTTTGGAGAGCGCTCGGCCCATTTAGATCAGTGCCCAAAAGAGGTCGTAAGACATCAATAATCAATCATCAGCATCATCATCATCATCCCTTTATCACATTTGTCAAAACTTTAATGCATCGGAAAAAAACTGATACTGTTAATAAATAGTGTGTTGTGTGATGACAACAAACCTTACCTTAATTGTATTGTCCAGAGAGCCCGTTACTATCATCCCGTCGCCAGGTGTCACCAGCAAGTAATGTACGCAGTCGTTGTGACCAATCACCTGATAGAGCGGTATACCTTCGGGACACGGATTGCTCTTCGATCCAACATACCACGTCGTGACCTTGTTCGACCACCGAGAGCAGCTGAACAGGAACTCGCGTCGTGTTCCCGCGAAGGTCACAGCAGTATAGGGACCTTCGCCTCGACACAAACTGAACAGCGACACCGATTCCAGATCCCAGACGTGGATGAATTTCTCGGTGACTCCATTTATCGTCGTCAGATCTCTCGTTGCCGTGCCAACCAGTTGACCATCAGCACTCAAACAAACCAAATCGATGGAATAATTATGGCCCTTCAAGACAGACAACGCTAGACCTTTGGTGATACTAAACACTTCCAGATCTCGGTTATCGTCAAGTGATCCTTTAGGATAGACGACGATATCGTCGCTGACAAACCGGACATTGTGGAAAGTTGCTGCTGGGAAATTACTCAGACTGAATGACGCAAAATGGCCGAAGGCGTACTTCAGCCTGCCCTGGTCCGTCGTCATAAGATAACGCCGTGAATCCGAACAGACGAGAAGGACATATTTTCCATTGGGCGAGAAGGCGCCGAACTCGAGACTCGGCAGAATTGTCTTGGCAGGTACCAGCATCGTCTGTGTGCTCATGTCGGCCATATAGAGCAATGTGGCGATGTGTACCATGTTTGTATCTGTAATTGTTATATATATATATATATATATATATATATATATATATATATATATATTGATAACATAATCGTGTCACATTAACGAATATGTAAAGCAGTTATATAAGTAATTATTGTAATATATTTAAGATAGAAACATTGGTATAATAATAATAATAATAATAATACATTGAATAAATTGACATAAACAACAGGAGCAATTCCTAAGTACTCTTGATTAATACCCGAAATAAGATCTATCTAAAATCCAGTAAGACATATTTCAAGTATTATTTACGAGCTAAAAGAAACCTTGAATTAGTCAGTTTTGAGAACAGATTTAAGTGGCGATGCGTGTGGCGGGTGTTAAATTAAGTACAAACTAATCACGTGACTTCAGTTAAGACCCAGGTACCTGTAATAGATGATCTCAGTTTTTGCGATGACTTTCTAATAGACACCAGTTCACACAAGTATTCAGGTGCCATGTGATTGATAGACCTATACGTTATTAGTAAAATCTTGAAATGGATACGCTGTTTAACAAATATCCATTGGAATTTTTGAATATTTGTAGTTACATGTATATGATAATAGTTTTTTTTTTCTTTATGTGTGCTGCATTATGATATAATTAGATGTGCCATATCGTGATAGAGTTACAATAGTCTATTTGAGATATAACAACTGCAAGGACCACAGTAATAAGTACTTCTTGTATTCAAATTACGTAAAGACAATGGCTATTTTTAAGATGGCATTAGAGAGCTCAGAATACTGATATAATATGATATGTCATAATAATATAATTGTTATTAATAACCTATACATGTTTGACTAATTAAACGTAAACATAGGGCTTGATTAACTGCTATGGAAGTAAATAAATATTTTTCAAGAAGTTCAAAAAATGTGTTTGACAGAACGCACGCACACGCACACACACACGCACACACGCACACACACACAGACATACATACATACACACACAGACACACACACACGAGAGAGAGAGAGAGAGAGAGAGAGAGAGACACACACCAAACGAACATTTTGTTCAGTATCGTGTCGCGAATCCCTATACACGTTAGAGGATCGCTATCCAATCCTAAAACGCATCTCGTAAAATTGCGAACCAAACATCTGACGTTGTTATATGACAGATGAGAAATGTCTAAGAGGAGGCAGAGTTCAAAACGGTGGCTAAAGACAGATGTACTATAGGTGTCATCCGAACTTAGAGCCCTAATCTACAGGAAATGTTCCCAACTTGATGACTCGGCCTCGGGAGATCTGGCCGTCAAGAGACAAAACACTATAGCGAGTGACATTCACTACTCGTAGTTGTATTGACAAGATGAAGGTCATGTCAAATAAAATTCAAGTTACACACAATGTTTTGGTATAGTTAGATCAGTTTCTGTATTATATAACAGTATTTGCGAAAACATATGACTAATTATAATCTGCCTTAAAGAAATTGCAACACAAACTATGCAATTGCTAATCAATTTCCTAATTATTTTTTAAATGTTTCCTGCACACACACATACACACACACACATACACACACACACACACCTTACCTTTTTTATTATTAGCCTTACGAGGAGCCAATAGACAATATTTACCACAGTCTGACACGTTAATTAATGATGAACCTTTAGGTAGCTCAATTGGTCGCAAAGATTCTGTATTAATTAATATCGTCGTGTTTATCTCTTTCTTCTTGACAGCTAACATCATATACCTAGAGAATGAATGTCATATTATTATTATTATTATTATTATTATTATATTAATTTAAGCATTAAGTGTTAGCTTTTGTAAGTGTATAGAAAGTTATGATTATTAATCAAATTAGCATTTTTATTACATATTTATTTATTTATCTCTTCTGATTTATTATTTATTAGAAGAGCGTCATCAGTATAAACATTATCATTCAGAAATTCTCCGCTTCAATATGGAGTTAGTAGTGTAAGTTTATAATTGATTGGTTTCTATAGCCTCGGCATAGATCACACCTGGGATTACACACCCCACAAACACAGGATTGAGCCGGATTCGAACTCACAACCTGCAGGTTTGCAGCGCAGTGTTCTATCCATTCCGCCATCGGATATCCCTCGCACCCCATCATAGAGATAAAAAAAAGTTTATGACATCCCTGATGGGATGATGATTGATTAGTTTATAATTTATTACTACCGTCTTTATAAGTTTATTTAAATAATATTTTCGAATACGAGAACATCCTTTAGTATAGACAATGATGATGATGATGATTGAAGTTTTACGGCCATGTTTGTACACATGTTAGGCTAAATGGGCTGAGGGACCTCCAAAGGTAATGAAGCGAATTCAAAGATGGAACACCCTTCGGATATGCCCACGCTGAGATTCAAACACGGGTGGTTGTGATCTGTGGTTCAACGCGCTACCAACTAGACAACGGATGCGCCCCACATCCATTAGTATAACCATCATAACATGTAAAAATATGTAAACTAAATCTTACACAAATAGAGAGAAACTATAATATAATTACAGTACAACGCATGTATCACAGTCACCACTGGGACCAGTGAATTGTGGCCGTAATTGAGGACTGGTCGCAATACAAGACAACCCAAATTTAGCTTCATTGAGAAGCTTGTTATTGACATTTGAGCCATGCCGGAATAAACATGAGGCCTAGCATATGTTATAATAAAATTTCATTCACGGAACATAATAAAAATAACAATAATATTATGCAAGTACATCGCATTGTGATACATGCGTACAAATTCGTAACATTATTCAACTATTTTTTGAAAAATGAGGTGATAGTGGCTTGCTTTGCGGTTAAAGCAGATGAAGAGCCTTCTCTTACATCATTGCGGCCGCTGACAGGGATATGTTTGCCCCTCAGCTTTAAGAACCATGGCCACATCAAGTCGTGTTTGTCAGTATTGGTCGTGGGGACACATTGTCGTTTACGGCCTGAGCTATCGTTATCCTCAAATGCTTCCATAATTTCATGCTTTCTTTTCAGGATATTTTGTACCCCAGTACGACCAACACCATACGCTTCAGCAAGTTGCCTGCTGCTTTTACCATCACTATTTTTCAACAGGTCTACTTCTTGTTTGAGTGAAAGTTCATTTCATCTTTTTGTGGTCATTTTCAAAGATTTAGTATTTGCGATTGTATTGCGTGTCCACTAAATACCTAAAATGATATGATTCCATTTCATAAAATGTGGTAGCATTTATACAGAAAGTGAGCGGCTAAATTTCTGTGTCTACATATGTACTTAAACAACAGTCAATGAACACAAACAGTCTATTTTAACTGTTAGATAGAACTGTCAGAAACACATGTAATGTCATGGTGAGGCACACTGATAATAAAAAGCAACTGATCTAATTCAACAGTTTGCGTGTTTTCCGTATGTCTCTTCGAAAATTATTATCTTCACGTGCAAATTGCTGCGGTCAGGTAAAATTGAGATTGGCAGCGGGCAGTCAGTTTTATATGCTGATTGGCCATTATTGAGGGCCTCGATTGGCATTTGGGACTTCAAGTGTTGGCCGTCATACGCATTAGAGGCGTGGCCGCTATTGGCAGCATAATTAGCCTTGCGTTAAATCGGCTGATGTTTGAAACAATAGAATCTGGCCGCATTATAGGCACTGACCGTCGTTCAGGCGTGGCCACAACGAGGTGTTGTACTGTAGACATAATGTTTACTTCAGATAAACACCGTTCACTTACCGTGACCAAATTAGCAGACTACAGTAATATTAATGTACCTGATTTTTCCACTGTAACATTATGCATATTTTTATATGAAATAGCGTTTCACAATGAACATAACCTAACATTTTACTTTAATACCAAATATATAACTTATTACAAAATTTCACATGATGTTAGACAATGAAAGCAAAATTACCTCATTTGAATGTGTGTGTTCGTGTGTGTATGTATTTAATAAAATAAAATCGTCATTCGGTTTTCTATGTCCACAGGAAATATCCTGAAAAATAACAATCTCGAGCAATAATTCCATGTATGTTCCATATAATAAAGTTTGTCATGATAGCCCCCCCCCCCCACAGACACACTGACAGTATTATAATAGTTACTAAGTGTACATCATATTGTGGATTTATTATACAATACCTGTCACCTTAATTTCTCTTTATAATGGTGATTTATTAAATATACATTATTATTATTATTATTATTATTTGTTAATAATAATAATGTATATTTAATAAAGTGCCCTTACTAGCAGGAGCCATTCAAAGGCGCTGTACAAATAATATGTAATATAATAATACCCCAAATAATGTCTGTAAAAACCCTGTAATGATTTAAAAGATAATAATTATTTATCTGTGAAAACGACCTTTATTATTGTTGTTGTTACTGTCGTTGCATTAATATAATTTGTATTAATTATAGTTACGGCATAACTTCAATATTATATAACCTGGTTAGAGTATTATACTTTTTGTATAAGATGATATACTACTACTACTGATAATAACCGAAACATGATGTTAATATTAGTAATAATTATGAATAAATATTTATTGCTTCCCCATCGTGTCAAATTCTTATGAAGTCTAGAATTTCAGATAGATTGCATTAAACGTTTCTGTGTGTATATATATATATATATATATATATATATATATATATAAAGTAGGCCCCCATTATACCGCGATCCGCCATAACACCAAATTGGATATAACACAGTCAGACCTTGGAGCCCAATTCGAAATAATTTGAACCGGTTTTCACAGTTTGTAATTCACCAGTAAAACATAGACAAGGCCACAACTTACGCAAGAGTAGATTTATTGATCACAAACTTAATTACACACCACCTTGGCTCAATCAACCAAACAAACAGCCTAATAACAACCCTCATTTATTGTGTGACTCCACCCACTAAATAAGTTTGATTCTGTTTGTTATTTCACAGCTATTACATATTTTATTTATTGCAATTAGGAATCAGATTTTGTGCATAGAAGACCTCTGTCAACAAATGATTAAACAATTACTGGAAACATTTATTGAATAAACACTTGTATGTAATCTTCAAGAATGGTGCGTAACGAGGTGAATACATGGACGCCCTATTATCGTCCACCCAGACAGTGCTCTGTCTCGCTTCGCAGTCCATCTATAATACAGTCGACAGTTTGTGGACCCCTTGACCGCGTTATGACAAGTCCTCTACACACACACACACACACACACACACACACTCTCTCTCTCTCTCTCTCTCTCTCTCTATATATATATATATATATATATATATAGTGAAGATAGAATTATTATTTTACTTACTTATCCTTTGCCATTAGAGCCATTCTCCTAATGGATTGGTCCCCCATAGACTTCCTTTTAATCAGAGATCCATTAGAAGTGAGATCGTATACCTGGAGATATGCCTGAGGATAACGACTACCTTTAGCCATTTTGTCTATAGTATATAGCTGCGTACCATCAGAGGACAAGGCCAACTTACATTCATTATATACATCATCTGCAATATAAGTAATTAGGCCATTAGATGGTGACAATTAATTCCGACAAAAGTAACAAAGTAAATCTACTTAATTATTTTATCCTAGCAGTTCTTCCTGTGAACAGAAAGTAATATTTAACTAAATAAATACAAGTTGAGTTGACTTGAGTTATTTAACCTTGTAACTGGTTACACGTAGAACATATAGTTTCGAATAAAGAGATTTGGAGCGCAGTGATCTAATCATTGTACAATCACAACGCCGTACTTGTAATGAAGTAGTTTTGTCTACGAAAATGCCATATTTTATATCATTATTTGTATTTCAGTCTTAACTTATGTTTATAAAACTGATATCACTTGTGAAGCTTCCGAGTAAACGTCATTAATATTATCCAATCAGAGATCAGTTTTTTGTTGTCTTCCTACATAAAGCTCTCTGGAATCATGGAGTGACTCGTAATGGATTGGTGAGTAAATAATTATTAGTTAATGATACATCTCAACACAAGAGTCATTTACTTTTGCTTCCCTTCAGTCACCTGCAGGAGATGACAAAATGGACGAAATCTAAACTCCGAAACCTTCCAGAGTAGACATTGAAATACTAGAAGACGTGATGATATATGACACAATATGAAATGGCATTTTAATAGATATTTTTTATTAATAATATTAAAAATTAAATAAGTACACAATGAGCTCACCTCCAGCTAACGATAGTGTAATATCTATACTGATGAGAAGATCGCCCCCTACCGTAGGAAGACACTGACTCTGTGGTGTCATCAATGGTACTCGTGTTGTCTTTATCCAGTCAATAGCTGATTGACGTAACATCTCTAATCCTGGATGTTGATGTTTACCTGATCCCAATTGTCCTATTATCTGAAGTCATAAAATGACAAAACAATTATTATATTCCGGTGATAGCTGCCCGAGTTATTGCATCATATATAAATAGTGTTATCATATAACACATAATGTGGTAATACCTTTACACACACACACACACACACACACACACACACACACACACACACACACACACACACACACACACACACACACACACACACAAACACACATGCACATCCTATATATAGTTGTGTATGAAGCGAAATCGTGTATAAGACAATCTCTGTGTATTTCTGTCTATTTATTCATGGTCACTTCATACTAAAATAGATCAAATCCGTCTGTAAAAAAGTTCCATTACTCTATTTTCCATCCATGAGGATTTAATTATTCACATCACCTACATCAATTATCACCCAATATACAAACATCAATTATTATCCAATAAACGAACACCTGTATTAGTTATCACCCAATAGCAAAACACCTGTATCAGTTATCAGACAAAACACATACCTGTATTGGCAGATTGTAAGCATCCCTAGCTATGCCATCTCGACCGAGCAACAAGATATCATGAAGGTATTTGATTTCATCTCGTAACACATCGATGTCTTCAGATGGTGAATCTTCATTATCAACTTCATTCTCTAAATCCTCGATTAAATCAATAAGTTCGCCCTTTCTGGTCAGGAATGTTTCTTTATCGCGTGAGTAATTCGTTTTAGTGCGGATTGGTAAATGTTTTAAGGATTTAATCATCTCGTATGCCGAAGACAGATCATTGAGCAATGCTGTGACAGATTCGGTCCGACACTTGTAGATCAGGAACTGCACATTTCTGGTTATCTCAGCAGCGAATCCGACGAAATCATGGCAAGCGATCAGGTGATATGGCAGCTCGGAGAGTCTCCGGAGATTAAACGCGCCATTTGCCAGACGTATTGGCTGTTCGGGTACTCCACGTCTTGCATCAGGATATGAGCCTTTCTTCTTTTTGTACAGTTCTAGGGATTTGGCGACGTTCGCCCATTTGCCGCTGAAGAAGTCTGCCAGTGTACTATGTAGTAGGGACGAGACTGCCTCCTTGGCATAACGTTTCCGTGCTGTCTCGGCAAACTGGCGATGGTACCACGTCATAACGTGCTTCCTGTCGGCCAGTTGGGTTGTCAGATAGGGCTTGAGGTCGGATTGGATGCGTCGCCATAGCAACATGGGTACGCGAATATTGCTTGGGTCTGGCGGTAGGTGATATAGGTAGGTATCCTGTAGTACTTCATCGTCGAGACTGAGGACGTCCTCCATTTCAGCAGGTGTCAGACCGTTCTTGGCCACGGTCAGGTAACCTGAGAGACACAGTCACGAACGGTGATAATTTGACATATAATTCACAAACAAGTTTTCATATAACCTACCATCTGAATTGAAATACTGTCATTTACAGTCACCTTTTTGCACATGCTGGATTAAATGCATCGGTTAACCTTAAAAGGTGGTGAGGTGAAGTGAAAGATGAAACGGCCTTCAGATATGGCCAGGCTGAGATTGAACCCAGGTTTACAGGTCTGTGGGTAACAGCACTGTCAGTTAGACAATGGAAACATCTCCAGACAGGTACTCTTTGACCACATTGGCAGAAGAATAGACCAACCTTTTTCTGAAGCTTAAACCCACTTCCACTCGGAAACCATTACATCATTGAATCTATAGCAGTAGATATCTGGGAGTTTCATCCATCCACTTTTCCACGTAGGCATTTTTTCTGGTTTTACCCCCCCTCCCCCCAACATGCTTTAATCACGGAATTACAGGTCACGGTGACCAAGTGGCTATCTTGTCCTACCACACCATGAATATCTATGTATAATTGTTTTGTGAACAAACATTAAGTTTATTTTTTAATATTAGTATATTAAAAAGAGGTCAGTTAGATCAGCCTCATGCATAAGCTGGAAAAACACAAAATCTTTCACTCAATCTCCCAAAAACAAAACACCTCAAATTTGGTTACTGATCAAGGACAGAGGTACTATATTTTGGACTATTCAAGTGCAAATGAATTGTGGTTTGAAGGCGGCCAGGGATGTTAAATATTACGTCCTCGATGTAGCATCCACCTTCCATTTGTTGGTTGATTGGTTTGTTTAACCTCGGCACTGATCAAACCTAGAACTTAATTATGACCAAGGGATGATTTTTTTTTGGGGATACATCCCACAGACACAGGTGTGAACCGGGTTCAAACCCACAATATACTCTCATTAAAACATGAACCAAAAACGGGTTATTACCAAATATACTTTTTAGTAGCTTCTTATAACGCACTTGAGGCCGGACAAGACTAATTATGAGACACTAATTAGATACTGACTGTTAAACCAAATGTACTCACCAAGAGCTCTAGACACCAACATACGGCCATGTTGTCTTTCTAGTTGTGTAAATAACAGTTCTATTCCTGAGCGTATTGATATGCCAACTTGACAGTTCTCAGCTGGTAAGTAGGAACTATTGGAATATAAAGGCTATACTGTAATTATTTATTATAAGCTGAATACATCTATATCGATGCACACACACACACACACACACACACACATATATATATATATATATATATATATAGTCTAATGTCAATAATCTCACCAAGAAAGCCATTTTTGATAAATGTGAACTGTGAGACGATTTGATAATTAAGTACTGATACTGGTACAACGTGACGTGATACAACTTATTTGATAAAGAGAAGAGTTTCATATACTATAAGGGTTCACTGTACTGGCTTGCCGTAGTTAAAGCTCAAATATAATGATTTGCCATAATGGGAGACTTCATTCTACGGAAAAACTGATGGATACCGAAGAGGTCATTGCGCGTGCGCACACACGCGTGTGGGGGTGCATCTGTGTGCGCGCGCGCAGGTGTGATATGGGAACACATTTTAAGGCCATTAATTCCCACTGGGTCGATACA
This sequence comes from Paralvinella palmiformis, assembly GCA_025642065.1. NCBI lineage: Eukaryota > Metazoa > Annelida > Polychaeta > Terebellida > Alvinellidae > Paralvinella > Paralvinella palmiformis. The sequence goes on from JAODUP010000039.1 coordinate 546,588, forward strand.
CATAAAAGCAAATTATTTCTAAAACTAACACCTAATTGTAGCACGAAAATTGTTTTCATGACATTACCTCCATGTTTTGGCTTCCTCAAAGGCTATCTTCAGCCATAGTGGCTGTGGACAAACTGTGTAGCTGTTGAGTAAAGCTTTCAGCTGTATTTCCGTCAGCTGTCTGTTAACAGCCTGTAACCAAGCTGTCATCATGGTAGAGGCTGTTTCCTTTGGCAGTGGAGTGACCTCAATGAAACGATTCCGCGACAACATCTTTTTGGCTTTGTTCAGAGCTCCGTGATGGTCGGGCAGCAGGGATAGAAGCATCATGACGCCAGGTGGCAGACACACATCTAGCCACTCCATGCTGAAGACATAGTCATCGGGAGACAGCTGATCCAGGGAATCCAGAACAATGAGCAGTGGCCTTTTGTCGGTGTCGATCTGGTGAAGGATGGCGGCGAAATACGCACAGAGATACGTGAAGTCCTTTCTGAGCTCGTACTCGGAGATCCGGACATGGATCTTGTACACTTCACTGATCTGGAGACAGATCCCGACCAATGTATTCCGAATGGTGCTAGTTCCCGGTGACGTTCCCAGGAAGCGGACGACCTTGACAAGGTCACCTCTAAACCAGCCAGCAGCCTGCTGGGCCACTTTGGCCAACAAAGCTGTTTTTCCACTGCCCGAGACACCATAGACAATAAGAGGTTTGGTGTACTTGTCAATGACAGACATCTCAAGTGCCATCTGTTTCATATTGTCCATGTTAACCTCTTCATCTTCTACATTCATGATGACTCTGGTTGATTTACGATGCTTCTGTCGTTTCTTTATTACTTTCTTGTCACTGGAGTCATAGGGCAAAGCAGCATTGGCTGATGATGATGACGCTGATGATGAAGATGACAGTGATGATGCTGAGGATGACAAACTGGATGAACGAGAGTTGCTTCCTCCATCCTCTTCCTGCATGTCCTTTCTATCTTCACGTGATATCTTGGATGATGAAGATTTCCAGTTGTTTTCTTTGTCCTTGAATGCTATTTGTTCTTCTTCTCCAGATGCATCTTCATCAACATCATGGCCACCATTATCATCATCCTGACCATCATCACAGCCATATAGAGCGCCTTCACCATCACCACTATCATCATCATCTTCATCAGAATCGCTATTGGAATCATCAGAGCTGCCATTTTTTTCGACCATCCTCATTTTTCCTTCACTCTGGTCATCATCCGTATCGACCTCATCCATGTTCAGTTCTCGTGTCTTGTGTATCTTCTCGAGGACTGCACCACCTCCATCTTCCTCCTCAATGGTGGTGATCACTCGTTTTGAATGCTGTATGACGTACTGTCTCTTGTTGTTTTTGTTGTTGTGCCAGTCGCCAACAATGTTATCTCGCCCATCCCTCGCCGCATCTTTTGTTTTCTTCATACCCTTGGGAACGACCCTACCCTTGCACTCTTCTTGTGCCGTTTCTGCATCATACACCTCTCCTAGTTTTTGTTGGATGACCAACAACATCTCGTCTCGCCCGCTGAAATTTGCGCACTTTTCCATGCAGAATCTGGAATGATGTATCACTTCGGCGCTGATGCCATGCGACGTAAGGAAATCGTTTACTTTCATCTTCTTCGTGTGCACGTCAATCTGGCGTTTCACCTTTGTGTAGAATTGTTTGTTGAATGCCTTCATGTAGGCTTTGTGTTCTGAGTCTTTAGGATCCACACCTACTGGCGTCCAGTGGATTGTGTGCGACTCGATATTGTGTTTCGCTAAAGCTGGGGGAAGTTTGGTTGTTTTCAGCTCACGGAGTAGGGATATCGGTTCTGGATCGAGCTGACCGCCATCGATGTCAATATAACGCCCTGGAAAATGTTAGTAAAGAGCTTGTATTCATTTATGAGGTTGTCGTTTTAATGTATTTGGTGACACAGAAACATACTGAACATTTGATAATATGATGTAATAGTGCTCTCTCTCTCTCTCTGTGTGTGTGTGTGTGTTTTTCTGTACTATGTATGTTGTAATTTACTGTGTTCTGGTGTTGTATTCCGTATGTGAGGTGGAATAATAATTCTTACAAAAGTTCTGATCCAATTTTTTTTTACTGTGGGGAAACGATTAAAACGAAATCCCTGTTAGTTTTAATTTTCAATCCGGAAATTCTTTGCAAATTTATAATCATCATATAAGACCGTTTTACTAAGAGTTGTGATATCTAACCGCCTTTATATGGCGCTTTCTTACTCATAGTCATGCTGTGAGGGAGGTTGGAGGTTCGAATCCAGGCCGTGGCACTATAGTAGGAGTGTTTCATTCAACCAGGCAACTAGTAAGGTTTCTCCGCCGAATATACCATATATTGTAATTAGTCCCCGTGGTAAATTACAGACCATATGCGTCTCCCTCATTTGAGGTAACTAAGCCACGTAAAATAACTGCCATTTCGGCCATTATTTGTGTTAAGATAGCTTAGGAAGAGCTTAAATATTTAGAATTTTTTGTGAGTGGCGTTTTGCTTTAAAAAATAATGATCTGAAATATTGAAATAATTGAAATATTGAAATATCTTAAATAACTTGAGAGATTTTACCGTGATTTTAATATATATTTAATGCTAAATAGTAAACCCGTCCAAACAGTTTGCCATATCACATGATCAACGTATCGTCTGCTCTCTGAGTCTGCGTGTACATGGACAGGTTTTTTGAAATATGAACGATTTGGATGAAACAACAAAACCTGTTAGATCTAATCCACAAAAAGAGGTAAATTTACATGCAATCATATTCAGTGTTAATAAACTGAATCTAGAGAAGGCGTAGAGAGCTAAGAGTAAGAATGATGAATGAAAGCGACACATGAACACAGACACTCACAGAGAACAGTCACATCCTCGGTATCCAACGCACTCAATCGCCACACATATGATATGGCGATAAAAGCTCATTGCATTATGAGAAAATGGGTTGATATATTCCATTTGAAATGATTATATTTATTTTTCCCTCAAAACTTATATCCAACAGCAAAAATTCCTATCATTGCTGTAGCCACTGGCTAGGAATGATAAGCCAATGTAGGTTACCTGGAGTTTTTCGTTTAAATAAGAGGCCTACATTGAATTGATTGGAAGCAAATGTATGCTAGTGTGCTATTTGTTTTATTATGTGTTATTCTTGGTGATTTCTGTATTTGTTACCAAATAAACATGGCCTCATGAGTTTGAGCATGGGACTTTCTTACTCATCATGGTCATGCTGTGCAGGAGGTCCGAGGTTTGAATCCCGTCTGTCACTATGTGGTACTATTGACTATAGAGTATAGTAGGAAGAGTTTTTCATCCAACCAGACAACTGACAAGGTTTTCTATCCTGAATATGCCATCTATTGTAAAGTCTAAATTTGTTTAGAATTACTAGTGCTCCTGGTGAAGCAGTAAATTACAGACCATATATGCGTCTCTCTCATTTGAGGTGATGATTGATGTTTTGTGGCTACTTTTGTGCACATGGTAGGCTAAATGGGCTGAGAAACCTCCGAAAGTAATGAAACAGCCTTCAGATATGCTCAAACTGAGTTTCAAACTCAGGTGATGGTGATCTGTGACTCTCATTTGAGGTAGTTGTAAAATGTAAAATAACTACCATTTCAGCAATTATTATTATGAAATCCAATTAAATGCGAGTTGTTTATTGGTATTAATATTTGATATCAGCCATTTTGCCGGATCTCCCAAATTAGAGTACACACCGACATAGATCCTTATTATCCTACTTTATACATTGTGCAGTGATTAATTGTAATTCAATAACACATAGAAATTCTTGTTTAAACTGTTACAAAATCACAAATATGTACACTTTGGTGTAAGTGCCCTCGATCTTCTCATTTCGTTTGAGAACTCACTTGCTGTGAAACAGTCAACTATTTCTGTAATCAATTCGCAGCTTAAGTGATAACAGGAATTCAATTTGCATAGAAAATATCGCAAAGAGAAGTCCTATTAAGAAATGTTCATTGCCAAGGACACAGGTTTCTTACTATCATTGGCATCTTGAAAGTGACTGAGAATTGGACTTAGGAGATCTCAAATATCATTAATACTTTAGGATTAAAAGTTAGGAATAATTCTTAGTAAATGCAAATTCATCCTAAACACATTAGGATGAATTTTGAGATGAAACTTAGGATGGTTAGAACTTAGAATATCTTAACTACCTTAGTAAAATAGTCTCCAGATTGCTTAATTGCAGTAACACCTCAGTGGCATACCTGATGTTATCACCAGATCATAAAAGTAATATTGACAGTTCACAAATTTGTTTTTGTCAGCATAAAAAGAAAGATCATCCTAAGTTGTATGATAATCATTCCTGTGTACGCCATCACTGTATCTTAACCAATATAACGCTCCCAAATTTGAGGCATAATGCACTGGCTAGAGCATTGCACAGGGTGGGTTCGAACTGCCTCATGTCTGTGTTTGTAAGCTATGTTTCTCTAGGCAATCCCCCCCCCACCAGGCCACATGGCTCAGGTGTAATCAGCACTGAACCTAAACAATCCACTCACTCACTGCATCAGATTTTCATAAGCAAGACATATCTGTGTATTAAGAACCCTTAATCTGACCAGGTGGGTTATAATTTGTGCTGTCATTGGTTGAACATCATGGATTCCCCTGTAATGGTGTAATAACATTTACATAACATATATATCATCATGTTATACACTGTAATATAATGCACAGTACTCTACTTTGTTATGCTGTACTATACTGTGCAATGCTGTATGGCCTGTTCTCTTCTGTGCTGTACTGTGTTACATTGTGCCATTATCATATAACTTACATGCAATCTTATCATCAGGGTTTATCTCATCAAACTGTCTCAAGAAGCATAATGTTTTATCATCATCTACATGTTGGAGGATACCTTCCTCAACCTCAGCTTCTGTAACTGGAAATATAAACAAGATACCATATTGATATAGGCATTTCACATTATAGAACACTCTTTTAGGATAAAAAGAATTTATTTACTAAACCAAAAATATTGAGAACAACCAAAATAGCAAGTCCTATGTGTCTCAAAGAGAATATATATATATATATATATATATATATATATATATATATATATATATATATATAAAGATTACATGACTCAGAGTAGTAAGACCCACATAGCCATAAAAACCTATACTTTCATTAATCTATACGTCCACAAATATACACATGGTTATTTTATTTGGGTGACTCATCAGTAAATAGAAACATAATTTTCATACTTGTTAATTACATACCTGACCGGAAGTATTTATGTTTTTGTTTAGCAGTAAATTTTCTATATCTGAAAGCATATTCAGCAGCTATACGGAACTGGTAGGCCAGTAATTTGTTAATGGCACTCCACTCTGCTCTCTCCTGTGTGAGGATAATGGAACACAAACACCAAAACTATAATATTTATCAGTGAGAGTGCTTTTAATAAGTTTCAACAAATTGAAAAATTACACGAGAATTGGCATCTACTAGCTGATGTTAGCAAATTTGTTAGAAACAGTTATCAAAACTTTAGTTCATGGTAAATGGTATATAACAAAACTAAAGACATCAAATCTTTTTCAATATTAATAACACGAGGCAAATATTTGATTACTGTGTTTCTTTTCTCCTCATTTTCATCCGACTCATCATTATAAAATGGAAACTTGGATGTGATTGGCTGGAGCACATATTGTGCTGGTATGTTGTTGTCATCTTTCTTGTACCACTCATCCAACAGGCTAGTAGATCTAGAGGCAGTACGACTGGCACGAAGCAAGATCTCAAACTCATCCGCTGGAATTTTGGCAGGATACGGTCTGTTGCCATAACGATCACCAAGAAACAGCTACAAAATGATAAAGATGCATTCATTTAAAAACAATTCTGTGTTGATGGATGATATTAAAATGGGTTGACACAAATTTTATAATATTTCAATAATCATAAACATAATTACTGAAGAGTATTATTTTGTACATATAATAATAATAGTAATTTTTACATCATATAAAAATGATTTAAGATCCAGATATTCGGCATTTTAATGCTTTCCCACAGCGACTGATGCTAAATAAAGTTAGATTTTGTGATAAATGACATATTACAAAAAGAGAAAAGTTGTCCCAGAAATTGTTGTTGTTTATGATGGGGCTAAGAGTAGCAGGAGAAGGAACTTATGATAATAAAATACATTATTTAATTATAGCAATCAGTAGATATCTTGATTGGGTAATCACATGTTGATACTACAATCAAGAACTTTAAATTAATGACATGTTTTGATTGTTATTACCAACTCAGTAAGTGTAAGTAAATACATTTGTTTTCAATTTGTTTTTATTTTACAATGTATAATACATACATGTACGTGTATATAGAAATTGGGGAGCCAAAGTAGCTCATCAGAAGCTGTTTTCTCATTGACCCCTAACTAATCATGAATAAATTAGTCAACTAAAAAATGCCACTAGACTGGTCATGCATCCATATGATCCATATGATTTTTAATAATTGACATTATTAATAATTTGAATAGCTATTTTCCGTAAAGACATAGTTTTTTGAGGATTGATGAATTGGCATTTCCCCAAACTAGACTACCATAGGAGATATATGGTTGTACGAGTGCCACGTATAGACTTTTGAGACTATCTTTTGATAAGAAATTCTTTACTCGCTTTATGCAATATAATGCCTGATAAATCTTATTTTTATGTGACCCAAATGATATTTCCAAGAATGAGACTTGTCTACAAAAACAACAAGAAATATGGTGGTTTTGTCTTGGAATTAAGAGCCAACTTGCTCCAAATAAGTACCACCAATTGAAATGTCAAGTTATTAAAATCAATATTTCTGGTACCACATTTAAAAACTCTGATTTTTTTTATTTAATGAGAAACCATTCAAACAACACCATTCAAATAAGTTATTAATTACCACATTTCCTCTTTGGGTATAAGGTGGTAACATTGGCTTCACTAATGACTAAAGAAGTGTTGTCAGCAAATGACAATATATATATGCATTTGTGAATTTTGATATGTTATTAACATATACTAAATATAGCAAAGGGCCTATGATAGACCCTTTTGGTAAATTACAAGTTTATGAATTCAACATCAGACTTTGTTTTGGCGATTTGAACATATTCTTTTCTATTTACAAGATAACTAACAAACCATTGATTGGTGATTTGCCTTATACCACAGTAATTTAATTTATTTAATAACATGTCTGTCTTAATGACATCAACTGCTTTTGAGAGATCACAGAAGATAGATAATGTAACTTGTTTAGGAGTAGAATTATTATCTAATGCCCATTGATTTAATAAATATATACTGATAATTGGGTGAATTGTTAAGTGTTTCTCATGAAAAACGATATTGTTGTTTATAAAGAACATTATTACCATTGAGAAAGCACATTAGCTTGTTATACATTATTCTTTCTTGAAAGCTGGAAGAAAGCCAGTGGGTCTGTAGTTTTTAAGTTCAGTAGGATTGGAAACTTTATGTATAGGAATTACCTTAGCTATTTTCAGTTGATTTGGAACAATACTAGTAAGTAATGATCTATTTATGATGTAGGTCAATGGCTATTTAATGTATTCAGTAGTTTCTTTGAGTAGTTTAGAAGATATTTCATCATGACCTTTCTGCTAGATGGCTCGTGTTTTGTATATTTCTTATTGAATCATGTTTTAAGCAAAGGGTGTAGTCATGACAACCAGTACTTCATGTTTCAGAAAAATTGCTATCACATAGCAATTGTTTAAATTTAATCATGTTGATTTTAATGCCGTTTAATAATGAATGCATGTTTATCAGTACATTTGTTTGAATCATTTACAAAATGGAACATACCAAAATAATTTACCACATTGGCCAAAATAGTTCCTGGTAGTGTGTCGTGTCCTTGCAAGTCAGATTTGAATGAATCCAGGTGAAAACCCTCTCCAGTGAAAACCCCTCAGTCAAATGGTAAAAAAAACCCTCTTATGTTTAATCTTAGAGTCACTGAAGTTTTTAGTGAAGAAATTAATGTAATTGGGAAACCTTAAATAATAGAATAATATATTTACTTTGTTCAACCTCCACAGAGTGGAGAAACACACATATATACAATAAAACATATAACCACATAAAACATATAAAATATGACAATAGTAGACATATATTATCATTATCAATTAAACTGACCTAGTGAAAAGTTTGACTAATATAATGAAAGAACTTGATAGTAATTATGTTTAAATTGTTTGATCTCAGGTACTGGGGGTATTATTGTAATTGCGGAGCCTTCAGTGAATAAAGAAATGATATAATTGAAGAGCCTGATAGTAATTATTAATATTTATAAATTGTATGATCATAGCTACTGATTTGATAAATGTAATTGAGGGGATCCAGTCATTTGCCCTTCGGTCTTTTAACCTTCCCCCCCCAGTCTTTAGCCCCTTAGTTATTTTGGCCCATTAGTGTCAGCGTGTGTGTGTTGTTGGTTGGAGGTCAATCCATTTATTAGGTAGCACTAAATGATCACACAGAAAAGGTTAAAGAAATTGGTGACTAAAGACAATAATGGAGTAATATTAATTAGAAATAGTGAGTCAGCTAAAAGCTGTTGTGAGATTTATAATTAAACAAAAATTATAATATGTTCTATACCTTCCAGCGTAGCTACTCATATTCCACGATCACTAATTGAGCAGTTCATTGTGAACATCAAAAGAAAGTATATGTAGCAAGTATCACATGGAGTGGTATAAATATGGTTAAGGTCAGATCTATTAATGGAGGATACCCTGAAAGGCATTGACAACTGCCTCAGATAGAAGTAGATATAAATGTGATCTAATGAACAGTGACCTATCCAAGTGTATGAAATTCTGCGCAACTAAATAATATCATATACAAGCATAAATAAATTCCAATACTTTATATCTTTGGTATCAATTATTTGAATATTTTCTTGTTATTTCTTATAAAATAATTTACAAGAAACTCAGGCTTATTTTCCAAAAAGGGGGTTTTGACCGGAAGGGGTTTTTCTGGAAGGGGTTTAGACAGGTTTTTTTTTACTGAGGTTTTTTTTACTGGAGGGGTTTTCACCAGTTTCTGATTTGAATAGATATGATCAATCAATCTGTAGCTGATGTGTGGGTTACTCTGGTTGGTTTGTGAATATCTTTACAATGAATATCGTTACCAGAGTTGGCTGTACTTGGGACAGTTATACAGAAAAGTACTCAACTACAGAGTTACTATCTTAGGAGACTGATTTTGGAAACAGATTGGGTGGTTCTTAATGAAAGGTAATTTTTTTTCAATAGATTTTAGCCTTTCGACCCAGGAATGCTTATTAAGAACATACATGATATGTTAGTTTCAGTTTTATTATGTGCTGTTGGGCAAACAAGAGGTAACCATAAGTCAATTAGCATTGTTTCTAATTGAAATTTATTGCTGGATTCAGAGTCCAGACAATTTATTGTTGGTTGTACAAATGCAGGTGGTGAGGCTTTTCTTCTGTAATTGAAACTCTCCTAGATATCCAGAGAAGTTTCCAGGTAAGACTAGTAGCAGTGTGATTGTTCTGGTTTTCTAAACTTTGTATGTTGATTGAACATTCTAGTTTAAGATTTAGTAATTAAAAGTTAAAGTATTTGGCACATTCCTAAAAACATTTTACTTGAACATTAAAGTGATAAATTGTTTTTAAATGCATCATTTTGAATAATTTAAATAGGTGATGAGTTATTTCCATTTTGTTTATGAATCCGGGACATTTAGCCAATGGACATTTAGCCAACGGACATTTAGCCAACAGACATTTAGCCATTATTTGCAGGGGGACATTTAGCCAACATTCAAAAGTTTTGCTTAAGTTCATGTCAGCTTTCACTATACATACAGTTGTTTCAATAAATACAAAATAGTGTATGTAATTGTAATTAAAACTTGCAAACACGGATGTTACATATAGTCCACAGCTGTTATATTCAAGCGTCATAGTGTTTTTAATTGAATTTTATTCAATTCATTATACGAAGTCACATTTTAACGCTATGATATGTCACCTGGGTTATGAAGTCACATCTTAAAAACATCCCAATACATGTAAGTGTCAACATTGGATAGAGGGTTATTCTGAGACTAGTAGATTATCTACAGTATATATAAGTGATAATAACCCACATGTAGTGAGCTCCGGTGGCCTAGCGGTTAAGCACCGGCACTTGATGCCAACTGTCGCAGATTCGAACCCCGTAAGAGGTCAAAACTTTTCCAGGGAATAATTTATCGGCTCACTACATCGTGGGTGGCTGACCACGTTAAATGGCGCTGCCGTCTCCACTGAATTATTTAAAATAAAGGGGGATGTTAAAAAACCCAGTGAGGACGTAAAACACTCTGGCAGTGACCACCCTCCGGGTATTTCGGCTCCATCTTTCCATACTGCTCCCCTGTGAGTGGTGGGAGAGAAGTTTCTCAACCACTCCAACATAGAGGCTGTGATGATTAAGCGACAGCCTGGGGATTCTCCCGGAACAACAAAACCAAAACCACATGCCAGATATAGATAAGTAGTTAGTGAAGGGGTCAACTAGACTGGATATTGAGTTATCATATAAATGTGGATTAGTCTGTTAACTCAATTGCTGTGTTACTTATTGTATGTATTACAGTCATGTTGTAGTAGGTGTTGTTATATTGTTATAATTTTACTATTTTATAGCTGCATTTTATTTATGTTGAGCTTTTTACAAGTCAGTGTAAAAAACTGTAAAAAAAACATATTGACATATTGCATGTTGCATATCATTATTTATATTTATGTATAATAATGGAAAAAACAGTATACATTAATATAAATATACAGATTGTACAAAAAACAGCAATAATTATCATGTTGCTAACATCTTATCTAAAGATAGGCCTATATTTGCAACATCCATAAACAACACATAATATTGACAGAGCATGCACAAACCTAAAAATATTGAATGTTGGGCAAATGTCCCCCCTGCAAATATTGGCTAAATGTCTGTTGGCTAAGTGTCCATTGGCTAAATGTCTGGATACCTTTGTTTACATATCATCTCATATTGAATATCTGCTAGATCCATTGTTGTGTAGATAAAACACATGATACTTAAGAATAAACAGTCATGAAATTGATTTGGAATTTAATATTTCTAGCCATTGAACAATTAAGCAAATAATTTCTTGGCTAACAACAATTTGGATGGATGACTATATGATCATTGGCATGATTATGTTACTATAAGTGGTTGGAAAAAAAACTACATTAAATATCTTATCTGAAAACATCAAACATTCTGACAGTGATTCTTTTGGGGAATTTTGGTTCTTGCTTTCTCTAAGTATGCTTTCACATGGGAAGGTTGGGGAGATCTGTTTACATCCACTTGCTATAAATCAGGATTACAATTAAAACAAGATTTTATAGTGCTCTCTGTTGACCTCAATTTCAGGATCTCAAGCCACAAAACAAATGAAAATAAATTATCTGGCTTGACTAAGAAACGAACACAGATATCCAGAAATCTAAATCAGATACAATGGAAGTACCAACCACAAAATAAGGTCCAACTGACATCTCACGACAATTATTTATCTCTTCTAAACACGCTTCAACTTCTCTGTGTTCAATTTGTACATCATCTCGTATTCCCCATCTCATGTCAGCGATCTGGAAAACATAACTCCATGTAATAGGTACATTAGGTGACTGGCATCACTTGGTGTACTCAAAGTGATGATGGCTATCTCAAATATCAACAGGGTTCCTGTAGCAAAGTTAGGAGTGTTAAAGTTTAATCCACCATGCAATGGCTGAAAACATAATTATGAGAATAGGTTGAATGACAAAATTACTTATTGTTCATATGAAATTTAATTCATAAACAAAGGCTGGTAATTACTTTGTTGTTGGATATTGTAGTCTCTGAATCAAAACTGAATTACCACCCTGATTTGAATAATTATCAGACTCAATTCAAAGCATTAAATAAAGTAAGGGCTAAAATTATTAATGACTAAATATATTATACATGGTCTAGCCCCTACATCACCAACCCTGTTATTACTGTCAAAGAGATGGACACAGTGTCATCACCAACACTGCTGTTACTGTCAGTAATGCACACAGTGTCTTCCCCCTACATCACCAATGCCACTGTTACTGAAAAAGTGACACATATAGTGTCTACCGGTAACCCATAAATCACCAATGCCACTGTTACTACCAATGTGATACACACAGTGTTTAACTCCCTACATCACCAACCCCGGTTGTTACTGTTAGCGTGACACATACAGCGTTTAATCCCTATATCACCAACACTGCTGTTACTGCCAACTTGTCACATATCTATTCCCTACATCACCAAATTCACCTTTACCCTCAGAACCATCTGTATTATCTCTAGACCTCTCTGATATCATCAATACGACTATCTCCTATATATCTCCTACATCACTAAGAACTACTCATCTCATTAAAAACTATTTCTCAATCTATCTAACCATCACAATCTACGATACTCTCTACGTTACCTACCTTAGTGTACTGTAACAGTGCATTAGATATAAACGTACAGATCTGAGTTCAAATCCCAGAGTTACCTGTGTTTGTATGATACATAGCTGTCACATATTGCCCAGGTATGACTAGGACCGAAGCTAAAATAACCACTCACTATCTCTACAACACACACACACACACACACACACACACACACACACACACACACACACACACACACACACACACCACACAAAACCAATTGCTTGACCAACAATCAGGGTGCCAGGGTTACCAAATCTTCATCATCATCATATATAATTTACACTCTCTTTTAGTTATTGATCAAATATGTGCTCCCTACACCACCAATGTCATCTCTACAATTCATATAACCAACAACCACATAAAACTCTCTAATCTCTTGGTTAGATTCCCTGGAAAATGCCAAAATGAAGCCCAGCCATGCGTCATGAACGCCAGTAGTGTAACAGTTTGGAGAATCAGCACATAGTATCAAGACTCATGTGATTAGGTCCTGGAAAGGTTCAATACTTCCAGATGTTAATTTCTTTTCTGATAACATTGTGGGTGACAGACCAGGATACATGTCAATGCGCTCTCATTGGATTAAAGTAAGATGTTCAAATCACCCCCCCCCCAACTTCAGGATGCAAATCATTCTGCCAATGACCATGTTTGGGGTAATTTGATTCCTTACTTCTGTCCTTGTCTACGCTGAGTGATGGTGGACGAGGAAGAGGTGCCATTTTCTGCCAGTCAGTAAAACTAACACACTGGAAATAAGATCATTAAACGAAATAACTCAAATCAGATCAACATCACATCTCTCCAGATATGGACACCATCACCAAATATGTTACCTACATCACCAACACCACATCTCCAAGTTAATCACACCAACTCTAATCCCTACATCACCAAACAACTCAGTTATGGCTTCTCATGCGCTAATATAGAATTATTCTTAACATTCAGGATACCTTCCTCTGTTAGGAATTCGTTGTTTCTTATTTCTTGACAATTTGTGTCACAATACCTGTGAGAAAATATCATCTGGAACAAATTCATAAAAGTTATAAACTCCATTGCTTTTGTTACTGTTTTATAAAGCTTTTGCCTCATGAGATTATGACAATAATGAATGAGGTAAGATTACACCAATAGACATACCAAATGTACATATATTTCAACATTTATCTAGGGGCAGCCATGTTTGGTCACATGTCACACCCGACCTATTTGTGGAGGTTACACTGTGAATAATGACTAAAGTGGAAATAAACACTTGAACCTTCTTAGGACAATTTAATCTTTTATATTAGTTACCCAGTATTCATCAGTGTATATGATGATTATACAGTTGAAAGTTTATAAATCAAACAAATGCTAGTTTTAGAAAGAGTAAGCCAGACATTTACATCCTGCTCAGTTAAAATAGTTAGTTATGATCACAGATAAGTTTATTTAGACATTTTCCATAATTGAGTGACACATCAGTAACAGTGCAATCAATCATGACAAACATAATGTGGGATAAATTGTGGGGAAGATACTGTCATTACCAGTCAAACATGTAATTTTATATCAACAGCCAAATTACATGATTTATGTATTTGATTTATCATGGTTGGCAAACATAATATTTTTTCAGTTGTGTTCTGTACTTGTATCATTCTGTATTTATGTGGCATACAATTCAAGAACAAACATAATTTATAGATGTAACATTTTCAAGTTTGATATACATAACCTTGTATGTTGATAACTAATTGCTGTTCCATGTAATATTTCATCATCTAGACTGATATACTACTGTATATGATAAAAAAAACACACACAGTTGAAACAGCAAGATGTTTTAATCTAAGTAAGGCTTTTGGCCATCTCATAAACAAATACTTCTCAGCAATGATCAATATACAGCATATTTTGATGACACTGTCCCATGGTGATGAGGGGATTTGTATATCTGTCAATTTTTATGAGGTCAATTGGTACAGATATACATGAAATATGCAGCTAATCATTCACATTCATTGACCCCCATCTCTAACGGGTCACCACATCCATTTAATTAGACTGAAGTACACGGGAGGGAGGCTGTCAGAGATTATGACTATTGAACCCCTAGTCGCTAAGTTGAGTGGTGAGTACTCAACCATCTGAATGAATGCATATCCAGGACAAAGTCTGACTGGACAATGCCGAAATAGAGAGACACAATCGCAAGTCAGATGGAAATTGATGGACCCACCTGGAGCTCAAAGCCGATCCTCTCACAATAAGTCTTTAGGCGTGGAATGGCATCACACATGATAACATTTCTTTCTTCAGCATAATCTGTAGGTGAGAAAACATAAAATAACATTGCACCATAGTGTTTAATTAAAGACATACAGGAGAATCCATATTTGTTGTCAACTTGCCAGTGTCGGCCAAATACCTGTGGTTATATCCGATAATTCCTGACATACACACACTAACGCCTATTACGTTGATGGTGGAGATTTAGACAAAAGTGAAGCAATGTGGCCTTTATCTGACACTATAAACAACTGGTAGATATTTAGCATGCTACTTGAAGCTTATCCCATAATCAACAAAACATAATACTTAATGGAGTCACATAATATTTGTATTATAACACCTGTAAATAATTGACAGATTGTTGTATAAAAGACTGTTATATAGAACTTGTGGTTGAAAGACTACTATAGGGAGAATGTTTTAGAGAGAGATATATTATGAGACTGTCATAGAAATATTGTTATATAGAGTTATAGAAAACGGTTATACAGTGACTGTTACATAATGACAGTCATAGCAAATCTGTTATAGTCAGACTGGTTCAGAGACACTGATTGTTATAAAACTTTTTTTACAAAGATCATTAAAGAAAGACTGCAATATAGAGAATAAATACTGTAATATCATGCTAATAATAATTAATTACACAAAATGATACCAGAAACAATAATAATTAAAAAGATTTTAAGATAATTACACTGTATACTTTAATGGAAGTGATTCTATCAAGAATTTCAGTTGTTCATAATAAAATTACATTATGTATCACTTCCTGATGAAGTGATAGATAATCCCACATTCTTAATCTTGGAGGTTTTCATACTTGTACAGCAACTCAAATAATAATATTTGATTTATTTGTTATTTAAAAAATATATATATAATTTGTGACATATGTGAGAGCACCAATGAAGTACATTTATTTTCAAGTAAATGTTTATCAAACTCTGTCAACTAATAAATTAATTGTTCAGGATATTAATCTTGATCACGCCTTTTCACGGTGATAACAAACCTGTGAATGTTGAACTGAGGAAGATCCTTATGACATTCGAAGTTGGAGGAGGCAGGTTATCAAGATATCCTCGCAAAATCCTAATTTCCGAGCTGTCACTGGCTTTTCTATGTGCCATCTTGTCAGTGACAGTGATAACAATTATATGACAAGAAGACCACTACGTGTTGTACATCATTCCTTGACAGCGAATGAAATGATCTATGGTTGCCATGCAAGCTTGTTTACAACTTACCCGGTGTAATTTCATTCACCAGATGGCAGCATACATCACACTACACTAATCGCCAGATGACAGTATAATCAAAGCGCAAGTAAGAATGCTGTAGCTCATCGATATTTCACGTTTAACGCCGTTTTCAGCTTATGTTCATTGATATCTTATGACATATAATATTCATGTAACAGTTATATTTTACTGCATATAATAAATAAATTTAAAAGATTGCATACACTGAGTTCAATTCATTTCGAGGATACTGGCGCTATAGAAGTTTGTAATTATTATTATTATTATTTCCTTGATACAATTTTCCTCCTGTATAGTTCCTAAAATACTATGTATAATTATTACCTATGCCAAATACAGTCACAGCTAATGTAATATTCCTGCAGATAGTCCCCATTCCATGACTCAATAACTCTGATCTCGAATTACTGACAGTTCAGATTAAACAAATTATCTTAAAAAATGTACACATATGCAAAATGTTATTGGCACGAACATCTAACATTTATCAAAGATAAATTTGATAGCACTATGAAGTGCAAGAGTAACATATAATTATTTCAAAACACTGATTACTTTTCTATTATTCTCTAATATATCCGTATTTGATTATTGTATTACACTCTGAGGGGTACACACATGTAACACACATTAACAAAATAAACATCATGTAATCAGGTGGTAACTACAGTGATTATGCAACAACTATATATAAACAAATGCAACTGCTCAAATTAAAATAAATACTGCCTTAAAAAACTTAAATCATAGTGATGCTGTAATCTAGGATGACATTGCTAATCATACTAAACAGCATAAAAACATTAAAATTATTCACATATAAACTGAAGAACAACATTTTCAATAAATATACACAACACTGATGACAATAAAGTACTTTCATCACACAATTAGCCGGAATGTTTCTCAGAAAGTTTGAAAAGTAATAATTATTACCACACTACTATTGTTATAATTACTGTTAGAATAATAATGATAATAATTTTCATTACCGTAATCGTTATTATCGCCATTAATTACTACTTTTTGGTAATATCAGTATTGTAGTTATTATCACAGTAACTGGAAGTCATTATAATAATTCTTTCTGATGTTACTACTCTATTATCAACACATATACCGTCACACAATTTCGTGAACGTTGGCAATATACTTATAATATAAGTATTGTATAATGTGTGTGTGTGTGTGTATGTATATGTGTGTGTGTGTGTGTATAACGTAGGTTACTGATTAAATGTGTATCTGTATTAATATTCTGTGGGCTTGAGGGGGACACTTTATTTTCTTCAAATAGTGGAGTATAACAGAAAACATCTGCTCGTTTTTGTTTCCAGCACATCCTACTTGATTGCTTCTAGTTCGCGAATAAAACATTATACTATGATATGGATGCATATAGCCATTTAATTGTTATCAAGTGATTTAACAAACTATAACCCAATCTTAACTCAGTTTAACTATTCAGCACCAACAACGAAAAATATGTTTTCCGGTCTAGCTTGTTATTATTGATAATAACTAGACCATGCTTGGAACTAATGCCGCATTGTCAGATATAAAAAAATTCAATGCATTATTTTCTAATAAAACTTTCTAACAAATCGAGAACAGAATAAAAACAATTTCTTAGGGTTGTTACTCTATAATACAAATGGATATTGAATGGTGGGAAAAACAAAAAGTAGAGTCTGTACCTTGACTTTACTTAATTGTCATTTGTAAATAATAATTGTATAATAAATATCCGTCGTGAATAATATACCGTAAGGTAGTAGTAATGACGTGGGTTATATATATATATATATATATATATATATATATATATATATATATATGAATGTTCACAAACTTATAACCGACATACACTGAAAAGTTAGTTTAAAAAAAAGAAAATAAACCCTTGACGATTTAACATCATCTTCATCATTTACATCAGATTTATTTATTAATAACACTGAAACAGATCGTTTTTTCTCGGACTTGATGTACTAATTACTGATTGATTACGGGGTTTTCCACGACCTAGTTATGATCCTGAAATAAATATATAAGACACCAACGGGTAAATATTTCATTTTATTACGTGTGTCTATATATAGAGACTAATTGCTAAAGAAGGGTGTTCCGACTCCCGAAGTTTGACTGTCTGATATTTTTTACACGTTCAGAGTTTCTTTAACGCCCCACTTTAATCCAATAAGACGATGGTGCCATTTACCGATGTTGTTCCTTTCTGGAGCGAAGGATTTATTATTGTAACTGATAAAGTACTGGAACGTTATGATATTATCGACCACTTCAAACCGACGAGGAATCTTTGGCTGTCATTTAAGTCGTAGAAGCTCTCTCTCTCTCTCTCACACACACACACACACACACACATTGGGGGGCGGAGGGGGGTTGAAGATTGCGCAGGGTTCAAAATTGACCACTCTTTCTCCTGGTGAGTATCAACGGATCCGCACTGACCACGCTAATATTTGGTACCATTGGCAAGTACGGTCCAGTACGGTCGCCAGGAAAATCTCACCCCTTAATTTAATCTAATTCGGCTGTTTCCCACTTTTTCTCGAAAAAATTCAATCTTTTAACCTGGACGCCATTTTAAGACGAGCCGCGCTGTGAACTATTCGTTTTAATGATCCCGCATTAAGCTTAGATGCAACATGCGTTATGCGGGAAACGGCATGCAGTATGCGGCCTGCGTTTTCTGTGCGTTTTCCGTGTCTTTTGCCGAATATGTTCATACCAAGAGGGGCATACAATAGAAATACACAATGGATAGCAAAAAACAACAGGTGGTGTGTGTGTGTGTGTGTGTGTGTGTGCATATTCAGGAATATGCCGAAGATTTTATACCAATAACGTGGCTAATCAGTTGCAGATTACTGTGTTGGAAATGGAACCACATAACTTGCTAGTGCATATACATATATCCAATTAAAAATGTAATAAGCAAAGAAAACACCGTTGGTGGGTGCATCCCTTAAACAGGAACCGGTTTCAACAATTAGCATATCATAATCTGGTCAAGGAACTACAATTTGATGGGGGAAAATTCCAACAATTCTACTTAAGCTTGATTAGATAATCTAAAATTATGAAAATCTCGCCAAATTGTTCGGGAAACACTTGCCCCTGATGTACGTCATATTCAAGATTCCGCGTCCATTTTTTACAAGTTGCCGTACAAATCGCTACGTGGAGCAATTGTGTTTGCCGTATCCGCATCGATACGCAGCCGCATGACCAATCGTATGCCGTACCCGGACATATGGAAGCGCTGTGGTCTGTTTACATGCTGTTCAATTTTTGACGTATCCGCATGCCGCATACCGCGTATATGGAATCTTAGCTTTACTTACACAGCGCCACCGGGCATCAAGCGGCTGTTTACAGAACGAATTAGCAACACGGTGAAATGCTGTTATCGACGCGACATTGTCTCTCAGACATCTCATAAAGCTACTAACAGACCCCTCCATGTTTTCAATTTCATGTCTAATTTAAAACTGACCATTTTCATTAATCTGAAAACAAACAGGACACGCTTAATGTTGTCTGGTAAATGGAAAATAAAATCCAGAATATTTGTTTTGTTTTTGTTTTATGATCTTGATTTTTAAACTAATTTAAAAACGGAACATTGTTATGGATATTATTCTGCACCCTTCCTCCTCCTCCTTATCAGCATCTAGCGCTGATTATAATAATAGTGATGATGATGAGAATAACATAATCATCTCGTTTAATTTGTCTGCTCGAGACTGAAGACAAGAAATGAGTTGATGTTTTTTTCTACACCTGGAATATTTTGGTTCGTACTGAGACTTAGATTATTGTTTTTATCATCCCATTACCCCCACCTTCCTTAATGATACACAAGAAACCCACGTACGTCCCTGAATACACATATTAAATAAGAAAAGTTTGTGATTGATATATGGTTCTTTCATTTCTATCATACTTTTAATAAACATATGTTAACCAGCAACAACTTCCCGATAGTGACTTCAACTAATAAAGATTCCAAAATAACCGAAGAGCAAAATAATATGAAGGCGACATTAGTCCAAATATCCTCAATTAACTTCTGTCACCGTATGAACTACCCCCGTCCTATAAAAAATATTTTATCTAGATGTTACACACGTTTTAATTCGGCCCATATGACTAAATATGGCATTTTTAATCCTTAGAGTATCTTAGCTTAGGAAGGACTTAAATATTTAGGAATTTTCGTGAGTAGCGGTTTACTTAAAAAAATCAATTATCTTAGATATTTAGTATGAGAAATGCTCCCTAAGTTCGCATCCTAAGAGAAAGTGAGTTTAGCAGATATTTGATGCCAAGTAGTATAACCCGCGCAAACATTTTGTTATATCACATGATCAACATATCGTCTGCTCTGATGCGCAGAGTTTTCTTTTAGGTGAATGGCTGCGTACGTTGGCATTTCTTTTGCAAATATGAACGATTTGGATGAAACAACAAAACCCGTTAGATCTAATCCAGAAAAAGGTAAATTTTCTAGCAATTATATTAAATGTTGATAAACTTAGTCTTGACAAGGCGTAGAGAGCTAAGAGTAAGAATAATGAATGAAACCGACACATGAACACAAAACAGTCACAGACTCGGTATTCAACGCACTCAACCGCCATACATAGGCTCATTGCATTATGAGAAAATGGGTTGATATATTCCATTTGAAATGATTAAGTTGGTTTTTCTCCTAACATACATCCAATAGCAATGATTCCTATTATAATATTTTTTAATTAAATTTACATGTAAGCTTATTGCTGTGCCTGTACTGGCTGTAGGAACCTGGTTTTGTTTTTCATTTCATACAATCACATTCATTGTAAACAGATATACGCTAGTGTAATTTTATTAATTATGTGTTATTCTTGGTGATTTTATATTTGTTATTTATATATCATGCATATAATTGACCAAACAAATTCATATGGTCTCATGGGTTAGAGCGTGGGACTTTCTTATTCATAATCGTGCTGTGTGGGAGGTCGGAGGATCGAATCCTGGCTGCGGTATATGATAATTCTAGTATAGTAGGAGTTTTTCATTCAACCAGACAACTGGCAACAATTTCTCCGTCGAATATACCATCTATTGTAAATTCTATAGTTGTTTATAATAAGTCCTTGTTAGCACCGTGACGTGTCAAAAATTTCAAAATCGATCAATCGAATTCATAAAATCGAATCACATCCCATCCAATTAATCGCCAAAGATATCACAAGTCTATTTTCCGTGTTGATTCTTGAGTGATCAAGCCTAATTATGTAATAATAGCGCTTAGTGGATATTATGTTTTTAAAATTTCAAGTACATTTGGATACAATTCAAAAGCAACTCACATGCATAATTTCAACACAAGAAAATTGAAATGTTTGTGAAACATAACAAGCTTATAAGATCAATGAAGCCTATTTTATTGATATTAGCAGTTGTTTGGGGGATATTTTGAGCTTGTCAACTTCATATAGATATCAACCACTGACATAATTTTAGCCATATACATGTCCTGAATCTAATAAATGCGCTCGTCAATTGTCAAGGTCAGTAGCCCAGTACAAAAGGACTGATTAGATCTAGTGCAGTAACAAATTGGCCGATCACAGCCTATTTTGCTTCTTAGAACTCCAACGTGCTAATAGGTAAATGGTAAATGCAATATATATATGTATATATTTAAAGAAAACACCATAATTGTCTTCTTATTAGTAGTAACATCATTAATAAACGATAATAAATTAATTACATACCACAAGTTGTTGATAACTTCATAAGTACAGCGACGCATTTGAGAATGGAATCATGATAACATGTGATGTTTATGACTTAGCCAATTCCTTCTTATTAGATTAATTAAGCGATAAGCGTTCAGTATAAAATAATAATAATAATAACAACAGAAAAAGCAAGTGAATAATAATTATCATTATTCGGAATATGATTAGAATGCATGGCTCTATTTCAGTTTTAATCTTATTAATAATTCATTTCTCTGTAATATCGAATTAGTTCTTGTCAACTAGCAGATAAATCAGATAACAAGGACAAAGCTGTCGTAATCAATTTCCGTTCCATAGTTTTAGCCCCTTTCTGGCTTACGAATAAATGCAGACAAAAATGCGCGCAGAATGATATTTTTAATTAAGGCGAATGTTTTCAGATTATGGTGTCCGATTCATGTTGCGTTTGTCTTGCTAAGTGTCATCTCGTTAACTGGAGATTATATGGATGTTTGTAACGATAGAGTGTTTGTTCACTCCACTCATAACATTAATTTCAATGCGTGTGGGTGGTGTTTATTTATGGTGTTGTGTGTGTGCATGCGACACACACACACACACACACACACACACACACACACACACACACACACACACACACACACACACAGCACAACGCACGCACGCACGCACACACGCACGCACACACATTTTTATTATACCCAGGTAATAATCCGCTGTGCAGTAATATAATTTCAAGTTTGAATGCAACTGTAAGTAACTAAGCTGATCAATTCAACAATATATGTAGGCTTATGTAGTTTGTACGGTTTTTAAAAACTCTGTTGGAGTGAAAAATCTAACGTGTCAAATGAGCCACCAATGCGTGTGATTAGTGTACAGTAGACCTGCTGTACAATACAGATCGGATCATGGTATGCAATATTAAAATAGGTAGGATTGTTCAAATATTTGAGCCCAGTAAGAAGCTGAAGTCAGCAGCTGTGGACATTTTAAATAAATATAAGTTTAAAAATAAATTAGATCGTTGTTTTTCCGCCACAAGTATAGTCAACTTAGATATCGTGTACATATCCCTGCAGGTTAATTTAGCAATATTCATCTTCTCATAGATTTTTGTATTGATCTGTGTCTGATCTGGTGTCTCACCGAGTGACGAGTCGCAAAGATGGTTTAGATATATGGATGCATAGATGTATGGATGTTTAAGCTTAGCTTTTATGAATGAAAATATCTGTGCCGGTACTATAAATATATATATATATATATATATATATATATATATATATATATATGAGAGAGAGAGAGAGAGAGAGAGAGAGAAATACCTTGTTTATACAGACTGATCTGGTATGTTTCTGTCGAATCCAGGACAATTCCCCAGTCGGACATTTCCCCACTGGACAATATCCCACTTGGACAATTCCCCACTCCATAATGACAATTTTGGACAATTCCCCACTCTTATTTTTATATAAGTGTCTTTTACATGCTTATCAGAGTATTATTGACCTTTGTGCACAAAGAAGCCTCAACAAAGTGGCTTCTACCTATGTTCCAATTGCACACGAAACCATGACAAGATGGCTTCTAACTAATTGCCAATTGCACACAAGATGAGGTCTATATAAGACTATAACCCGTACCCAACCCAACCCACGAGACTATAACCCGTACCCAACCCTACCCACAAGAATGAAGTCCGAACCCGAAACATACAAAATTCCTAATTTATTGAAAAAAACGAGCTCTTCCATTGTAACTTATTCAAATTTTTATATTAAAATCCTGTAGTATCCTATAATGACTAATTAATTAGCTAGCTGTAAGTTTGGAAGCAGCCATAATTATCAGTAGCAATAGTTGATATAAAATAACGTCTATTCAAAACATAACAGTATCTCCAGTCAGTTAGAATACAATAAATTTCTTAAATAAAACACAATATCTACTAATATCCAATAGTAACAAATGTCCCGCACCATGTATCATCAATGAATGAAGGCAGTGTCACTGACTTGTTTGCTTGTTTGGTATTTCGGGGAGAATCCTCAGGCTGTCACTTATTCGGCACAGCCTTTATATAGGGTGGTCATTGCCAGAATATTTTAAGTCCTTTATTTTTCATAATTCAATGGATACGGCAGAGCCATTTAACGTGGTCAGCCATCCACGATGTTGTGAGCTGAGAAATTAATCTCTTTAAAAGTTTCGACCTCTTGCTGGGATCGAACCTCTGATCCTTGGCACCAGGTACTTAACCGCTAGGCCACCGGAGCTCACTAGATGTGACTGACTGACTTGCTTGCTTGTAGTTCGGGGAGTATCCCCAGGTTGTCGATTGTTTGGCACAGCCTCTATGGTGGAGTCGTTTTCCGTAGAGTTTCTATATCTGAAAATGAATTTGTAAAGTTCCGGTCCCAGACGTACCGTTGCCGAACTTTTACAAAAGATTTACCGTGTGTTGTTTGGCTTTTGCCCGATATATAGGTCTTATTATGTGTGGAGTGGCTGTAACTTTGTGTATTATGATGGCTGCTTTTTCTGTGTCTGTTAGGTTGTGTTGTGCCGGCGTTAGTTGTTTAAGAGGTTGTCAGCTTACAATTTGTTTTGTTTGTTTTGTTGTTCGGGGAGAATCCCCAGGCTGTCTCTTATCCGGCACAGCCTCTATATTGGAGTGGTTGAGAAACGCCTCCCCCACCACTCACAGGGGAGCAGTACTGAAAGGTGGAGCCGAAATACCAATACCCTGCCAGAGTGTTTTACGTCCTCAGGGTTTTTTTTTACGTTCCCATTTGTTTTAATTTATTCAGTGGAGACGGCAGCGCCATTTAACGTGGTCAGCCACCCACGATGTTGTGAGCCGAGAAAATAATCTCTGGAAAGTTTCGACCTCTTACGGGGTTCGAACCAGTGACCGTTGACACCAAGTGACGGGTGCTTAACCGGGCCATTTATTATTGGAGCTGACAAAGCTTTTCGTGTGCACCCAGCAGCGGAGGCGGTGTATGTGTACGTCTGCTATTCTGTTGTTTATGATGTGAATGCCGGGAACAATGGTTTAATTGTACCAGTTTCCTAATTTTGGCTATGTCTGGATTTAGCGTTATTTGTTTGTGTAGGAATGTGTTTGTAGGTACCTGGTGTCTGTTCTGTGTGTACGATGTTGGTTATGTTAGTGGCTTCGTTGGCCAGAGCATCGACTCGTTCATTACCCTCGGTAGTTGTGAGGCTGGGAACCCAACGTAGAGTTGTTAAGCTTAAGGTGAAGGTGGAGTAGATAAATTTTCGTTGTGATTTCTGGATATGTTCGTGTTTTTGTTTGTGCAAGGATTTTGATGGCTGCCATCGAGTCTGAGTGTATGATTATGTCTTCGTGTCTATCTTGTGTCTCCCGCCATGGGATGGCGGGGTGTATGCGTGATGTTCTGCTAGAGTGATTGGTGTGTGGTCGGGGAGTCATCCACAGGGATTTCGGCGTACTCCCTCCACAAAAAAAGGCTCAGGCAGATTTTCCATCCTGGCGGACACTGGCATCTGTGTAGATGTTTATTGCTGCCTGGTGTCTGCTCAGGGAAGATATCCTGTCCGAAGGCTCAGTGAATGCCCCTTGTTTTGATGATGATGGTCAATGGGTTGTCGCGCCATGGAGCAGTTTCCTTGGTGTCCGGAGGATGGATTGCTGGAATTCCTATGTCCCTCTGAATAGCAGCTGCTTTCATGCCCCAGCTTCTATTAATAGATACTCTGGGATCTTTGTGTAAGGTTTCTTCTATTTTAGATGTAATTTATACTGGGTCCGGTTTTGTCGCTGTTCTTAATATATATTTGGCTGTGTCTCCTCTTATGAGATGAGCAATAGGGAGGGTCCCGGCTTCTCTACTGATAAGAGCAGAGGGGGCAGAAGGGGGAGTCCTAAGACATATTTAAGTGCGGTTCTCTGTGCTGTTTCTATGTGTTTAATTTCCGTTTTAGATGCAAGTAGGTAGATTGGGGCTGTGTGGATTCAATTAGGGCTTTATAAAGATTAATCATATTTTTTGTGTTTATTCCTACTTTAAAATTTGAAATGATTTTTATTATGTTTAGTCGAGAGTAGTTTTTTTGTTTTCTTTGTAGTGCGCATTTGTTGAAATTGAGGCGGTTTTCTATGATGACGCTTAAGTATTTGTATTGGTTGACTATTTCAATGTCTTGTTTGCCTATATGGAAGGTGTTTTGAATTGGTATTGAAGGCAATTATTTTAGTTTTGGTGGGGGAGAAGATATACCTAGGTCATTGGCTTTAGATGCTGTTGTGTCGAGGGCGGTTTGTATTTTTTTGGCCGGCCTTGGGCCGTGTGAAATAATGGCTATGTCGTCGGCTTAAGCTAGGATGTCGACAAATGGAGGTAATGATATGGAGATTAGTACTGTAATTAGGGCGTTAAATAGTGTAGGTGAGAGGGCCGAGCCCTGTGGGAAGCCTGTAGTGAGTCACTGAGTGGGTGTGGGTCAGATTTTACCCCTTGAAATGTAACCTTAATTTGTCTATTGTCTAGGAATTCTTCTGCCCATGATATTATTCTTCCCTTGATCTCGAGGGAGTTTAATGCGTCTAAGATGATAATGTGTTTAGCTCCTTCAAAGGCTTTGTCTAAATCCAGAAAGGCAGTGTAGATTGTGCAGGATCGGATTTTTCTTCTTCTGTTGGTGATTAGGTTTACTAAATGTAGAATTGGGTCGACAGTTGATCTGCCTTTTGTAAACCCGAAGAGATTTTTTTTTTGGTTTGGGGAGTTTAAATATTAGTCAGGCGAGAATTAGTCTCTCCATAATTTTTAATATTGTAGGGAGGAGAGATATTGGTCTGTGGCCTCTGCCACCAGGTTTAGGGATAGGGACGACTATTGAGGTTTTCCAGAGTTTGGAAAATCGTCCTTCTCTCCAGGATTGGTTAAAGAAGTTTAGAAGTCTAACTTTGAAAGAGGGGGGAGATTTGGAGTAAAAGATGTATGTAAGTTTGTCTTCTCCAGGGGTGGAGATTTTTGGTGTTGATAAAACTGTTTCCGGTTCGTCTGGTGTGAAAGGGGTGTCTGACTGACCTAGTTGTTTAGTTGTTCGTGGAAAATCTCCAAGTTGTCACTTATTCGGCACAGCCTCACTGACTTAGTTTTTCTCATATATTATATAACAAGATATGTGTTGCTTGATTCACTTGAACACAACGATCAGAAGTACCCGTAAACATGTATAAGCAGTCAAACTACTTACTAATTAATAGCTATACTAAAACAGCACCCCTCTGTAGAGTCCCAGACACTAACTCCTTCTGCTATTATAACAGGTTCCTAACGGTTCAAACTGGAGATGGATTGTTAGCTGTATACATACATACTGGACCAATTCTGAGAGGGTGGGTGGTATATATCTATCTAATGTATAATCTAATTTCACTTTTATGCCAACTTTGGGATCTGGTTGACAGTTTGCGTTGTGGTGGGGTGGCTCTGGAAAAGTTTCGACCTCTTGCTGCGATCGAACCTGTGACCATTGACACCAAGGGCTGGGTACATAACCGCTAGGCCACAGGAGTTCGCTTGCAACATTGTGGGTGGTTAATGATATATGGCTTTTGATCCTTTGTTAACCCCAACTATCACTTTATTTAATAACTTATTGAAGTTTGGGGTAGAGACCCCTGGCTGTCGCTTATTGGGCACGGCCATCTTTATTTAATATATCGCTGATCGTACTATCAACACCGTCATGATCGCCACCTAATGACTTTGACAGCTTGTGAATCAATTCACAGATTACCAGAAATATTTCGCGGTTAGTGTGTGGCGATAATAGCGGGGAGTATTTATATGGCAATGTATGTATTCGTATTGCGTAAGCATTGGCTGTGGCTGAATAACGGGAGGTGGATGAGCATATTTTTGGATTAAAAAAATAAAGAAAACCCATATTTTTTTCAAGCAACACATAACCAACATATAAGACAACAACTGAAACCCAACCCGAACGGATCAACACAACAGCAGGGCTCTAATATATATATATATATATATATATATATATACTTGATTAATAACGCCGAGCCATTTTATTTACGCCACACACGCACGAACGAACACACACACACACAAATATGATTATTTCTTTATGTAAGGCTGCCATATCGTTATTGAAAAGTGAACTTATTCTATCTGACGACTGCATGAAAGAAGAATAATGCACAAATCTCAAGTATCGTCCATGTGATGTGACTCAATTTGCTTCTTTAATAGAAATATTTCGACATGGCATGTCTATCTCGCCATCCGATTAATTTTTGTCTTTCATATCTCATAACGCCGAATAAGATTAGTCAGGGATTTTTTAACCAAGCCAGTGATGAAGGTTCATTTTGTGTTCATCTTGTAGTTCCATTCAGTTATTCTATACAGAAGCAATTTTTCATTTCCCTTCGGCTTTGGTCGCGTGGTATCTCCGCAGTCGAACTAGTAACTCGATTGGCCATAGATGTATAGGTCCAGGGTTCAAATTCCAACGGAGTGTTCGGTGTTTAAAGGAAATTTCATGTTCCATTTCCTGCCTTTGCATTCGGTGATGATGATGATTGATGTTTTACGGCCAGTTTTGTGCACAAGGTAGGCTAAATGGGCCGATTACCTCCAAAGGTAATGAGATGAAGTGAAAGACGAAACAACCTTCAGATATGCCCAAACCGGGATTCGAAGCCTTTGCATTCGGAGATGGTGTGATAAAACTGATATATTCTTCCCATCATGTGTACGAAAGTAGCCGTAAAAATTTACAGTTCATCTCATTTCGATATCGAACATTCTTTTACGGAAACATATTAGCTTTCTCTGCAGCCATATCTCTTGATTTAATATCATTCAGCTACATAGAGAACACACCAGTGAGTTATATTAAAGGTAGCCATGTCAGCTAAGACTCGACGACAATTGTCATAACGTAAGTAATGTCAAGTCATTTCCGATATTGATTTTTCGGCTCATAACTTTGATGGTGTGCTCCAGATCGATTCTGGTTCATCGTGTTTAATGACGTCGCAGGCGCCTCCGTGATCTAACTAACAGCGCGTTGGATCACAGATCACTACCACCCGTGTTCGAATCTCGGCGTGGGCACATCTGAACGGTGTTTCATCTTTTACTTCGCTTCATTATCTTTGGAGGTGGCTCGGCCCATTTAGCCTACCATGTGCACAAAAGTGGCCGTAAAACATCAATCATCATCAATCATCGTCTTCTCTTTGAATCAGCATTTAAAGACCACCCCAATAGTGACCACCCTGCGGATATTTTCTCTACATATTTATGTACTGCTCCACTGTGAGTTGTGGTTGAGGGGGAGGGTTTCAGTATTTCAGGACTGCACGATAAGTACGCCGATACATAAATAAAATAAAATAAATACATTAGACACAAACGTACAGACATTAATCAGCTGTTGATGAATGTCTAGTCGAGATAAATGATACTATGTGGTTTGGAAGTGTATCTGTATCTGATATAAGCTATATACACCTCTGGTCCTGGGCCCTGAGAGGGAAAATGTTGTACAATGATCACAACAAATTATCCTTGTATAACAAAAATTTAGAATTTTTATTTGACTGGTTATATATGATTTTATTAAAATTAAATTATTGACGAAAATACTATTGATAACTTTTACATAGTGATAATAGACAAATTGTAATATAGAATGTTATTATGGATTATGTGTGTGTGTGCGCGCGCGCGCGCGCGTGTGTGTGTGTGTGTGTGTCTACAATAGGATATCTTACAGTAATCAGTGAATTTCACTTTTAGGAACTAAATTAAATAAACTTATACGTGGATTTGACGTTTAAAATTGTTTCTAATAAACTCGAGTCTTTAGTCAAACATGTATTAGCTGTTTACCTTTTAGCAGCATGCGTCTGGGTGAAGGACGTTTGGTCCCAATTAATTAAGTTATACACCGTTCCCATCATGCACTATGATCATCCCTGGTGAGAACATAGTCTATATATAGATATATGTATTAACATATAGAGTCTTTGGTAAGAGTCCATTAAAATAATTTGATAAATCACCTCCTCCCCCAGGCAATTATCGTACAGGGAAAAGTATTATCCTAAATGACCACCAAAGTGATCGGGTCATGGCCATAATTAATTGTAAGATAAATCATGATATCTTCGTTTCTGTTGGGCTAAAAGCCACTATTATAATTATGTTTGCTAAGAATTTTTGAGTGTTAACATTTTTTAAATTATTCACAGTCTGAATTAAGCTTCACCGTTCAGGGACCCTTTATATTCTAGCATTTTTGACGATGCGGTAGAACCGTGGTGGTTTAGCGGTTAAGCGCGTTGCACTTAGTGCTAAATGATGGATTTGCCCTAACCGTCAAGGATCACAGTTTCGATCCCGTCAAACGGTTGAAACCTTTCCAGGGATTAATTTCTCGGTTCATAAAGTCGTGGGTAGCTGACTATGTTAAACAGCATTGCCGTCTCCACTTAATTAATGTAAGGGGGTGTATGATCCCCTGAAGACGTAATACACTCTGGCAGTGACCACCATCGGGGTATCTCGGCTTCATCTTTCTGTCCTACTATGCTGTGACTGGTGGTGGAGACATCAGGACAACCGCTAAATGAAAGGGATCATACTGGAAATAGGTTTTAACATTTTCGTGTGTTATCAATGAAACAAAATAAACAAACAAATCAATCTATCAAAATAAAAGTTGAACCACCCTTCTGAGATAACTAAGCCGGAATAAGAACACAAGTGATAGAGGTCTGTAGCCAACCTTTCTACCAATTAGGCCATCCATACGTCCTACTCAAACAATATCCTGTCTCCCGTTTGTAATGAACACCAGAAAATATTCCTTCCACCTTATACATTGTAAAATATGCTGCTGGAACATAGATAGAATGTGACAGACAGTCACGGGTCATTGACAACGTCTATAGACTGGGTCATAGATATAATAATAATAATGTATATTTAATAAAGCGCCCTTACTAGCAGGAGCCATCCGAATGTGCTGTACAAATAATATGTAATCTAATAATACCCCAAATAATATATTTAAATGATAAATATTAATTATCTGTGAAAGCAACCGTGAACATGCGTGTTTTTAGAATATGGAGGGAAGTCACAGGTCATTGACAACGTGTATACCCTGGGTCATAGATAGAATGTGAAGGACAGTCTCAAAGTATTGACAATGTGCAGACATTGGATCATAAATAGAATGTGAAAAGCAGCCTCGGGATATTGACAATGTGTAGACATTGAGTCATAGATAAACTGTGAATGTCAGTCACAGGTTATTGACAACGCCTGTACCCTGGGTCAAGCTATAATGTGAAGGGAAGTCACAGGTCATTGACAGCGTGTATACACTGGGTCATATATAGAATGTGAAGCGCATTCAAATGGTATTGACAACGTGTAGACATTGGTCACAGATAGAATGTGAAAAGCAGCCCCAGATCATTGAAAACACGTAGACAACATGTATTATTCTAAGCTGATCTTATGTATTGATAATCGTGTAAATTTGACTGTTTTTATGTATTATATTATGAATTGCGGCTGTTGTTGTTGCTACTATTATTGGTACTCCACTTCCCATTATTATTAGGCATAGCAAAGACTAATTGACATGGACAAATATACAAAACAAATTATGTAAGAATATATTTAAATTTGACTAAGACTTAACCTGTTCACGACAAAACCGAGATGTTTTACTCCACGTTGTAAATAAACATGCTACTAATCTTCATGTAGATATATGTGATACCCAATAAATGTCCAAATAACGTATGCATATTTGATAAAGGACAAAGTCAACGGGAAGTTGTAGTCTCGACTCACCAGCCTTTATGATTACTCCGACAGTGGCTCCCTCTGAGCGTGGGGTGATATTCTCGCCACTCTCATTGTACAATTCCAAACAACGTTCTATGTTATAAATTTCCAGCGACAAAGTTTTGACAACTGTCATACTTTGGCATGTCTTGTCAGAGAAGTAAACATGGCCACATATGGTGTAGCTTCTTGTTTGGTATGTTTTGCATGTATATATTATAATGTTTAATAGATTGGTGTATTGCGATAGGCTGTACAATGGCGCTGTTTTGTTTCTAGTAAAAAAAAAGTTTACGAACTCCCAAGTAACAACTAGACCCTAGCCTAGGCTAGGGCTAGGCCTAGTTTTTTACTTTTAGTTTAGAAATATTAGAGAGTCTTTGTCCCTTTTTTACTTTAAAGAAAATCTAAAGAATCTTTGTCCAAGTTTAAAAATCTAAATCTAGTAGTAAATTTTCCCTTTTTTTCTTGTAACTAACTTAACTAGATCTAGTAAGCTTAATTATTTTGATACTATTTTACTAGATCTATTATAGATTATAATCTAGTTTATAGATCTAGTATTAACTCCAGAACTGTTGTCTTAGTTACTAGTAAATGGGGGTTATTTGTGTGTGTGCTACATTTATATATTTATATATAATTATATGTAACATTAATACACATAAAAATAAGGCTATTACTTAGCATTGTGTTTCTTCCTGTTAAAATGGCATTTCTTCCCATGGGAAGAAATGGGTTTTTACTGGGAATAAAACCTTTCTTCCAGGAATAAATTGGGAAGAAACTCCCAACAGATAGAGTAACCTGATAATCCAAACTGATATGATATTCACACATTTGTAATCTTTAATGGAATGATGAATGGTTGTCTTGGATGGTGTTCATATACCCATAAGTATATGTGCAGATGCTTACTGCACATGCAAACCTGGAAGTGCAGGACAAGTAGCTCACAAAGCACATTATTGCCACTGTGTAATAATACTAATAAATAGTCCCAACGCTGTTTGGTGTTGTTCTGTTAGATATTAGAAATGTGTCGTTTCTTAAAAAAATTTAATCCGTTCTAAAAAACACACCTGTTCAAGGTTGTTTCGCCAGATAAATAATAATTATCTTTTAAATCTCTTATAGGGTTTTTACAGACATATTATTTCAGGTATTATTATATTACATATTACTTGTACAGCACCTTTCAATGGCTCCTGCTAGTTAGGGCACTTTATTAAACATACATTATTATTATTATTATTTTTTTGCAAATTAATACTTATTTATGATATAATGGCTAGAGATGTGGTATCATATCTTGTGTTTTATTTACTAGAGATACAGTAACCAGGAACAAGTTTTTGAGTTGCTATAGAGGTCATTGCTAGATGTTTGTTGATTATTTCGGTCCCGGAAACATTCTTATGGACCCATAAATTAAGGAGTGTTCATCGATCCTTGAAGAACAGTAATGATGCATTTGTTTCACTCTCCCATGCCCTAATAGGTCCCCTTATTATATGGGCTGTCAATAAATGATTTATTTAAAAATCAGATTTAATTTATTAATTTTTTTTTTAAATCATCAGTTGGAATATAGCAAAATATAATTTACGCAAAATGTGTTTTAAGATAATTTTTTGGCTTAGATAACAACTGATATATGTTAAATTGAATATTTATAATATAATCGGGAAAAAAATAATAAACAAAAAATTATAATAAAGATTAAAAATTATATTTGATTCAAGTCAATGATTTAAATCCAGAAACTTTGGCTATTTATTAGTACACATATAAATTTAAGTTAAATAAGTGAGTGATTAATTTATTTAGTTTTGGCACTGGTTAAAACTGGATGATATGGCTGAGGGATGAATCACTAACAAAATGCACCCAAACACAAGTGTGAGTTGGATTCAGTCACACTACCTGAAAGTTTGGACCTCAGTGTTCTAACTATCGCACTATAAAAGAATAAAATAGTATAATAGCTTACATGTATCTGGACATTATCAGCTGTATCCCCTGTGATGATACTTTCATCAAAGAAAGGAAAGTTCAGTATAAATACTCCTAAAGCCTGGAAAGTTTATGCACTTTGAATCAATCACCTATGCGTACTATCCCATATTCCCAGTCATAGAACACATATCTGTAACATTAACAAAAATAATATTGGGTAGTCATTACCATATCTCTGTGTTGACTTTACCATTCCATATTTCAATATTTCAGGAATAACCTAACCTTTGAGATTTCCATTTTGTAGTAAAAAAATGCACCACTGAAGCCATTATTTTATTATCTAATACTTATGATACATTCACACACACACACACACACACACACACACACACACCCCACACACGAACAAAAATAGAAATGCATGTTATTTTTTATTGGAATTTTTTTTTTGAAAATAATAAGTTATTGGATTGATAATCTATGGTCGATCTATTCTGAATTGAGAGTAATGTCCGATACAAAAATTCACTGATCAATGAGACATCTATAAATGAACACTGTAGGTCTGTTCGCGGAGGAGGGGTATGGATGAGGTATTCACTAGATCTAGTCAATATCATGTATGTCTATCATTTGTTTTATGATGTCCAACACATCTCCTGTGTATGAAGTTCATTAGGCCATTGTTTTTTTAATACTTGTTTTACAAACCCACGGATCACAGCTGAAACTCGCTGTCCGGAAATATTCTTTTTATTATTATTTTCCCACCGACCCACCTGCGGCTAACCTTGGTTTTTTCTTCAAATTGTTTATTTCGACATTCAAAATACATCATTTTAATGAAAGCAGACACATACAGAATGTTGAAAAGATGCTTGAAGCATTGATTATACAATGCACCCCCCCTTAACATAACATTAAAAACATTCATGATAAATTTAAAAATAAAAAGATGTGGAAGTTTAGCACTCAGAGTTTTTTCCCAGTAGCTACTAACCTAAAATATACTTGATTAATTTAGGGTAGATAGAAGTGGGGAGGTTGAATGGTCTGATCTTAGTATACGCAATACAGCAATCGGCAAGAAGTACCTTTCTACCGGTCCCTCAATGTTTAATGTTCCTAATAATGCATTGATCACCTGATTTGTGACCCAATTCAATGTTGTAAAGGTTATTTATATATAAGCAAAGTGGGGGGAGTGGAAGTTCGATCACAATGCGGGGCTTCTCTTGTTGAAATTTGGGGTAGAAACCCCTGGCTGTCCAATAAGCGACAGCCTGGGGATTCTCCCCGAACAACAAAGCCTTCCCCACTGGTCAATTCCCCACACAGACAAATCCCCACTCGGACAGTTCCCCACTCAACGAATTAGTATTTATTTATTAAACTTTAACCAACAATAATATTCATTAGTATTGACATATAAAACTGCTTGATTTACTTAAATCTTACACTATGGCCAATGCCCTTAAGTAAGCCTGAGACAGTCTTGCTGTTGTCACACCTGTCAGTGCACAGTTTGTGCAGATTTGACTGTAATTGGTGGGTATGGCTTACCCGCTTTGCTGGTGGCTGACCACACAGGTCACGTATTAGCCTGATCTTTCTGTATGCTATCAATGGCTCTCCAGATGTAGGGTGTGCATGTCCAACTAGCTTTGCAAAGGTGTTGGACATGTCCCCCTTCAAGAGTAATGGAATTGACGCTCAATATGGATGATAGGTACACAGGAGGCATGCAACACATCCTAAGTGGAGGGGTGGATCCATCTAGAAGTTGTGGGGGCTGAATATGACGGAAGGCTCCGGACACATAGGTATTGTCCAGGAGAGGTTCCAGTCCTTCTGGTGTGTGCTTCCGTAGATGTCATACCCTAAGGAACATCACCCACTGGTAAAAGGTTGAGTCCATCTAGCAGGCCACAGAATAGTTTCATGTCCTCCTCTCCAAAGGATGAAGTCACGGCATTAATCACAGCTTCCTCAAAGTCAAGGTAATGGTTGTGGGATCAGCCTGGAAACTGAGCTCTGTACATCTGTCTTGTGACAGAGAAATATATATCTGAGAATAAGTGATGAACCAGGTATACTGCCCCCCTTATAAAGACCTCATCTTGTGTGCAATTGGCAATTAGTTAGAAGCCATCTTGTCATGGCTTCGTATGCAATTGGAAAATAGGTAGAAGCCACCTTGTTGTGGCTTCTCTGTGCACAAAGATCAATAATACTCTGATAAACATGTAAAAGACACTTATATAAAATTAAGAGTGCGGAATTGTCCAAAATTGTCATTATGTAGTGGGTTATTGTCCAGTGGGGAATTGTCCTGGATTCATATATACATAGTGTAGACTTTTGAAATGTTGACACCTATTGACAAAGTTCGAATTTTGATACGAGCACTTGCAGTCGCTAATTGTTTTTGGTAGTGTGTTGTTGCAAATTGCTTCAAGCTAAACACAAAACAATTATTCCGTGATCTTAAAACTAGTAAGTGTAATAAATGGTTTTAATGTTGTGGACGATTCTCCCCGCTTCTCCTATATCTTTTTGAAACAACAACAAATCGAAATACTACCTATCATTAGGTATTAGCGCAATGGTTTTGCTTGCGGCATACACGTTTATGTTTTAAAAGTCACCTGCAACTCAAGTTTAGTAATGCCTTTAAAAACAGACTGGATAGTCACTAGCGGCAGTATAGATATAGCCAACACTCGGTACATGATGCATATAATGTAAACAAGTCTAATTTAGAAAGGCCCCGACCTGATACAGGCTATGTAGCCTAACCAAAATCAGAAGTGGATGAGTATGAGTGAGTAATAATTTTGAGGCCGTCAACAAGTCGCCCATTTTGTCTTCCTTGACCCGCGTACTAAACGGCCTCCTGGAGTGGAGTGCGGTATCCATGTGTTTCGGACACCTTTCTCACCTTCTGAGATATTTTTCTTCGGGAAGCCTGCCTGGATACTCGAATCGAACGGTTGAATCCAGACGTTTACGACCCAGAGTCGTAAACGTCTTGATCCAACAGTCCGATTCACACCAATCGCTACATGAAACGATCGGTTTTGTCGCAGATCGCACATGTGGAATCACGTTCTTACGTTTAAATGTGTTCCATTTTTTGGTCGGATTCGCATATCTGATATATGGAATATGAGCTGTAAGTTTATTTTTCGACCTTATGTTTGCAGTGAATAATTTTCCCGACCGACCGACCCTAATTTTCGAGAGGCAAATCTTCCGTAAAACAAGTATTCAAAAAAGAATGGCCCTAAGTTGTCTATGTTATCTGTATGATGTTTTATTCCACTTCGAAGTATGTGTGCAATTTCGGCACATTGTCAGGAGAGGATAATGGTGACTTATGCGTCAATCCAGAATATCCTATAATAAGTCAGTACCCAAGGTAACTGGGGAATAATCGGGCCATGAGAAAACAAGAACATTTTAAATTGCCAGAAATTCAGTGCACATCATGGCAACATGGGGTGGGGGAGATCCTTTATCCTGTTGGAATGTCAGCTGATAGTGACAGATGAACAGCATAGCAATAGGCCCAATGATTTAATTAAAATATCATCCAACATTCAACTTTCCACCAGTGACGTGGCTGTACGCTGTAAATATATATATATATATAGATATATATATATTACAGGAATTAGTGAATAATAATAAACACACATGGTTCTTACATGTCATTATTTTATTGTTAATATTATAGTTATATATGCCATTTACATCAACAAGTTTACTTCCATC
Organism: Paralvinella palmiformis; assembly: GCA_025642065.1. Lineage (NCBI taxonomy): Eukaryota > Metazoa > Annelida > Polychaeta > Terebellida > Alvinellidae > Paralvinella > Paralvinella palmiformis. The sequence continues at coordinate 584,215 of JAODUP010000039.1, forward strand.
TTATGGTGTATCCGAGACCATTGAGTGTGGACTTGATGGATATTGACCCATCATGAACAGCTCTGCACAGATTGAATGGAGTTGACTGCAGGGACTTAACATGTCGCCGTTTCTTGGGGGGTGCCCACGAGATTGCAACAGAACGTCAGTGTCTACGTTGTTCTGATCTTATATAGTTATATTTTGAAAAACTATATATTAAATTCACATAAACCATCTTTTACAAAACAACTGCTGACATTCAGGGGGTTTGTCCAAGATGTCATTTTGGGGGGGTTATGTCCGCAGAGGGTTTTCTGAATCGTCTGCAGGGGGTTTTGTCCTGGATTCTCAGCAGTCAAGTTTAGGCTCCTGTGTGGATGAGCGGAAAGGAGATTATTTTCTCTGAGGCAATTCCTGACATTCTGTGCTATGTGCAGGAAATGTGTGTATCAGAAGGTGGCCTTTAGATGCATCCAGTTCAAAATGTTCAATTTGAACAGTGACCCAGCATGTCACAGTTAAATGGCTCGGCTATGTGCAGATTGATGCATAAAGAACTCATTGCATTTGATTTTGAATGACATACATTGTATTACATAAATAAAATATATCGGCTCTTTCCCAAAATGGAAAGTTTGATATCATAAAATAAGACGAAATGATAACTTTTTAGTTTTGTTCACTCTGTATATATGTTTATATGTATCCATCAACGTTTGAAAACTCACCTTTTCAGATTTGCTTATCCTTCCTAAGTTTCCACTCCATCTGATCATTTGTTGATGAACTTTGCTTTGTACCTGGACTATGAGTTTGTCCAACCCCTGTACTAGCTACTGAACTCGATTCATTTCGAGGATATTGGCACAATAGAAGTTTTGTAATTATATATATATATATATATATATATATATATATATATATATATATATATATATATATATATTAAATTACAGTTATCTTTGTATATGTATATTACCTGAAATTTTCAGGTAATCTGTATTAAATCTTAATTAGCAATAGACATATTATCTGAAAATTTCCAGTAATATACATATTACCTGATTATACAGATTAACTGTAATATATATATATATATATATATATATATATATATATATATATATATAATGACTATTGACAACCATTATCTGGTTTAAGCAGCCATCTTCATAATTAATTCATGTTTCTTTTTTATAGCTCATATCACATCTATCCTGGGACAGAATCCACAAATTAGTGTTGGAAAGCTGTTTGTTTTGGAGTTAACAAAATCTGCATTCTTTTTAGAAACTGGTAAGCTGAACATCATATTGTTAAATAAATATCATGTATGGGTACAGAGTAAAGTACTATTAAATTGGAAACCTTTCTTGTACAATAATTCTTGGTCCTAGTGGATGACAAAAGGGTTACTGCATTATTATTATTAATCTTGGATTTGCTTAATATGTTCAGATTTGTCACTGCTAATTCATGATTCTAATTATCCAAGCCAGTGATGATGTCCATTTCTGTAGAGTAACATCAAGAAATTTATTTTCGATACTGAAGCTGCTATTTTAGTGAAATAAAAGCAGTTTCTTTTGTTTAGTTGGTGGATTGAAGCCATTTGCTGATGAAATTAATGTACCATAGCTAAATAAAATTGTAACTTTTTCAGAATGCTGTCATTTTTGACGTTTTACCAAATTTATTGTCTTTTCATGTACAATTTTTAGTTAAAAGCTGATATTTGTTATGTGCAAACCTATTAAAAAATGCATATACTCAAATTTTATTTACTTTCCCAACAGGCATGGGGTAATTGTAATCAGTTACACAATATCAAATAATTGTAACCTTCATTTCCAGATGCAATGTAATCATAAGAAATCACATTGGAAATGTAATCGTAATCAGTGGTTACTTTCACTTTTACACAGGGTTTTTGGTTATATACAATGTTGTATCATGCCAAAATATCTATATTATCACAGCCTTGAAATATAAATATTATGTGGCTTCAATCCCATCCCAGCCTGGAGTGATTTTATAAACTGTATTTCTTATACATATTATAACTATCCTATATATTACATAGAACATGTCTGGGTGCCTCCACGGTTTAGTTGGTAGTGTGTTAGACCACAGATCACTGCCACCTGAGTTAAAATCTTGGCATAGGCATATCTGAAGTGTGTTTCATCTTTGACTTCACTTTATTACCTTTGGAGGTTGCTCAGCCCATTTAGCCTACCATGTGCACGAAAATGGCTATGAAGCATCAATCATCATCATCATCATCATATAGAACTTATCTGACTATAGTCACACCATACATGATGTGCCTTGTTGGTAAATGTCAATTGTAAGATAATGGATTTAAATGGAATATTAGTACATTAGTGTGGTTGTGAATATGGGGTATTTATCTATATAACAAGTCTGTCCAGCTGTGATTTTTTTGTAAAGGGAGCCACTGGTTCATATGGTGGGAATTACTGTGGTATTCATGATTGTAGTCATGATTACTTAAAGTGTAATTATAATCAGTTACAGTAAGTAATAATGTAATTATAATCATTGTATTATGAAGTAATCATAATCAATTACCTTGGTTCTGTATTATTGCCCCATGCCTGTTTCCCAGACTTATGTTATAGAGACTAATAGCAGTTTATAAGCCCATTGTCACCTACAATGATCATACAACATTTTATCCACAGTCTATGTAAATTTTAAAGTATGTTTCAATGCTTGAACTTAAAACACCTGGAACCAGTTGAGTTTCAACTATATTTATTATGGTATTTGTTTTTATGTATTTATTTGTCTAGATGCCTTACCTGCTGACCCAGTAAAGTATTTAGCCTCAGAGCTATACTATCCTGATACACCAAAGTGGCTCAACTTTGTTCAAAGAGATTATTCTAAGGATGCACTTCTTTTTGGTACACCTGGACACTCTGATACGTCTCTCTCTCTCGAGGTATAATTACTTAGGGAACATCTTTAAAATGCCGACAGTGGGGGGCGTGGATGTACGTGTGTGTGTACACACACACACACACACACACACACACACACACACACACACACACACACACACACACACACACACACACAAATTAATACATTTACAAACTTTTAAGTAATCCATAACTGATTGAGGTTAATATACCAACGACAAATATTGTTGTGTGATGCTGTAATAAAATATATGCAGTCTTAAATAAAGGCATAGGTTTTATAATAGTTTTTTATTGACAACATACTTGTGTTCAGTGACACCAGAACGTTGTGATTGAACCTCTCATTTGTGATACGTTATGATGATTGTTTGTCTTTGTTAGGTTGTAGCAGTGAATCAGCGATCCTTTCAGACTGCATACAAAATCTTCAACATCACAGTTATACCAGACAGTGATAATGGTATGTTATGGCGTGTTAATAAATTAATTGTTATCTTGTTCTCTCTTTCTCACATGGAGACAGTATGCGTTTTATGATGTATCAAATAAAATCATTGACGTGGCTACTGGTGAAACACATTAAAAATGTCAGCATGAAAAGTTGCTACTCTGGATTCAGTCCCCCCATTTATCATCCAGAGTTTGTATTAACACTGTATAAGCTTTTGTCCCAGTTCCTTATCATACACTACTGACACACACACACACACACACACACACACACACACAACAGAAACACTGCATCGCATCTCGAGTGGTGGCATTGGACACAGCTCGTGTGGTTGGTATGTTTTAAAAACAACTTTAGTTGTATATATAATTCACCTTAGTTGTTTGTGGGAATAGAACTATCTTTCCTAGCTCCAGTTATGTCCAGTCTGTACTATGACATTCAAGGCTAACTTTAGTCTCCTTGTCATTAATAAAACGCTATATTATAATTATAGTTTGTATAGCAGACATTAGGTCTGATTTGAAAATGTTAATATATAGAACGGCAATTCCGCCATAACGGTCTGCTAAAGCGCCGATGTAAATTGTTATAATAGTGACGAGTAGGTCATAGTATTTATTGGATTTGTATGTTTATGAGGTATTTGACCCTCCAGCAAATATCACAAGGCATATTATGCTGCGGTTGAGAAAGTTCCGTTTTCTATGCGTGGAGACTATATTTCCCGGTCCCCGCATTCAAGAAAAGTTGATCTAGAGCTGTATATTCCATGTATTATTTGCGTCTTTGGAGGGACGCCGTTTAGGTGTCTGGCCTGGTTATCCAGCATTTAAATGACTGTAGCAGGCACAGTACGCTCTTAAAGCATTATCAGTACTCCTGATTCAGGAATAGAAACACTGCATCGCATCTCGAGCGGTGGCATTGGACACAGTTCGCGCGGTTGGTGTGTTTTATATAACAACTTTAGTTGCCTATAAAATTCACTTTGGTTGTATGTGGGAATAGAATTATCTTTCCTAGGTCCAGTTATGTCCAGTTTGTACTATGACATTCAAGATTAGCTCTAATCTGCTTGTCATAAATAACATTTAAGAACTACAATAGTTAGAATAGCAGAAATTAGGTCAGGTTTGAAAATGATAACATAGTTCAAACATTACGGAAGCTATGACGCGCTATTACGGTCTGCTTCAGCGCAAATGTCAGTCCTTTAATAGCAATTAAGCTAAACAGTTTTAATAGTAGTCGCTTCATGACGCCTGCCCGTTGTAAAAACTGATCTTTGAAGACAGTGACAATTGGGTTATATAGTTTATATAGTATTGCTTTGAAGAAAGATACAGCAATTGAAAAATAGCTATAAATAGGGCTGCTTAGATAATTAAGCAAAACATTCTCACTACTACCGTGATCTGACTTGGGTGTTCTACTCCCAAACTCCACGGCTGTAGGTGATTCGCATTTTGATTTTGCTTGGCGGTTTAGGGACTGGTGAGACATTACACATGTCTCAGCAAGAAAAGTCGCCACTCTGGATTCAGTCCCCTGAAGAAACGTCCAGAGTTTGAATTCACGGTTCGAGATTCTCTGTGCCTGTGCCTTATTATACACAGCCAAAAAAAACACACACTGTGTGTGTGTGTTTTATTTTATATACAATAAAGGCATGGATACATGTTTTTCAATCCAATTTAATTCTGAAAAAAATCACAATTTATATATATATATATATATATATATATATATATCCAGATTTGGAATTCAGTGAAAAAAAGGTTTCAGTTGTAAACCATTTTCAGTTTTTTTGTGCATGTGTTTGAACTATTCTAAAGATCAGAGGAACAGGATATTTGCAAAGAGCATCTGTGAAATTCCTGTGGGCTTATGTGCATCATAAAATCTTAGGAAGCAAGCTTTCTTTACAGAAATAATCCAGAGAATTGTTTTTACTGAGCTAGAAGTATCTATCAGATAGAACCATTTATTTATAAAGATGACTACATGAATACAATATTGGACAAGCAGCTTTTATTTCTAGATTAGTACAATATCATGTACAATTTGCATTTAGATTTTTGCTCTCTAAAGCCATGAAATGATGTTTCTAATTGGAATATAGTTCTGTCTTTATGAGAATCAAATATGATATAAAAGTATCACAGATGGCAGGCATAGACAAATGGCATCATCATCACTGAGTTACAGCTATATATTCACTGTATGCCATTAAAGCAGACTAACATTCAGATTATTGGCTCATTCTCAGAGACAAATGACAACATCGTCTCAAGCTGTCCATTCTTAGATATGGCTGTGGGGTGCCAATAAAGATGTTTGATGAGCCACTAGACAATTAGCAGTTATATGTGCCCTTTGGGTGACCTTGTTCTAATTTCTTACATCAGTCATGTTGTTAAAAGGTCAAGAGATCTCTAAATGTAGGTGTTGTGTTGTTTCTGAAGCCATATATGTTGGGTAAAACTGTCATTGTCATTTCACTGTATTCTGTAATAGTGCTGGATTTGTATTTAGATCTACAGGTATGACTGGGATTGTATACATTTTCATACATAATAACTTGAGATCATCATTGTAACCTGAAAAGGACATGTTATCGGCACAAGGACACATCACAAATAAAAATAGAAAACTGAACAAATTGACAGTTTCACACATGCATGTGCTTGTCTAAATAGCTCCCCCCCTCTCCTCTCTCTCTCTCTCTCACACACACACACACACACACACACACACACACACACACACACACACACACACACACACACACACTGTCCATTCTACATCACACAACCAATCATATCACTATATTTATACCATTATTCTACCACTGTTTTATATATTACAATGCCACAATACAACTGTAATATTACAGATCCGAGTGACCTACACGTGGTCGAACTTTGGATCAATAACTTTGATATTGAAGAGATCCTGAAAGACAGACACCTATCAGTGCTGATGAGGCGCCTGAAACGGATCTGGGGCAGTTCTAGCCAGTTGCAGTTGATGAACGTTTTTCCAATACCTACAGTTACCGGAAGGTACCCCGTACCCAGTGAGCCAAGGAAGGATATAAAAGAAGGGTAAATGGATAACATATTTATTCCCTAAATAGTGATATGATCACAAAATTAATTATCATACAACACTAACTGTATCAGCTGATTGGGTCAGATAAGTGCACAGTGCTGTCATTAGATATTGACCAATCACAGTAATTCCATTTGTCATGTGATTGATTCTGAGAATATGGTCCTGTTTCCATTTCCTTGGAGCCAATTATATTGATTAAATGATTACAATTGGTTACAGTTACAGCTCTGGTTAACATATAACTGAATTGACAGATCTACTAGTTCATTTAGAGCATTATTTAAACAAAATATATAAATAATATATATATATATATATATATATATATATATATATGCATGAAGAAATACAAGCTGAAGCACAACAATGTTTTATATATTTCTTTAATGTACAAGAATATATGTGTACACAAATGAGTATAAGCCATGTAAATATTTACAGTGTAATGTGATCTTATTCTCAAGAAGGAAATATTGTTTGGATGTTTTCTAAGTGTTTCTTGGTTCTTCTAGTTATTCAGATCAAAATTTAGAGGAAAACCTGCCATTTATTGATACTATGTTTTGTCATTATATGATTAATATGAGAATAGTTGTCTTAAGCTGTCAGTTACAACTAGTTAGAAAATTGGAAATTATATCTTGATAACTCACACACACACACACACACACACACACACACACACACACACACACACACACACACACACACACACACACACACACACACACACAACACATACACAATCACATACACCCACAGGAATATTTCCAACTTATTGATTAAGGACAGCATTGAAAAAAAACACATTAAAATCAGTTCTAACTCAACTTTTCAAATATCTTATTGGATTTTTACATAAATCATATTTGAGATACCACTGTACAGCACCACTGAATGGCTCCTGCTAGTAAGGACACTATTAAATATACAATATTAGCATTATTATTAAGAAACAGTTGAAATAACCAACTTCATTTTATGGTTTAGCATGTAAAATGGATATTTACACATAATGTGCACTTACCAGTTGGTGAAAATATCAGGGCAAATTACACACTGTTAGTCATTTTGTCAAATCATCAAGCTACCACAAACTTTATAAATTTAGTTGACAATCCATTGATGTTTACAATAGAAAAATACATTTTAAGGGTCGTAACCGTAAATTATCGGAATAGAGTAATGGTCGATTTAGCATATTGTTTAATGGTAGTAATACAGCTTAATAGAAATAAGATTCCACTAGCATGTTCTTCATTGGACTCTATAATATATGATGTTTGATAAAATCAGCAGTTCCGAGAGACCTCTAACTTGGACCATAATAAAACAGTTCCTATGTAAAATGTGATATAACTGATTCAGACTAAACGAAATGTCATACTATTTTAAACGTATCAATACCTAAATCATCTGATACCATTTTAAATGTACCAGCACCCACGTCATCTGATATCATTTTACACGTAGCATTACCCAAATCATCTGATACCATTTTAAATGTAGTAGTATCTAACTTAATCATCATGATGACTTACAATATTCCATGATATATGATAGAAGGTTGGAGTTTCTGCTCAAAGAAAATGTATATTACATTTTTTCTCATGTTTGATGGAATTATTGCACCATGGATCATACCTATCCAGACATCATTCTTCAGGCTTGGCCTAGCTCATCATGACTATTACTGAGATCAATCCATTTTGCACTCGAACCAATGTTGTATATGTGTCAATGTGTCACCCAGATTGATGTTAACATGTCTAAAATACCCCAATTAACATGGTAGTATATAATGTGCAGCTCCTTGGATGCAAAACATTTTCCTCACATGTCATGATCAATATCTGCAACATTATGCTCCACAGCTTGGTAGTGGATTCATAGGATGTGCTGAAAGTGTATGACTGCATATCTCTAAATGCTGCTACCTTAGGGAATAATCTTCCAGTAACGATCAGAAAGTGCAAGACCCTTGATACCTTCAAAAAGAAGATAAAAACTAATCTTTTTGTTTCAGCTTTTCCTAGCTGAATATAATATCTAAACAAACCACTCACTCGCCCACATACCCGCCCACCCACTCACTCACCAACCCACCCACAATTTATCAGAAATCTATTCTACGTCTGGCCAATGAAAATTTAACTACATCGTCACATGACCTCGTATTTTAGCGGGATAAACTTTACGTGGCAAAAATCGTGCCCTAATCGTCACATGTGCCAATATATCTACACGTTCATGGTGACATGATCGAGTTTGTTTTCGGGGATGATTCTTCCCCATCAAGAGTGAGACAATTTTCTTTAAAGTTACCGTAAATACAAATTGCTAATACACGAAGTCATCATATAGATGATAATAATAATAATGACCGAAATGGCAGTTATTTTACGTCAAATGAGGCAGACGCATATGGTCTGTAATTTACTGCTTCACCACGAGGACTAATTCTAAATAAATTTTGAATTTACAATAGATGGCATATTCGGCGGAGAAAACCTTGCCACTTGCCTGGCTGGATGAAAAACTCCTCCCACTATAGTGCCACGGTCGGGATGCGAACCTCCAACCTCCCACACAGTGTGATTACGAGTAAGAAAGTCCCGCACTCTAACCCACTAGGCTATAGAGATAGTTGAGTTGTTTAGCTTCGACTCTGATCACATCTGGGACTAGAGGCGACTCCCCAATGAAACATCTTACAAACACAAGTATGAGCCGCATTCGAACTCACAACCTAAAGGTTTGCAGCACAGTGCTCTAATCACTGTGCCATCCGAACGCCCTATACATAGATCACGATATACTGTATATTTAGTTGTAATAAGTCGTATTAACCATTCACAAATTTGCCAAGTTTATGGCTTGTTTAATAATTGGAGACGCAAAGGAAGATGTCACGTGGACCCGCATTAAGGTTGATGTGGTAAATTTGGGGCTCATCCAGAATGATCTGAATAGATGATAAACACTTGCTGTTTAGCAATAATTGTTGTTTAAAGCAGTCGGCAGTCCTATTATCACCAGTTTGCGGCATGTTGACATACTAAGCAAAAATCAATTTAAATAATAAATCGTGATTAGTTTTACAATCCTGCCGTCGATAGCGACCTTAAATTCATGAATTTATTATATGCAAAACTTCTATGTGCATGCATTTATGTAAATATTGTCAGAGCTACATTCATTGCTCTTGATGCATTTAAATCTCAAAGGGTTCTGCCATCAATCAGACGAGGTTAATAACCTCTGGTTTAGTGTTTATATTTTCTCCAGTATAGTTCCTTCAGATATATTGCTGTAAGATCAAAGATGGAAGACTTTTGATAAGAAGCATTTTGAATTATATAACCCCCCCCCCTCTCTCTCTCTATCTGTGAACCAAGCAAGCGCGCACCCTTGAATGCATAGAAACTCACCGAGAAGCCAAAGACTGACAGGACAAGAAAGCTGTTTGCCACCGTTTCTCGTAGTCTAAGATCCTTCCTTTCCAGTCCCCCCCCCCCCCCCCCGCTTAAATATCTGAACAAACCCCCCTGTCGTGTGGCCGTTTGCCGTGGCCAAGCTTCGGGTTTTAGATGTGGAAAGAAGATACAATTACGAGAGAAATGAAATGATTCCAAAAATAATGGGGGAAGGTGGGCACATGATAGTGATAAAACATGACCTAAGAAGCCAAATAGGGAGCCGATGTCAAGCAATATGTGATATTGGGATGATGGCCCAAGAATATGGCGCTGTATTAGAAAATGGGAAAAACTCAGTTGTGAAATGAGTACCTTGGAGGAAGCGATGGTTATTTGGAAGTGATCTGTCATTGACACACTACAGCATGCACATTTATGCTCATTTGTAAACAAGGCAAAGATGTTTCGTCAGAAAAATGTGCCAACTGAGATGATTGCTTAAAAACCCATATTTTTCCTGTCAGGTGTCGCTTGGGTGTGTTTATAGTGCTGTCCTCTAAGGCAGGGTGGGGTCGCTATGATGAGGCAGTGGTTAGAGTACTGAGCTGCAAACTTGCAGGTTCTGCGTTCGATTTCGGTTCATGACTGTGTCTGTGGGATTCTTTTCCTTAAAGAGTAGCCCCTCGGTCATATGTCTCAGCTGTAACCAGTGTGAAGGTTAAACAAACCAATCGACGCTAAATAACAACAACAGCAACAACAAATCCCTAAAGGGTGGCCCCTTGGCCATATTTCCAGCATCATTTACACATTTCATTTGATGTATATTATAGATTATGGGTGCATATTTCACATATTTGAAAAGACTCGTCCTCTTTGGTGATTTAATAATAATAACAATGTATATTTAATAAAGCGCCCTTACTAGCAGGAGCCATTCAAAGGCGCTGTACAAATAATATGGAATATAATAATACCCAAAAATAATATATCTGTAAAAACCGTATAAACGATTTAAAAAATATTTATTATTTATCTGTGAAAGCAACCTTGAACAGGTGTGTTTTTAGAACGGATTTAAAAATGGGGGAAATACAATGCTTTTCCATAATTAACAAACAGCTAGTCAACGTTGTAGTCAACGTTTTCTTATCTGACTAATTATGTATTGTTACTTAATCGATGATTGGAAGAAAACGTAGATTTGCTTTCACACTCGGAAACAACGGGCAAGACTCATCAGTTTCGGGCTCCAGCCCGTATAGTCGCAGCTTTATAACCGTACATTGAGCTTCCATTTATTAACCAACTTGATGTTGTATTCGGGGAGAGATCGGTGTTATTGGTTGCGGTAAATAGAGCGTTTCCTGGTCAGTTGCTGATGACGTCAGGGTTGTTAAGAAGCTGGTATACAAAATCTACCGGACTTAGCGGATATTTGATAAATTCAGGAGATATTTTCAAACTACTGCTATTGTTCTCCACATCTGGGGGATTTTTCATCCTCTGATGTTATTTCCCTCAGTATATTGGAACTTGGCCATATGTAGGACACTCCAATAGTGCAGTGATTAATGCACAGTGCTGTAAATCTCCATATCAAGGTTCGAATAAAATCAAGCTACTTAAAATGGTGGTAACTTCCTCGAGGGAATTGCCCCTCAGTCATATGTTCCCGGTGTGATTAACGTCAGACCTAAAGAGAACAATCACTCAGTCATTGAATTTTTCATCGTGCGTGCGTGTGTGTGTGCGTGCGCGCGCGCGCGTGTGTAACCACAGCGTCACTGAAGCATATGTGACCGGTTAATGATCCATTTTTCATATATATATAGTATCAACTTTTTTTCAGTCTAGTTACTGTCACGTTATCGATTAGCTGTTTATGTTGGTTTGAATTAAAGGGCTGAGTTGGTTGTCGTTTGACCCGAGATATAGACCAATACAAGCGACAGCTATTAGTAACACCCCAGGGAGTATGATACGGCTTCTAGCAGACAGTTGTAAGCATATAATTGTCAATAACTGATCATTGTCCATCGCAGGAACTGGAGCAGATAATAACATAAGACCCGTAGCTCTTGACGTCTACCATACACACACACACACACACACACACACACACACATATATATATATATATATATATATATATATACACATGTGCCTCTATGGCATAGTGGGTAAGAGTGTGGGACTTTCTTACTCATGGTCATGCTGTGGTGGAGGTCGGAAGATCGAATCCCGGCTGTGGCATAATCAGGCAACTGACAAGGTTTTCTCCGCCGAATATGTCATCTATTGTAAATTCAAAATTTATTTAGAATTAGTCCCTGTGATGAAACAGTAAATTACAGACCATATGCGTCTCATTTCAGATAACTAAGCCACGTAAAATAACTCCCATTTCGGCCATTATATATATATATATATATATATATATATATATGTGTGTGTGTGTGTGTGTATGTGTACACCTTCATAATTCAATTTTGGGATGCCTCTATGGGCTAACTGGTAGCGTGTTTGGTCACAGAAATCTACCACATTTGTTCATATCCCGGCGTGGCTATGTATAAAGCGTGTTTCCTTTTTGACTCATTACCTCATTTAGCCTATCAAGTGCCAGTGAAAAACAATCTAATACAATTATCATCATGGATGTTTCACACACACACACGCACACGCACACACACACACACACACACCTGCATGTAAGCATGCATGCATACACATAACGCTCCTGTAGCGTTGTTGGTGGTACAGAATTTGGCAGATCTCTGGATCAGCTTCAAATCATCACGTTTATCTGTATTTGTGAGATGTTTCATCATAATTTATTTATTCCCTTTGACATAACAACATGAGCGATATGTGCAAATAGTGCAACGAGAGCTGAGACTAATCAAAACCATTGGCTGACTAGCTGACTGACTGACTGACTGAATGGCTGACTGACGCACTCATTCACTCAGCATGGATGATCACAAAACAACAAACCTCAGGCAAGTTATCATGGTTTCTACGTGATTATGAATATATACAATTATTGTTTACTGCTATGACTACTACTCCTGCTACTGCTGCATCTGATACTACTGCTGTATGACTAGTACTACTACTAGTAGTAGTAGTTTTAGTAGTAATAGTAGTAGTAATAACTAATATAATAGCACCACTTTTCCTTCTACCCCTATCAGAACTTCCACCTTTACTATCACAAAAACTAATACTACCATTACCACTACCACTATCACCACTATTGTTATCACTACTACTACTAGCCTGGCTTTTACTACTACCATCATCACTACTACTACTGCTACTACTATTTCCACTATTATTAGTACTTCTACCACCACCACTACTAGTACAGCTACTAGTTTGTGCAGTTATCAGCCCACCATTTCACTACTGCAGATGATGATTGATGTTTTACAGCCACTTTGTGAACATGAAACACCCTTCAAATATGCCCATGCCAAGATTCGAACACAGGTAGTAGTGATCTGTGATCCAACATGCTACTGTTAGCCCACGGCCTGACCTATATTTCATTAGGGAAACATCATGACCTTTGAACTATGGAGAAGAGAGATAGGGGAGGGATGACTATAAAAAACTATCAAATATTTCACTCTGACTGTAGAGATAAACAAATTATGGTGACCAGTAAATAAAAATATTAACAAAAGAGGGTTAAATCTTTGATTAAATGGCAGATGGGAAGAGAGATGAAATGGGCTTCTGTATTGGAAGATGAATGAAGTAAGATTAGGTTTATAATGAATTAATGGTTGAAGTAGGATGTGCCCTTTGTTATTGTGACAGGTGAAGTATTCATTTAGATGACAGGAAATAGGATGAAGTCTCTGTTACGCTGACACATTAAGTTGAAAGAGCTATCTGTTAGTTATGGTGACAAATGAGGTGTGAGGATATGGTGGTTGTTTAGAAGATGAGGTAGAATGAGGTATTTGCTCTGCCTAGTAGAATGAAGTTTTTTTCTGTATTGACAGCTGAAATAGAATGGGTTATTTGTTCTCTTTCTATGTGAAACAGAATGAAGTATTGCGTTGTTGCCAGATGAAGTAGAATGAGCTATTTGCTCTGTTTCTAGATGAAGTAGAATGAGGTATTTGCTTTGTTGCCAGATGAAGTAGAATGAGGTATTTGTTCTGCTTCTAGATGAAGTAGAATCGGATATTGCCTTGTTGCCAGATGAACTAGAATGAGGTATTCTGCCATAATTTCCTTATTATTTACGTTGCTGAGATGGTATATTTTAATCCTTGCTATTTGGATTATCATTATAACAGCCTCAGGCCAAGGGATCGACTATCTAATGGGTGATGACGTTTTAACGTCATATATTTGTTTCTCACAGTCCAGCTAATGATCAGTAAAATAAATACGGTTATACACCTAAATATAGCACACTTATTGGCATAGAATTATAGCAGCTGTCATTACCTTAATTACATTCATAAAGTTCATCTCATCGATTAGTCACTGATTTTTAGGGCTCCTGCTGTGGGACTCGTATCATACTGCGGGACTGTTGTCGTCCTACTTTATACGGATAGAACAGGGGGGGTTTCATTAACGGAAATCTCGGCCAATGACGTCAGTTTTTTGTTGTAGTTTTTGTTTTGTACTAACAATACTCATCGTTGGGGTCTGGCCGATGTTTTATCTAGTTTCTGTTAAGTGTTATGGTCTTGAGGCAATTTCTACCTGTCGTCATATTGGTTGGCTGTCATTATACACTCGGCTCTTTTGTTTGACATTGATTAGAAGGTGTGCCTCGGAAAATTGCTGGTTTACTGACTACCACCATCATCACTATCATCCAGTAGGAATGGTAGAGTAGTAGTATGGTGGCTTTTAGTTGTGTGATTACCTTGTTTTGGGTCGGCATCCACAGCACATTACTTAATACACCGATAGATCGGGTATACCGCGTATGTGGCCTAGTGGGTAAGAGCGTGGGACTTTATTACTCATTCACCAGGCAACTGGCAAGGTTTTCCTAGCCGAATATGCCGTATATTCTAAATTCAAAATTTATTTAGAATTAGTCCCCGTGGAGAAGCAGTAAATTACGGACCATATGCGTCTCTCTCATTTCAGGTAGCTAAGCCACGTAAAATAACTGCCATTTCGGCCATTAGTATTATTTTTAAAGCATTTCGTTTATTTCTCCGAAGATTGTAATCTTTGGTGAATATCTGAACATTGTTCTGAGTGCGTGAGTGAGTGGGTGAAGTGTATAGGGTTTAAGGGCAACTAGGAACGACATGGTCAATAAGTATCCCATAATGTCGCTTCGTATAGCATGTGAAGGGATAAATCCGATTATGCTCTCGCACTTGAACCAGCAGGGTTTTCACACACACACATGTACACATACACACAATCGCGGTAATGTATTCAAAAATATTTTTACTAAGTTGACATTAGATGAAAACAAGCAGATGATACATCTAGAGATCTTCAGTGTGGTGCATATTCCATTGTCTTATTTAGCAATAATTAAATGGAAGGCAGCAGGCTATTGTTGGCCAGGTCTACGGATAATTGGATCAGTTTTCGGGTTATAAAGTACACCCCATTAACTGTCAGTGAATAGGGTTTGACGGCACCATAGCTCAAGAAGATCGTTTACTGTCGCCTCCTGTCAGTGGCCTCTTACAACACGCTACAATTATATATATATATATATATATATATATATATATATATATAGAGAGAGAGAGAGAGAGAGCAGATAACGTGATGGGCTCTGTGGAATACCTTATAAAACTTACATATATGATATTACATTATCTATAACAGTTATTGTTGTTGTTTGGAAATTATTATAAGTTGTTCTCTTCCTTAGCAAGATATCCAGCCATTACAGACCCTTTACACTCACTTCATTATCTCATTACCACCCTCACACTTCTGATTACGTTAAGCCTCAATAATAATGCATAACGTTGAGGTGTTGACTGACTGTTGTTCAGATTAAAAGACATCACTAACCACCGACTCTGTAGAGTACTTAGGTCTCAAGAGGTAATGAGGCGAAGATAGATGAAACACCTTTCAAACATAGCCAGACGTGGATTTGATACCATGTGCTAGAGGTTGGTGGCTAACCGTGTTACCAATTAGGCTACTGGGACCTTCTACTAGCTGGCTAATGACCTGTACTAGTATGTTGACCGTAGTCTTATATATGGCTGATTTTTATACATTAATATTAATCATTTAGTTACCATCCTAAGTGATGTGTCCTAGAAGGCCACCTTGTTGTGTGCAGTGCTTACCTTGCCGAATTGTACAAGCCTTTATTACTCAGCTCACAAAGGTGCATATGGATCAGGTCAGAAGCTTAACACGTATCAAGATCATACACCATTGTTCGCATTCTGAGAAGTGTCTATGTTTGAATATTGTGTGTAAGTTTCAGTGTTGTGTATGTCTCAGTATTTATCTATTCTTCAGCATTGTTTGAGTGAGTGAGTGAGTGAGTGTGTGTGTGTGTGTGTGTGTGTGATGCAAGGTAAACATATGTATGTGCTTGAGCAGTGTGTGTTTTAGTAGTGTGATCGTACTGGAGTAAAGTGTGTTTGCTTGAGTATAGTGTGTAAATATAGGTGTATTTATGTAAGGTTCAATGCGGTGGAGAACGTCTCCTCCAACTTCCATCACCACTACTTAAAAGGTAGGAATATAGAAAGATAGAGTCCAGATACAGTGAGGATGGTCATTGTCTGTGTATATCTGTCTTCATAGGTGATACTATAGCACAGTGGTTAGAGTACTATGATATAAGTCCCCAGGTCAAGGTTCGCATCAGATCAGGTTATCTGTCTGTTGGATGTTTATTTTGGGAGTCGACCTCGGCCATATGTCTCATATATCACCAGCACTGAGGATAAACACGCCAGTCATCTACTCACTCACTCACTTACTCAGAGGGTCTTGCACATCGTACTTTCTTACAATAAAACAATAACAAAAGACCGCACCATCCAGTGTTACGAGACGAGATAAATTTGATGTGATTTGTAGACTCGAGTTGACTGTCGAAGTGTCTACCACTTGGTACTGAGGAAACTTACGTGATCATCAGTTGTTAATGTGTTTCGGTGCATACCTACAGGTTTTGGGATCGAATTCCAGTGTTACAGCTGTGCAGTTGTTTCATCTATCATTAATGGGTGTCTGTCTGGTGTTCGCCTTTCCGTATAGATTATCCCTCCCACCATATGTCCGTCGTGACACCCGATGCCGAGACCAAACAAAGCCACCACTCAATCACTGTTTCTCCTCACTCACTCAGCTGGATACGTTAGGTCTCTTGTGATGACCAAGAACGGTGACCTAATTGACCATTCAATCACGATAAGGAAGAGCGGCTATAAATCGTAATCTTTTTTTCCCGTCCCAATCCAGAAGCTACCAGTTCACACCTTCACGATTCCGATCTTCGGGTGAGCAGGAATCTCCTGCAATCCTTCGAAAATGGCGGCCGCTTTGTTCGTTTATCGGATAGATAGCCAGAGACGTGCTCTGATTGGCTGATGTAGAAGTGTGAGGTGATTATAGGTTAGAGACACGACATATCTTTGGCTGAAACAGAATAATAAAAGTTGAGAGTTATAACTCGGTTGATGTTAGGTCGGAGGAGATGATGTGTTGATGTACTATAAGAATCGGCATCTTGTCTGAGGCGATTTTAACATGCAATTAGTCGTTTAAGACAGTTTTAACGTATTTGGATACAGACGCGAAAACTGGCTTATGATAGTAAGTCAGAACTAAATGGAATGTAAAAATTGATAAATCGTTTTACATGAATTATGCACACATAGAAAGAGAAAGACAAAAAGACAGACACATAGACTGACACAGACGCTTAGAGTGCGTGGCTGATAAACGGACAGTGTGTGTGTGTGTGTGTGTGTGCTGAAAGTAATAAATCACCACATACCCTGCAACCTGCCATGAAACTTGTCTTAAATACATATAGTTAGTTTGCCTATTCGATGTTCATATATATATATATATATATATATATATATGCCCTCTTTGTTCTGGCTACTGCCCTCAGCCAAGAAAGGGTCAAGATACGTGATATACCTATAGTGGGGGGAGGTACTTAGGCAATATCCGTATCATATAGATGCTCATCACTGTGTGATCAGACTTGATGACCTATCATGTGACTATCATCCATAGCCTTTCAGATAGACAGACAGATGGACGGACGAACCGACCCGGTCAGGTATAAACTGCTCAAGTGGCACGTTGCCGATGATGAAAGGTGGATGTTAGGGGATGAGTCGTTGTCTTATCTCCTTCAGGCTATCTTCAACGCCTTCTTCACGCCCATTGTCTCGCCGTTGTCTGTCGGTCTACGGAAGAGGACTGACTAGCATTGATAACTATTACTTATCAGGATGACAGTCTCTGGATCGACGCCGCTGTACCTCGGTGAACCTAGCCAGATGGAGCCAAAGTAGACTGCCAAGATCCTGATATTGTTGTCTAACTTCCTGTTTACGGCATGGATCTGATGATGACCTATTTTCCGATGTTGACCTATTTTATCTGTTCCCATTTGGCACACGTCAAAGCCTAGCGCATTTAAGGCAACGGCACCTCGATTGGTTTTTGGAGATTAGTCGTCCTTTTATGGTGTTTTTTGTTAATTGATTAATTTTCTTATTAATTATGCAGAATATAATGAGTGTCCCATGTATACACATTGTTCTTACATAATCGTTTATTGTACATTTTATGGATATTAGTGAAAATTTAGTAACATTCTTAACGTAACAGCTTTCCTAATATACGGACGTCGAAACTACTGGATATTAACGAATGATTTTCACAGTCGGTAGCTTAATTTTTGTTGATTAATGATTTATGTTCTGCTTGTTTTGTAGAAGATTTTCACTAGTGATTATGGCTGTTTGTTTTAAATAAATCTAAAGTTTAAGTTTTTATTATTCATTAGTTTATTAATTATTTTATCGATTTTATTGATGATTTTTCTTTCTGTTTAAGCAAGGTTTATTGATTATCTTGTAAACATACAAATTTTCATATAATTGGCAGTAAAAAGTATTAAATGGTATTTAATTGTTCCTTGTGTTAACTAATTAGTTTGAGCACCTTTATAACCGAATTGTTAAATAGTTTTTAATTACAAGTTTTTCAACCCTGGCAGTGATCAATCTTTTCTGAGTAACGGTGTTGTATCTATGTGCCCGGGAAGGCGCGTACATCCCTGTTACAAGTAACACCTTCCACCCTTTTTATAATGTTTACCTTTTGACTCTCACGTACAAGTTTTGTCCTATAATGTTACGTACCAGATGTTGGCAGTATATAATGATGAATGAACATGTTTCCACCCGCACACTATTGTATCAGTGTTGTTAGCATAACATGTACTGAAACAATCTGTATACTATCATCCGTTTATTATACAAATATAATACGCACAAATTCCTCAGTTGTTGATGTAACACTGACATTGATTAGATATTCATGTACGGCATAGTATATGCCTTCATGTTATTATTTATTGAATTATCGTAACTAGTTTATTTCTAAGGAAGTAATTCTGTATTTGGTTGTTTTTGTCTCCTAAATTTATGGCTCAATCTTTTCGGAAAAGTATTAGCGGCGCTTCTATGATGCGGTTCCGTAGTCTAAATGGTAGCGCGTTGGATCACAGATCACTACCACTTGAGTTCGAATCTTACCGTGGACATAGCTGAAGGGTGTTTCTTCTTTCGCTTCGCTTCATTACATTTGGAGGTCACTTGGCCCATTTAGCCTACCATGTGCACAAAAGTGGCCGTAAAACATCAATCATCATCATCAGCAGCATCTAGACAGTCGCCCCTCGGCCATATATCCCAAATATGACTCCTGGCTGTAAAAACAATTTAACTCATTCAGGAGCTGTATTATTTTCTATGTTGTAGGTAGGTCATCCTGCGACAAGTGAATTAGAGCGACTCATTATTGAACTTGCGGCTCGCTGTATAAATGTTGAACATTATTATTAAAATATTTCTTGTGAGTGGGCGATTGAGAAGAGAGATTAAGTCATCAGGTGAGGAGTTGATCTAAGAGTTTCTCGGTTGATTGTCGGATGTCTTGTGTAATATAAACTGATCAATCATCCTGTGTTGATGGGGCCATTCTCTTGTTACTTTACTGGAGAGGTGGCTAACATTCCTGAACTGATCTGGATCAGAGTTATAATGTATAACATTCAGGCGCGGCTGTCAGATGGCGTTTGTTGACTATGGTAGATGACCAAACTCAGCAGTTGCAGATTAATATTTTGCAGTGACTACCACTCTCCTAATTCATCGTCTGGATCGATGTACGGTCAGATCCGAATCATGATGGCGTCATATGTGTTATTTATCAATCGTATATAATCATTATTGAGTGTTGCTATTTCGCAGTAGAGGATAAGAATACTTGAATGATATATCAGGGGTGAGATTTTACCGGGTTTTACCGGATTTCCGGGGTATTTTTTCAAGCTAAAAATAAACCTTGTGTGATTAGCATAAATCCAAGGTAAAATTATCAGTGGTGGCGAGATATCTAATATTTTGTTCGCGGTTCGTGACTTTTGTTAGTCAGCTCCTCCCGTTTGTAATTGGTTTTGATGAAGACGACAACAACGATAACAACAAATTGGAATGTTAACTAATATTGATGCGAACTATTTTACATATAGATGCTGTAATTAGATGAATATGGGATGTGTTTTGGCTGTCATCGGTAACACAACAATTGTCCGTAAAATCGAGTTAACTAGAAGGAACTGTATAAGGTATATAATATATATAACTGTATAATATATATATATATATATATATATATATATTATTGATTTATTGTACAGTAGGACCCATGTATGTTAAATATTTTATATTAGATAAGAATATTGAAAAGACTTAGGTGAACCATTATTTTGTGTTTACATGCCTGCCATTGGGAAATGTTTAATATCATTATTTTGATCCAAAAGAAGCCATCTGCTACAATTAAAGCTCCATTTCCTGCCAAAATTGGAATCCATTAGGATAATGTATGCAAAACATCAAAGCTGGAAATAGGGACGTGGTTAGATTGGTGATTTGAAGAAACTTGATCCTGTAAAAGACATGTTTTATTGCTACTTAAGTAGTCTCATATTGTTCTAATGTCACCTTAAAAATGCACATAACCTCGCGTTTTCCTTCGCTTTATTTCCAGTATTTTCAAAACCCACTCTCATATATATATATATATATATATATATATATATATATATTCCTTGTACATGTCATAAGAATCTTATTTTCCTAGAGCCATATGACTGGGGTAATAATAATAATAATAATGCATGTTTATACAGCATCAGAACCAGGTAACCCTGTTCTGGGGGGCTGTACAATATTATCCCTGAATCAGATTTGCTTAAATCCAGCACCAACCTCAACTCCCAACGGAGCATACAACGCATGCTGCCATTATAGGCGCAAAGCGTTACTCAAACAAATAGCCATCACGACCTGTCAGGTTCTCATTTTATGGATGAGTGAACCAGCCGCCACATAACAGCATTGCAGCTCCCGGAGCCTCGAACTCGCGACTCTCCGGCTACGAGTCCTACGCTCTAACTAACTGCGCCATCACGGCTCGACGAGTGTGAATTACGTTCAGACGCTAAATACAACTGCCACATTACAGAACCATAAATATTGTTGTTTTATGGCGCCTTTTTTGTACACATGGTAAACTAAATGGGTAATGAGGCGAAGAGACAGATGTTTTGCTGCATGTTGGACTTCCGGTAGTTGAAACTTTTCAAGAAAAAAACTTTCTAAAATGTGTCAAACACGGGAGTAGATTATTAATCCACAACCAACTCACATAAAAGAAACACGATTGTGTATACTTCGGACACTGAATTAGTGTTATTGTGTATCGGGCGTGAAATGTGTTTGTTAACTCGGTCTAACTGTACGTCTATAAGTTGTCTGGTCGAGGTTGTATTGCATCTGGTAGACCCTTGTGGATGAAACCTGGTCCGTTGTTAGATGGTAAAGTATACGCGGCAGTTTCGATTTAGCACTTGGGCTTCTTACCAGTCGTAGTTTTGTCCAGTTTCAGTCACGTCTCAGATATCGAATGAAGTGCTAGTGGTGGATATTATTGCATTTAACGTACATCTTGTATTTATAGGCCGTCTAGATATGATATTAGCAAATATACCATAACTAATATTAGTTACCCGCTGATTTTAATATATATATATATATATATATATTATATGTGTGTGTGTGTGTGTGTCTCGGACCAGTAGAACATGGGATAATCTGTGGATGGCCGTACAACCTTTGAAAATATATCAGCAAATGGGAAACCATATTTGTGTGTGTCCTTATCTAGCTAAATGTGTGTGTGTGTGTTGTATATATATATATATATATATATATATATATATATGAGACCTCTTACACATTAAGTTATATAGAGGTAAACAGTTTTACGGTATATTAAATGTATTCCTGAATTTCTGGGATATATGACATATGGCTGTTTAGAGACCAGGATTATAATGGTCAGCATGAGAGGCCTATAAGTTACCAACCAGTGTGAAGATCTGTCAAGATAACACGAAGACTTTGTTATAATGTTAATTACCCTTTCTCGTAGTGACAACTGCTGGAATCATCCGGGTGTTAGCTTTGGCTTCTTCTTAAACAAAATTTCTTTACTTTAATTTTATGTTTCTCTCCTAGAATTAAAGGCGATGGGAATAGATTTTTGCATTTCTTATATATTTATATCAGATCTAAAGTTATGATTATAGTATCTTAATGTTTATAAGATTTGTTGTATTGTTTACTGCTAAAAGACCAAAAATATACTATAATTATCGTCCCCTTGATCAGAATCATACGTGACTTAAGTGGAGTCCAATAATACCGTGGAGCTTTGACTTCATTTGTAAACAATGATGTCGGAAGTATTGACATATATGGTCCACATTTGGTTGTTAAAGCTCTAGCATTATTAACACACACACACACACACACACACACTTCGACGCCAGATTAGTCGGACGTGTATCGATATACATGGTTCATATAGGTAGGATTTATTCAGTTATTCGAACCCAGAATAAAGCTGAGGTCAGCATCTGAGGTGTCGAAATGTTTTATATACAGGTTTCTTTTGGACCACAGAAAATTACTGTTGAATGTAAACTGTGGTGTCAAAATAGTTTGATATGTATGTAGCAAGTCACCATTTAACCACACGCACGTGTTTGCTGCGAGCTGTGGTATAAAAAGGTATGTTTTTGTACGTAGCCTGCATGTAGCCGCTTTCCTGTGGGCGTGACATATTTGTCGCGTACGAAAAGCGAATTAGCTGGTATATCTCTATTAATATGTGGAGGTATGGAACATTTTATTTTTAGATTAATGTATACATAGGTGTATTGGTATTTAGATTTATGGAGGTAGTTCTCGAAGGATGTTTAGATATGTTGATGCTCTGTGCCTGTTGCCTCTTTATATGTACCCTGTTTATATCTAATGGACCTGTTTTCAGACTGAAATAAATTCAGCCAATGACGGAATTGTACGTCGACCAATCAGAACTGGCTAGCTTTGGGGAATTCCCAATATTGTAATGCTTTGCGACGAGTTACTACCAATAAATAGCTGTTATTGCCTACTATGTACTTAGGTTTTATTGAATAACCGTGATTGTTAAAAAAGAGCTCATAGTATAAAACAAATGATCTTGATCAGTTGTATCGGTTTGAGGAAAGATTGGTGATGTTCAGCTCAACTTTAGAAATGCTGATTAATGTTATCGGCGTTGAGATAAATAAAATTTCGATCTTTAACGATCTTGGTGCATTATTGTTATAAGCACCACGATCAAGGTAGGGAAACAAAAACCTAGCAAAAACATAATGTTCAGGATTACTGTACAGTGAAAAACACATCTGGATCTATACAATAGATGAAGTTATAATTACATACATACATACATACATACAAACCTATATATATATATATATATGTGTGTGTGTGTGTGTATTTTATATAAGTTGTGTCTGTGTGTATGTTCGGTCATCGACCTGTAGGTGGGTTTGTTTACGTGTAAACATCACCTCTCTAGACTATATTCTGTTAGTTTTAAGCCTTATGATATAGGATTTAGTTGATCCTGTCACGTGACATAACTGTATTCGTTTAATACATATTTGTAATTAGCATACAGAGAATGGAACATGACTGGGGTATTATATGATTGGAGCTAACCGGATTACCTTAGTTGTTTTGGGAGCTAAGGATGGTAGAGATTTGTACCCCCCCCCCCCAGATTCGTACAATCCATCAATATCGTCGATTTCTCTGGAGCATACTCTATCCAACCGCCAACGTTAGACACATCATAATCCATAATAATCCATACTAATCCATCACTTCTAACCACATTGATTATTGACAACATGAAAATTCATTGGGGAGTCGGCGGTTAGTCATGGTAGTGTCATCGTATAGTCAATGGAGATTCATAGTAGAGTCAATAGAGAATCATATTAGAGTCAGTGTTTAGTTAGTGGAGAGTCAGTATACAGTCAGCAGAATTCCAGTAAAGAGACAGATTAAGAGTCAGTTGTGAATCAGGGTAGAGTCAGTTATGATTCAGGGTAGAGTCATTTGTGATTCAGGGTAGAGTCGGCAGATAGTCAGTGATTGGAGACAGAGATCAGATAGCTTCCTACACCATTCTTGTTGATTAGCCACTGTGATGTCACATGGGATTATAACCAATATCTAGTTGTGTTTTATTGTGTTACAATATTTGATGTTGTTAGAGTCTTAAGTCAGGGATCCACTTCTGTTGCTGACTCAAAGGAAGAAATGACTGTAGTCGTTTTTGAATATAATTGCATATGTGTGCGCGCGCGGACACACACACGCACGGACAAGGACACGTACGTGTATCTCCTATTTGATGAAAGCCTAATTATAAAATGTTTCTCCATTTTAGTGCTACACCCTTACACAAAGTAAATAATCACTAGGCCTATTGAAGTAAAACATTTAGAGATCCGTTTTAGAGATTACGTATTTAAAAACGAAATTCTATAATTGCTGTGTGTTTTTTTATAGTTAAAATTAGCATATTAGAGAGGAAAACATCCAGAAACACGAGATCGTTTTCCCCAAAATAGAAACTTAAATTGATTTTTTTTCAAGATGATAGAATTTCGGTTTTGTTTATCTTCAAACCGCTGGCGTGTGATAACGTTAACTTCAAGTAAGCAACTGCAGTATTCTCTTATATTTATCCCGCACTGACTATTCCAGTCACTGGAGTAAATTCAACGTTTAGCGGACGGAATATAGTTTAAAACAGAGAAATAATAATATTTTGTCCTTAAAGCTACGCCGTAAGGTGTATGATGTAAGGTTTGATAGAAAAGGATTTTTAATGTTTGTTTTATTGTAACGTAAAAACGCTGATATTCAACTAATTTGATTGGTTATCATAAAGTTTTGGGTTCTAATGATATCCATCCTAGAGGGTGTTTGGTGGGAATCTAGGAAACAAAGTCACTGAAAAAACACGGGAAAAGTCACAAATATAATTTATTCAGTGATATTTATTAATATGTGTTTTATTCATTTATTAGGAATGTTCAGGTCTTTTGTGGTAAAGGTAGACTGGTCATGTGTTGTGTAGTGGTAATTAAAGGTGGATAAAAGACAATGGTTTCATCTTGTACATTAGTCTGTAACTGTACAGGTCATGCTTTGTGATTAGATTTTTCAAAGACACAATTTTCTTAATGTATATAGATCTGTGACTTAATATTAAGAGTGGCTTCACATCGACAGCATATAAAATGCACCAGGTTAAAGTGTGTTTCTGTATCTTCTCAAGCTTTCTTTAGAATCGCATATCGTATATATCTTAAAATGGAATTTATTCTCAGTAATAAGACGGCGTTAAAATCTGCTATGAGGGTTTCATGTACACAAAACATGCAACTCGCAAAACAAAGATGTGGTGGAAATGTCTCAAACGACCAAGTAGTGGTTGCCGGGGTTCTATGATGAGTTTGGCCGTGAAGTTAACAGCAAGGGTTGCTTCTACCATCTTACGCAATCCACCTAAAGTGAGAATGAGAACTTTAGTTTTGCCCCACACTACACGGCCGACTTCCGTCTATACTGTGGCATGCTAGATGGTCTCGTCTTCTTGTCAGTAGTCGAAGAGGGTATGCGACACGTTAAAGCTGCAATGCCACAAAACCCACCGGAAGTTGAGGACTTACTCATGTACTTTGATCGTACAGATTCAGCAGACAGACTCCGAGATCGGATAAGGTTGCACTGTGTTCCACCAATGTTCACCCCAGACCTGTGCAAAGGTTATCAACTTGTCCGAAGGTTATCGAATGATTTCAATAGGAACAGGCAGCAATGAGCACGGTTATCCAGCAGGATGCTGTTGCCAACCCGCCTGAACGACATATTCATCGGCGCTATGTATATCTGCAAGAACAACTTCACATCCTGTGCCTTGATCGTATTGAAGGTCGCAATGCTGTTGCAGAATTTCTTCGTGGCATCGACTGGAACATCCGTCTAAACCACTAACATTAATTGTGTCAGAATTTAGTACATGGATTTGTTTTTGTTTCCTCATTATTTTCATTCCAATAAAATATAAATAAAATATATAATATCGAATTTGTGATTTGTTTCTTTGACTTTTTGATGTGGATTTATTTCCTAGGCAAATTTGTGACTTTTTCTCTGAGATTCTTCTTTCCAGGTCACCTTTGATGTACGTGGGTGTGTTAACAACTGTTACTCCCCCCATAGAGGTGTTTTTAATAAGGCTTTTGACTGGAAAACCGCTATGCAAGTTCATGTTACGGAAAAAATTTCAGATACTAAGAGTTCACATCTGGTGTTGACAAATACTGCCAGTAGAGAATAATCTAATGTTAACAAGTTCTGCACAACACGACGGGAATGGCATTTTATCGATTCTATTAACTGATATCGTGCTTATTTATTCTTATGAGTAGGCACCCAACTTTATATCGACTTTCTACACTTTTATTTTATTTAAGAAAGTTCATGGCCAATGTTCGGCACCATCTGCTGCTCCAAGTACAAGGAGGTTAATGGGTATACACACGTAGGGAATATTTGATGAATTAGGTCAGAACCCGTGGCCGGTTTCCTTGTTTTTAGAGCTTTACCACAACAGCCAGTCAAACGAGTGACAGCCTGTATCCTGATGTCTTTCTAGCTCGTATCGTCCAATAACAAATGACGAGCAGATGGATGCTTGTGTTTGTGGTTGTCACTCAACATCTCACTTTCGTCTTTATGGATCATTTAGGTCAACTTAATGGACACTTCCCGAGTGTCACAAAAGAATTGGTTCTTCGGAAACGAGGGCCCCTGTGAATGATCATGGTCTAAATTAGTCATTCCACGGATAGAGGGAAATACAACGACACTCTCGTTCACAGACGCTAAACATTTATTCCACTGACTTTAACCTGCTTCTTATTGGAAAAAATCCTCCTGTCGTGGAAATGTTCTCGAATATATTTTCGGGTTGAATTTGCTGTTTTATGTTAATTCGGACAAACTCATCAATACAGGATACACAATTTGTTTCTTGCATTTCAGAGACTTATCTTTCCATTGACTACTTGTATACATTTTGAGCTTCGTTCTTAAATGGTTTTTTCTTATTATTATTAAACAGAGTAATGGTAGGCATTAAAACACATAATCATTGTCAATTTTATTATATGATACGATAATAAATGTGCAAGATTACACTTAACAGTTAAAAGCGAAGCTGTTAAGAGACAATCATTTGATATTATTTTTATTATCATTTTTTGTATTCGTTGTAGAATTAACTAATTTACCACAACATACAGTTTTGATCAGTGGGGTTGTGGATTTGAATCCTTCTCATGCCTACATATGTAGGATTTGTTTGCCTAACGAGTCGCCTCACGGCCTCATGTCCCAAGTGTGACCAGCGCCGAAGCTACATAACTCAACCCGACAACAACAATAATAACAAGAATGGATTGGTAAAATGTTTCTTGGGCTTTAGGTTTCCCTAAATTATACAACTTTATAACATTCCAACTTATTTCGCTTTGATTTTATTTTGATATAATTATTTACGAGAGCAAGAACGACACACGTTCCGTATCGATGTGTCTCGATACACACCGTACCGCACTGCGTTCGGTACACAACGAGTGTGTATCGCGATAAGTTGCGATACATTCCGGGTAGTCCAAATGGAGTAATGGAATAGAGTTCTTCAAACAATACTTCAGACGCTAGTGAAACAGCTTACCGATGTCACGATTTTGCTAATAAATAGATTTTTCTGTTATCTCATGTCCATCAGAAGTTTATCACCGAATCTTCTGTTATCTAGTCAGATATTACTACGGATACTGGTGGTTCGACTCTCCTTTGTGGAGCACATTTACTGAACTTTAACTGTACAAATATTTAAAATTTGTTCTTTAAGACTTACCTCTTCGGGGTTAATAAAATACACCAGTTCTTAAACTTTCAGGTGTTGGACCTTTACTGTATAATGACTGTACTACGTAATATATGTTGTTATTAGTAGTATTGATGTTGTTGTACTGTTTTAAATACCAAATACTTCGGTATATTTGTAAAACAATCCCCATGTTTCATCCCCCAAGGCTACTATCGCAGAAGTCTTCAACAGAAATTATTCGAACACTCTCCGTCTATCTATCAACTGATTTAACTGGTCGTCTATTTGCTGTTCCCGCTAGAGCTAACCATCCATTGGTGCATCGAAGAATCGTGATTATTTCGGACGAACCGATCGAATCAATTCCCTTTTGGGCAATTGATTCCAGAAGAATTCTAGGTGTAGCCTTCTGTTAACCCTTTTTTTAATGTCACCGGTTTACTGTCGTCGTACCAGCCAGGACAGGTCTAACGCTTAAGTAACATCCTTGGAGTCATCAGTAAGAACAAACAAAACCTTATGAAATGAACAAGTTTTAATATAACCTTTGACTAAGAATTGTTTGATAGGCACTTTAAGCAATAGGGAGAGTACATATTTATATGTGCCTTTGTAGAAAGAAGCCAACATCCGAGTGCTGTAGAACCAATCCGGATCTACGTGATCGCTATCTTTATGGCTGTAATTTCACCATGTTTTTCAGAACCAATATGATGATGATTGATGTTTTACGGCCACTTGGTAGAACAAAGAGGTAACCTCTAGATTAGTAACTCGGAATTTTGCTATATTTGTTGCCCAGTTTTCAGTGTCTATAATTTAAGCTGTCGTTCGTTGAAAATCTCGGATTTACCGCATTTCTTCTAAATTATAAGTCACCAATAAAAAATGAACGGGACATCGCAAGAAATTTAAAAACGGAACTTTCTGAAACACGAATTAAGGAATGACAATATTGTTTTGTTGTTGTGATCTACAGACCGCAACGGGTTCCTATTTTGGCCCGAAGCTCATCACAATCCTGGAAATATTTCTATATAATTTGCAACATACATTTATATGTGGATGCCTGGATAACAATATGTGAGCTTGATGGCGTGTGGAACAGGTTCGATCGGACCACCTCACCGAATAACGGCCCAGCATCATTCGTAATGCTGAAAAAACGTGAATTAGATAGATTTCAGTAAATTAGTGTTAACTTTTAACGTTAAATATTTTTCAACGATGTTAACGTTGCATCTCAGCTGTCAATGAGCTGTTTCTGATATTATTCGTGATGGAGCTTTCGTCATTGAAGCATTTTCGCCACCGCGCCATCGAACACAAAATTCCTAGAGCCCATTCGGCAGTGACGATTGGGCTTAATCACCACACGCAATCGCGGTAACCTACTTCGTACTGAGCTGTAGTATTCTGTGAAATGATACGATGATAGTTTCGTTAATTTCCAGCTGTAGTATCAAAGAAAAGTGTTATATTCAAACATTTCCTTACGAAACATGGGTTACATATAGTACACGCACGCACGCACGCACGCACGCACGCACGCACCACACACTATATATATATATATATATATATATATAATTGTTTGCTAAAATTAAATTGGAATTAACAATTCAATTCTTAAGCCCGCCTTGTACTGTATTATTGTGAATACATTGTATACATAGCTATCCACCAAGTGAATTGGATTGTCGGAATAGTGGGTTGCCGAAACAGTGATAATTCGGCATATGGAACTTAACTTAGCAAAGCATTCCTTGCATCGTATCTGTGAAGTCAACATGGTCGAAGGTGGTCACTCAGGAAAATATCAGGACTTTTATCATAATTACATTGATTGGTGGAGGTGTTTGTTTAGCACGTCAAGAGACATCCTAACAACTATAACTGCGTTTTCCATGATGCACCGAATGGGGAGGTGTTGCCCTTCATAAATGCGGGTGCTAAAATGATGTATTAACAAGTCGTAACTGAACGAGTACCTTTCTGCTTTGGTTTTATTCTAGTTAGTGTTCATAGTACGGCGATACGTATCTCGAATTAGTTTACCGTTGGGGCTTTATTATTTACATTTTAAAACTTCGTCAGGCATGTCGAATGGCAATTAACATTATCAAACAGATGCAGATGATTGATGTTTTAGGGCCACTTTTGTGTACATTGTAGGCTAAATGGGCCGTATTAACATTATCAAACAGTGTATATATATATATATATATATATATATATATATATGGGTTACTTTGGGAACAAGCTGTGATCATCATAACTATGACTGATAAACTCACACTAAGCAATGAATGTTGACCATTAGAGTTGTTTAACAGTCTAAAGCTACTGTTCCGACTGGAGCTGTAAGGAGGCATCGAGGAATTGCGATTATGTTTGACAATCCACTCCGGATCGATTCCTCTTGGTGCAATTGATTCCAGAATGATTCTATGTATATTTGACCTTCTGTTAGTTTTTTCTTCTTCATCGCTGTGAATTTGCTGTCGTCTTACAAAACCCGGACTTGACAGTCTTATCATCATACTAACATTCCCAATGTTATCTGTAAGAATTAACTAAGCCTTTCAGCTGAAGCCAGTGTCTTATATTACGACATTCTGATCAATATTTCTCTGAACGAATATTAAATAAAATTGTCTGTGAGATTTTAACTTACACCGGGTTATTAGTTTGTTGTTGTTGATGTTGTTGTTAATATTGCCGAAGGTGCTCTGCAATTCGTTAACATAAGAGCTACTGGTCGTGTGCTGATTGATTTGGGGATCATTTCGATATATAGCCATGAATATAATTCTGGATTACAGTCTGTTGGATATTAGTAGAGAGAAAGTTGACCTGGGTTCAAATGATCACAAAACGTATTATTTCGTTCTTTATCAGTAAATACAATTTTGGGGAAAAATACGCCATCTGCGTAATGTATTGCTGATGAAGTCACATTCGATCACTGTCGTTAATAATTACCGTAATTCCGTTTATGAATGCCACAATATTTTAATGGCCATCTGTCTCTCCGCCTGTCTTGTCTGTCTGTCTGTCTGTTTATTGCCATTGTGACTGTGTTTCTGGTTTGTTCCGTCTATATGGCTTGTAAATTGCTTAAGGGATGTTGACCTAAGAACAATCTATATTCTTCCTGCTGTTGTTGTTATCGTTGTTATTAGTAACATAGAAGATGTTTGTCATGTTATATGTGTCCTTACATTAATTATCCTTCTGGTAGGTTAATGCAGAAGACTCCTGGTACCATACACATCCCAATTCAAACGTCGGAAAAAGTCGTCCATGTTATGGCTATATTTATTTCGGAGTTCTTGTTGAATTATTTACATTTATGGAGACCATAAACAAAGCCGAACTTTCGTTTTTTTAGCAGTGGTTCGGCCATCAGATATGAATGATGCTAAAGAGTGACCTGCTGACTTACCATTCTTCTCATTGTTGCCGACCTAAGTACGCTGTTCTAATGGCGGAGTTGGTAGTGCACTACGCACCAGAGCTCGAGTTTGTGGGACTGAATCCCAGATTACTGGAGTGTGTGTGTGTGTGTGTGATGTTTCATCGATCAATAAAAGATATTGACCTAATACTCTCAATTTTCTATGCAGTATCCATCGGGCTCGAACATGTATATGCTATAGATGAGACCAATACCGAGGTTAAAGAATACACATCGATCAACTGACTGACCGACTGACTACTTGTTTTAGTTTTAAAAACTTCCATCACAACTTTGATGTTCCCTTCTATTCACTGATAAGAATACACCGCGTTCCTAACTCTGATATCGATGTACAGATGTCACATGCGTGTCACGACTATTCAACTCCGATGTCAGTGTACAGATGTCACTTGTGTGTCACGGCGATATAACTCTAATATCAGTGTATCGGGGCGCCTCTGTTGTCTAGATGGTAGCGCTTTGGACCACAGATCACTGCCACCTGAGTTCGAATCTCGGCGTGGGCATATCTGAAGGGTATTTCATCTTTGACTTCGCTTCATTACCTTTGGAGGTCGCTCGGCCCATTTAGCCTACAACGTGCACAAAAGTGGTCGTAAAACATCAATCATCAATACCAGCGTACATATATCACCTATCTGTTACGGTAATGTAACTGATATCGGCATACAGTTATCACTTGTTTGTGACGGTGATATAAACCAATTGTCGGTGTACAATTATCATCTCTCTATCACGGTGAGATAGCCCCGATGTCGGTATACACATTTCACGTGTCTGTTACGGTGATATAACTAGTAGACAGAAAATTTTGATCTCTGTCGCTCAGTCAATATCTTATATGATCCGTGAGGTGTTAAGTTGGAGTGGCACGTAGCATAACTCATGCCAACTTCTGATCCTGAAGCTCGAACATCCACGGACATATACAACTGGATATTTATTGCAGAATCTCATTATCATCAACTCTAGTTAAGTGATAATGATAAGCAATTATATTGTTACCTCCCCCCTATATGACGACAATATGGAATTGTTTTAAACATTCACTGTAGAAATACGGCAATCGGTTTATATATATATATATATATATATATATATATATATAAGCATATATCTGCATGCATGCATTCATGTATACATTCATACATAGACATTTGTATACATGCATACATATTCTTCCTGGTTTTCTCACCACATTGGCTATTTTTTAAAGAAGATAGTCGTCACAATATTAAAGTAAAAAGTCTACGCATTTACCCACCTATCCGAAGGACTCTTCATTGTCGTCAAAGTAATTGTTGACGCCCACGTTTAGCGTCTTGGTGTGGCCATAACATCATCCCACTCAATAATATGCCCGTTTAACGCCGTAAACGAACCAGATGTTGTTGTCGATCGGATCAATTCTTAGCTGTCTCCATTCTAGAGCAGTAGAGACTGGTCGTTCGCTGGTCGTTGAATGCCCGCCTTCCCAGTTTGTCGCTTTCGTGGGACCACCCCCTTCCCACGCTCTCTGACTCAGCATTAGCTCTGTTTGTATTTCCAGCCATTAACTGAGCTACAACGCTAATCGTAAACGGGGCTATAAAGTTGGTCTCGAGATTAGCCCCTTGCCGTCGTTATGCCGCCGATGTTCCGCCGTCTTCGGCATCCAGTCGCTGCTGTCCTATAAACCTGTCGTTTGCCCGATACTAATACCCAATATTTGACAGACGTGATGTATTGAGAGACTGGTCTTTATTAACGAGCGAGCCTCGCCTTTGTAGCGGCGCTCTATCGACATTGCGCTTGCGGGTTGTGGCACCGTTTACCTGTTGCACACGGCAGCACGAGATTACCTTCACGTTATGGGCGCCCTCAGTTTTATGACCAATCGTAGGACGTTGATCTTCGATTATTCGCTCCATCAAGTCTGTTAACGTTTGAGAAAAAGCCAACTGCTCTGTGTTTTCAGGTGTAGATTAGTTTCCCTCTCGACCTTACTGTATTACTTCCTGTGCAATTACAAAATGTACACCATTTTTTTTCTTCTTCTGTAAGCCGGTTTAAAATTCCGGAAGCCGGTTAAGGAAACTCAGACTACATCAGCAAACTGAACCTTCATATGAGTAGCCCTGGGAGGCAATTTATCGTTGGCTCATTAGCAAGCAAACAAGTCTTGTTGTTTCGATTCCAGGCAGAAACACGTATTTTGGTTCACGTATTGGTATCGTCTGTAAGTTGAACTTGCCCCGTACAAATCTTATGTCAGGCCGACGATTGTTACGTGGTGCAAATTGTGTCGATCCTAAAGCCGAAAGTTAATTCTTTAGTGAAAGCCTACATTAGGATAACATTAAGTTACCACAAGTTGATCAAATGTGAATTTAGCGGGCCAATGAACGGTATCTGATTTCTTTTCGAAGTTTCGAACGATTTAGCTATTGCGTTGCACGCATTCTATGTGTAATCGTTGTTAGCATTAATTACATATACAGTAATCTTTCGCTGAAATAAAATACTACAGTTAATAAACAGTTTTTATCAAGCTTTGGAGATTATATGATGCACCAATTGAAACGTTTTGTGGCTTATTTGAAAGCCACCACTAAACACTGCCTCAACAGCTACAGATTAATGTTTGATAATAATGATGATGGTGGTGGTGGTCGTGATGATAATGGTGATGATCATGATGACGATGATAATAGAAATAATGTAGAAGTTCCCTTGCTAGCAGGAGTCATCCAAAAATTGCATAAAGTAGACTCCCAATATTAGATACCCTAGACTTAGAATGGGTGAATGTCTAATATTAATTAGCCCACGGAGAAGGGACGCCTTTCAACAGATGAGTGTTAATTAGAGATTAAAACTCTTTAATTAAAAGATGACATACTGACCTGCTTCAATAATTAGACGATCAACAGAAGGCTGTCAAGTGGATGTTTTAAGATGATCAACGATCAAATTGGAGTATATATATAATTATAAAGTAACTATTGACGTTCATACACCGTCCCCACTTTCCGCCTCCCAATGCGTTAATATTTAGCTATAGATGGATGTTGAATAATTAAGCACGTTGCCGCTAGGTGTCAGGAGCAATAACTATGGCAGATTGTCTGGTGTTTGATGTATTCTTGTGTTGTGTTTGTCGTTTAGTTAAGCTGTTGTTTATAATAATCACAACAACTGACAGATCATAAGTGTAACTTACACCTGCCTATCTGGTGATGGATGACCATCTCACTGTTTATTATGTATATGCGATGATAGATTTAATTAATCTCTCTCTCTCTCTCTCTCTCTCTCTCTCTCTCTCTCTCTATATATATATATATATATATATATATATATATATATACCTATGTTAACTGATCCTGTGCTATATGTCACACTGAGATCAGCGCCAAGCCTGAACAAAAAATCACTCACTCACTCACTGATGATAATAATAGAGAGAGGATGCTAGAGACCGTAGGCTGAATACCAACCTGTAATGTCAAGTGAGGCATATAAAACATCTGGGTGACACTTTACCGCGTGCGAAAAGCGGATGATCTAAACAGACTGATCAGTCGTCCAGAATTAATATCAATATATAGGTTCACGTATTTATAGATTCATATATAAGTTCCTATGTATATCACTTACCCAGCCCACCGGCCAAGACTCGGAGTTGATGGCAATGACATTGACCAGAAATGTCCACCAAAAATGTATAAATGCCTTCGAACGTCTGAGAACCAACTGAAAGCATAAAATGATTGATGTGTTCTTCTGGTCAAAGGGCTAGCGACCGGGAATGGCTGAAAACAGATGGACGGCTTTGTTTTAGCTAGCAGCTGATGAAATCTAATAAGGAATATGTTATTTGCTTCACCGACTTTCAATAGAAATGTCACCGTATTGTCAGACAGCCATAACATAATGTATGACACGCCCAAACAAAATACTTCACAGAAACGTCGACAAGAAGGACGGGTCGACGTTATTGGGATACAGATCTTCTATAATTATTGCTAGTTTGGCCCAAATTCATTATTATGTAAGCTGCCGTTTATTCCCTCGAGAGACCTTTCCCCACAAGATGTCCGTTTCTGTGTTGAAGATCACATTTGGAGATGTCTAAGTTAGTCTTATGTGAATAAAGTTTGTTGTGTTCCTATTTCTTCATTAAGATCGTTTGTCTCTTAAGACCTATAGTATTTCATATATATATATATATATATATATATATATATATATATATATATATATATATATTAATACACACACACACAGTAATACACCACTTTATGTCATTTCGGCCTACATCAAATTGGCTGTACGCCACTTTTCTAGAATAAATTTCAGTTCAGTGAACGGCATTACATCCGACGTTACGTCAGGCATTTCATAATAAAAGGACGTGAAATAAATAAATGAATAATAAAGGAAACTAAAACAGTTTAAAATACCATAAAAACACATTAAAACATGTTATATATATAATACAATATTTACATCGAAAGGCAATACGTACGCGTTACGTCACCAATTAATGACGTAGTGTGAGATATGGGTATATATCGTTTGTATTCATTTACGTGTGTATGTTTCCGCTCTCCCGCATATATATATATATATATATATATATATGCGCGTGTGTGTGTGTGTGCACGCGAATGCAAAATTACAACTTTAGGCAAATACTTCCCCCATATGTATCATTGTATTATCAATAACCGAGATTCTCCTCTATTTCTAGTGTTGTTGTCCAGGTCGGAGCGTCGATGACATTTTCCAGTGAGCTACTCTCAATCCTTGATCAGACACGGAGCGGACCATGTGACAAGGATACGGCGTCAAAATTTGACGTGAACAAAAGGTTTTATCCGGAATTTGACATTGATTGGTGCCTGCTAACGCTGGTAAGTCTATTATGTCTGCTTGTGGATTGTTTGTAACTGTTTGTATGTACCTATATTTATATAAACATGCAGTTCGGTATCTAGGTCATTGCCCTTTAACAATGCCAGGGGAAAAAGTTCCAAATAACTAATAATAATAATAACAATAATAATATGCCAGGGGAAAAAAGTTCCAAATAACTAATAATAATAATAATAATAATATATTTTATAAAACGCCCTTACTAGCAAGAGTCACTCAAATGCTCTGTACAGTGATACCCCCTAATAATACTGCGGTTTGGGGGTCAGCAATGTTCTGTACATAATATGCAAGGATGGAGCAATAAATGTATTCATTCCTAAGTGTCTTAATTTTTAACATTTTCTCGTTTATTTTGTGCGAATGGATAGGATTCTTTGTATGGGAAAGCTAGCTATCATTACTCAAAAAAGACAAAGTTTCGAAGTAATGGCTGTCACTCTGCAAGTTCTGTGTTAAGACAATAAACCATAATATCTAATACCAAACAATATGAAATCAAATACCAGGAAAATATAATTATATCAGTGCTAGAAGTTTCAATATAAGTCTTAAAAATAACAGAATTATCTTTGTTGAGAACTCCCCATAATGGTTTATAAATATTCTTTTATCCTAACAGCTCTCTGAATAACAAATATACAACTTTTTCATTCAGAATTTGTGGAGCTAAATATGACATATTATAATTAATGGATGATGTATTGTAAAAATTCAGTTATGTATGTAATTAATTATAAAGTTAACAGTTTTGTTATGGGAGAGTATGCGTGAAATAATTGTTAAATGAGAGAAAGCTACCATAAACAACAGATGTACCATGGTTTAGCGTGAGTGATGGCCGTGAAAATTTTGTTGTCCAATTCTAAGCGAGAGATACTCCACTAACTGAATTACGGTGTTCCACAACTGATGGAAGTGCGATCAACGGCCATTTAAGGAAGTCATTTGGATGGACTCTTATAAAACGCGGTCCTGAGGCCGAGGAACCAACAGAACACTTGGTTATGCCCACTTTCTATGTGAAGCTAATGAGTTAAACTCTTAACGCTTCAAAAACTCAACTCTGCTTTATTTCCGTCCATTAAGCCGTCGCAAAGGAACTAACTCGTCTTCCAGATACTGGTCACGTCTTCGTGGAAAAGTCTACTGGCCTTGGTCTTGAGCCACGGCAATGGAGAATAATGCCACAAAAGATTCTGTAAGAATTGTTACTTTTTGTAAGGTTCACCGTTTAACCTTTCGTCGACGAAGGAAATCGAAATACACCGTTAGTGCTCGGCTTCTTTGTGTGGCAGTTGCCCAGATTGGGTCGACGTGCTATCTTTTGTGCTATGAGAAAGACGTATCTGCATGAAAGTATCAGTCACTCCTACAGTGCAAATATGCAATTGAACTCCAGTAGCAACAGTAACAGCAGCAGTAATTACAGTAGTAGTAGTAGTAGTAGTAGTAATAGCAGTACTGGTACAAATGTTTAATCCGTTTAATGGCCTTGAAATTTTCGTAATCCATGTGCTATATTTCTGTAGTTTTCAGCAGCTAGCTCCGCATGTAGGCAGCCCTCCTATTGGCTGTTCCATCATTAAGACAGTTTGACTGTTTACAATATTTATGAGCTCTTCTTTATTGTCACTCTGTCGCTAATGGTCTCCAGTGTGGCACGTCCACTGTTCGGGGGCGCCCCATCGTCTTGTGACCGACTATTCGCTAAAACTGGGACAACAAAGGGGCGGTTCTGGATCCCGTGGTTTCAGGAAGAGTCGTCTCTTGTCTGTATTCGGAGAGAAAGTTTTACGTCATTAAGCCGGCGGAGATTTAGCGGCGTCGCGTTGAATCATAACTTTGTTTTGTTTGGTATTTTTTCCCTAAAAAGCGTCGATGATTCCCTTAGATATCCTGACTTTTAACGGCCCCGATTGCCGCTCTTAATTTATTTTAGCAATGTAATCAGAATAATAGGCGTGTGTGTGTGTATGTGTGTGTTTGTGCTTAAATAAAGTTATACGAATTCCCGCGTAAACAATATATGCCAATTCATTGCAGTAAGTTGCAGGTCTTTTACATTTATTTGTATTTACCGCATCGAACGTACTAGTTCTCTTCTTCGGCATTAAAAACTGAACTTTTAACATTGTACAGTTCGGAAAATTCATATAGTCAATGAACCGAAACCAATTTATACATATAGACTGTGTGTCATGAATGCGTAGCGCGTGGCTGTGTGTGGTTGCGTGCTTGAATGCTTTCTTAACTAATCGTATTGTCTCTTATTCACTGGTACGTTATTTATATTTTGAAGTGTAGTAGTATATTATAGCCGATATGTGTTCATGCATTAGATATATATAGAACCTAGTAGACTGAAATAATTTAAAAAAAAGAATGCAGACGCAAAAATGGCTAGCGCAAATCCTGAATTCTTTGTCACACCGTGCGACCATTTCCTTTTCTTATTGCAAATAATTGACTTCATATTTCTCATATTTAAGGGATATCAGTAAAAGGCAATATATAACAACCACTCGAATTGTTTTGTATTTATTGTCATAGCACTAGAAGTAGTCTGCGATGAGAAGGGAGAGGCGTCATAGCGGGATTCACCCCCCGCTTATGGCTTTATCTGTTTGCGGCCATTGTCCTAACAAACCAACAAACCGCCAACGCACCATCCCGAAGACAGCTACTGGTATAGCAGATTATATTGTAATACTGTTGGCCACGTCGTCTCCTAGCCGTAATCCCAGATACCACAAGGGACTGAAAATAGAAAAAGAGACAGCCACAAGGACGGGTTTCTTTCGTGTCTAGATCTGATGGAGAAAAACGAAGGGATGATGAATTCTTGTTTGGTTATGAAAGCCCGCATCAAGCGAGGCTTGTTGATTCCCATAAACCATTGTAAATATTCACGAAAAGAGAGAAGCGGAGGAGGTGGTGGTAGTGGTGGTGGCTACGTAACAAAAGTATTTTTTTACGCGTGGACTGCATTTACCGTCGGTTGGACAATACAAGCTATTGATAGAACATATCATGCACTTGATCTATGGCTGTTTTACCCGAATGCTGGAGTGCGCCACACGCAATGAGATTATTCTCGTTTAGCCATTAGGCAATTGGTTTTCCCCACAGATCTTCGATGTTAAAACATCGGTCGTCATCGTTAATAAAAGTTACGGCTATCAACGTGCCAGCACCGGCGAGCTGGACTTGGTTCATTTATGCCACAGCCGGGTAATATAATACTATTATAACGAGTCAGTGGCGTCATTCGGTATCCATCATGTCTCGTTTCGTTATCTTGTGGCAGCTAATCCCACCATCTTCAGAGAGCGCCTTCTCCATTTGCTTAACTGTCTTCAAATACTTGTTAAACGGAACAGTGACAATTACTCCAGTAATTATACGATTAATAACCTCATTCTTTTTTAATTGGCTATGTTACCAGTTTGTTTCATTTCATATTTGGTTTGGTACCTATGTTTTTGCTGCATTTCACTCACTCGATGCAACCTGGCATGCCATTTTCACACTTTCTTATCTTATACTTGCTGAAGTTTGGGGCAGAGACCCCTGGCTGTCGCCTATTGGGCACAGCCACCTGGTGTTGACTTCCGTTCTGTCTTTATTGTTGATGGGGGCGTTTATAGGGGTATTTCATGAAAAGTGGGGTGATGATGTCTGGTCTAAATGTTGATTTTCTTATAATTAAAGCCGCTTGGTGATGATCTGGGAGTTTGTAGTCTTCAGGGGGGAGATGTTCTTTTAGTCTTCTTCGGTACCTCGGGTGGGCTGGGCAGTTGAGCAGATAATGTACTGGGTTGTTGGTTTGTTGACAGTCAAGGCAGACTGGTAGGGATGACGGAGGGTGAAGTTTCGAGTGTATGACTGGAAGATGATTGATGTTTTACGGCCACTTTTGTGCACATGGTAGGCTAAGTGGGCCGGGTGACCTCCAAAGGTAATGAAGCAAAGACAAAGATGAAACACCCTTCAGATATGCCCCCGCCGAGAATCAAACTCAGGTGGCAGTGATCTGTGATCCAACGCGCTACCAGTTAGAGCACGGAAGCGCCCGTGTTATGACCAGAGACGTAGTCGTCTGATTTGGATGTCGGCCAATCTGTTAAGGAAGTTGTGTCCAACTACATTGGTGGTCTGGTACCAATCCATGGATGATGATGTGTGGTCTGAGTCGATCGATTCAAGTTGATTAAAGGTGAATCTGTCGATGAGATGGTTGAATGTGCCAGGGGTATGTTCCGCATGTACCTATCATTAACTGTGCTTTATTTATATTTGTGAGTGTGTATGTGTGCGCGCTCGCCTGCCAGTAGTTCTGACAAAGATCGCATACGAACACTTGAATGCAGCATTTAATTGGCATCGCTTAATTATTAAATTAGCAATAATTGATTCGTAATTATAATACCAAAGGATACGATAACGTTTTTCAATGACGTAAACAATAGTACATTTAGCGGACGATGTTTGATGCGGCCTGGGAAATACGTGCCTTTCCCGCCTGGAGCAGTCGATAAATGGAGTACTGATGAAAGAAAACTAGATAGGTGTGGACATTTGGCATGGGGTTATTGTTAGATGTTGGATGCGTTGTAAATGGTGAATGTATTGTTAAATAATGGTCAAACAGACAATTGTTATTCAATTTGTTTAATTGATATACTCATATATAATATATGTTTTCTTCCATGATGTGACAAGCGACAGTAGTGATTTGTTTGCACTTAATGATTATAAGCACGAGTTCGTTATAATATTTAATTATAGATTTTATGTGTTGTCGTTTCGCAAAACCCTTTTACACACACACACGCACACACACGCACACACACGCACGCACCCCCACACACTTAAATGGCATT
Source organism: Paralvinella palmiformis (assembly GCA_025642065.1). Taxonomy (NCBI): domain Eukaryota; kingdom Metazoa; phylum Annelida; class Polychaeta; order Terebellida; family Alvinellidae; genus Paralvinella; species Paralvinella palmiformis. The sequence goes on from JAODUP010000039.1 coordinate 626,049, forward strand.
CCCAAAAGCAAACCCTTATGTCATATAGTAGGCTCTATATAGATTCCAGAATGCTTGATGGCATTGTAATTATATATATATATATATATATATATATATATATGTAATACCTTATCAGAGCATACTCATTTGAGCTCATCAAATTGCTAAGTAAATTAACGTGGAATAGAGATCCCTTGTGAGATGAACATATTTCATTATATATCTTGCATTTCTCATGTAATGTTACTCATGTATATATACCTTTATTATAATCAATACCATTCTGGATAACAGAAATGTAATACATTTTTATAACATGTTCTGGCTCTGAAAAAGATTTGTCATCAAAGTCAGGAACAGCATTATCCTTTTGTCCAATTGCACACCATGTCTCTGTTGTAACATCTAGATGTTGAGTCTCTAGTAGATTGTATGCTGAACATATATTTGAGGAGACAGTTGATCTATATAAACAAAAAAGGGATAATTGGTGAATTAACGGTTTTGAGAAGGAAACACCCAGGAGAGCATTTTCTGTGAACATTTTAGTATTTTTACTTTGGTCCTGAGCTCAGCACTAAACTGCACTTATCGTGATATATAGCTTTCAGGTCTCAATCTTAGCATCCATTTCATCCCCTCACACACACACATACACAAAATCTGTGGTGGATTATTCACTCTAGGCTTTCCATTCTTTGGGATATTATCCCCTGATGAATCGTCTAAAGATTGAATTTATGATTATCTGTGCCAGTGCCTTTTTACACCCCCCCATAAACACGTGCACACACATGCACGCACCACCCTTTCATACATGCTTTGATGTGTTATTATATAGATTGCGTAAATCGACAGATAATGTCATGTATCTTGATTGAAATGTATGGGTGCATGATACACCCAATGTTGACTGTTTTTGTTTACTTAATTTTAGTTCTTTTGGGTGGTCCCTGTTATTAATGATGTATTGTTAAATGTAGATTATTTTTATTATCATTTAGTTAAGCCATTATTCCTATTTATGTCAGAGAGCATGGTGTGGGTGACATTTTGTGTTTTTGTTATTGAATTATTACTGGCAGAGATGACAATCTTATATTGATATTATGACAGGTTGTATTGGATTTTTCAAGGAGGGAGATGTCCTTTATGTACTATATTGCCTGTCCTACTCTGATGCCTACCTGACAGGACTTCAGCTGATGCCCCATCCGTATATAAATACTTCAAACATCAGGAACCAGATTAAACAACAGCCACAATAGCAAATTAGCTGAAACTCATTTCACTAGTTCTTTATATACATTCTCTGTCATGTCTTGATGTCATGTTATTTGAGTATCTCGGGTCTAGGTTTTAAACCATTACCAGTAAAGACCACCAGACAATACCAACCAATATCCAGTCAGTATTGGAAAAATGACCATTTGATGAAAGAATCTAGTACAAACCCTAGGTGATGTCAGGACTGAGGCAGGAGAAACTGTATGTGAGACTGTTAACAAAGGATCACTTGGTTAGCCTTTTGATAGTATTTAATGTACATTAGATGCCCTTGTAACAGTGCAGTTTGACTGGCTTTTCAAAAGCTGTTATATAACAGTCTCCGCTGCTTATATAGGCAATATGAAGCTGGTATTATGATACAGACCAGACTATCAATACAACTATCATAAGACCACTGAGACAATCTAGGTGATGAGAAATTACTCATTAGAACAATGATGCTATTGATTAACTGGTAGTGGTGAAGCAACTGAACTGCCTGCTCACCAGACTTTGGAAGCAACAAAACTTTGGATATTGACAAAAATATACTAGAATGACTACTTTTAGGTTCGTGTTTTTGGCAAGACTGTGCTCTCATCCACACATAATCCACCATTGTGTCGTTCTTTTTTCATTAGTATTTAATCTAGATCTTGGATATCAACAGTTTCCTGATCCAGTTATCTTTAAGTTGGTTGTGAATACCAGTTAACTATTCATTCAAATCTATCGGCAGTGGGATATGTATGCCAGAAAAGAATCCCCTGTGTACAGATAATCTAAACTAGTAAAGGCGCTGCCACTAGCAATAGAGAATTAAACCTTAGAAAAACCCACACACAATCGGAATACAGAGTTAGCGGCAGTGCAAACTACTTCCCATTGTAACTCTCTCAAGTTGCTATTTCAACTGAGTGTTTATCAGGGTATTAAATTATACAGTTTGGAAACTGACCAGTTAAAACCGACTGCACTCAACCATCCCTCCAAAAACATAATTCTCAATTCACAATTATTTTCAAACAACTATGACAATCTTTGCTTTCACCCAGTCAAGTATTTGAAGAACCAAGATCCCCAGGCTGGTCAATACAATGTGTTGTTCAATGTTTACCTTGATAACATGTAACAATTGAATAAATTGGAAAGATGTCTGCATAATAAGCAAAACGAAATGCATCGAGTGCTTTACAAAATAAACCCAGGTATAACGATCACAGATGCAATTCAGATCATCAGCTGGTCCAGGTTTTGACATTAAACAACAAATCTACCTTAACTGTGTACATGTACTTCCATGGAACACCTGGTTATATTCTTTAAAACACTAAATTACGGTCAAGTGTGTGCACGGGCGCGCGCATGTGTGTTATATTACATAAAATAAAGGCGTAGTCACGGGTTGTGATGTTTTAAATCTTACCCAGTTACGATTGGATGATACTTGAATAGGCCCGAATGACCTGAATAGAAGATAATGTATATGTATATATATATATATATATATATATATATTTAGCCTACCTTGTGCACAAAAGTGGCCGTAAAACAGCAACGTTTGATGCCAACGGAAAATTCTAAAAGCTTCAGCAGTATGAGATGAGTAACATGTTCGTGTAAGAACATGGGGACTTAACTACCTAATAAGCTATATTTAAAACCGCCTTAAAATTTGCTGTGTTTTTATTTTAAGCACAAATTAGAAACGCTCAACCTCGCTTACACTAGTCTACTGAGACCAGTTTGGTCTATGAACAGCTGTTATGAAGTGACACTTCTTACAGCATTTACTTTTACAAATAAGTTAAGCGACGTTTAACATTAAAAAAAACTGCATTTGATCTTGATGGTTGCATTAGCGTAAAATCTACATATTAATATATTGATATTTGTTTTACAAATTATAGTCGCAACTATATGATACCCTGTGTGCGCATGAGCTCATATACGAAGATACATCGGAGAAAATCTAAACTTCGGAGATCTAGAGGGCTGTAAGCCAGTGTTTCTGACATATATACAGCTGACACACACACACACACACACACACGTTCTCTCGCCCTCTCTTACTATGTGTGTGTGGGGGGAGGGTGTATAAGAGTAGGTCATAAGAGGTTTCTAAGAGCCAGTGGTTTTGTAGGATGGCGATACTAAACACCATCGAACATCGCACTAAGAAGTGATTTGCCGATAGTCACCATGATATTGTCCTGTGCTGTTGAATACAACTATCTTATGACAATTTTAAGTGATACCTTGTTGTTGTAATGGTTGCCTAGTCTCTTATCACCTTGAAGCAGCTATAAGCGGGTAGAACCTCGATGGTTGATTGACGGTTTATCTGCATGTATATCGTATAGTTTCTCATAGACATGCCGTTTGTCACTGAATTTCAGGATTCGCATCTAATAATTTATCAATTTGGTACAAAGAGAGACTAGAAGTAGGTGGCACTAAATGTGGATGTGCCAATCTGTTGTCTAATGGTGCTGATTGACTGTCTGACTTACTTGGTCACCGACTTGGTACACCATTAGGACAGCCGATTACACATTATGTTGTATACTTCTATGCCGTGGGATTAAAATCCAACCTTAGTTGTGGCTGTGACCTGCTTCATCTTTCAATAAATGGCTTCCACCTAGACAAGTGTTGTCTCTAGGGAGTATACCTCCATGCCATACGTCCCAGATGTGACCAGGTTAAACAAAGCTATCAATCGGTCACTGACAGACAATTATTCAAATGGGATCCAGTTAAATTATAATCATATAGAAAATGTACTGGAGGACACAATAGATTGTACACGTCGCTGGGTTTATTTTGTTTTTCCTCTTGAAGAATAATGAATGTTTTGTTAAAAGTGCCACCGGACATCAGAGAAAATGACATTCATTCACCAATATTTCTAAAATTTGTAAGGTTTTCATTACTGTGATTTTATTGGACAGGATATAGCACTAATATTCATAGCTCAGCAGTGAAGCCCGAATCTTTAGAGTGATGGCGGTCTAGATTATCATTTTGAATGCTTTCCAATTTGTCAGAAGAAATCCCAGCTTTTACCCTTTTTGTTCTGTTTTTAGCTGCACGATGTTTTAGGCGGCATAAACTATATACAACATGTTCCATTATGTATGCATCTGTTCATTGCTATTTTACCAGCAGTTTGTATAATTATCTGGATGATAAATGTTGTTGTTGTTGTTGTGCCAGGCAAACAACACATACTTCTGATTAAAGTGCAACGGCAGCATAATTATGTTAGCTGTGTTTAAGTATTAGATTATCATTGCATGTATGCTTTCGAGATTTGTTTTTCGTAGTTTTATGGGGGTTTACATTTTTTCTCCATACGTTTTTTCTTGGGGGGGGGGTGAATACCAGCATCTCACAATTAAAGATCTGATTTATGTCGTTAGGTGGCACAATATGTAGTCCTTGTGCTGCTCTGTTTTGATTAATAACTTGATCCATAAACTGTGAGATAGATAGATAGATGGTTATATGTATCCACACTGTTGATAGTTACTGTCACACTATTATTTAGTTGTGGTGATTTGTTCTCGTTTTCATCGATAGTGTGAGTGAGTGTGTGTGTGTGAGTGAGTGTGTAGTTTCATTATCCTATACTCACCTGTTTATTTCTCTGTGTGTGGGCAGGGGGGGGGGGGTTAGGTGGAATCCGATAGTGCATTTGGTAGCACATTGTGCTATGGATCTCTATATTTGACTTCAATGAGGTTAGGGGTTCGAATCCGCCTGATGCCTGATTTTGTGGCATTCGTTTCCATTGACAGACAACTATTGGCCACATCTCCAGGTGTGACTAGTACCCATATTAAACAACTCAACTCAATTCTAGATTTAAATCCCAGTGTTACCAGTTAGCTGCGGCTCACTCTTTCTACGAACCAGTGTTACGGTGTATCGCATATTTTCCCAAACCAATATATCGCAGTATTAAACCTTGACCGCGTATTTTTGGACTGTCCATTATACAATCTGCAGTAGACGTTTTATTCCTAGATTTCCCCCGTAAATTAATTTCGGTAATAGAATACTGTGATTGGTTTGTATCAGTGTGGTATTCACTGTTATTATGACGAAATGACTGTATAATAGCCATATTTAAAGGCGTCTGGTCTCTCTCTCTCTCTCTCTCTCTCTGTGTATGTATATGAGTGTGTGTGCACGCGCGTGTGTAGGTGTGTGTGTGTGTGTGTGTGTGTGTGTGTGTGTGCGATGAAAGTAAACTCCATTTATTTCCTATTCAGGTGTAGTGAATATCCTGTTGCAATTCATGAACGTTTACAATGATAGTCACAAATATTTGTGCTCACGCTTATTTATTTGTAGCATGAAAGACCCGTTCCATTAGGCACCTATATACATCACTGCATGAATACATACGTGCATATGTTTCTTGGAAAAGTTCAGATTTCGGCCATTCCCCCGTCGTCTTCTTGCAAATGTCCCATTCATTAGTGCTCCAAAATAAACAGTATTTGATATCATTTCGAATAGTAGTTTAAATTATCAACGTTTATTGATTTTGTCTGCGTCATTTTTTCAGTCTGTGTGACTTGTCTGTCGGTCTTTCTGTGGCTGTGGGGAGGGGTTCCCCAACGACCGGTAAATCACTTTTACGGCACATTTCCTCCAGTGAACAGCACAGATTGAGACTCATCAATACTAAAGAGAATGTTTGGAGCCACGATTAGTAACCGATACTGAAATGGACACCCCTCCGATGGTGCAGCATATTGTTAGCGCAGTCGCTTTTAATAATCTGCTAGGTCTCAACAGAGGGCCGCCGTTGGCCATCCATCTTGGAGCGGCCAATTTCTCTACTGATGATGTATGATGTGCGGATCAGTCTCTGTGTTAAGATGATATATCAGAACTCAAATACTGGACAGGTTGGTTGTTGAGTGCCAGAGAGAGAGAGAGAGAGAGATTCGGCCAGCTCCTGTCCAATGACATAGTCGAGACAAACGCGGCTGAACATGGAATAATCCTAATGGATGGCTTTTTTATTGGCAGTACAACACCCTGAACCCGTTAAGCCTGGTCTGAAGTCCTAATATCGACGACACTACAGCCGCTGAGAAACATCATAGCATTTAGCACAGTTTACAGTAGGCCTGGTGGCCGGTGTGCTTAGCACGGGTAATCTCCATCCGGTGACCTGGTGTGTTAGGGGACTGACTACCTTGGTATGCTATCGAAGCCGAAGACGGATGGTTACAGAGCAGAACTACAGAGTCATTGTTGTTAGGAGCGACACCAAATAGTTTCGTGTCTGGTACATCTTCATCATGACTCTCTGCCGCTGATTGGTGGCCAATATGGAAGCCGCGTAATCAGTGCACCTTCACCTCCGTCATTGTCTTTCTCCAGTGATTTGTCTCGCCGTTAATTGTCCACCGTATGTCTTTATAAAGGTGTGATGAGGTGACCGCTTATTTCGCTATGAAATATTGCTAATGTTAAATTTGTTATTGCCTCATTGTTTCCACGACCAATTCCAACGTAGTCCATTGAAAGTTCGTACTTCTCCGTGGGTGATTTTTAATGGTGAACCGTTAGCGGCTTTTAAACGTTACGCAAGGTAATGATAGGCATGATATCTAAATGATGGGCGGCTGATGACATAGTGGGCAATATGTTTTGTGTATCTTTGTGTAATATGAGGGATTGAGACAAGGGGCAGAGTCGCAGATGTAGAATGTGGGATTGTGAGAGTGTAATGATGTGACACTGATGGAAAGGTGGAGATGGTTGTTATGCTTTTGGTGGCACTAGATGAACGGGTAGAGTATGAGCTTAAAATTTAGGCAGAAATGATGATGTAGAATGTGGGATTGTGAATGTGACTCGAATGGAATGTGGTGGGGATAGATTAATGAAATTTGGGCTGTGAAATGATTGCCTGTGGGATTGAAATTGTGATGTAAATAAGTAAGTATTAGTATAGTAATGATATAGCAACTGAAGCTGCCATAAGAAGGGGAGGGGTGTGTCTATAGAATTTGAAGCCCTGACACAAATGGGAATGTGTAATATGGGTTTGAGGTTCTGACATGATTGATAATGTCAAATATAGTATTAAATGTGCGAGATGAATGGGGGGTGGGTGTAATGTAAGATTTAGGGTGTGATGGGAATACAGGTGTTGCTCACAGAGTCATGGATATGACGAGATGATAAATATTGGAATGAGGTTAAGAAGTGGAACTATGATATTAATATGGTGAATATAGGAAAAAATACAAATACAATTGGAAAGTTAAACAGAAATGGACGTGGGCAGGCTAATAACATTTTCTGGGAGTTTTTATTCCTATAGGATATCATAGTACCAGTATTTTTGCTGTGACAAGTAACTGGGCTGGCTGTAGAAAATGCGCGAGTTTGGTGGTAGATAGACGGACAGAAACAAGTCATTCATAGTGTCATTGTTCCAACCGAAAGAAGGTGCCAGTCCCCCCTTCTCCGTTTACGTTGTTGTGCCTGAAATACAAATATCCACTGCGTGTTCATCCCCAAGGAATGTTTGAGTACAAAATCTAGATATCACAGACTTGACATTTAGTGTGTCATAATAAGCAGTATGAACTCGGTTCTTAAGTCTATCATGAAAACACAATTGGATATGTTCACATTACATTCAGGATTGGATGCTATATATGTATATCTTGGATCCAGATTCGTTGTTACTGGCTTTCAGTTGATGTTAGTCTCCTCATTATTTTGTGTATAGCTCTGATGAGAAATCTTATATCAAGTTGTCCACTTTCAAGCTCCACTATGTCACTGTTGATGTTTTGGTGTTGGCAACTTTTAGGTGTTGTTTCACTCCTCAGTTTAACTTATATCCCTGTACACTTAAGGACCTCAGTGATCTATTGTTTATTGGCCGGTGGTTTAAGCTTTATTTACATTTAATCCTGGGCTTCAGTTTGTAAAACTGCTTATGATCGTGATAACGAAACTTTCTCTCATACTTGAGCCGCAGATATGATTAATTTAATACACCAACTTTAAGCTAGTTCAAAGATTGGTTTGATAAGGAATTTAACAAATAATCCATGACTCTTTCCAAAAAGACCATTATTATCAATCACTGTGTCAATCCCTTGGGTAGGGAAATCAGGAGTGACCACCCTCAGGCTGTGTGTTGGTGGGGTTCCTTATGGTCCAGGTGTTAGACATAGTGACTTAGTTATTTTAATTTGATTAAAACGATGTATATGTATATATATATATATATATATATATATATGTGTGTGTGTGTGTGTGTGTGTGTAACCTTTTTCGTGGCTTGGCAGTTTTCATGAGTTGCACAAACCTCCATCACCCCACAATGATGGTTAATGTTTACACTCTTGATTTAATCAAATTTATTTGCCTATTTGATTTTGATAAAGTAAACAACAGACACATCTGTGCTTGTTCTGAAGAATGCATATTGTGTAGATAGCAGCTTATAATTTGGATCTGGCACCTCGTATTGCAAGCAGAGGAAGTTTACAGTTTAGTTCACCACCATATATAAACCTATATACTTCTTTATCCTTAACTCTCAGGAGTACGTTCTATCTTCTCTCCCAATAATCGATCACATTCAGATGCTCAGTATTCAACTACTGGCCGAGACAATGATGTGAGAATGATCAACAACGGGTTAACATGATTTGAACCCTTCATCCTTCAGTTTGTTGTCTACAAAGTCTACACAGTGGGCTGTCATGTATATGTTTAGAGGCGTCATTGCGAATTAATTGTAATTATTTTCTTGATATTTTGGATGCCTTTGTTAGAATTGAAATAGATAGAAGTCAACTGACAAAAGCTTAAAAACAGTTTGGTATAAATTAATATATCTGTGACACAAAAACTCAAGATCAAGTTTCACATCTCAGTTATACCTGTGAACGAGGGATGCTTCATTGAGGAGTTGTCTGTAGGCCATAAGACTCAGGTTTGACTAGCGCTGAAGCTGAACAAACTATGCACTTCATCACAGAGCATATACAATGGCTTTTTGAAGTGGCTTGATCTAACTTGGTTTTAATATGATTTGATATATTTATATTAGTTATGTCAAGAGGCATGTTTGTAACAGTTAAATGAAAGAAAATTGTAAGAAATTTCTTTAAATGAGTGTCTTCAGTTTATTCTCAATTGTTTCTAATGGCTTTCCTAGTCGTCCTTTAAAACCTAATTGTTAAATAGTGAAGTGAACTGTACAGCAGCACAGATCGGTTTACTATATCGGATTTTGTGAAGGCATTTTGTGATATGAGATTATACAAGTGTGTTGATATTATTTTTCTTATATCAAATCTGACTGAAATTCACTTCCGTATAATTGGTTTTTCTTCACTGTCATAAATAGTTTCCATTTTGTGCCAGCCCCGTATTGTATTCGAATGCTTCATTACCAGATATACATTATCATTTGAGCCTTTAATTGAGGTAATTTGGTCGCAGTGAACTTCAGCAGGCAGACCTCTCTATCGTGGAATAATGGGGTGTTTCATTCAGCAATAAAAGTCTGCCCAAGTCATCCCATTTGCCGAGGTCGGGGTAATCTCGGCCATATGTCCCAGATGACACCAGCAACAAAGCTGAACAAAGTACTCACCCATTCACTTACTCAGCTCGTTCAGGTCTGAGTGAGTACTTTACACATTTGAAGAAAATCATTTAACATGTTGGCCTCTATGACTGCAGTGACCCACCATCAGGAGCGGAGAATGGAAATATTTAACAGTGGTGAGTGCAGAGCAATCACAACGTTAAGAGATGAGGGGCAGATGAAGACAGGTGGCTTGAAGAGTATTGATTAATCTAATCAATCACTGTTGGACAAACCGAGCCAGATTATACATTTTGTCACCTTCCTTGATCACCCGTGATGTTGCCATGAAATGGATTGTACTCGATGACCCCCTAGTCACCGAATCTATCCTGTATGGGAAGCAGTATGGGTCTGAAGTTAATTGAAATAGATCTGTGACATTTCAATGGTCGTTTTATTGATAATGGCCATCAGTAACTTGAAATGGTTTCAGCTATTGCCCAGTAACGCGGTGGACAGCTCCTTCCCTATTAACGTATTTTAGCGTTTTAATCACCTGAGTGATAGCTAGATACAGTAATTCATTACATTTGTCGTACTTGAATGATGTAACAGTGTGGGTGCAGTGTGACTAGTCTCATGCTTACCAACCCTTTCCATTCCTGAGTATCAGCACGTGAGGATTGGTATGAAAATCTGAAGGCAGTGTTTACTTTTATGACAAGCAGTTAAGTGAACCTACTCCCTTGCAGACTTTTGTGCTATCTTGTTTTAGATAAGGGTAGTTAGTTAAACGAATTGATTGACTGTTTATTATTTACTGTTAGTGGCATGTAATACATTTATAAATTGTATTACAAGTCTTTATTTAATTTCCAAAGTAATCTTTAAGGTGTTGCTATTCTATCCATGATCATCTGTGTGGTTATGGTCATCCATCATAAGTATGACGTCATAGATAGGTGGAGGCAGGGCAGGTCTAGCAGAACTCGTGGAATCTTTTAAATAATGAATAAATGGTCTTTTCAATTCCATTCCACTCCCCTTACCCAAAACAGCTGATTTTACACACACACATACACACACACACACACACATACACACACACACACCCAGAGAGAGAGAGAGAGACAGACAGACAGACAGACAGACAGACCGACCGACCGACAGACACTATCTTCATTTATTGTAATTAAACCAGGGAAAGAATGGGATAGAATAAAATGTAACACTGTTTGCGTATTCTCCTCCAGGTACCAATACTTTTGGTATTCAAAAACCCCAACTATTTTTTAAAGTATCTTCACTGTTTAGGACCTTGTCAGAGAAAGCCATTTATCATTAAACTTTATTGTCTCTGCTGAAGTTCTTCAGTAGTTAAATTATTAATTTCTACCCCATTTGCACTTGTCAACTGATATATCTCCATGTCTGTGTTTGTCTGTGTGTGATGTCTTCTCCAGTTAAAATATATTCATCATTCTTTATTGAATAACCAGTTTCCTGTTTAATGTTATATTACCCCCTTCAAGCATTTATGTTCAGGTTGATAGTTCACACACACTCTTCTCTCTCTCTCTCTCTCTCTCTCTCTCTCTATATATATATATATATATATATATATATATATATATATAATTATTTAAAATAAAGTGTTTTCCCCCAACTGGGTATTTTGGGTGTAATAGTATAAGGTATGATAAGACATGATTATAACGCACTATTTGAAAAGCTGTTGTAGATTTTTGTGGTTGGTTCAAATTTATATATGATAATAGTTTTCATGGTAGAAAAAAGTGGTCTATAATATCATCATACCATGTATAGATCTATTGTTGTACCCAAATACCAATAGCCTTTATACTTCTTGTCACTTATCATAAAAATCAATTGACACTGGAAATATTGGTCAGACTGCTTTAAATGGTAAAATGTACTGTTTCAGAATATTGATTCAAGTGCATTTATCATTGATTTTAAGTTTTCATCACCATTGCTGACTTAGTTCATTCTCTGATCTTTATACTCAGTTCTATATTTAACAATTTGTTTCACCTAATAGTTCATTCTATCATCTCTCAGACAGCTACATATTATACATAACTGTGAATAATCTTTGTACATCCATTTATTAATTGTGAACAAAGTTTTTATCATGTTATCTTTTTTTTAATTTGTATGGTAAAATGTTTTTTTAATTAAAAATATTTAGATAGCCCCAAACGGGGCAAGGTGGCCATAAGGACTTCATTTCTTTTGTATTCCTATCATTAGTATGCAATCTTTTACTAGTTTATTCTGGTCAGTGATCTGAACTTAAAATAGCCTGTTTCACTGTCAAGAAAATAGTAATACACCTCTCTCTCTCTCTCTCTCTCTGTGTGATTTTTTACTTACACACCAACCCACACACACACACACACAGAGAGAGAGAGAGAGAGAGAGAGAGCTGCTACTGTTAGTAACCCTGCCGCAGCCTTCTCGAGATTTGGAGTTTAGAATTGACCCAATGTATTATGCTGCATAACAGAAACGGTAGCAAATGTTAATGACTCATTAACTCACCCAGTCACTCATCCACTCACGTTCACATATACACAGTGTAACCTGTGGTGATTGTCATTTGTGTATGCTAAAATGAGTTTTAACCCTTCTGGATATCTGACTGGTAGGTACTATAAATGTGGACATTGAAAGTCGACGTTTATTTACAGTGAGACGTTGTTCAATGAACTCCAGTTTAAATCAAACTTTGGTAATTGAACGTAATCTATAGGTTTGACCAAAGCTTTATTTAGGTACTTCTACACTAAAGAATAAGTCTAACTGGTCTGATTCAGTGTGTTCTTGTATGCAACGTCACAATTGTGACACCGTGAAGCGACATTTCTATATGAACTTCAGTTGGCTCACTTATCTGTTAGTGTTGCCTGTGTTGACTTCTCTAACAGTGTAGCAAATCGTCGTTTAAAAAAAATATTCTTGGTCAAACTGTGTTACAGACTATTGGTCCACGGGTCCAATTTGTTTTTAATTTTTTTGATGCTTTTGCAATTACTTACTTTTTTCGACCTGCAAATGTCTCTAGATCTTAAAATGCTAGATTTCTTTGAAGGATTGGGATTTAGGTTGAATTCAGAGCTGCAACATGGTCGATATTGACGCGGAGACTCGTTAGAACATTAGAGGCATTATGAAGATTATAACTTTATGGATTAGGATTAGTTTCTGGTGGTTTATGATATTATAATTATGGTTTGTTTTAGCTGATTGTGGTAGACACATCTTGTTATTGGGATATGCTAGATATTGTTAAATATATGTTCTTTTTATTCTTTTTGAGTGTTTGTAGTCTCTCTCTCTCTGTGTGTGTGTGTGTGTGTCGTGTGTGTGTGTGTGTGTGTGTGTGGCCTAAATAGTAGCACGTTTGGCCACAGACCTCTGCCATCTGCGTTAAAATTCTGATCTCGCTGCTTCCGAAAGGCGTTCCATTTTTCACTTTGCCTTATCACCTTTGGAGGTCGATCAGTCCATTTAGCCTACGATGTCGGCAAACCTGCTGGTAAATATCACCATATCACATATCTCTGGCATGTAAAAGATTACAGGTTTTACTGCCAATTATTAATATGAGCACACTGGTCAGAATTATCAGTGGACATGTTTGTCGGTTTGATATTATTGATCAGAAATACTGATTTAATTTTGTCTGGCCTTTTGGTTGATATTTTGTATAAGTCCGCAATGGACACAAACTAAAAGGTAATGCTAAGGATTATAGGTAGGTTTAAAAAAATAATTTATAACAAATTGGAAATTGATGGGGGGCGGGGGTAATTAATATTTGTAATGCCTATTACTAAGGCATGACCTGGTGATCATTTAACATGTGCGTGGTGTGTGGAATGTTATATCTGTTGTGATTTGAAGACAATGTGGTTGTTTGGTTTTAAGTGCTACTAGATCTTGTTCACTTTCTGAATGGATGTTGTTGATTGGAACATTCACCCAGGACATGTGATATCAGTCTTTATCATGGTGAACTCTTTAGGTAACTGATTTCTGCTTACATTTGGGATCTTACTATTCCAGAACCATTGGGTCAGATTCACTTATTTGTTTACATAAACGCACGCACTACACACATACGGACCACACACACACACACACGCACGCACAGAGAGAGAGAGAGAGAGAGAGATAAGTCTGCATAAAAATGATGTTCTACCTGAAATGCCAATAATTGTTTAGAATTCCATATGAAGATCAAAATAGAGTTGATGTTTTCCTTTCGTCGTTTTCAATTTTCTGTAGTGGTTCTCATTTGTGGGTTTTATTATTTAGCTTGGTATGGTTCTTTTTATATTACTTTCTTAGAACATATGTCAGATGTTTATTGATAAGACAATCTGATGGCGTGTTTGTGAAAACAAATATTTAATTATTTAAAGTACTTTAAAATTGTAATCGCCCCGTTGGTAATATTAGAGAGTGCACGTGTTTGCCTGTCGGTGCATCATTTAGTTGCCCATGTCTTTCTGAACTTCATAGTAGGCAGCTTTGTGTCAAGTTTCATAAATGCTGGCGGGGCTTAAACACCTTTTATGGCATACCTGTTAAAACTTTTTGTTGCATCTAGACAATGTTACGACGGATTACCATCATACTTTATCCATATTTGGTACCCTTGTCTGTAAGTTTATATCACATCAAAATGTCAAAGCTTTTATTATTGGCAACAGGAACATCATATAATGATGATACAGTGTCTGTATAGAAACAAGAACTTTAATTAAATAAAGCTAGTTGCTTACGTTGGTGCCTCCTCTTTAAGGGATAAATTGTTTCAAATGTGGCGGTAATTTCCATTATCCATGGGTAGCATCTCTTTGTTAATTATACATATAGGCTGCATCATTACTTGGTGAGGTGATATGTATCTGTGTCTTGAGTGATGAACCTTACCTGGTTTGGATTGCTGACTGAAGAAGCTGTTGTTTTGTAAATTGCAAACGGTTGTTTTCAGGTGTTTTACTCTAGTCCTTGGTGTTTTCCTCTGGCTCGGGTATGTATACAGTGTGTCCTGTTATAGTACTAGTACTGAAAATCCCTATATGTTATATAGTGGGGCCCATTACTGGCCTGATCAAAGCTTGATGGCGACCCTTCTTATTGAATACTCTGGGAGACTAGTAGGTTGATATTGAGCTTGTGGCCTCATTCCAGGTTGTCCGAGTAGTTGGCTGCCACATTGAGAATTAGCTTCTATAAGACAGGTCTCGATAACATATTATCCTTAATGAAACATCCAGCGTGCGATGTTCGCATAAACCACGCCGACACGTCGTCATGCAGTTACTAACTGAGATGTGTCGGCTGTAATTTGGTGCCTGTAAACGTCGAATACTCAAATCAACGCCACAAAGAGAACAAGTCAAAAGAATTATCACTTCCAGAGCATCTATTAGCCATGGCTTGGCCATGTCGGCATTAGAAGTACAGCACGGTGTATAATACACACACACACATACATACACATGTAGAACAGTTGTATCTTAGCCGTTATTTAGTTATTATTGGTTTAGGTATTATAGTGTTTTAATGTATCGCTATATGTCCACTTATAGTTGGATGCCGATACATATATTAAGTCCATCGATTAACCATTCACGTTGCCGCGTCACTTAAACCACCATGTCTGATTCTTCCCGTATTAACAGTGTTCAACTCACAGTCCAGGGAATCGTTACCATCAGTTCAATCGTTTTGGACATCATTAACCAGTTGACCCTTTCGAATCATTTTGTCCAAAAGCGGACACTCACTGAAGTTCAACTCAAATGTTTCAAAAGTGACCGGAACCTTTTCCAATTTTTAAAAATTACGATTAAGAAATTGATTTCCTAGTAAACTGTCTCAGTTCGTGAAATAGTCTTTGCTTACGCTCGGCCGTTTATACTTGCGTTCCGTTCGATTTGATGTGAACAGCCTTCACCTTCAGCCAACCGGGACGCTTCGGGCAGCAGCCGCAAAAAATCTCGACGAACGTATCCCGAAATTGGCTGCTCATCGAGCAGTAGAGAACGAAGTTGACGGAGTTGTTCAGCAGCGCCATGATGTCGAGCAGGTCGCCGAGGTGCCAGTAGATCCGTTCGAAGAAGTCGGCGATGAACGTGTTGCAGAGCGTCAGTATGCCCTGCGGTAGCTCGGTGAGGAGAAACAGTCCGACGACAGCCAGCAGCATCGCCGTCGTACGGTTGTGCTCTCTAGCCCGATCCGACTCGTTCATCTTGCCCTGCGACTTCAGCTTCATCCTCCGCTGGTTGGCCTTATGCATAGCGTGAATTAGTAGGATGGTCAGTATGGTCAGCAGGCCACAGGGGATCAGCTTGATCAACATCGCCTGGAACCAGAAGTTGATCCGGTTCACCAGTGGCGTGGTCGCGTCTAGCGAGTAGATCGTTTCGTTGTCGTCCGACTGCATCGACGTGATTTTGGTCGATAGGTAGTTTGGTATGCAGATTATTGCCGTCGATATGTACACTGCCAGGATGGCCAACTTCGCCCGGTACATACTACACAGGGTCATACCCATCGTGGGGTAACAGATGAATAGGTAGCGGAATATCGCCAGCACGATGGTCAGCCATATGGCTATCGTGTGGCAGAGTACGGTGAAGTTGATATGGAACAGCATGAAGTGACTCCAGTGAATGCTGGGCGTCTGCGGAAATTGGAGGTCGGGAGCTCGCATGATATAGAAGTGCAGGCTGACGGGAAAGTATGACGACATGGTCAGCAGGTCGGCGACGGCCAGCCACGTTAAGATGGTGTTGGTTGCAGAGACTAGATTCTTCCGCGTCAACACCACAATGTTGGCAATGTTGGCTACGATGCCCCAGATGCAGATGACGGCAGCCACGTAGCCGTGTACTCTGCCATACTTTTGGCTGAACTCCTCCAGAGCGCTGGGATGTGAGGCGTACGGCGCCTGGGTCGAGTTCGTCATATTAATGACTGGTGTCATGGCGATAGACATAGTGCACGGTTCTCTGGTCGTTGGTCCGCTCTTTCGTTAATTGGCTGCAGTCGGTCGTATCAGGCGCGCTGTCCTGGCACGGTCTCGGACATGACGAATATAGGTAGGGATATTTGGAACATGTGCTAATTAACGGACCACAGACCGGGTTAATTTATAGTACATACTATCATGGGGTACGTTGTGTGACCGTATATTTGCAGACTGTGACGCTAATCTTAAATCGTCGTCGACGCCGGCTGTAAATCGGCCACCTCGCCGATGGTTAGGAGCGGAAGTCGTAGACCAAGCTTCCGATGACAATAGGTAGGCCGAGAACTGGCAGTAATTGTTTCCTCTTCGTTCTCACCTCATCAGTGACGCGATGTTTGTGACTTCACCTTCGTGGGACGTGGTTGTGGCTCGTTTGGGCGAGCTGCTCGTAGATATTGCCCATCTGGCCGTCGTCTTTGCGGTATGGTCGTCGTGGGTCCGGCTCGTTGGCGGATATACATTCCTTGCCTCGACGCCTTGTTCATCTGAGTGGCTTCGTCTGGCCGTGGGTAGAGAAGAAAGAGGTGTTACTTCTTGAGGACAGTACTAAAATTAACCGGTACACATTCCTGATTATCAAACGCGCTAGCGGGCAATCGGTATCGCCCAGTTAAATTCATCTCATGTCCCTCCCTCTGAGTGTATGTGGGGCTGGATTATCCCGTTTCGCGATTTGTCGACGCTTCTGGTCGCTGTTACTGTCCACTGATGCCCGACTGCCAATGCTCGGTGATTGTCGGTAATGTTCGGCCGGTGACGTTTGTACCATTAGCCACGAGTGCGGATGGGACGGGGCGTTCGCCGAGTTGCCTAGCTGCAAAACGAACAGTGTCATCTCAGATTAGGCTTAAGTAACGAATGACATTCAGATAAATGATTCGCTAAAGAGTGCGCTCTCTTTACCGGGTTTCGTGCCGAGGACAGGAATTCCCCGCAGGTGAGTGACGCTTCCTGTTGATGTGAGGCCTACAACGTTAAGGACTAGCATTATTATGTCTCGGCCGTGTTGGACTATCTGTAATACGTATTTGTATGCCGTTGTTGTGTGCAAGTTAGAATACGTGAATAATTTACTGGCAGTATAATGCAAAACAATTAACAATGTTCTTTCTTCCCGAAATACATCAATATGCATAGATCATTACTGTTATCCATTGTCGTAAAGTTACACATGCTTGTGTTTGTTTGTGTGTGTGTGTGTGTGTGTGTGCAAATGCATGAGCTGGGTTGGTATGGTCGAAGTCTTGCACATTGTGTCACAGTGTGGTATATTAACTAACAGGTCGTAGTGGCAGCTCGCTATTATAACCTGACACCTTCGTCAGACGAATGCATTAATCATTCCTACCACATCTGAATATACAAATGTCAGGGTTCAGCGATAAAAAACACATTTAAAAATCTCACCCTATTGCAGCTATATAACTAGTTGTCTGCGTGTGCATGTTTGTGGGCATATAAGTAATGGTGTATATAAATATATGTATACATACTTGTGATGTGTAGATGCACGAGCGCGAATGCACGCATGCACATACACACGGATTTAAACGGGTGCATATATACGCACGCGTGCACACACACAGACACACACACAGGCATACACGCATGCATGCAGATAAACACATCCCTGCGTACACATAATGATTTACAATGTGATTTATCATGAATGAGTGCAGCTGGTGGAATCAGATATGTTTGTTAAAAATCAATAGATTTAGTAAAGCTTATCAGTTTATATAAAAAACAAAATTACAACCTGGGCAAACTGTATCTCCCCCTCTCTCTCTCTCTTTTCTCCACCTCCCCCTCTCTCTCCCCTCTCTCTCTCCCCTTTCTCTCTCTCTGACCTTTGACCACTTTCGATATACAGAGTTTGATTACTGACAGATGACCACATGACATATTATCTACATATTTGTTACATAATAACATTTTCTATTACATTTCTGATTAGTTCTCGATATATCCTATCATAGAGGCTCTGTTTTAAGTCATCCGTTATGCGACAGCTGTTTGGCTATAAAAAAAACCTCTTCCTATTCTAATTACCACAACAGTCATCAGTGTTTCATAAGCACCGACCTTTTTATCATCATTGTCACATTCCTCGCTCTAATCAGCAATTGTTTGCAAATACTATAATTTTCTTATAATATGAAAGTTCAAAAACATGCGTCTGAGGAGTCTCTAGTTGAAGAAGGTCACTGATTGAATAATGTTCCTACTCCTAGGTTTGATAACAATTCTCGTCACAGCTAGCCTTATAAACAACTTGACCAGTTTAGCGGTGCACCGCCTACTATTTAAAATGCTTATACCGAACTATGTTTTATCTGTCTGCCCTTTCCTCTCCCATGCATTCATCACTAGTCCAGTACGTTTTGTCATAGATACTGCTGTTGCCGATGGACTGGTTGTTGTTGTTATGAATGTCGTTCACGTTCATCTTCAGCATCCTTGTTATTGTTATTTATCACAATAATGCCATATTTTATCACTTTTTTTGTGTTTTTATTTAGGATTCCTGTAATGTGGATCATTTATCTCCCGCGGTTGGCTACAAAATCACTTCCATTACTAGGTTACCTTTAATGTTACTTTACGTGCAGTTATTCTTATTTTATATATTAAATCATGTCTTAACTAATCCTAGGTAACATGCAAGTGTTCCGAATGATGTGGTGCTAAGTAGATCTTTGCTAGTTTAGAAATGATGGGAAATACCGTCAGGTATTTAAATGATAAGTGATGAACACGATCGTCATAACTGATAGTAATAGTGATGATGATGATGATCGTGACGATGATGAAACTACGCTAATATACCAATTAATAACAATAATAATTAGCGGGTTTAATTGTTCTTCTAATTAGACCCTGGTTTTGTCAAATCTGATCTGATTACGTAAAGAGCACCAAAGCCAATCTAAGTGTGCTGTCCTTTACCTCACGATCTTCGTGAGACTACGAGCAAACCAATAACCGCGTTATCACTAGCCTGTAATGAAAAATCCATTACCGGTGATTGACGCCGTGAAAATAATTACATTACTCGCTACTTCTGCTGACAGATTCATTACAACGGGCTGCTTTTGTAACTTCATTACTAATGGCCAACATTACATGACATTCATTACAGCTTTTATTACAATCGTCGGTCAATAGTCTGGCATTAGCTGGCGTGGTGCGGCCCTACTCCCACAATCCCGCTGGTTACACTTATGGATCTTGTTAAGTGTTCAATAATGACATCATCGAGAGTTTTATTATGACAGGGCAGAGGGGATGCTATCCGCTAACCGCCGGAACAAGTTGTTTTAGGGGGGGTGGGGAGGGGGGGGGACGGTACAATGTCTGCAGCATTCTTTGGTATCGCTGTCACGTCTATTGAATCACATTGGAACGCTTTGGTAGCCGCTCTCTGTCGCGTGTTTACCGGATACCCGACAGCGCGATGATGTACCCTGATAACAGACACATCGTAATTTCCTTACGGAATTAGCATCTGAATAGACTTGGCCATTAGTTGTACTACATCATCGGTAGTTAACCGGATTAAAAGACCAGCCAGGTCATACGACATGATATGATCGTTATGTCCTGTATATCAACCAAGATGTGTTCCCACTTGCATCCCGTGAAAACATCTCCGCTTTCACGATGTGTACTGAAACTGGGCATGTCAGATACCGTGATCAATAATGTGGAATGGGTCACTCTGTCTTGTAGCTGTGTGTTCACTCGGTTTTATTCATGGTATTAATGGGATAATGCAATTGTGTCAGTGCCTCGTTTGACACACAGCACGATGGGAGGCACTAGTATATTTATATGGAAAGTGAATTCAGACTTCTGTGCTAGTGATCTCTCAATGGAGAATGTGTGTGCGTGCGTGCGTGCGTGTGTGTGAGAGAGACAAATCGTTATCATGGAGAGTGTGTTATACTGGTATTCATCTCTATAGAGTATAGACACAGAATATTATAACTTTAAAAAACTTACAGAAGGCAGGCAGCAGGTGTAATATATTTTTGGTCGTTTTTTAGAGATATGATCTGTGCTAGCTAAGAATAGTTTATCAATTTCTATTATTATGGGGCACAGTGGTCAGAGTACTGCGATGGAAACCTCCAGGTTGTGGGTTCGAATCCGACTCACACCTGTATTTGCGGGATTTTTCTCTGGGAAATCGCCGAGGCTAATCAACTCAAATCAACCCAACTGCTATTATTAAGATAATTACTCTGATCCTCAAACTTATGCTGAGATACAGCTTTGCAAATATAATTGTTATGGCGAGGTTAGGTTCATCGATCATTATGTTATGTCGTCCGGTGTCTCTGACCATACCTTGCCTAGTAGATTACTGGCGTCTTATTTTATTTTTTGCTTCCGGTGTAGTCAGTCGTGAGAACATCCGTGAAATCTACATCAATGACAACATGATGGCTTTAGTAGAAATATATTTATATGTCACGCTGAAGCGGGTCAGTGAGGTGTTCTACCGACATTCAGCGAGCTATAGCTGTCTTATGGATTCACACACCAGCTGGCATTCAATCTGTCTGTCGTTATAAGTTAGACTTCATTTTTATTAATAAAATTATTGTCTGTCTGTCTGTCTGTCTGTCTGTCTGTCTGTCTGTCTGTCTGTCTGTCTGTCTGTCTGTCTGTCTGTCTGTCTGTCTTGCGCTAATATATTATTGAACTCTTCAAATTTTACATAATTTTGGTGATAAATAAATGATCAGATATTCTGTTTTGTTGAGTAACAAAATGTTCAATAACCAATATTAATAAATATTTGATTGATTTCGAAGCTGACTATATGTTGTCCGAAAATGTCACACTAGCAAGCCACTGTAATATAATAATATGTAATATAATAATATGTAATATAATAATACCCCAAGTAATATGTGTGTTAAAAACCCTATAAGAGATTTAAAAGATAGTTATTAGCAAATCAGCTGTAATATAATAATATGTAATATAATAATACCCCAAGTAATATGTGTGTTAAAAACCCTATAAGAGATTTAAAAGATAGTTATTATTTATCTGTGAAAGTAGTAATAGTAGTAGTAGTAGTTGTTGTTGTTGTACATAAAAGTCACCAAGAAGCAAGGTGTCCCATGGTCAGATAGCAGGTAGTGAAATGATCGACTTCCTTTCTAATAGGTTGTGTTTAATTATTTAAGGTGATTGATCAAATCGA
This sequence comes from Paralvinella palmiformis, assembly GCA_025642065.1. Taxonomy (NCBI): domain Eukaryota; kingdom Metazoa; phylum Annelida; class Polychaeta; order Terebellida; family Alvinellidae; genus Paralvinella; species Paralvinella palmiformis. The sequence continues at coordinate 648,186 of JAODUP010000039.1, forward strand.
AGTCGTGGCTTTATGGCCGACCATCTGGTTATTTCATTGCCGATTTCCAGCCTTGATACATCTGTTTTCAGAGGCCACATGTTGCCCACTTCCTATGTTATGTCACACACCCCATCAAACAATCGTCCCTCCCAACCTGTTGTATTAGATGTTAAAAGCCAATCAATGCGTGATGACTTCAGACAGAATTTTAGTATCATTTCAGTGTTGAACGTTTCCGATAATGCGACATTTTATCAAGTTTATGTTTTCGGCTGACCACATCGCTAACCTGATGCATAATACATACGCACTAGATGTATGAAAGGAGGGGTATGCGAATATAAATAACACATAAATATTTATGATCTATTAGAATCAGCATTATTTATGATAGAATACGTGTCTCGTGCTGGGATGAATGTCTGTATAAATCTGGTAAAGTAGTGATTTATACTGACGTTAGTATTAAAGGGACACTATAGTTGGGAAACAATTTCTTGGAAATATCCAGTCATGACCTATGACCTGTACGAATCATTTTCTAGGCCGATCTAATTTCTTTAAATTTAAATGGGCCAGTTGAACATTAGTGTTTGGTATTTGAATATAGATTGATTCTTTTGTAGACGAAGTGGCATTATAACTGAATTAACTTGGCCTGCTTTTGTGTTTGTTTGAATGAATAACGTTTATGTTTATCGGATAACGACGACGACAATGATGATGATGATGATGATAAGAACGAAAGTGATGACATCAGTGTTAGTATCATGGGCGTGGGTTTATGTGTCTAATGGGATGACGAGTGATGGTAAAGTTTGTGTGTGTGGGGGTTACATACTTTATCCCTCGAAATTTACTTAGCCGCGCTGTAGTATCCCCAACTCTACAAAGTATCACATAGTATCGGTGTACTGCATCAGTCGGCTTACATACTTTATATAGCACGCAAATATCATTGTTCAGTTAATTACCAGTGTGGCTCCAATTGTTGACAGCAAATCGTTAAGTTCTAGCAGTCGAAGTAATGTCAAAATCACTAACCTGTCATCTATAGGCTTCCTTTTCGGTATCCGGCGAGACACAAGTGACGATCGTCGGCTGTGTTTGTCTTCTTAGTTACCAGGCTTCCACCTGTCAGTGATGGTTGTTGTATGTTATCTTCTGCCAGCGTGTGGAGCAGTTGTTACTGATGTGTCCAATTCGTCACTAATGTTATCCACCGGCACGAAGCGACTTCTTTAAGTGATATCAGCCGTCTACGGCATATCCAGGGTGACAACTAGGCTAGGCAACGGTCTGATGGTCCGTGGACACGTAGTGGAGGCTAGCCCCGATCGTCGACGGCAAACATATAGCTCGGAACAGGTGTCCCAAGTGAGAAATGCCAGCACGTCATTGGCTGATGGCACTGCCACACACCCGTTTAGTGGAGAAGGATGTGCGGCTCTGGCGTCTGGTGTGTGTATGTATGTGTGCGTGTGTGTGTGTGTGTGTGTGTGTGTGTCTCTCTCTCTCTCTGCGTGTGCGTGTTTGTGTGTGTTTGTGTGTGTGCGTGTGTGTGATTCAGCCACCGGTCTCGAGCATATCTCTCTCTCTCTCTCTCTCTCTCTCTCTATGTGTGTGTGTGTGTGTGTGTGTGGGCGCGCGCACAAACAAACAAACAAACTGAGATATGACATATTCGGCTAACTTTTAGGGCTGCCCCACAGGTCTACTACTGACTAGTGCAGCCTTCTCAACGCCCACCCAGCACCCCAGGAAAAGCGTCCCCCTGAACTGTGTGCTGCCAATCATCCTACACACAATAGATACCTGCTACAGACCGACTTACTATTAGGCGGCGTTATACCATTAATGGCAGCTCTCTTATAACCGTGCTATGTCTATATCTGTGTGGCGGGAATCTGTATTGGACAGAAGTGTCTCGTACATTCTCTATTTTTTTGACATGCGGTACTCTCTCTCACTCACCTACTCACTCATAGTTCATACGTTATAGTGGATCTGGCTATTCTGCCACGGATACTGTATTATGATAGATAAATTACCTATGTCACACCTGTAAACAAGGGCCATGACTAGGATGGTGCGGGTACGAGGTCAAACCACCCAGTGTGTGGGACCTAGAATACCTGCTCCCCCCCACACAGACATGACACAATTAGATTACTAAAATTGTACTCCTCGGGGATCCATAAACGAGCAGGCCTCTCTGGGACATGTTGGTGAATGGCTATTCCCTAGAGAAATAAGATGATTAGGTCGAACCCTTTTATTGGCGAATGACACAACTATTCGATCTCACAACCTCGAAGTATGCGGTACGACACTATACCAAATAAGCCACTGCAACGTTCTTAATCGTATTAGAATTTTTTTTAACCGACAGCTATTTGAATACGGTTTATGTTGACGACCGCCGCCGATCTGTCACTGGGCTGGCCAGTTGTCAATCAGCGGCTGATGGACAGCTGTTGCTTGTTCACCCAGCTCGGTATCAGCTTCTCAATGGCTAATGTGGGTAGTGGAACTTGGGCATCTGGACTATACGTGAGGAAGCTCGCTGGCTTACACCTCAATGTTGGATAACCGGGCCTTTCTAAGGCCTGCCCATCTACGGAGAAGATGGTCACCTCATGTGGCCACCTTTTGTCAATCCGCTCGTGTGTTGGTTGTCACCGGCCAACATTCGAGTGTTAACTGCTGAAGAAGACCAATTTAAATAAAGATTACCCAACACACCGTGGCTATAGCTAGACGTGGTGGCTCCGACCGGTAGCGATCCTCACCGAATCTGGTTGTTATTCTTGTTCCCCGATGCATCAGTTCCATTATTGGCCGAGCGTATTTATATGAGCTGGTTTATTGTTATCAAACCTCAATCTCTGCGCTGCTCCGGCGGGCACTTGGAATGATGTATGAGGTAATAGGCACATTTTATAAGAGCATTACACACACACACACACACACACACACACACACACACACACACACACACACCACACACATTAATATTTGGGCAGTTAATGATTTTGTTTGTATTATCAAGGTGTAAAGCGCTCCTCTCTCTTTCTATCTCACTCTCTCTTTCGGTGTTCTATGATATGTCCTGTTTATACACAACCTTGTATGAGATACCTATTTTGATGGGGGAGGGATATTTTCACTATCTGGCTTGAAAATAACCACCATTATATTATTATGATTATTTGTCTTGGTCTGTGCGCATCTCGATGTTACAGAACAGTACATTGTCCTGGACGGATCCAGTCCAGGTGGTAGATCATTAATAACATCAAAGAGCTGCTGATGAGCTGACTAATTGTAGAGTTTTCTATTTGCTAATGACTTCTTTTGTGACCATTCACTCCGGCATCTGCTTGCCAACCATTGTCTTTCAGTGGTTCGTTGCCACTTCGGCATATATCCATCACCGCCTTGATTCAGGGGGTTGTCATGGTTACAGATGCCGATTGTCTTAGTCTGAGATCCAGACTATATGTGGAGCACCATTAGGGATATACCTGTTATCTATGACCATTATTGCGGTATACTGTAATCATTGTAAGAACCGCCCGTCTCCTCCCGGTAGGCAAGACGGAAATCGGGATCGCCGTGTGGTATGGCTCAGAGACGCATTATAGATTAGCTGTCCAGACTTAGCCAGCCGGATTGATATGATCAGATGAGGCACTCCTCAAACAGAGAAGCAGCCTTATAATGAGGGACGGATGCCCAGGCTGGGTGCCAATTGGAGGGGACACTCGCACACATGGCTGATGCTGGATCCGGTAATTGTTTCGATGCGGTACGGGTCTCGGATTGCGGGTCGATGGGGATTGGCGGCCTGGGATGCTGCACTGACCAGTGAACTGGATTATCTCTGATCCAAGTGTGCCAATGTTCAGATTCATGAATTGGCGATAATGGCACTGATCCGAATTGGCCAGCACCAATTGTCCCCTGAACTGTCCGAGTCGATTTGAGGACTTGGTTTAAGATGAGAGGCGTCAGATGAAGAAGTCCATCGTCAGGATATCACAACGATCATCATTTTGGAATTGTTTTTGGGCGTTCCGATGGTCTAGTAGTTAGAGCACTGCACTGCAATCCTCCAGGTTGTGGATTCGAATCCGCTTCATACCTGTGATTATAAGATATGTTTCCCTAGGGTGTCATCTCTCAACCGTAGGTCTCGGGTATATGTCTCAGAATTGGGTGGTTTGGGGCTTGAATTGGTCGGCTCACACTTCTCGCTCTGAATGCCGATTGATTGTCGTTCTATTAGAATGATGATGATGATGATTAATCTTTTACAGCCACTTTTGTGCACATGGTAGGCTAAATGGGCCGAGATACCTCCAAAGGTAATGAAACGAAGTCAGAGATGAAACACCCTTCAGATATTCCCACACCGAGATTCGAACTCAGGTAGTAGTGATCTGTGATCCAACGCGCTACTAGTTAGACCACGGAGGCGACCGTGTTCTATTAGAATGAGCTGTTTACCTAATGGTCGTGTAACTATGGCGACTTGTAGACGGATAGCTGGATAGCTGAATGTGATATGTATGTACATACAGATAGACAGACAGACAAGTTAAAACACACACACACACACACACACACACATTTGGGCACCTCCATGACCTAACTGGTAGCGCATTTGCCCACAGATCTATAACGCCTGGGTTCAAACCCCGGTCAGACAGTATCAGAATGGTGTTTTATCTTTTACTTTGCATCATTACCCTTGGAGGTCTCTCGGCCCATATAGTCTACCGTTATTTACACACAGACATGTACGCATGCACACACACACACACACACACACACACACACACACACACTGCTGTCACAGAATGCATGATGTTTTAATATTTTCACAACTACCAACTATCAGGTCAACGTCTTTAAAAACAAGATTTATATTATCACTGAATTAATCAACTTAAAAAGATGCAAAATATGAAACCATAAATCTGGTGTCATTCTATTTAACAAATAATCTTAAATTAGGTTTTGTACATAGCAATACTTTTCTTCATATTACTGTGAATAATTACAAATGGAGAATGGAAAATTATATATGGCAGAACAGTTTCAACAAATATTGTTTAAACATACACACACACACACACACACATTCTCTCTCATGTTTATAATAATAGTAACAATAGAAATTTAGGCAGTATTGATTAAGCGTGTCTCCATTAACCAGAAGTTTAGAGGATTTGATGGTTACAATCGACGCTACTTCCATATGTAGACATCCTACAGAAACACGTTAACTTTTGATTTTATTCTATAAGTTGAAGATCTCTGGCATATACAAAATGCACAATCATCTGTGGCTTTAATTAGGAATGCCTTAACCTGGATCAAAAGATATAATCTCAAAGCTAAAATACTGAATCAATTATTCACATTCAATTAACTAGGTTATAAGCATATCCCCTCATCAGTCTTGTTAATAAGGGATTGGTGTCTGTTTAACATCTTTCTCTAACAAACATATGGCCAAATAGAAATGAAGGGCTGACGACTTACATAAACTGACATTTCACAACCTTGGTGTGAAGTGGTACTTCGACTATTCATTCAGTATTTGTTCTTGCGACGCGGTGTACACCATCTGGAAATATAGAACAGACAAGCAATATGGTATTGTGATGTGGTTCAAACAGATTCCTATCATATTTTATAGTCTTAATGATGACTAATGGCTGGTTGTCCGTGTTTCCCGTGAACGATGTTGAGGTCAAGGCCCATTTGTTTATGGTCACACAATATCGGAGGGCTATAATTTGATGCGATATGGTAGTTTTATGTTTGCTCATTATCTCCTTAATGCCGAGGACATGGAAAGCTATACCAATTCATCATAGCGTGGAAATAGATCAAATGAATTGTGAGATAAGTGCATCACATTTCCCGTTCAACATTATATTACACAGTGATGCTATTTGTTACATTAGCTTGGAGATAATTTAGAATTTCGTGTCATGAAAATAAATGTCACAGAAAAAATGTGATCGGAAGAAGCTGGCATGTAAAGGGCATGCTATTCGGAAGAGCAGCTCTGATGTAAAATGAGTGTATTATGGAGGGGCTGTTGCAGAAATGTTTTTTTGTTCGATGGCTGTAACATAAAAGCTGGATGAATTGGGCTGTAACATAAGATATATTAGGGCAGGGCTATGAAATTAACAGTTTATGATGGAATCATTGTAACAGAAATCTGTGTAAATAGAAATCAATAGTCTTGAAATAATGAACTTAGCATTGTGCACTAGCCTTTATAGGACCATAGCATGAACAAATGCAAAGGTGCAAGAAAAGATTTTTCTGAATGTCAAAGATAGCATAAAATGTCTACAAAAGTCAAAAGGACCTTGCTCAGATATAATTCAGTAAAAGCTGTTTTATCTGTATGCACAGATCGATCAGTTTCTTTTTTTTTTAGATATTCGTAAAGACAAATGCAGACACTAATAACGTTTTCGGCATTGGTTTTCAATTACACCATTCTTAGAATAAGCATCATATACGTATCAGCAACCTGACACGTGAATCCAATTGTTTGGCTCCTTGATTCTCCGGTTTCTGGTTACAGAGCTCTCTCTCTCAACTCAGATATCCTCGTACTGTGGAGTGCCCATCACCTCAGTGTCATACACCTAACCTTAACATTAACAGGCCTCACCACACATCATAACTGAAATGTGTATCCTGTTCATTATATTCTTCTCCGCCTTCTGGTCCTTCACCTCATTATCTGGGTACGAGTCCAAACAAAAAGATCATTCACTCACTCGTTGAGGGTTTATGTCACAGTGTCATCATAACACAATCAGGAATAAAACTATTTGTTGAAATTATGAATGATGATGACATCTATAACTAAAAGCCATCATTCGACTTTTCTATTGATTACAAGCATACCATTAAACCTAAGAAATTTTCTCCTGATTTTGCGTGATCTTCAACTTTATACAAGAAACATAATAACAATTATGAGTGGTTGAAGTCTTTAACATCACTGACTGTCGTCCAGCTTTTGTTTATTGTCAAGGATTTTGGGATGCACATTTGGTGATGTTTGTGCAGTTTGTATTGATTTACGACCGCTCTTTTGCATACTGTTGGCTAATTGATCCAAGTGTTCTCCAAAAGTTGATACACACTTCAGACATAGATAAGTTGGGGTTTGAAACCTTCTGCTAGAGATCTGTGCCCAAGGGTCATACTAAGTGTTTAGACTAGAGATGCCTGGTTTTTCATAGATATACAACACCTTTGCTATTGGGAAGCATGGCCCAGGCACATGTGAATATTTTTATGCTATGTATGTGCGTAGGCTGTGATAATTTATTGCATTAGGAACACTGCTATACTTATCTTCGTCAGCACAAGCCAGACTATTATCCCTCACCCCATATATTGTACTACGTGTTTAGAATGCTGTTTAATTGCAACCAAGTATTAAGTATATGAATGAGTTATTTACAACAATGAAGAAGCTTTTAATGTCTGTGTCTTACGGTGAATGTTAGTGACAGATGAATAATCAATTGAAGTATTTAATGCTTGACGTCATTGTTTTACAATAAATGCACAAATCTCACTCACTGTAGAATTAGACAGCATATTTGCATATATTTGAATAAATTAAAGTTTGCCCTAAGTCACATGTACCAGGTGTGACTGAAGCTGAAGCTAAACAACTCAACTTTACTAAGCTCATTATCTCTGCAAGGGGTCACTTTTTAGCACGACTGCTTCCTCATAACTGATTTGTGAGCTCCCGAATTACGGGGGGTGATATGTTTATTCGAAAAACATTATTAGGACTGTGTATAATTGAGTAATGTTGTTGATGACACCAGACCACGGATTGACTTCAGTAATACATTGGAAACAATTCTGATAAAGAGTGCGTATAAGTGATCCCTTGTGTAGAAAATGAACCGAACACAACAAATTAATAACAGTTTTCACCATTAATACATATCTTTGTAACTGAGATTTACAATTTTTATGTGTAATTCCTGGATTTAAAAGGCAATTTGCAGCTGATCAATGACCGCTTGTTCGCTAAGCAGCTATTTCCTATTTATTCTTTGTTTAACTGATGGTCTAACCGCAGAGCCTAAAGTATTGGTTGAAGATTTATGTCAAGGTTAATGTTGAACACGTATGCCCTATTGTCATATGACTTTAAGATGGATCTTAAGGCAGCAGTATGTCATTCCAAATGAAGCTACTTTTTCGCCAAGTTAGCACGGGATTCATGGGTTCTCCGAGAGTGTGGTTCTCCTGAGGGAATGAGGTGGGGTCTACCGATCTTAGCTAAAGTAATTTACATTAGGAATATTTGTTTACAAACCTGTGGATTGTCCCCTCTACTGGTCCACTCTAAATATGCCTAGATGTGTCTGGTAATCAGGTATTATATAACTTTTACCTGTATGGTGATGGTAATGATGATGATCAGTGTGTTTTTCTTCTTTCATGTTTCACTAATTGCTGAGTGCATATCAGGTATTACTCCATTTAATATTAAACATGTTATAATGGCTGATGCCATGCCTAGCGATGTACTGATACTTGTGAATGGCTATAGACAAAATAGCCAGCAGATAAAATCCCATTTGGATCAAATTTCCAAAGAAAAACACCATCTCCTGTGCTAACATAGTATATTACACTGAGTCTCGATGAAACACAGATGTTGGGGCATTCCGATAGAGCAGTGGGTAGAACAATGCGTTGCAATCCTCCAGGTATTGGGTTCGAATCCAGTTCACACCTGTGTTTGTGTGATGTGTTCATCTAGGCAGATGCCGCTTGGCCATGTGTTCTATGGCTAATTAAATCTGCCATGTTTTTCTGTACAATCGACCATAATCACTGCTCAACATACTGACCAATGGGTTTGAAGCCCAAACATTCACATCATACGATGGGGTTTTCTTTGACGGGCTACACACAATGGTTTAGAGTAGCATGATACCCGATTCTTCTATGCTGAGTCTTTCGCATTTGTCTAATATAACCTAGATAGAACATACGTCTAATACCATACATTATCAACTTGGAGTGAGTCACATATTTGTGGAACTGAAGACTAATGTTTCAAAGCCATACAATTTATGTTCCACTCACTAATAACCATAGTTGTTTTTTTTCAATGGGCACAATGACTCGCCTTGAAGTTCAGAATAATTTTGTACATTATAAATATTGTTAATATTTCCTGTTTATTAAACAGCAATACACGGTATACACCATTCTTTGTCTCTTAAATGTCTGTCTTTATATTATTAATATATACATTTACCATTCAATTTCAAATTTAATCTCCTTGCACGAATGGCCTAACAATCATCTTCTAATTTTCATGGCATATGGGTGGTCCTATGCCTAGGCGACCTTCTGTAGGTTTTCGAAGACTTTTTGAGGAAGTGGCATTCACCGGCTGTGTAAGCAGGATAGACCAGCTTTCTAATGATACAATAGGACCAATGGTCTTCTGTCAGAATGATAAAGCACTCTTCCATGGCAACTGTATACATGCCAATGTGTGTGATACATGACGCTGTTAATTTAGCTACCGCATCCTCATCTTTCTGGGTGTCTATCTTTTGACACAAGGCAGAATCTAGTAGACTGTGTGTGTGTTCTGATGTGACTGTCTGCGCGATGAAGACAATCCGATTATAAATGTAAGTGTTCAGTGAAAATTGGCTGAATAATCACATGAAGATGAGACCTTCATATTATTGAAGTATGTCACCTGTTGATGATCAGTATATATGTATGTAGCAGATGGCTGTGATCTGATATAATATTTTTCTACCTGTCTCCATTAGCCGGATATATATATATATATATATATATATATATATATATATGAGTCACTTTTAGTGGTGTTTCCACACAGTGGTGACTGACTTCCGCACTTCAGTATTATTAGTTAATTTCCTAGTGTACACATACCCACTTTGTTCTAACTTCACTAATTCTCACACACTAGAGAATGATTGTATCCGTCACACATCATCGGCTATTTAACTAAAGATGATGTAATTAATTAACTATTCCGTGGTTACTGATGTATGGTTAAATGCAGTTAACATTCTGTTCTCTGGAGAGTACCCTTAGTTTTACGCTGTGATTTTTAGTGTTTATTCTCCACATGTACTAGCATGCAGCAGTCAATATGAGTGCTGTGGATATTCGTTATTCAATGCAGAATGCTTATCTCATTATCCCTATTCACGTCACCACATTTACACCCTATCCATAAATTACGATCAACTTAAGACAGAAATGTGCATACTGGTAATGGATGGGAAGAAGTTATTGTGGTGAATACTATTTCCAAAAGCATTTCCTTTTTATGATAAATCTCCACATTAATTCATTAAAGTTGATTGCCGGTTTTGCGAATTTCTACTTCCTTCATTTTGAGTTTCAGCATTAATGCTGGGTTCTTAAGTTCCTGTTTCACGTTAGGTGTCTGTATAAATAATCGGTTTCTACTTTGGTGTCCTATTTATTTTTTCATGTTTTCATTAAAATAAATTTATTCGTTTACTGCTGACCCGGCAGTCTGCATCAAAGCTTATATAGATGTATTGTATTTCAAGGAATGTATTGAAAACATGTAATTTCAGCAGATAGCATTTTCCCCTCGGAAATGAGACAACCAGGTTTAATCAAAGCTATCATATTTATAAACATCTGCGTGAAGAATGTGCAAGCTGAGCCTTTAGGGAGTTTTGTTTTAAAATAACTTATAGATGGTTCTTTCCCTTCCTTTAATGTTTTAAAAATTCATCTGCTTACAATTATTATGTGGCGTGCATTGCAATTTGTTACAGATAGGAAGTATTATCAATTAATGTTATTTTGAACTGGATATGTTTCATAACTGCCAAACGCTGGAAAGACTGAAATTAAACCTAGCTATTTTCATAAATCCCACACTTAAAGGATACAGCACGTCTGTTTGATAGATATAAATAAAAATGTTTTCTATTGCTCAGCTCGCCATTATTCTAAGCTGTGCTAATTAAATTGAACAATCTGGCGTGGGTGTAAGTGGTCGGGGTGTTTTAAGCCGGTGATGTTTTCATTAGTGCCAAGATAACGAAGCGACAAACGGTTCATTAGTGTACCATTATAGCCGAACGGGCTATCACTCTATTCGTGCGAATCCGATAATCAATTATGACACTGGCGACGCATTGAAAGACATCCCGATCCAGTATTCTCCTATCAGGCTGCTGGATTAGTCAACTAAGATCGAGAGTATTGGAGAGATAAACGCTGGCCGCAGAATATCAAAGGGGCAACACGTCCAGGTGGCGATACAATATGGATCATCCGCAATCGTCGTTGTGTTCAGGGTAATGCGAAGAGATATGATATGTCGGGTAATGCCATGAAATCATCCTTGCACATCTCTAAATAATGTCGCATTTAGCGTGAATGATAAAAATTATCTGCCACTATGCCTTAATAAAAGTCGTCTTTGAAGTGACACCAAAGGGACGCGCCAAATAGATGGCCATTGTCTCCATTTGTTCTACAAGATTTATGTCGGAAAAACACCGCTTCGCTGTGTGGCAGTTTGGAGCGCTGGATGTTTTATGAGATTTTTATGATTCATGTTACATGGCCGTCTGTTTTATGACAGGTGTTCCTCGGTTATGTATAGTCATCGGCTTATATGAGTTGTTTTGGTGAGGATGCTTCTGCTGTCTTATATAGCTATCTATCTGCCTAACATTTATGATGGGTACTTTAAACACGCCAATTGGTTAGTTGATTGGTTGGTTGGATGGGGGGGATTGGAATCATTGTTGCCTATCTTAGAAGAATATACATGCTCGTGCCTTCAAAATGGCATGAATATGTTTTGGATAAAGCCCCTTCACTGTGTTCCCCATAATAAAATTCACAAATAAATCACAAAATATATGCTAAAACAGTGGATGTATAACGGAGATATTTATTAAACCTATAAAGTTTAAGTAATATTGTTACAATATTGAGAACGTATCGGAATAATACACAATTTATATTGGGTAATCTGCCATGGACCATCTATCACGGCACAATGTTCCCGTGATATTTGTGTAGTACGTTGACCATAGGGATGCCAATGACAAGTATCACCAGGTCCAGCCGCCAAGATGGTGACTTTGAAATTTGTGGCTTCAGTGGATGGGAAATTCTGATTGGTGGAAAACTAATGCTGCCATGATCCATTTCTAATACTCCTGCAAGGATACTGATATGCTGTCAGATAGCGAACCTCACTATCTAATGCAGAAAATGTTTTTGGTGTTACCTGAGAATACTCATATAATAATTGCCTGGCTGTTAATTTTTAGCAGAGTGATATATGAGTATATTATCATCGTCATAACCATCATCATCATCATCATCGCAGTCGTCGTTGTTTAATCTGTCAGTATGAATTTAAGAATGTTCCAGCATAATCTAGATAGTTTATTTCCATGTTTTAATTCAAATTCGAGAAAAAATATTTGTTTAAACTGGACTAAGGACAGAAATCAGAAATGATCAATATAACAATATTGTTAAATTAATTTATACTTTCAGACTCTATTTAATTTGTTTCTCTAAGCTCAAAGTTCTTTTTCACACAAGGCAGCACAACCAACCACCACACTCTCAAAACCGACTAGAGAGAGAGAGAGAGAGAGAGAGAGAGCTAATCTGTCTTCACCCAGAATCACCATGCTGTTGTAGACGTTCACATAACATATACATCATGTTATGTTCCAATCACTTGTCATGTAAGCCATTGTCTTTCTACCATTGGAGATGGTGTAGATATCTTAGAAAATCCCATCCTTGTACAAATCATTCAGTTTGCCTGAGTTTATGCCCAGGCTGTTGGCACCAGCCTCCCAAACTGCCGGGTATAATCCATTACAGAATTACTACAGTTCCTATCTGATGAAGGTTGTGCAACAATTGAAGATTCATTGATGACCTGTTGATGAGTTGTCACTGAAAGTACGACTCCGGTTGGTAGGAGATCATTTATATCGAGCCCTAGGGAGTGACGTACCGACGACATTTCCTGACCCTCTCGCCGAACGTTTCCCGGGGTTTGGAGTGTAATAGCATTTAGTAGCACCACCGGGACTCGGTTGTCTAAATAGTATGTCATTGGCGTCACGTGTTTCAGATGGGTTTATTCCGATGAAGCCGGACCACTGTTTGTGTTAATGTAAAGATTTCGCGGCGCTGCAGAGATTATGACATTGCTCCAAACGGGATATATTAGGTAGCGTTGCCGCTCATACTACGTTGTTAGCTTAATGAGGCTGGACAGTTTTGGGTCACTGCCGAGGTCGCTAGATGATGAGATTGAAGCAATCTATACTTCATTTTGATCGCTTTTATAGCCTTGCATGGACTATCGTATCGCACTAGGATGATGCAGTCTTTAAAAAATAAATATTTTCCATAGGCTGAATAAACTACATTCTTGCCAAAGCTAAGCAGATTATACATCACACCTTATAGACCCATATAATCTCCATTGTCAACTGAAGTATAATGTTTTAGCTGTTAATTTCAGTCACGCCATACACATCCATCTTGTATTGGATCTAACTTTGGATTCGATTTGACTTGTGTTAAAACATGAACGCATAATCAGTTGTTTCCAGTGTTGCCCACTTATAAAATCAGTGACTGAATTAGTCGCCCTACTCATCACTCATAATGGATCAATATAAGGAAAGCTGAATCTGAGTACGTTGAGGGTGTTCCCCATCGCTGTTAAAGTGTTTCACATCCTTAGACCGTGTTTAACATCCCACTCTAATTCACTGAGACGGCAATGCCACTTAACATTGTTGGCCACCCATAACGTTGCGAGCCAAGAGATTAATATCATAATCTGTTCGGAAAGGTTGCCACACTTTTTTGGTACTGATGTATGATGTAGTTAATCATCGAGCTGTCCCTAGGAGGGTGTGCAAGCTGGGATAACTCAACCATTCATAAGAAGCTTATCACTGAAAAAATATATATATATATATATATATATATATATATATCAGCTGCTCGAGACGTGACAAACGTGTCAGCCTGAGGGCAAGACAGATTTGGTATGATTTATAAATACATGTATATGCCCAACCCCTGTTTTCCAAGAATATAACCAACCTAATTAACTTAACTATAACATATCACAACATGAATAATTTAAACTGAACAACTTAAGCAGAATAATTTTGTTAAAAATAAAATTATTATCCTCAGTTTCTATACACATAATACACAAACAGGCACCTTCAAAAGAGAATACAAAACCAGGATAAACTCAGCCACTATATGAATCAGAAATGTTGCACGCGCTCAAGCACGCACACACACATATTAATACAACTTTATTAGCAGATTAACCAAGTCACTGGGTTTAAGAATGATAAAGCATGTACGGTTCTTAAACTCTGTATCCAGATTAATCCAGTTTTACATCAGATGAATTTGGGAATACAAATATTTGTCTCGCGAAATTAATCATCTGCCGTTAGCAGAGACATTAGTACAAATGTTCTAAATCTATCATAGAGGGGTACTCGTATCATTGCCAAGATCATCTCATTGCAGCTCAATCTTAAGGCCACCATGGAAATTACTATCTTATCGAGATGTACTAGTCATTCAGCAATTTGTTTGTTTGTTGCTGTTGTTGTTGTTGTTGTCATATTTATTGTCATCATTGACTATCAGATATTTTGAACAAATTGACTATCTCCTCCATGTTAACAGCCAGCCTTCCATATATTCCCCGTGGTAATTATTGTGATCGAAGCAGAGCCGTTGATGTTTATAAGATTGATTTTTTAAATGTTCCCAGTACATTTGTTGACTATGTAAACATTGTTTTCTTTGTTTGTATCTTGTTGGCTGCCAGTCAAGATTTCTGTAATGAGATGTAATGAGATGTTAGATCATTATTTTATATTCTATATTACATATTGTGTGTGCGTGCGTGCGTGCGTGCGTGCGTGCGTGCGTGCGTGCGTGTGTGTGTGTGTGTTTGTTTGTCCACACATTGTGTGTTTTAGCAGCGTGGAATATAGGTACAAGCATAGAGAATCACGAATCTGTTTTACAACCTCCGTATAATTCAGCAGGGAAAGTCTCCAGATAGTCTATTTTCTATGTTGAACCACATAATGTCTCCCCAGTGTATGTATATATATATATATATATATATATTGTGTGTGTGTGTGTGTGTGTGTGTGTGTGTGTGTGTGTGTGTTTGACCTATCCAGATTTGTTATTGCTTGACCATAACTTAGTGACCTTGAATATTCTTACAAGGGTCATATATGTATTCAGCCTTTCCAAAGAATCCCATAAAATCAAATAAGCAACTCTAGCTGAAAAATGATAATAAATGCATAATAATTATAATTAAAAGTATTAAATAATAATAACAATAAATGTATACTTATAAATCATCTAATCAGATAGAATATGATCTAAATGTTTTGTAATAAAAGTAACATTCACAGTATATAAAAAATTCAAAAGGAAAAAGATTAATATTCTAAAAAAGGTTAAATGTCTTTTGAGAAAATGTTATGGTTTTTTAAATAGATGAATGTTTAGGTGGACTTTAAATTGTATAATTCATTATTAATCCTGTTCTTTCCTTCTGTTTGGTGCACAGATACTGAATACTCTCTTATTACTTTGATTTATTTTCTGCATTAATTATTTTGGTACATGATCTAAGTATTTTTGTCGGTTTGTATGAGTTCTAAAATTCACTCATATAGTTCGGACTACTCCACGGGCTAACTAGTAGCAGTGTTGGAGACAGACGTCTAGCATCTGAGTTCATATCTCGGCATGAGCATGTCTGAAGGGTGTCTCCTCTTTCTCTTCACCTCATTACCTTTGAATGTTACACAGCCTATTTAGGTTACAATGTGCGCAAAAGTGACCTCAAAACAGCAATCTTAATCATCATCCCTCTTGTAGTCTGGAGGGAGACTACAAAGTTCTGTAAATGTAAAACAGTTTTTATCTTCTATTCAACAGTATTAAAATACTAGAGTATGTTGCCATTCACTATATTACCTGTTAAATGGAGTAGTGAATGATCCTGATATCAGGTGTTTACCAACAGTGTCAAGGGTGTAGCGAATGGTATATTGAATGATCCTGAAGTGACATGTTTACCATCATTTTTGACCGATCCTAAAGTTACATATTTACCATTGTAGTGGATGATTTTGAGGTCAGACGTCAAACTCTCTAGTGAATGATGTAATGAATTAGCATTATCAGACATGTTTACAAGGGTAGTGAATGATCCCGACGATGCGATATGCTACCTGACATCCGCTATACTTCTTCACTAACCAGCTCATATCAGGTGGTTATAGTTAATGAGGCATTCGAGACCGTGTTAACCTAGCTTAATAATTTATCATAATAGTTCCCAGAGCTCACACCGTATACATCTACACTGTACACCAGCTATCATGGAGCTCTTTTTATATCAATCATCATACTGTAGACAGTATTCTCCCCGTCTTCCAATTTATCACTCTTCCATTGTCCTAACCAGACCGTCGGTGTATCAGATTTAGACAGCGTTAAGAGTCACTCGGCATTCTCATGATAATACACAGCTGGGGAAATGGTGGCCATAAAAACGTACGAAGATAACTGTTAATGACTTGGTATAGCTCAGCCTCTTATTGGCATTTAGGTAATAATGCCCAAATTTGTTACTGGTGTACGGAGCGCATGGTGGGAATTGGAGTTAAGATGTATGCTAATAATAATATCATAACAGAACGTGTGTACGATTTATAGGCCTTTATAGAATTGCTCAGTCATTTGGGGTAAGGAAGTAAAGATGTATCATAGCAATTGAACCAATGTAGAGAGATCAGTTGGAGTGAGGAATAATTGGAGGGGTGTGTTGCCAATCAAGGTGAATAAATAGAAAGGCGTAATAAAAGGGAGAAACGGTGTAGTGGCCAATGCTAGCATAACCGATTTACGTGACTTGACGCATGCGTAGTGCGTAATCCCGAGGACGACTGCGATTGTGGGTCAGTGATGCCGTGTACACAGTGAAGAAGCATGCTGGAACAGGTGTATTCGTTTGTAAATTCACAATTTTTTGCGATTTACAGTACCATACCAGATGTATTTACTAATTATTATACCAGTTTCACAGAAAATCCATTATTTTAAATGTAGTATTGCTTATTTGTTGGTCGTTGTTTTTTTATGATAGATGGGATTATTTGTCGGGTTGAAAGTTAACTTTCATCAATCGAGACGACCGGAGGAATATATAATAATCATAGATATGTAAGTTTCAAATACATATAATTATCATAGATATTAAGTTTCTTGTTCTCACATAATAACATAATTATTGATGTTAGAACATGTTAGAACCGCCAATATGCCTTATGGTTAAAACTTTTTACTTGAGTTTTTTGTTGACAAATTTCACTTATTATAATTAACGAATGATATCTACTGTTATATATGCAATAAAATATCATGTTGGCAGTGTTTTGGACGAAAGTCGGTCTAGAATTATGGCTGAATTAGAAGCTAGAATAAAATGAGTAAACGACAAATGCGTCATATTGCAAACTACCGCTGTACAAAACATAAATAATGACAATTAAATCTCTTTTTCCTGACAAAATATAGCATGTTATTGAAAAAAGTTCATCAAGTTGGTAACTGTAATAAACAAGTTATCTTTATATATGAAACAGTTTGTGACATCTGTGAACGGTAAAAAGTTGTTATTGACTATCAATGGTTTAGCATACAAATGTCAGAGTTTACGACGAACCCATTGGAAAGCGACCCGCAAACGGAACTTAGCTACATATGCGCAGTCGTGGCAAATATCGTCCATTGGAGTACAAAAAGTAGAGTGAAGTCATGGCAGTAGGAATAAAAAACCAGAAATGTAAAGGCTATTTGAGTAGAAACAGAAAAGTAAAATGCTCATTCGTGGATACGGCGATATGGATCATGTTTAATAACTAGACAGGCATTTTTCATTGTATTAGACAAGTTCGATGGTAATTGGAGTAAAGGAGTACAGGGGTGTTGTTAAAGTTATAATACAGCAGTAGAAGGTGTGATGATATTTGAATTTAAGAGTAAAAAGGATACTATGCCACTTATAATAAGGAAATAGAGGATAATGAATAGAATTGGAGTAAAGAAGTAGAGGGATAAGGTGACAGTTGGGTTAAAGAAAAAAAAAGGGTTGTGTTGGTAGTGATTGGTGTTGGAATAAGAAAATTGAGGTCTATGGTGGCATTTGGAGTAAAGAGGTAAAGGGAGGTGATGGGAACTAGTGTTTAGAAGTTGATGTTCTGGCAATTGGATATATTAATGGGCTGTGCTTGAAGATTGAGTTAAGGCCCAGATCGGTATAGTAAATACAACAATTGGATTGAAAAGCAAAAACATGTGATGAGAATTAGAGTCTAAAAAAGTCGAGGGGTTGTAGTTGAGAAAATGAAGCAATAAAAAGTTGTGATTGTAATTAGAGTTAAGGGGTGTGATGGCAGTTAGATTAAAGAAGTTAAGGGGTCTGATGGCAGTTAGAATAATAAACTATTGGAGTATGATGATTATTTGTAAGGAAGTAGAAGATTGTGTTGTTTGTTTTGAGTAAAGAAATAGAGAGGTGTAATAGGAATTGGAATAATGGGTACATCATATAACTATATGATGGCAATTGGAATTTTAAAAAAAGGTAGAGGGGATTGTTCCCTCCCCTCCTTACATTTTAACAACTTGGACCAATTGAGGAATCAGGTATGATATGGGATTGAAAGGATAGGGAGCAGGAAATAATATTTCTTTACAGGAGAGTGAGAGAAAGAGATTAGGATTATAGTGTTTTAAATGTAGATTTAAGTAGCAGAAGTTTTGTTTACTGATTAAATTGAATGAGCTGTGGGTGTATAAAAAGGAAAGGTGTTCATTAGAGATAAGGACTCTACTGTAGCAGTGGCGTATGTGATTGGAATTTGGCTAGACATATACAGCGTGAAACGGTTTTCATATTAATCACCTATGTCACATCCCCCAGATTATTGTAACACAGTAAATGATTCATGATATAGAATACTTAATAAGAAACTGATGAGTAATATCTCTCTAATTGTCAATATGTATGCCATATATAACTATGTGAAATAAATATACAATACATTTGAAAAGCTCCTGCTGGTAAAAGCACTGTATTAAATAAGTATAATTGTTTTTACTGTTATCTTGTCAGAATCTATTGATGTTTTGCCACCCAGTGTGGATGATCATGATGACCATTGGGTGACAAAGGCTAACTCTGGGAACCAGTGATGATATTTTACTAATGTTTCTCTGATACTGAATTACTCAAATTGATAGCTTATTGGTAAGATGATGAACTGAAATCTGATGGTTCAAATTGGCCTTCACACTTCTGGTATTTCACGATATTTATTGGTTGATTCCACAATAAATCAGTACATTGTTGGATGGTGATAGGGTTATGTATGGATTGTATGTTTATAATTACCAGTTAGAAAACAGCATTATACCCACTGATTTGGTGATGAAGATGATGACACTACATTGTTTAAGTCATTATCAAGGGCAAATTGTGAGTAGATAGTCTTTCATGCTAACCAGAACTATAAATAAAGAATGAAAATTGTTTAATACCCTCCCCCCGCAAAAAAAATACATTATTAGATGCTACATGCTAAAACAGAACCACTCATTTTATGGTTCGGTTTAATGTTAGCTGTGTTTGTTCCATTTAGCAAATGACAGCAGAAGTCATTTCTGTTTACTGAAAGAGAAGAAAATTTGGTCTGTTTGTGTAGTAATTGATGGTATTATTTCCTGTTTTGGCAGAGTGGCTCCGGATTAATACCAGTGAACCAAGTGCCCAAATATGACTCCCATTTGCATAATCATTGAGCAAATTATGTGTAAATATTTGCAACCTTGGAATCAGTCGCCTGTAAATATTATGCTGAGCACACCCTACCTGATCTGGCTACACTTGATGAATAGGCTATATAGGGAGCCATTGTTATATGGAGCGGTATATCTATTTGGTTATTTTACTGGCGGAGTGAGTTCACGTGGAAGGCTAATGTTTTATTACTTGGATCACTGGACGTTTGGGGAGAGGGCATGATAATCAGCTAGAATCATCCGATATCATGAACAGAGCAAATGGTGCATATAAATAGGCCACAGTTTTTTTTTATTGTAACCGTTGTCCTGATTTGTTATAGCTAAATGTTTATGATAAGTATCTATTTTGTGAAATTGATTATTCTTTTATCAGAACAGGAATACACAAGAAACAATAATTTACCTAGAATGTATTCATTTATTTATTTTTTAATCATGATATATGTTTTTACATTATGATTTATATTTGTTTATGGTATGTTATCTTAACGAATGAGATGTTTGGTTTAATTAAAGGATATATTGAGCATGGTCCTTAAGCAGGAAAAAACGTCAACCAGGATCTATTTGTACTTAATAAAATGAAAGTGCTTAAGTTAACTAGTAATATGAAGTTATATTAATTGATCCAGTTATTTTAAAAACAACACCAACATCGATAAAGTATGTTTGCTGCCAATTTCCTATTTGGCGGATGTAAACTGACTCTAGTGAATCAGTTAGTGATTGTCTTGTTTATTCTCAGTGCTAATCATTCACTTGTGATATATATCCGTGGGGTTAACGCCTATAGAAATAAAATGATGAAGCCAAAGTCTTATTGCAGGATGAAACACTGGACAGAGACTTTAAGTTAATGCTGGATGTCGGTCTCATTTTCTGGAAATCTAAAGCACAGAGCACTGTGAACTCCAGTGTAGGATTGCCTTATGGCATGACTATGATTAATATGTCTTAATATTTATTCTCATTATTCCTGTTATATTAGTATTGATAATGGCCATATGACCCTTATTGCTATTGGTGTATTGTATGTGCCAGAGGTGCGCTGCATTTATGGGTGTGTGGATTCAGATTTCGGTGATACTGTTTTAGGTCAAGATCAATAATCAGCGGGCAGCAGATGGATGATGTCCTGTGACTCCATAAAATTCAGTTTTTCTCCATGTTCGGAAACTATCCTGTCAAAATGGCTGGACTTTTCCCAGATGTCAGTAGAAGTGATGTGCCAATAAAGCCATGCCGTCTTTGACTGTTTTATGAAAACAGGTGCTTGCTATGTTGACCTGTACAAAATTGCATTAATAATAACATCAGAATGCTGGTGAAATGTTTCAATCATCTCTTTGCCAGTTATTGTATTCAGACCGGAAGGTCGAGAGAATTTCGAGTCCTTTGTAGATGTCGCCTTTTTCTATGAAGATAACCATGCCCCTGTCGTTGGGCCATCTGTGTGCCCGTCATCAGACTTCACGTCTTGGCGCCTTCTCTTTCTGTGTGGTCTTTCAGTGGTTCTTCAGACTTATAATCTGTAATAGTTGAAAGGCATCCTGGTTTTAGTGTTATGATCTAAGAACTCCATCATAGTTTGGCTTGTTTATTTTGGTAATTGATAACATCGGCCTGTGATGTAGATAGGACATCCTTATATGGAATACTTTCATCACTGATATCACTCCAAGAAGAAATCACTACCATCTCGATAGAATTTTTGCTGCTGATCTTTCGTTATCACCAACTTGCGTTGTTTGCTTATTTTTTTCCCCGGCACTATTCACACTTACAACACTTTTGGATCCTTTCTCTGTGTGAATCTTTAGTAGAACGTTGTTTTTGCACACAAATGTTCGACAACTAGTTGACGGAGGGTTTCCCAGCAGTTGGTATGTGGCATCGTACTGATAGTTTATCTTCTGGCATTCTGACTTCGATTTCTGGAGCCTTCTCTTAATAACCTGTTTTTGTTTCCTTCTGAAAGACTGCATTACTTGTGTAATGAGGAGCAGTACAACTGGATAACATCATTGTGTTGGCTATATCATGCTATGCGATAACAGACTCTGCTCGATCTTTCGTAGAATTCTTTGAACTTGTACTATTGTAATCTGACCAGACCAATGGTGACAGGATTTATGTCTGCTTCAAATCTGGCAGTGACTGTTCTGGTTAAAAATGTCACTTCTTCGAATTACGTTCGCTGTTCCTGCTCACTGCAACCTTGAGAGTATAATCCAAAGCCATTATTTTATCATATCACTGTAAAAAGGTTTATATTACCATCTGTGATATGTTCATGTATATTATCACAGCTAGAAGTGGTTCATTTAGCCGTTTACAAGTCTAATGATACTGAAGACATCTTACACCGGCTTTTTGTTGTTCAGAATAAGAGGGGGCTACAGTTTGTATCCAAATGCAAACAGAACTAAGAATAAAAAAATCTGCTTAGTTTAGACACTGTCAGACAATCATCGATTCTTTAAATGAGTGGAAAGAAGTGGACGGATAAGTAAATGTCATATCAGAGCAGTACACTACCAATACTGTGTCCTGTATTCAATCACTAATGAACAGACCACACGTTGAAGTAATGCCTTAAATTTAGCTCTACTGGGAAAGAGTGAGCACGTTTTATATTTTGTGAGATTGGGCAATTAATCTTGTCTGGTATTGTTTTCTGGCTTTAGTTGAGCTTAATTATCGCTTCTCTTTTTATTTTTTTCCCTTCACTACAAATATTTATTATTAGTTAATTACAGACTGTTTTTTTTACATTCTGGTGTTGTGTTTTCAGTTGCATTGACTACCAAAGTTAACAAAGTTAGTTTAAACGTGTCTGTGTATGTGCGCGGGCACGTTTAATCAAATACGGACATATATTCATCTATACATACATATATCGATACATTCACATACAGGGATTTTTTATCACTACTTTGTGTCTTATGATGGAAACTATATCCCGTCTCTATGGCCTTGTGGGTAAGAGGGTGGGACTTTCTTACTCATGGTCATGCTGTTCCGGTTGTTGGCGGTTCGAATCCCGGTCGTGGCACTATAGTAGGAGGAGGATTTTATCTAACCAGGCAGCTGGCAATATTTTCTCCGCCGAATATGCCATATAATGTAAATTCTAAATTTAGCAGTAAATTACAGACCACATACGTTTCCCTCATTTGAGTTAGCTAAGCCACGTAAAATAACTGCCGTTTTGGCCATTATAATAACAAAAAGACAAGGAAGTAATGTTCTCTGTCGGTGTAAAGAGAAACATCACCAAGACAACCGTCAGTTGTTCTTCATCAGCACTTATCAGTTATCCGCTGAATTGGGTGCCTCACTTCCAGGTAACACTTGTGCCCTCGGGTTTTTCTGGTAGGAACGCTTCCTGTTCAGGATATCAATAACCAGCCAATCAGCTCTGGCAACTGTGTCACTCCAGAATTCAGCGAGCCATTAGGCATCGACACTTGAGTGGAAGAAAATTGATAATCTGGAGTGGCTTTGTTGGAAAACACGACAATGAAGAGAACATCAATGGATATCAGCAAGTGATTATTATCATTTTTATCGCATCACAAAGGTCCTTGGCAGAGAAGGACCATCTGGAGTATAATCAATACAAAAAGTTGTTTGGGGGGGATTGATAAGTTAAATATATAGAGAGAATGTAGTTATTATCTGTCATGTGCCCGCGAGTGAAGTGTAATTAAATTTTGTTGATTGTTTCTCCATCAAATGGGAGCTTTCATATCATGGCCGATGATTGGATCCAGGTGATCACTAATTAAGCCTGTTCCAGTTCAGTGAAGGGCTTCTTATGCATCTGATTATGAATTCATATCGGGCGAAACGTTTTTGTTGGTAAATCAATATGCCTTTCTCGTTTTGGGTGTTCATTATTAAAACAAACATCATTTTCCATAAGCCTAGTTTTGTAAATAGAATTATTCATATAACGGAACATGTCACATTGCTCGTATACAAAACTTCATCTTTAATCTAGCACATAACTGTAATTTCAATTTTGTAAACTATGTTCAAAGAGTTTGTTGATGGAGGTGCGATATTGTATTAAATGTCTATGCAGTATGATCCGGTAGTACAATTTATGTGAGAAGTTCCTGATTCTGGATATATATATATATATATATATATATATATTCACTCTGAAATAAACTAGGCATTGTTCAGTACAAAATGGTTAGTAACTAGTAGTTAGGGTTTGTAGCTCTGTTATTTACGTTGTTGTATTATCATGAACTGATAGATCTATCCAGCTGATATCAAGTGTTTCGATTATTGTGGAAGTAAATAGACATTTGTGCCGACGAAACACCGTTGCATTATTCTCTTGCCCTTTAGTGAAACGTTAAATTTACTTATCATTACCATAAGACTGTCATTCTATTTGCTTGTTTGAGAAGCAAATGACATAAATCTTGTATTATCTATAGAAAAATGCTAAAGGAGATAGGTTATCACAGCGTCCATTAAATTCAACGTTTCACAATAACACGCCGATATTTTTTTTATCCTTAAATCTTCAATATTTCCAGGTTTCAGCTGTTGGAAGTGTCCGATACATCAAATCACACCAACTAATATCGATAGCTAATGCTTCAGGCTTTCAGTCCGAAGTGGAAAGTTTAATTTAACCTAATTGAACCACTAGGTTGACCTTCGTGCATACAGCCATGGTAAAAGGTATGTCACTTGCCCACAGATCAAAGTCCCTTTGTTTACACATCAACGTAAGCTCATCCAACTTTGAATGTTTTAATTTCCATCCAGCATTGGATAATGTAGATGTCTGCTTCCTGTTGATGGACTGATGATTAACTATGAGGTTTAATATCCTGCATGTCACGTCATTCTTAAACCGGGATTACTGCTATTGGTGATTAGATAGCTGAACGACAGGTTAAAGATAATGTTTTTCACCATTTTTTGTATTAATGATGAAATAATTTAATCCCATCTATTGCATCATAGTCTGCTAGTACCTGGTTACCTGACACGGCCTGAAAAATTACAGCATTGTCAATAACAATGGAAACAAATATCGACCCTTTATAACTGTCATAAATTGTCTGTCTATGAGATCCCTGAGGTGTATCAAGTGATGTTAATGGTTATCAGAGGCCCACTGAAGAGATACTTAACGATGTTTTATGGTGTTATGAGTTGTTTTAATTGCAGGTGAATGTTAAGCTAGTGAAAGACACCTTATTAGGATGTGTGATTTGCCACTGATCACTGAATGGTGAGCTACCGCTAGAAATACCATGTGGAAATGTAACTTTGGGGGCTGAAAGAACCACTGATCAGACTCCAATCCATGATTTTCCAGGACACTAAAAAATAATGCATCGTCTGTCACGTACTGGACCAACTGAACAGATAGCTAGCTCACGAATGATTTAAAATGTCTTCTAATTTTATTGTTATGTCGATGATCAATCAGTTAGTATCTGCAAAACATATGTTTGATACCATTTCTATAGCAATGCCATTTGAAAATACCTGGCATATGTTATGTATTTGTATATACAGGAAGAATTTCATTGTGGGAATGTTTTATTTAGTTTCCCAAGTACAGATCTATCTCAGTGTGTGTGTGTTTGTGCGTATGTGTGTGTGCGCGCGTGTGTGTATGAGTTCAACTGTTTGATATCATTATAAATGTTTCAGCTGACAACACTTTTTAAATAAATACTGTCCAATTGTTTATTCAAGGAAGTCTAAGTTAGTGGTTTCCATAAAACGTTCAAATCATCTCGTAAGTTCAAAGAAAACATCAGATATTTTAATTGTTCATACACACATCAAACCACGGATGCCATCGAAGCAAGTGGACATTATGCATACCTAATATTTTATCACATTATCAGAAAATGATTTTATCAAATAAATACCATGTTTATCACTCACCGACGTTTAGCTCACAAACACTTTATGATAAAACTCTAGTAGGGTGAAGCATCGAGTTTCTTTTCTGCCACAGTAAGCACGTGTAATATTATTTCCAGTCCAGACGTTTCTCCTTCAGCACCTCCTAAGGCTATCCATATCTCTTACCAATAGGACACGTTCCGTGATTCAGAGGCATTGATATACAGGGCCAGTCCATACATGCGTCTAAGGACTCCTCATTTATTCACTTTTCTTCCGTTTCTTAAAACCCCAACTCCGCTTTATCTCAAGATGGTAAAACTCCTTACTTCCTAGACGTTGTTCTAGGCTTTCAGACTACTTGTGTCACTAGATTGTTCACTGGCTACCCGCTGAATTTTAGTTCAGCTTGTAAAATTGTTTATTTACCTGGAACCCATTTCAGTCTGGGAAACGTCTATACCTATTAGACAACTTTACTACTGTCAGTGATATCCCAGGATATAAAATCTTACTTTTGACTGTAAAACTGCCAACTCTGTGACACCTGTAAAACCAGCCATGGATATTACTCTTGGTTGTAAAATATCTTTTTAATTTTTACTCTCTCTGTATCTCTCACTCAATCACTCACTTACACACACACTCCCCTGGTGAAGATGGTAGTGCTCTGTACTATAGACTCCAGGTCACTGACTCGGCCACCAGTCTTGTCTACAAATGAGACTAGAGCCAAAACTAAGTAATAAATGGCTGGTCTCTCACTTGCTTGTGACTGTAAGACTTCTTTGGATTATTCTCCGCGATAAATAAGCTCTCCATTATATAGAGAGTTTATGAAATTTGTCCGGTGTTTGCGTACTGTAGTTTGAAATTGACATATAATGCAAAAGAAAATTCATAGGTTCTTCCCAGGAATATGTTTTGTACAAATTCATTTAATATTAGCAATTGAACACACATAAAATGATTGAGCAAACTGATGGTATACGCGTGTGTGTGTTCTGATGTCTCGTCCACTCAAAACTGTTGTATAGTGGAATGCTTTTAATGTGTGTGTGTTATTAGGAGGGGATGGCATATTTTTTCCCATATCACAATGAAACATGTTGGAATGATTAGGGGTAAAAACCATTTTACATTATTATTTTATGTATGTACAGACTATAAAATAAATGATTGCATTACTTTAATTACTTAAAGCGATTAATTTCCTATTTCTGTCACTCTCTGTAATACATAATTCCTTATTTAAACTGTAGATAAGACTAATTCCAGTCATTTGATATCTTCATTTTATCAGAATTGCGATATTATCACACACGGACATCCAGGCATTGGCAGCAATCAAAAGCCAATTTATGCTTATAAATATTCGGTTATGTCTGTTACAATTCGGCAATTTCTGCTCTGTGGTGTTGTGTACTAATGTCATCATCAATGTGTGTGTGCGTGTGTGTGTGTGTGTGTGTGTTGGTATAGTTTGCTAAGTTGTGTGTGTGTGTGTCGTGACCACTTTCTCTATCCTATTACTAAGTATGTGTGCATATTCTGCTGTATAATTAATTAGTTGCATGACAACTAGGTCAAAGTGATCCATATAAATGCAAATGTTTTACCACAGTTCTACCGACAAAACTATATATTTTCGATATGGCCGCAATGATATTGTCAACAGATTAACGTCATGTGATTTAAAAGTTTAAATGTCTTCTTATTTCCAAACTATAGGGAACACAATCTTAGCTGATAGTGATGACCATTGAGTTAAAACATGGGCTCCCTTGCTCTGGTTTTATCATATATATTAGTTTAATATAGATTCTCCAGGCTGATTTTGTGGCATAGAATCACTATCGCCTGTCAGATGATTGATGTTTTACGGCCACTTTTGTGCACATGGTAGGCTAAATGGGCTGAGCGACCTCCAAATGTAATGAAGCGAAGTCAAAGATGAAACACCCTTCAGATGTGCCCACGCCGAGATTCGAACACGGGTGGTAGTGATATGTGGTCCTACACGCTACCCTTAGACCACTATCGCCTGTCAGCAAAACGAGATAGAGCTCTCCGGCCTGATTTTGTTCAATCTGATTTTATCATGTAATTTTTATTATGATAGTAATCGCACCTGACATGATTTATTATTGGTAAAAGAAATTAAATTAAATGTATATTATTACCATGCTCATTCTGGTTTTAGCACTTACAAAGACGGTGGCCATTTGTTCGCGCATACGTCGTTGCGAAGTTACAAAATAAACACAATAACAAAATTAAACCGTGACATCGGGACCACTCTATTTGACTTTTATCGATGCCTTAATCATTATACCATGTAATCTTGCCTGAGGTTGTAAAATTTCCCAACTCACCATATCATAAAACCCCTAGCTTATTGGAACTTCTACCACCTTCATATTACCAGGCATTTCTCCGCTAAACGCAACCCGTCCATCATTTACTAAACATCGCTTTCAATTTGTCACAATATATTTATATTAAAAAAATAGTTTCGCATTCAGCATTAAGATATGACAGTTACGGAAATCCGGTAAGGACGGCTGAGCCAGTGCATGCCGCGTGCAGACAGTTATGACATCGCCAGATTGACACATTCTGTCAAATTGCAGGAAGTGTACTTGAAGAGAACACGCACAAACTGTCAAATATGGGTGTCCTGTATGCTGAAGTGTGGTTCCGTACTAGCCAAGAATCATTTAATTGAATGATATGACATGATAAACGTGTGACGTTTCATGACCAATGGTCACGAATCCAGAGGGAAGACGACAGAGTATAAACACTTATTACCAGCGAGATCCCCATAATTATGATAATTGGCTTAAATTAATCCCGTCCGTCACCACTCACACCGAACACAAAGCGAAATATGGAACTGAAATACTTCCAGGGTGGTGGGTCTCGTATGTTTAACCTCCTCGAGAGATCTTTAACATCTCACCTATTAAGCTGATAATACGGCTGCGCCCTCTAACGTAATGTGTCTCCAACGATCTTATAAACTAAGAAATGTATCTCCAAATTGGTTTTAAAAGAAAATCGAACTTCAAATCTTCGATCTAAGAGCTGATCGCTTTACTTGGAAACCAATCTTTATACTTTTCTTGGCGTTACCAAGATTAAATATTTCTAGCACGTATGGTGACGCTGTTATATAAGACATTGGGCGTTTACGGGAAAATAATGATTGACTTGGTGTTATAATAGACATAATTCGTTTACGGGGAAATAATCACCGTATTAATTAAAACTGGCTAAAAATATTGATGTTTAATTTGCTATGCTCATACGCATAATTTGATAACAGCACCCTGTTGAGAAATTGTCAGAAATGACCCGTAAATGAATGGCATTACTGATTATTTATTGGCATAATGCTTTCCAGAATGTTCTTAAGTGACGGGGACCACTTTAGTAATTGTTTATGTTCCTCGTCTGTTCAAAATAAACGCCGCTACCAGCATAAGACCGCCCTCCCCCCCCCCCTCTCTGTGTGTTTGTGTGAGCACGCTCCGATAGCGCATGGGTTAGAGCATTGCGATGAAAAGCTTCCGGTTGTGAGTTCGAATCTAATAACTGAATTTTTCCCCACATTTTTATGGTAATTATAAAACGTGGAATTTATAGGGAATATGAACGGAAGGCAAATGTAAGGTCAAGAATGGGTCGTAGAAGTGCGGTATTTTTTGTACGTTCGTGTGTTGTGTCGCTGCTGACCATTCGGATAATGAACTCCGTGACTGTTCCTCATGAATTCGGGATTGTTTAACATCCGAGAGGTTCGTGTGGATCTGTCATCAGGCGATCACTGTCTCGGCTGAGATGTGTTTGACAACATGGTAACGTTTTTGTCCGCCCGCTGCACTTCGCCTTTATAAGGCACAACTTCCCGCCTAGTCACTGTCAAGGTCGTCTAAGAATGAAAGGCGCGCCAGTATCGTCGATCTCACCATGAATAACCTCATGGTGGCTGGGAGTCCATACATATCATAATATTTGACTACTGTTTACCAAAGTTGCCAGGCTTTTACGTCGTAGGTTTGTATATCTGGGAACAGATTGTTTGTTTGGCTATTGGTGAGCGTGTTGTGAGTATTTTGTGTGTGTGTGGGGGGGGGGGTCTCAGTGTATGTCGACACACTATATTATAGATCTATATATATCTAGTATACATCTCGGCAGTGGATAACACGTCTGGACTTGGACAATGGATTTGGTCAATTTGTTTGCTTTGTTGTTGATAAAGTCAGTAATTTAGCGGGAACCTCAGCAGTTATGGCAAGGTCTAGATCTATTAGTATTACCAAAAATAGGTTAGGGAGATATGATTATAAAATAAAATATGCCCACCATATAGTACTTTATAGCCTTACGGCAGCGGCTGGTTGTACATTTTATCGTCTGCGCCTCTGCCTTCTTAGATTACCATTCC
Organism: Paralvinella palmiformis; assembly: GCA_025642065.1. Taxonomy (NCBI): domain Eukaryota; kingdom Metazoa; phylum Annelida; class Polychaeta; order Terebellida; family Alvinellidae; genus Paralvinella; species Paralvinella palmiformis. The sequence continues at coordinate 678,571 of JAODUP010000039.1, forward strand.
ATTTACAGAGATAACACGAAATAATTTTTTTATCTCAGCCGTACCATTTTGGTGTACCAACTGTATTTGAGGCCTGGTGTGATTGTGTAGTTTCTGATAGCTGTGATATGATTATCGCTGAGACAGCGTCCATGTTTGTACGGGATCATTATAAGTTAAATATAACCATTTTGCAGTAGATAATGCCTACCTGAAACTCTTATCATTTTCACGAAAGGAAGTATTCTCATAAATGTTACAATGCAGCCTCAGCTTAGTCTTATATATAGTATCCTACATATCAAGCAGTATTTCTACATTTAGTGTAAGTATTAGGAAACCAGAATGAATGGCAGAATATATTTTTCTGTCGCTACTATCCGTATTGTAAAAATATGGATTAATTCTAAACGATTTATATTTTTAGACATACGCTGATGTGCTAATTATATTTCATTTTAGTTTATAGACTGTCAGTCCAAAACCAGCTGTAATTGGTAAAGGCTTTCTTTGTATGATGCTTTTAATTAAGTTCTTTACTTGATTTCACTTCCGGCTATCAAATTATTCCAAGACCTATACAATCTACAAAATTTTCAATGCCCTGGAGAGTATATAATTTATAGCTATTTAAGTGGATTGAAAAGATAATTAATAATATTGTTTTGGTTGAACACATGAAAGATTAGTAGACGTAATTGTTTGGTAGTGAATTTGAACCAGGGCCCTCCCAGTTTCTAGTCCAACTTCTTCATCACCAAGCCGTCATGACTTATTTATTTATTTTATTAGCTGGCAGCATACATATATGCTATTAATCATTGTTGTTAATAAGGAATGAAGTGATTTAAATAGAAACATAAATAATATTATCATGTTTTATTCAAGGTAACTTGTATTATATACCGGTATATAATGTTCCACATGCAAAAGCAATATTTACCTGGTGGGAGGTTTACCGTTTATACTTCTTACTTAGATACTTCTACAGATAGGCATGTTAAACGTGTTTAAGCTAGGATGTTTTTGCAGAATAATAGCCAACTTGAGTGTTATGTCATGTATCACTTAACACAGTACTCAAACATCGTTTAACATGGATTATGCACTAGAGAAGCAGATATGCTATAATATTATCAGATATCTATTCTTGTTTAGTAATAATCACTCTGATCATAGCAGCTTATATTAAGATCGAATACAAAAAAAGCATGTTGAGTTATGTCATTCTGTCATATTACAATACTTGTTTCTAAACAAGGGTGAGATATAGGAATCAAAATGAGCTCCTGTTAACAAGACCAGTTCAGTTGGATATGTTGCCATTTAGTGAAAAATGGTTTGAAGATCCTGTTCTTACAACAGTTATCCAGTAAATGACATATGTTATTTTACATATCCAAATATTTCAGTCATGGATCCTGATTGTGTCTTTTCAGTTTACTCGTATGATTAGTTTTGCATGACCTTGAATTAGCTTTAGCATTAACAGCTATTCAGCAGCCTACAATAAGAAAGATGGATCACTAAAAGGGAGTGAGGTTTATGGGATCGACATCACACTGTCTACTAATCATGCATAATTATTAATGTTGTGGACATAAAATAATTACTCTCACTTCACAGAATGTTGGTGATTCCTGCTTCAGATTGCTTGAAGGTTTAACTAAGTGTGTTCATGGTTATAAAATGTATTTGGTTGGATCAAAAAGTCTAGGCTTTGTATTTCTGGCATAATTGGGATATGCAGGTGTTTATCATATCTGGTCTTTGTGGTTGTCTGTAGATGATGATGATGGAATTATGATGAATGTCATACAATGATAAATATTTGGGTGATACCAGATCATAAATCACAAAATAATACGTGCCTTGTTATTTAGGTATAAGGAATGTACCCAGTTCATTGTAATTTATGTTGTCTTCATATCATATGACTATTAGTCCAATGTAGCTAATTAATGATGTTAAACAACATAATGTTTTATTCATTCTATATTAGCTTGTTATAGGTGCAGTTTTAAATAATGGCCATGCTTATAGATTTGTACAATGTTCTGCTTGGGTGAAAACTCAATCACCATATTCTAGACTGAAATTTATTATCAGAAGATTGGGAGATTAATCACAACATGCCCAGGCAGGTAGCATCTAATTGTATTAGATATGGTCAAGAGCCTGCTGTACAGTTCGTTATTGATGACGTTGTGTTAGTTCTGTATCACTTGTTTGTTTGACTAGCAATATCCGTTTTATGTGTTTATGCACCATTTTGTAGATGAGCTTAATTGTCTTTAGTTACTGTCGTAGTGTGATACCATGTGATGAGTATGACAGAGTCAAATAGCAGTGTGCCAGTAGTCAGACTTTGAAAAAACAAGTTAACAAAAATTGTTATCTTTCAGTGTGCCCAGTTTGATTCCCCTTCACTATCTCTTGCTATCATTCTGTCTGTCACTTCATAGTATATATTTATCCAATATTTAGTAACAGTAGTAGTATGATTTTATTTGGTATTCTATCTGTAGATGTACATTTACATAAACATGCATAATGAGCTGTAGAAAACATATAGCAATGGCAGAAAATATGTTAAATAATGTTGTAGTTTTGACAAGTTATCTTTACCATTCATCTTCATAATCCAATCATCAGCTATTTGATCTGTTCATATGATGCGACTGTGTTTTGACTAGAGTAACAGATATCCATTGATTATGTTTCAAATGTTTTGCTTAATTGTCATTATCATAATCAGGTTCAGACCAAGAGTCTAAGGATGTTATCATTTTTAATCCAGACTTTTTATTCAATGATGTGCTGAGTATAAGGTGATGAACATTAGTGGGTGGTAGTTTTTCACAGAGTATGACTTAACTAACCAAAACATGGTGATTTTATCATGAAAGCAGTGTATGGACTAACTAGATTAAATTGTTTTACTTATTTATGTTCCTTACTTCAGTATTCTGTTGTTGACTGCTCACTGTGGAATGTAAATATGTTTTCTGCTGACTGTAACAATGTTATTAAGCCATGAATGTGATGATATCTGCATGTAAAAAAAATGAATGCTGCCAGTTATCAAATAACCAATGTTGACATTTTTGTCTGTGTTACTGTTAGCAATACATAATCTAATAATATGTTTTTCTGCACCCTGAAATAAAATATGTTATAATTATGAGTATGCCTACCATAGGATGTCTAAATTCATATGGTTGTGTTTAATGAAATGTAAATCCATAATTATAGACCATTTGTATATATACATTGTCTAAGTGGAGTAGGTTTATATTACACACTCTGACTGGCAGTTGTTCAACTGTAAAGCAGTAGAGACTGCCCACTTATTATTTGCCATATGTTGGTCTTTAATAACATGCATGACTTCATGATAGCAAATACTCATGTGAGCAGAAGCCTATGACACACACAGGTAAATTCCAATGACAGATATTTTATCTTTTTCAAATGGCAATTTGATGACAAACCTAGATTTAGCTAATTGTAAATCAGAGCCACAGATTCTGTATACGATGATGAAGCGTGAATCATTAATCTCCCCAGCCCACCCTTTTACCCTTATTCATACTCCTTATCATCTACACAAACCTTTACTACTCTTGGTAAGAGAAAATGCATGATGCACATAATTATCTGGTGGTGCAAAATTAACCAAGTAATTAGAGTTGAGAGAGTCATTTATTCTAGGATATGTTACAGGACCAAGTAACTCAATGAAGGCTTGCATTGATCTTGGTTGAATGTTCACTTTTTATGGAGAGAAAACGCACATAATAACTGGTAATTCTTGCTGGCCTGTTCAAATTGAGTATAGGAAATGATACCTGTTGACAGATATTTTAGAATCCATTTAGACAAGTGAGCCTTATTAGTTAAAGTGTTCTGCGTTGTTTTAGTGTGTTTATGAGTAATTTTAGATATGAACAGGAAGAAATGTGAGAAACAGGTAACCTGTTCAAAGCAATCACTTTCCAAATTGCAGTATATTTTCAAGATGTGGTTTTTGTGACAAAGTGGATGTTATAATATCACTGAGCAGTTAGATTCTTTGGTGCTGTTTTTTTTTGTGAAGACTGTTGTGATTTTTTCTTATGTAGAGACTGAATAGGATATCTCTGATTTTAATTATGTAAAACTTTAGTAATGAGAAATTATGACAAACACGAACAAGATATGAAGTGTGTGTTGTGTGTGTGTGTTTGTGTAAGCCTTGATTTATGTGGTGTAATTTTTCTGTTATTAAGTACAGACCTTTGTAACTGACTACCATAAAGTGTTGTTATATGGTATCTAGTAATTAAATTCTGCCACGCAGGACAGACTTGCTCATAAGTCACGTCTCATAACTGTCTTACTTCTGATCAACTTCTGTTGGTATTGCTTAATATAAATTCATAGAGTAGTGGCTATTGTCTAGCTTATGTTAACTTGTGGATGGACTTGGTAAAATGTTTGATGGCATTAAGTGAAAATATTATTGCACTTCTTCAAAGAAGGAATAATATATATATAAATATTATGTTGTCAAAAGTCTGCATATTTGAAAGTGATATTATCAAACTTTTGTTAGCATCCAATTTTAGAAATGAAATAGTAATGTAGTTCTGGTGGAAGCTTTTATGTGTGCAATGCCCTTTTCATTTAACTGTTTGAGACAATTGCACTGTTAAAATATTTGCCACCAAATGGTCACAGTTTTTTCTGGGGATTGTTCTGTTGATTAATGCTTATCTTTTGATAAAAATCAGATAGATTCTATATTGAAACCTCAATATTATTTGGAGCTTATAGATGGCTTTTGTTGAAGATGGTATTGCCTATTAGAGATACTATTCACGGAGGTTTCAGTGAACTCCTAAATATATTCTTATTTTTCACAGTTTTTTACTGCAAAACATTAGCTGTTTCATGACACATAAGTGACGTATAAAGATTTCTGCAGTCCCTATTAATTTTTCCAGATTTTATACTCATGATTTTTCACCTACACAGTTTCTGAAGATGATCTTATTTGCAAGAAATTCCATGTCATCTATACATATAAATGGAACACCAAGTAAAACTGCCAGGTGACAGTTTGGATTGAATCAAGTTACCTGTATTTGTGGGATATTTATGTAGGGAATTTGCCCCAGGGCCATATGTCCCAGGTGCGATTAGCACACTCACTTTCATTCACTTCAAATGTGAGAGACAGATCACATGCTCTCATCGTAAATAAACAGTGATCTAAAAAAAAAGGAAACATTCAAATACCTTGGTACCATAATTGATTTGTGAAAGTGTTGAATCTTTAAAATATGGCCCTATATAGTAAGTATATAAACTAATAAACAAAATTGACATACATACTTTGGCCCTTTAAGTAATAAATATCTCTGATTCCTTGATGACATCCAGTTGAATGACTTATTATAGCCACGGCAGTAAAGTTAATTGATGATTTGTCTAATAGTTGTTGACCTGTACGTTAGGTCATTATTAAAGCCTTTCTATGAGAAAGGTAACATTTATTTTGTACAAGATGATAAATGAATATAATGTAGTAAGTGAAATAGGATGCAAACACTGTGACAACAAGGAAGAAAAACATCAGAAGTGAACTGTCAACCTGATGCTCCCTAATTGTTACAAAAATAATGTGATATAACAGTGATAGTGTGCAGTTGCCCTTTACTCTAAATTCGAATGAGGATATTCTTGTTACCCCTGTATGCAGGCATTCTTCCGTTAGGTAAACAATGTGAAATGTGTCTTGTGTATCATGTTTCAAGCTAATAGTTAGGGACACAACATTCACCTTAATGAATGGAGGAAATACTTCATGTGGTTAAGATAAACCTGGATAATACATGAGTCATGTTCTGGTTTGGAGATCCTATGGGAAATTTAAGACAAGTGTCAGACGCCTTAATTTTAGTAGGCCATGCTTCTGACGTAGTATCTGATAGGAATCTGTCAAGTTCACTAACTGTGATGTTCTGGGATGCATTTGACAAACAGGTATGTGCCAGCTTAAGATTGAATAGACGTTTGTTTAGGAGAGTGTCTGTTCACTGCTGCAGCTGGAAGATGGTATTTTATGACCTGTCATTATGAGTAACTCATTTGTAAAGTATTGCTTGGTAAACCTTAATAACTTTTCAAACTCAAATGACTTATTTGACCAAATTTTATTTATCAGAATCCTACAAAACTTCAAATAAAACAATTGTCTAGTGTATATACTGTTACTTTAGCATTGAATGAGACCTGTGGGGAAAAACCAATAATGTCTGTTCAGGAGTTAGTCTGGTTGTATTAGCATGATTCAGCCACCTGAATTTGGAAAAGTGATTGTTGCCCTAATTAAGCCCAATCAAAAACAAGGTCTAGCAATGTGTACATTTCTTTTACTCATTGTATATTGTCTGTGTGAATAGTTTTTACTTCCTCCGAGGATGTTTATGTCTTCTTATAGCTATGGTATATGAACCAAGCTAGAAGACACTCCGTATTTCTTTAAAAAGAGTTTAATTTGGTGACAGTGTTTAGTCGGTGAGACATAACGTAGGGATAACCAAAGAATTTTCCACCATCAAGAGGAGCAGAAGCTTGCCGGTTTCTAAACAAAATTATAGGCTCTCAATTCCTTTGTAATAATAACACATGGAGTTGAAGAACAATTAAAGTATGGATAGAATTTTAAGTATATACGAAAACAAATAATCATGCACTTTTCCCATAATTAAAAGGCTAAATTAATTTCTTTCTTACATCTTATTGTGTGATAGCTGTTTCATCGTGGACTTTCTTTCAGTGTTTGTTGAATTTTGGAGTTAATTTCTGAACACTTAATTTGTTACAGAGAATGTTTTGTATACAAACATTTTAGTCCTGTTTTTACTAGGGTTAACCCTATTGTTGTTGTAACAAATTAGTTCTTTGTCCCTGTAACTGTTATTACTTGTGCTTTATCTCATTGGTTGTGTATTTATTTATCATTATGATGTTAACTTAAGTGGGCAGCACATGTCAATAATTTTGTAGTACGTGTTTAAGTTTGTAATTTATTTGTGTTCTTGTTCTTTATAATTGAAACTCATCTCCAAATAACAGGCACTGATATTGTAAGAGAATTCTGATAGCTTAAATTGCGAAACCATGAGAGAATGACCATGTTTTAAATAACTATGTATTTTAAAATATTGGTTACTAATATGATTGAATACCAACTGAAATGGAATCTTTCATGGTCAATTCATTATACATGACATTACCTACGACAGTATTTTAAAAGGGTCACTTGAACTTTTATAAACTGCAAGCCTATCCTAAATGTTTCAGCAAAATTGTATGAAATGACACCTTCCGGTATTTAGATAACTCTATTTTACTCTTGGTGGCCTGAGTATATTATTTTACCTGCTGTTTCACATTACCGGTTCAATGAAATTAATTCAAATTCCTCTCAGTACAATCTTTTGACTCCCCTGTCAGATTTCTAGTCTCCTGCAAGTTCATATGATAGTTTGCTGGGTTTGGTTTTTGTCTGACTTTCTGAGGGCATGATTTATTTCTGTACAGATATCATATGACAGTAGATTAAAATATGTGGTGTCCGCTATACTTAATGTACTGTTTATAAAACAAATTGTCATGATTTAAAAACACAGCTTCTGAAGGAAACTTGTCTTGCCCTATCATCATTGTATGCTGCATTTTGAAAACTATTACTTGGTCATACACATAGAAGGATATAAACATTGTGTGTCTAAATTAATGAATAATGGATTAAAAGTATTAGCTTCCATTATTCATTCTCTGATTGTGTATAAAATCTTCCCTTTTAAAATTATCTGAGAGGTTCATCAGTGTTGTATATGATCTTTTAATAAATTATTACTCCCATGGCTTACCAGTAATTATGTCCTATTTGTTTTTGACCTATTATTTGACTTCTACTTAACAACAGCTGGGAGAAATATAAAAAATTTAATATTATCTAACATAAAATATTTTGAAGCACATTCTAGCTTGAGTTTCCCCACACACAGAAATTCTTACAAACATGTAGAGGTAAGAATTATTTTGCTTAATCTGGGACAATTAATATTGTTTGTCTGAATGAGTTGAAAAACATGATACAGCACTAATATTGGGTGGTAAATTGAGAATTAAGGATTACTCTTCCAAGTTAATACTGCCTAATAATTGATATACTATCTAGTTATTATGATGTTGTTGTGGTGGTCGACTTAATAGCTAAGGGGATACTCCTTGTGGAAATAAGATGATCAGGTGAAACACCATAAATGTTGCAGTGTCAGCTGTTATATTCAGCAACAATATACTTCTTCAAAAGCATGCTCATTCAAAAGCATACACACACACATGTAAACTACAGTCACCTGCATTGAAAACTAGTAATAATCTGATCCAATAATATATGTGCAATGTTCATATTTTGGTTGCTAATATGCTAATGTTTTGGTAAATCTGCTAGCTCCCTTGATATATCTAATTGTTTATTTGTGGGAAAGATTGAAGTGTGTTTCATTCCATTAAACTAAATAAATTCATATATTAATGAATTATTGGTATCCATCTTTGTCAATGTGTTACGTCCCAGAGCATGGGTGTGTCAGACAGCTACTAACTTATAATACACGTGAAAAGAGGTTATATTGTGAAATGTTGATTAATCTGCTCAGACTGGTGTCTTTCAATTAATGATGAACATTACTGGTTGATATAATATATTTATATAATATTTGTTTGCAATTTTTTCCATTCACTGCCATTTAGAGTTTTGTTCAACATTTCCATACATGATGAGTAAGGTTATATGTGGGCGTGGTTTATTATCATATTCATTAAGTAAATCATACAGGGTTGGAAAGGATTAATCATTAATCATATCTATGTCGTAATCAATAATTATTGCATGACGATAATCAATTTTGTTTCATATGGCACATTGGTCAGATTTCTATTGAAGCAAGCATAGTGGGAATTATAGGTGTATGGTTTACATAAACTGAACTGTCATCAGTTATTCTCTAACTGGTAAATAACTTGTTGCACTTGATACTGGATGTGAAATGTTTGTTTCAGCATAATTGATAACCTGTGTGTGTCATTTAGACAATGTTATTACATTCCTCAACTGAATATTATTTACCTGGCTGATAAAGATGATTGAAAAAGATGCCACAACCGCCAGTGAAGTAGAACATAAATACACTAATTCATGCACCTAAATGGCCTAGTGCTACTGTTAATGTTATAACTACCATTGCTAAAGAAATGTTACTAAATCTTGTGCTTTAGGGATACCCTATTTATTGTAATTTTTTCTGAAGTTTAGCTGTTATATATGTTTCGTCTCTTTCAAATAATTGTTATTTCTTTTCATTGAAGAAGAACTTTTGATTGTCTGAATGAATAATTCATGGTGAATGCTTAAGAGTAGCTATAGAACCCTGTTGATGATACAGCAATTAATGGGTGGTAAATTGAGAATTAAGGATCTTCCAAGTTAATACAATCTAGTTGTTATGGTACTGTTGTGGTGGTGACTGACTGAGTTAAGTTGTATTTAAAGTCTGATGAATAAGATTTTGTTTTTCTCCAACATTTCTTGTCACATGCTAGCAGCATTTATTTGCTGTGGGTAGTCCGTTATCCCCCACATGGAAATCATCAGTATCAGCTAGTGCCAAGCTGCTGGTCAGCTGATCCATAAAGACCTATAAATTACTTCTTATTCAGAGCAAAATTCGTATTGTATGGAGCTAATCCATGACCAAATCTGCTATACTTTTCCTAATGTGTAAGAATAATTAAAGTTTTAGGGGTGATGGACTTAGCCTAGCAGTTTAATGTTTAAGAACAACCTTTAAAACTGCCACCAGCCATTAATTACCTCTATTACAGTGTTCTCAAAAGCAAAAAAACATTTGGGAATCATCTTCAGATTAATACTAATGTATCTTCACTGAGGTGTGATGCCTGCTAGATGAACTGGCAGAAGCTCTTTCCCTTGTCTACACTTTAGAGCATGTCACACTGCTAAAGATGCAGCTGTTAGACTTGTTAACAGATGTGAGAAAGAATAGTTCCCTCATTTAAGTTTTGTGTTACCACAGTTTTTGGTTTACACGTTCTTGTGATACAATATTCAGGGAGTGTTAAGAACATTATTGCTAAAACTACCTGGAAGAAATTAATTGTGGTAATTAACTTGGCCTAAAAATTAATACGGGTAATTAAAGTGAAGCTTCCTGTATGCAAATTTTACCCATCTGTTCACAAAAATGCACAGTCATTAGTTTGAATTAAATTGTTTGAGCGTTACAGATTCTGCTAGCCATTCTAATGGTGATAAATGTGACCTAACCATTTAATTTGTAATTCATCTGTTATTGCTGCCGTTGCCTGAAGACATGTGCTGTTTCATATATTTATTTAGAGATGCACAGCATAGTAACATCTATTAGCATTTAAATATGACCGTTTAATACCCACAAGGATTGGCATTATATGTTGTTCAGGTTATAAATTAGCCATTTATCTTGTTATCACAAATTAATGTCTTCTTGACAAATTATAAACTTACAAGTGCTAGACACAGTAATTATTTCATAAGCCTATTATGTTAAGTCCATTATGTTAAGCCTGTTAAAGCTATTACATTAAGCTGGGTGTCTGTTACACAAGTTGACTGTGTCTAACCAGAGGATGGAGCAGGTGTTATATGGCAGCATATTTTTTATACATAACTGAATCTAGTTTTTAGGCTTTTCTGACTGTATCATTAATTACTATGCTCTGTAAATTCTTTGAAGCATTGGCTTGAATGCCTTCATAGTCAGACTACCAAAATATAAATTAATAGTTGTAATTACAATTAATTGTAATACACATATATACCCATACATTTGTTTGAATGTGAACATATGTGTATACACAATCACATACACTGTTTATGTTCCTATTGGTGATAATATTTAATGTATTCCATTTTTCTGTTATTGCTGCTAAATTTTACTACTAAGGTGCTACTGTAATTCAGTTAATAATGCACTAGATAGGATTCAAATCCAAGAATTTGAGGTGTATCTGTTGGATGTTTTGTATGGTTATTTTATTTCCCTATGAACTGTCCCTTCAACTATATGTCCCAAGTTTGATTAGCACTGATTTAAAATAAAAGACAGGGTTGCTGCTTCAATTTCAATTCATTTTATGGTGCATTAGTTCTCCTGTCTCTCCAACAATATTTAGAGGTCTGCAACACCTATTTAGGAAATGTTTCAGTTCTTTTTTTACTCATTATGTTGTTTTCACCAAAGTACAGTATACTTTATTGATTTAAACCCAGCGACGTAAGTTGATACATTATTAATTTTTGTCAAGAGTGAACATGTGGTAGCTGAACTATGGACACTTCCCATAGGCCTACCCTACATTTCATTACATTGTATTCTATACATCTGAATTCACACATTATTGGCAATGGTAACTGCTGTTATGTAACATCTTTACGTTCAGCATTCAATGCATATACAATTTTATATTTACAAATGATCAGATTTCTAATGTGCTTTCAGCAAAATGTCCTTCACCGAGAGTTTATGAATTGGCAAATAGTTCTATCTTGAATCAGCAATTCAGGACTGTGACATTTAACGGTGTGTTGTAGTAAGTGACTATATAGATGTATGTAAAACTCATTAACTTATTTATGATGCTGAACACTTGAGAAATAAATTTATACTAAGAGAATACTCAGGGTGAATAGAGTATTTCATGTCTGTTAATATTAATAACTTAACTGAAGTAAACATAAGACAGGTAAAGAAAGATGAGGCATAGAGGAGGTAAACTCTGAAACTTCCATGATTCATATTCAACCAAGATGAAAATTCCCCACAGATCAGCAGATTCCCACCTTCTTCAATTTGTTACAAGCAATTTTCTTGTGAAATGTATAAACCTCAGTGAGGTCCTGATTTGTTTCACGTTTAGACATGGATATGTTTTATTACCACTTTTATATTATCAATTTGACACCAATTGTAAAATATTATCAACCATTTTCTCTTCAATCCACAAACTGTTATTGGCTATTCAGCCCGTGTTTGTAGTGTTTTTAACCAATCACAGAGCTTCTAATATCAACCCTGGTAGTTTGATCATTGGAAATCAGGAATAATCTGAATTGCCACCATTCAATGGCCAAGATGGTTCACTGCAAAGGTCAGAATCCAGGTTTTGTGTTCAAACTGAGTTAGATAATTCCATTTAATTAAGGCTAATAAATATGTCATTCAACATTCTTATCAGAAAATTAAATGCAGCAACCTATATGTATAGATTTATTACATACATAGTGATCTATATATTACACATACATCATATTACCTTTAGTAAATTGAGATATTTATGTCTGAGGAGTGGGGGAAATATTGAAAAGTTCAGAAGTTGTATTTGAGGACAGGAAATGTGCAGAATGAATCCCTGAGTATCCAAATGTGCTATTGACCTGTGCCGTCATAAAGTTGCACCTTTAATGACAAACTTTTTTATAGTTGTTATCACTCTTGAAAGTCAGTGAAATACTAGGGATTTATTCATTTGTCATCCAGGTATCAAGTTAAATGAAACTAGCTATAATTGTAGCTGGTCACTTTAGATGGAATAGGATGCTTGAACTACCACTTACTTTAACTATATTTTTGTTTGTGCTTTTATTTTATCTGTAAAAAAGCAGAGTAAAAAAGCAGAGGATCTTTACCAACTGTGAGTAACCAGTATGAGAGAAACTGTACACACTCCATTCAGTGGCATAGAACTATGAATAACTCCTGATTTGGGAGCCCCAGGGATCACAGGCAGAGTGCACTTCTTATTTTTGTTCATTATCTTCTTTGTAATAATAATATTTCTCTGTAAAAGTGTACTTACATAGAATTAGGAAAAACTCTATAGGTAATATAGCAGGACCATTTAAGGCCATTTGTCTGATGAATACATCTTGGTGAAGCTTGGGATTTGAACCCTAAAAATCATGACAGAGCAGGCTGAGTGCTTTCATTAAACAGCTACTTGCACCAAATGGAAAGTGAATATGTCTTATGTGTAACAAATGGCTTGCTAACAGCGTGCTAATGCTGGTATAGAATGATACACCTGCAATTTTGTTATTATATAGGCATATAGCTTTTCCTACTTGTACTATAATGCAAAAATTATATAATAGATATAGTATTTCCTGACCACAACACTGCTTCGTTCAGTTTAGAAATTTATATAGAGAACTTATAATTCTGAAAACCACCAAACACAGAAATGAATAGTATACGCTGAATACCTTTTAACAAACATGCATCAATAAGAATTTGTATGTATGTATGTATGCGTATATATGTATGTGTGTGTGTGTATATATATATATATATATATATATATTTACAATTTAAATTGTCAGATTTTCATAGGTTATCACCAGTGGTATCAAACCAATATAATCTTTAGGTATAATATAGCCGTGCATATGAATGGAAATATAATGCTCTGTGTTGTGTATGCCTTTAAATAAATTATTGATGTTGCTAACTGTGTGAAATGTGTAAAGGTACGGGTAGTTGTGACAGAATTGTTTAATGGACTTCTGATAAGTGATTGTGTGATGTGTATAGTACAATGCTGCACCATGACTTAAAAGTAAGCTACTTAATGTAATATAAAATATGAATTATATTTTGTTGCTGATATAAATTTGTTAACTTATAATGCTGTCTTGTATTTAATCTGACTCTCATTTTGCATGCTAATTGGTTGTCATATCAACTGTTTTCCACTTATTCATCTTTTCTACAGAACACTTATATTAGTAATATACAAGTTTATAAACGAATCTTAAGACATGTTTAAACACCCATCAGTAATCCTTGTATGTGCCTTAATGGAGAATATAATAGTATTTATGTTGGTTTTATATGGAGAAATGTTTTCATCATAACTGATTATTGAGTTTAGATGAAAGTAACTAAAGGTCTAATGCATTACCATTTTGTTGCTCTCCAGTGAGTTTAAGGCAAAATAAATGACATGCAATGGTATGCAGTGACCAATGTACTGCGTTATGTTGAAATTGATCAGTCTGTGATATTCCACACCTGAGGTACTTGCAAGTTGCAGTTCTATACCAACTTTAATAACTTGTATATAACTTCTAAGCAAATTTGATTAGTGACTTGGAAATGCACATAAATAATTGGTTTTTATATAGACCATTAAAGATTATTTGGAATATACTTATTATCGGTGTTTTTAATTGGTTTTGCTGTTCATCGACGTTGGTGAGTGTTCAGCCATCAGGTAGACTAATTGCTTTGATTACCTGAGAATCATGTTACTCAAACGTGAATTCAGCAGCTGCTAACTCTGATCTGTATTAATGAAGTAAACACTGATCAGGTGCCACCCCTAGTAGTTTGTTTATCAGCTGGTCATTAGGCAATTGATTCCTTCAGCAGCTCTGTGTTAATTACATTTCGCCACTAGTTTGTTGATGCTGCAGTAGCTCTGTTAATTAGTTCATCTTTTGGTTTAGTTGACTTCTCTGGTGGTTTGGTTTTGTTGTTCGGGGAGAATCCCCAGGCTGTCGCTTAATCAGCACAGCCTCTATGTTGGAGTGGTTGAGAAACCTCCTCCCCCACCACTCACAGGGGAGCAGTACGGAAAGATGGAGCCGAAATACCCTGAGGGTGGTCACTGCCAGAGTGTTTTACGTCCTCAGGGGGTTATTAACGTCCCCCTTTATTTTAAATAATTCAGTGGAGACAGCAGCGCCATTTAACGTGGTCAGCCACCCACGATGTAGTGAGCCGAGAAATTAATCCCTGGAAAAGTTTCGACCTCTTACGGGGTTCGAACCTGCGACCGTTGGCACCAAGTGCCAGTTGCTTAACCGCTAGGCTATCGGAGCTCACTACTTCTCTGGTAAATATGTTAATTGGTTATGTACATCAGCATGCAGCTTCCTTATCTTGTTCTAGTAATAATATTAAGGGGATCGTATGACTTATAGGTATTTATACTTTCATGTTGTGATCATAAGTGATGGAATGAAACAAACAATTCCTATTACCAAATACCAGCTTATTTGACACTACTAAATTGTCTTCATGTAGTATAAAATTGGTGTCTGACAGGAAGACCAGCTACAAACTACAAAGCCACATATGTGAATCACTCATCAAGAAGAATTTGGAATTATAGCAACAAAAACTCAATCTAAATAATTAACCCTAGCATGACCTTACCGAAAATACTAGTTATCAATATTTAAGTAATTGAATGTTCCATGCAGATATATAACTGAAATTGTCAATGTTGGTGTGCCTGAACCAACTGGGGGTTTGATTATTATTACTTCCATTACCTGTGGGTATATGTACCTAGCATATTTAATTGACTGTGATTGTTTACTTGATTGTTGACATGTATGCCTACAAGGTAATGATTTTAATACATCTCATTGTTCACTATAAACCTAAATCTATCGCAGAAAGTGGGAAATATATGTATTAGCCTTCACACCAGTAATCTATTTATCAGAATATCCATTGTCAACTCTCTCTCTCTCTCTCTCTGTCTGTCTCTGTGTGTGTGTGTGTGTGTGACTGAAATGAGTGATTTGAGAAAGTAAGTCAGTGTGTGATTGGGTGAATGGTTCCTAAATTGTCACTCGGCTCCCACCTGAAACATATGATTGAAGGGCTATTCCTTGAGAAAACTAACTCATCGGACCAAAATATTATACTGAAGCTTGAAAACCCTACTTATCACATTCAGCCTGTTAAGTCTAGTTTTATGTGCTACCAGCATTTTTTTTAATTAGGAAAATTAATAATGCTTCACTTTTATCCAAGCCAGTTCTTCTTGACTAAATTGATATTGTTATCTGGCTTACAAAAGCAAAACCGGTGGCTTACAGAAGACATTATTCCAAGTGATTGATTACTTACATTAGCCATATAGAGCCTAAACCCAGAATAACAAATTTACATAGTTTGGAATAAGGTTTAAGCTTGCACTGTATTGCTTTATTTAGAAATGATTAAGCAAGAAGAGAAATTATAAACCAACAGCTATATATAGTTTTACACGAATGTGAGTTGGGGGCAGGCTTTATTGTTAGGGAGTTCAAATAGCCAATTTGTTGCCATAGGACTAAAGAGTCACTCCCCACACTCCCAAGAATCCACTAATGCATATCCATCATATCATCCAAACATTAATTAACAAAAGACAACAGTAGATTGTGAGCTGTTGTTTAACAGCCACACTGCTACAAGATGGCAACATTGAATGGTGGAAAAGACCAAACTGTATCTGCTGGATAAGTTAATTTTCCAACATATTCTGTCTAATAACGTATTCACATATATAACTGAATATTCTTAATTTTTTCATAAAGCAGCATTGTCACCATGAATGTGTTACAAGGGGTAAGTGAAAAAGAGGGGAAGGGCAGCATACACAAATAAGAATGTTACAATCAAACAACCTGTTAGTAGTAGAAGAGGGTCGAAATATCCCCCCCACCCACACACACACACACACACACACCCACACACACACAAAAGAATCACTGCGTGTTCTTATCAGGAAGCAGCAACTATGTATTGGTTTGAACACTGTGCTGCAAACCTCCAGGATATGTTTCAGTTTCAATCAACTCCAGGTACTTGTGTTTATTAGATCTTACCATTATGGTTGCCCCATGTCTATCCCATGGCTAAAAACGACTAACTCACTAAATCAGTTCTCCAAAGTATCAGATGGCATAACTTCTCTGCGACTGTTATACTGATGATACTCAAGTGTAGAAGCCAGAAAACAACTAAGATGAGATACAGTATGTAAATGACGTCTCTTGGGTGAACCGCAACATGCTAAAGTAGATTTAAAAAGAACCATTTTTTTGGTATTTTCACCAAAACAAAAAAAAAGGTATTTGAAGCAGTATATACGTGTGTATAAGACGAGGTTTTGATCCTTGAAAAAATTAGTTTTTTCTCTACTACAGTTATACCCTAGTATGTTATAATACCACATCGGATATAACACGGGACCCCGATTTGTGGAATCCACAACAGAGCATTTGACGCGAAATGGCATGAAATCCGCCACTGACCGATACAAATTTTCGAAATAATTTGAACGCGTTTTCACAGTTTGTAATACACACGTAAAAACATAGCCAACGACCACAACTTACTCACAAGTAGATTTATTGATCACAAACTTAATTATACACCACCTTGGCTCAATCAGCTTAACAAACAGCTCAATCACAACCCTCATTTATTGTATGACTTAATCCACTAAATAAGTTTGACTCTCTTTGTTAATTCACAGCTATTGCGTATATTTTATTTATTGCAATTAGGGTAATATTTTGTGTATAAAATACCTTTGTTTTGATCATATTGTATCAGTTGCTACCTTCATCTGAAAAACATGCACTATTTCCGATGGATGAATATCACCAATCTCACATGACTGTTACTTTTTGCCAAATTTTGCAGAACCATTTTATTTTCCATACAAACACTTATGCGGTTGACATCATTATAACTGGGGCCTATTGTAGTCACATATACACGAGTCAGCCGGAACAAAGCCACCAGTGACCTCCGGCAGCCTAGCGGTTAAGCACTCCGCACTTGGTACTAACGGTCGCAAGTTCGAACCCCGTAAGAGGTCGAAATTTTTCCAGGGATTAATTTCTCGGCTCACTACATCGTGGGTGGTTGACCACCTTAAATGGCACTGCCGTCTCCACTGAATTATTTAAAATAAAGGGGGACGTTAAAAACCCCCTGAGGACGTAAAACACTCTGGCAGTGACCATCCTCGGGGTATTTCGGCTCCATCTTTCCGTACTGCTCCCCTGTGAGTGGTGGGGGAGGAGATCCTCAACCACTCCAACATAGAGGCTGTGCTGATTAAGCGACAGCCTGGGGATTCTCCCCGAACAACAAAACCAACAAAGCCACCGTGTCTGACGAGCGATAATAGGTACAATTTGTTTTTATCTTTCATTTTGATCAACTAATGTTTCTACTAAACAGTTCAATTTAATTCGCAGTTATCAGCTATAGTTTTGTATTTTAATTTGTTTCATTTGATTTTTTTTAAACATAAAGCTGTGAATACCCGCAATAATTAACAATTTCAACTTGATTAGCTGTTTTCGTAGTTAGTTTTATTTATAACGAAGTGGTCAGGTATCCGAGCATCGGAACCTTGTATCCCAGCATTATAGGTCCGACCACTCAGTGGGCATGCCCATATTATTCCTCGTTGGCTATTACTTCCGCTCAAATATGGCGGCCGAACACGTAGTAGTTACATTTGGGTTGAAATTAGAAGATGCCTTTAATAGTTTTGAAGGGGTACAAACGAAAATCAAAGAAATGGAAGATAGAACAGCCGTGCGGCTTTACAAATAATCAGGGTTCCCACGTGTTATAGAAAAACTGGAAAATAACAAATTCGTTTTCCAGGTCTTGGAAATGTCCTTGAATTTTACAAAATCTCCTGGAAAAAATACTGCCTTTGAAAAAAAACCTGACTAAATAGTATACCTGCAGAAAATAACATTTCCTTGGCTATGGGAACCATGAAATACTGCATTTTTTATAAATGTCAGACTTTCTTTTTAATCTGATTATAATGCATATTAATAGTAAATAGACTTAATCTCATAACTTTATTAAACACTAGTAGCAGTAATTACAACTAAGCTCCCGTCAGTGAAACTGATGCGAGCAGATGAAAAACTAAAAACAATCATGAAATAGCTCAGATTTATAATAACATTGATGAACATATTTCCGATGCTGAATGTTCGGATCTTTATTACCAACAAACACGATTCCGATGCTCGACTTGCGTCAGAGCACCGGAAACATCCAAACTTGGCGCACGCGCATAGAGTGCTCGGGCCTTTATCATCAGCGAACACGATTCTGATGCTCTGATGTTTGTTTGTTTGTGTAGTTTGGGGATTTACCCCCAGGCTGTCGCTTACTGAGCACAGCCTCTGGAAGTAGAATAAATCAAAGAGATATTTTATATGATAACTGATTTTAGTGGAAGATGTATGGATATTTCTTAAGGATACATAACAACAGCCTATTTATAAATATCGCT
Source organism: Paralvinella palmiformis (assembly GCA_025642065.1). Taxonomy (NCBI): domain Eukaryota; kingdom Metazoa; phylum Annelida; class Polychaeta; order Terebellida; family Alvinellidae; genus Paralvinella; species Paralvinella palmiformis. Next base: position 697,792 of record JAODUP010000039.1, read on the forward strand.
GATTTCTTCAATGTTTTTGTCTTATATTCAAGTTAGTCGATTTCCTGCAGCATTGACCGATATAATTACCGCAGCTTGAATACCGGTCTCTGGTGCTCAGAACAGGGCCACACATTGGCTATAATTATAATTATGTATGATATACGAGATTGACTTATACACAAGCATATACTGAAAGAATTTATACACAAGGCTTAAAAATGTTCACATTAGAATGATTAGTTGATGCCATTATTGATGGTTGAAATCATTTCACGATCACAAGATCCACAGTAATATCTCGTGTTTTTGCCCAAGATTGTGAGCCACACCTTTCTTTATGTCTTCAGTCTGAGTCATTAAAGCAGCTTTTGTTGATTAGGGCATGATATAAAAATATTATTATTATATAATGTAAGCACACACAGTAAAACTAAATTGGAGAAGTGTAATATTTTGACAGATAACTTATTGTGTTATTCATCAACTGAATTAACATTGATTTAAACAAATTAACTGACATTTTGAATTCCGTTTTTTTTTCATTTCTCATCAGATTGGTTCAAATGTGGCCATTTGTTTAAAAAGCCAGCCACGTGTACAACATAAAACACTCCGTCCATGTTACTGATCTTCCTGTGTTAGTAGCCTTTGTGCATTATAGCATATGGGTACATAAGTTCAAATGAAGAAATGAATTTTATAAGTATGTATGTATATATAATTATATATATATATAGAAATAATGATCTATTCTGATGTAAATGTATGTTGACACCTCCACAGCATAATGTGTAGCCTATATTTGTCATAAATATTTCTATATTGACATACCGAAAGTGCTATCACTGGAAGTATTTATTTTTTTCCAAACAAAAAGAATGTCTGTCTAAATTAAATAAAATTATTCATGACCAACAGTTATAATATTAATGGTAGATAAGACAACTAGGGGTTTAAGCTACTTACCCCTGTAAATACACAACCACAAGTATTACAATTAGACCAAAATTTAATCTATATATTGGTCATTAAGTATTTTGCCACTAAGATCAAGATATGGTAACCAGTATCCTGTCTGTGGAAGTGAATAGATAACATTTATATATTGGCGTTGTGCCTCTTGTGTCAGCACACTAGACAGTCAAAGATTTGATTTAATATTGTCACAGACAGACTAGGCAATCATTTGGTAAAGGTTTTTTTTCTTCAGGTTAGAGCAGGACTATTATTAGTTGTTTGAGTAACTGAGATGTAGCTGGGTGGATACTACTGCAAAACCATGGACCAGTTTAGAAAGGGTTAAGTTTACTACATTACTGGACAGGTGTTAATAGAAAGTGTTTCACCTTTTATTCCATGTCAATTCATTATCTTGACATATTTAGCCTACTATGTGCACATAAATGGCCATAAAATAGCAGAATTAAAGTTACATTTAAACATGTAAATATGAATCATAAATACTTGTAACCTTGTTATGTAATATTGGTAAAGTATCTGATATAGTTATTTAAAATGTCATAACAAATTAAACTTGCATATTAACGGACCCATTGAGGTATAAGAGAACCATACCCAGTTAACTAGAAATCATTGATATTTCCACCTAAGTAGCTTATTAGTTATCATGCAATATTGCTTGTGTGTCAATGGTTGTTTCATGGGGTGTTTTGATGTTGTATTCTAACACCCTGTGTATATCAATAATATTTGGGGTAGAAACCTGACTGGCACATATTGGGCACAGCCAGGTTAGAAAATATAGTATTTGTTCACTGCTTATTATGTGACAACTGATGTATAAAAATTGTTTTGTTAATATATTGCATTGCAGACAGGCAGATTATGTGATCCCATTGTTTCTTGTATATGTGTTTGATCAATCAATAAAGAGCTGTAGTGTGATCATCTTATTTTTTCAAGGAATAATCCCTCGGCCATATGTCCAACATCGAGTCTAGGGTAATACAAATAGTAACTCACTGACTCAGTGATATACAGAAAGTCTTTAGATAAGCTTCTGGTTGGGTTAAAGATATTCAGAACATTATATTATTAAGTTGATTACTTTTTCACTCACATTTAGTCTAGCCATGTCATTATTCACGTAGATCTTTGTGTCTTGATTACTGGAAATCGCATCGGTTTGGCATCTGCTGAATCTTTAGAGCAACTGATAAAAATATCGTGAGGCATTTTTCCATATTATGTCAAGTTGTATCTTCATCACTGTGATCATTATTATTGTAGGTGATAGCCTTTATATAAGAATTTAGCTTCAGAGTTGATTAATAAAAAAAACCATGGCATATTACTACTACTACCATGGCTGAGATTGACAGGCATTTTAATTATTGTGACAAAATAACGATAATTGAATTGATTAACAGTTCAATCATATTAACTTCTTAAAGACTTTAATAAAAAATGTTTGAGACTCGCCTTAATTAATTATATAAGTGATAGGAATTAAAAGTAACGTTGATGCAGTGTTGCAGAATTGTGTAGCCATGAATAATGTGCAGACATTCATACAGTGATGTAGTCTACTCATATAATACAGTTCTCTCTAATACAATATGTTGTGATGTAAAACGTAAATGCCAAACAATGAGAACGGCATATAAAACATGATTCAATAATTTTTGAATGTATGTTACATCTTGATATTGATTTCCTGCACTTTTAATTTTCTTGTTTTAACTGAGATATTTGTATACTCTATAATAGTATATACTCCCTTATGCACACCCTTAAGCTCTAGACTAGTTTATCACACGTCATTAGTCACTTCTGTCAGCCGCTCATTTACAACTAAGTGGACTGAGACTTGTAGACGGAGAAAGGTTTTCTCCACAGATCCTATTACAGTATTGAGGATACTTCACACAAAAAAACTGTCGTTTGTGATCAGGGTGTTAGAACTGATCGTATCAAGAACGAGCTATTTGAAACAGATGTTATAAGTAGGTGTGACCTGTTCTCAACTGGTTTGCATTCAGATTGAGGATAAATTATTTATCTGTCGTTGAAACCGCAGAATAGGGGATAATATTTATTAATTCAATACCTCAGACAGTGTGCCACTATTTTTTTACTGTAACTCTATATTTTAGATAATGTTTAAGCCAAGACAGTGCTATGTGTTTTTTGTTCAGTTTCGGATCACATGTACACGAGAGTGGTTGCCCCATAGCACATATGGCCGAAAAATTTATATAATGTCCAGTTCGTTTGAATTGTTCGTATCATGCGATAAATATTTCAGATTATTTTACATCCAAGTGAATAATTGAAATTGAGAAACGAGATGCGCTACCTGTAATTATTGATTTGATAGATTTTATGGATAATAATTATTAACTTATCTGTTATAATAATTACAATAATTATTTATATATCTAAATGAATCAGCGGCGGTTTCGACCAAGGTTAACAATTTTCCATACAAAGAAATGTGCGTGCGCGCAGAAGCGAGCAGGCAGCCTATAGCTCTTGGTTGGTATGCCTTACGTATTTTACTGAATGAACCCAGTCTTCACAAGGCAATATCAGAGAGCTTATGTATGTTTGGCAATATCCTATATGTACGAAATTATAGAAACGGTACTTTTGAAGTTTTGATAGACATTTGATTTCCGATTTAACACTATACTAATTAAATTTGACTGTTGTGTGTGTACGTGCAAGTGCGAGCACATGCGCACGCACACTCATACACATGGCGGAATTCACGCGTAATACATAATACAGAAATTCTATATCCGATAATGTCAACGAGCTACTGAATCTTTCCGCCTACCAATGGCTAAAATCAATTGTTCGTGGACTGTAAGACATGGCTGACGTCCATTTATTGATTAGTTGTTGTTTTTCAGCACTGATGATGGTCTTTGCTTACAGAAAGGCTTATATAAGCTTGGGAGATGGAAATTGTCCGTGTCCGCTGCTTTATAGGCATCTCTAACCAATAAACTGACCAGAGAATGGTCGGTATTTGTGGTCAGAGGTTGAAGCTAATAGATCTCTGGTAATCCACATTTTACAGCATCTGATCTGTATTTCTTAGTGTTATTTTACACCACCAACTTCTACCATTTCTTGGTAGCTGACCACTTTTATTTCTTCCATTTGTGCCAATGAGCCCAAAAGAAAGCGGATATTTGTCGCTGGTATGTAATATATCGTTAGATACTAATAAATGCCTCGTTGTGCTGATTGTGGTGTGGGTTTTATTTTCCCATTGGCCGCCCCTGGTAATGACAGCTTATTGGACAATCTGCTCACATTCATTTCTTTTTCTGTGTAACCACCGTTTGATTACCCATTTGTGGGCCATTTGGGTTTCATTTTGATCACGCCGCCGCCCACTTAGCTGGTTAGCCAACACTATCGGTCTTGGTAGTTGTCCGTTAGTCCGGATGCCGTACGCCAGCCAGTGAAGTGTCATATCCTGCCACAGGTCTCCCATGGACATCATTAAACCATGACATATCGTGGCACCGTACAGTGATGATAGATTACATCAACCAATCGCCGGCTGGCTCTTCATTTCATAACGGATTGCTATAAAATATTATATACAACTATAAAATATTATATAATTATGGCATTCATGTTTAATAATTAAATACTATGTTAGTCATCAGTGAATGTTCTGGATCATATACCATATATAATTTCCCAATGATGTTTTCACTCTCTGTTATCACCCTTGTGACACCCTACAAATATATTCATCCATGTTAATCAATATGTATTTAAAATTAACAATTTGAGAAATAATTCTTTACAATTTCACATTTATCAAATGAAGTGCTTTATAAATTTATTCTTTAAAAAGGAGATGTATTTCTTGTTACCAGTTATCTAGTTTTGTAGCAAACCAGTTGATTAAGTTTTCAAATAATATGATACATTGTGTTTCTGATGAGTAAAAATATTGAGCCTGTAACCATGGCATGAACCCTTTAAACATTGTCTGGTGGATAATTATGATATGAACCTTTGTGGGTAAAGATGTTGTACTGGTCATTTGAAGTTAATTTGACGTAGTTTTGCACATAAATCCATAATCTATTGTTTATATTTTCACCGCCTCTATGGCCTAGTGGTTAAGATCGTGGGACTTTATTATTCATGGTCATGCTGTGCAGGAGGTCGGAGGTTCGACTCCCAACTGTAACACTATAGCAATAGGAGTTTTTTTCTTCAGAAAACTGGCAAGGTTTTCTCTGTCGAATATACCATCTATTGTAAATTGTAAATCTATTTAGAATTAGTCCATTTGGTAAAGAAATAAATTAAAGACCATATGTGTTTCCCTTATTTGAGGTAGCTAATCCATGTAAAATAACTGGCATTTCGGCCCTTGATATTATTATTATTACGTGAACTGACAGTGTTATGACATCTATCACAAACTATATTTTATGTTCTAAATTCTAAATTTATTTAGAGTTAGTCCACCTGGTGAAGCAGTAAATTACAGACCATAAGGGTTGCTTCTCTCCCTCATTCGAGCTTTTAAGCTAAGCCACATAAAATAACTGCCATTTCGGCCATTGTTATTATTATTATTATGTGAAGACATCTATGACATCTATTGTGAAGACATCTATGACATCTATTGAAAACTATGTTTAGTATTACTTGTTGTATTTGTAAACAGTGTCATGTTTCTTGATAACTGATAGATGTGACAGCAGTAAATATTGATTTTTATCAGTCACCAGAGGTCTAAAGAGTTTGATCTTACAAAAGCTATACAGTTATGGACCAGTAAAGTAGCCTGATTAGACCTACCACTGGATCTTCCATCATCTATAATGGCCTCCAGGGATGACAAAATCTGATCATTTAATACTGCTCATATATGTGTTAATTTATATTGTTACCAAAATAATTAAAATTATTACAGTAAACTAGTTATTTTGGATGGTTAATATTCTGGACAGCTAAAACTAATTGCTCCTATAACTCAAAGTTTGTCTGTTCTACTATATTGATTAGCTTTTACACCCTGCTGATTTCTTATTTACAGTGTTCCCACACATCCTGGAAAATAACAAATTCATTTTCCAGGAAATAAATTCACTTAGAACGAAAACCTCTGAATAAATATCATGCCTGTAGAAGAAAACTACTGTTACATAGTCTTGATATCCCATGTTTGTTAAATTTAAATAAAAGTTGGTGGATCAAACAGCTAGAAGAGGTGAGGAGGAAGCTGTACCATGAAATGTAAATAAGTGATCATGCATTGAATAAATAATATAATATGCTTTTTCACAAGTAACTTCATTTGTTACATTTAAATCTTGTATACTTTATCCTAGTAAATGGTAATTCTGTCCTGGGAAATATAATTTCCTTGGCTGTGAGAACCACGATTTAGGTACTAAATGGTGGAAGATTTCTAAATCACTTGCCAAGCCAGATAGATTTCAGTTTCATTGATTATGTTTTTAATTTATTAAAAGAGAAGATAAAAGAAATCATTGATTTCAAGAATTCTGCCTTATATTTATTGCAAAATAAACCTCATCATTATTGGATGTATCAGATATAAAAAAGCATGCTACTAGATTGACTTTTACAACATCTGTGATGTGATCTGCTTTATATTCACCTGACAAAGGTTTGACTTCATTAATGTCACTGGTAAGTGGTGCTAAGATAGTGCAAAACTGGGGAGTGTCATGACTTGTATGAGAAATGTGACATTAGTGGCAGTTGATAATGGAATGTTGAAAACATAAGCATAATCTTATCACTGGAGACGATACGGTTTAAAAAACAGGAAATACATCTCCTTGACTGGTGGAGATGTGACGTCTATGTCTGTGTGTTATAATCCTTAATGTCCAGCAAATGCACACTAATAACTCATCTGACCAGATCTCACTCAACCCTTTAAGATGGTCTCTGTCATAAATACATTCTATAGTGTGATTCAGGTAAGTTGTCATGAGGTCCTTTACTCCTGTGCTCTTTTCTCACTTTAACGCTAACGCAGGTAAATATGTTATACTATAATGCATACTGATGCTAAAACACATCCTGTAAAAACTAAATTAAGTCTACTAGACTTGTATTATATAGGTATTTTAATGTTGCTGTATTATGGCCACTTGTGAGCATACAGTAGCCTACATGAGCTGGGCAACGTCCAAAGATGATGAAGCAATGTGAAGTACCAGTTAAGCCACCCCCCCCTAAGTATCATGATATATAATGACACCGAACCACTCATTTTAAACGACCTTTCTATGATAGTGTATTGTGTTACAAACATCTAACCCTAGTTTCAAATTCTAGTGTTTCCTTGATGTTTCCCTGATGAGTCAACCCTCAGTCATATTACCTAAATGTAGCCAATGTCAAAGTTAAAAAAACCTCATTATATGATCAGTAGTTCTTTTGTTACTGTTCGGTGTGGTCTTTGTCTGTGATTATCACCTGTAGTTTAGGACTGTCCCTTCATAAAATAAATCATAAGTGACTCTCAAATCTAACTATAGTGTAATAATATAATTCATATGGTGATTCTGTATGATTGTGTGTACTCATTTAATTCAGATTTTAATATGTTTGGCAAAAGACTGGGTATATATTTTATGCACTATGAAAGATGGGAGACCCAGGAACAAAAGCAACAAAATCGTCCATCCCTCCTTTTGTGATGAACTTTAAGCAGTGTGAAAGTTGTCTTACTGAAATTAAACATTTTCATTTCCTGAAGTTATAGCCATAGTGAGGAAAATGAGTATGAAATGATCATGTGTCTTATCATTATATTAGGAAATTTTTCGATATCATTTGAAATGGTTCTTGACTGAGGTGGTAAGTGCCAAATGTCATGACGACAGTTAATTGAAAAGTCTGTGAACCAAGATATCTCGTCACCAAATACTGCACAATTTTAGGAATGAATCAATGCATTGTCAAGATAGACAACGTTGATGATGATGTTCATTTATGGTGTACATAAGCTATCTATTACCAAGAAAAACAGATTATAAGCTTCCAGAATGATTTTTAACAATCAAATAATGGTTTTGTTACAGATATTATATCAACCAGTTCACAGTTAATCTTCCATTTATTTACCAGGAAATCTTTATACAGAAAGATCACCTGTATCACAGGGCCGGAAAAATCGTTTTTTTCCTGCTGCGTATCTATACTTATAACAAAGCCTATTTATAACAAGAAGTGTTACTTTGCGTTTTAAGATGGGACGCCATTTTGAATTCATGGGGCGTCAGGGCCCTAGCGACCGGAGGTAGATTGTCACGGACAGTTCCCTTCGTTAACATGGCGCCTAATGGCAATGATTCATTCTGCGCCGCTTTCGGCTGCAGTAACAGAAAAAGTATGTACAAATAAAGACATCCCGAAAGGAAATGAAAGCTAGTGTAAAAGTTTGATATGATCTGGCTTAAAAAAAATAAAGGATATTTAAAAAATAAGCATAACAATTTGAAGTAGACACGCCCCTACTTGACATGACCCAAGCAGTAGGCCCAAGCAGGATCTATCTAGATCTATATTTGTTTCAGACAAAATCTGATTAAATTTTATTGAACAATATCAACCTATTAATCACAAAATGGATATGTAAGATATACATAAGCTTACAGTTACATGTACTGGAGCCACTGAAGATGTTATGGGCGGGAGGTATATTTTACTTTATTATTGTTAATAATATAATTTCTATAAATCTAAAATTACATTACTATAATCAGATAATTTTTCCCTAATTACAATAATTATAAATAGCTGAGTATTTACATGATCACCTGCATCCATATTTATTTTTAAACGTAAGCAATTGGTACTTATTGATATATATAGACTTCTATTAATTGTTGTCATTCAGATATATGATGAGGAAAGATTTAAATTACTTGCATACTAATTGTAGAATATATGATATGCATTTCACTGAAAAGGAATTCATGAACCAGACAACTTATCTAGAATGCTATTCCAACTATTTTTGATATACCAAATCCACTGCATGCATCCACTGGAATCAAAGAGGAAGGTATTAACAGATAGGAGACCTATACAGGAGACGGGGCCAGCTGTGATGGTAATTAATATTTATAAATATTAATGGTGAAAATTGGTATTATAAAATTAATTAAATAAGAAACAAGGCACCAAACCCATTAAATTTTGTCAGCTCATTTCATATCTTAATACAAAAAAAGGATTACCAGCACCTGAATTAGTACTTGAATGTTCAGCTCATGTGCTTTAATTGGTATACTTCTCTTCATAACTTAAATGCATATCAAATCAAATTCTTTAAACAACTTGAAAAAAGGAAAACATGTGTTTACACATTGTGTATGCACTTGGTTCAAGTCATTATTTTACAAGGTATTCTGTTTCAGTCCTTGAAGTTCTATGATGATGAGATACCATGTAAACAGGCCAATCTCTTGGTTACAGATTTACTGGTGTTATCTGTTACAGTAGTCAATGCATGTTCTATTACATCTCTGGGTATAGTCTGTCTAATTTTAAACAGTTCACTGATCTGGACTAAATGTCATATTTTTGTAGTAGTGGTTGTTTAGAGCTGGAAGCAATTTGGGTTATTTTGTCCATTTGATAACAAATGACTGATTGTAACTATAGATGAACCCGTGGCACAAGAGATTTGATGCCGCTTATTGTATGAAAGTACTAATTTCTCTATCTCTAACATGTTAACGCAAACATAAACATTGTTAATATTCCATGTATATTCTTTGTTCTCAGCTGGGCAGGCCTATATTGCATGGTCTATATTATTGAGGTGTAGACTTTAAATGAACTTATAATTTTTTTTAAAGTTAATATATGATAAACGGACATGATGAATATATGGTGAATTGTGTTACGGTTGCGTTATAATAGCTGTATATCATTATATGTCTATATCCAAATAAATAGAAATGTATGGGCTATGATAAACTGACACGATGAAAGTATGTTTGTATGCATTTACCTCATATATACCTAACTGGTTTCATTAAAAAAAACTACGCCTTCCACACACAAAGCTCTGAAATAACCTAAACCATGTTCAATTATTTTCTGATCAGCTGTCAAGTGATCGCAAATTGTAGGCTATGAATTAATTAAGTGACTGGGCTGCGAAATCACTTAATTATTTATTTACAGTTTCAGAGCTGCGTTTCCTTCAATATGTGTGCACAATTAAAGTGTTTATTAATAAAAGAGTATGTGATCATGTAACATATAGTACTAGTATTGGCAATTCATTTCAACCATCGCACACATGTACACGATTACATGTAGACAACCAGAGAGCTTTTGTTTATCTGAGAAATACCTCCGGTGGCCTAGCGGTTAAGCACCCGGCACTTGGTGCCAACGGTCACAGGTTCGAACCCCGTAAGAGGTCGAAACTTTTCCAGGGATTAATTTCTCGGCTCACTACATCGTGGGTGGTTGACCACGTTAAATGGCGCTGCCGTCTCCACTGAATTATTTAAAATAAAGGGGACGTTAAAAACCCCCTGAGGACGTAAAACACTCTGGCAGTGACCACCCTCAGGGTATTTCGGCTCCATCTTTCCGTACTGCTCCCCAGTGAGTGGTGGGGGGGGGGGAGTTTCTCAACCACTCCAACATAGAGGCTGTGCTGATTAAGCGACAGCCTGGGGATTCTCACCGAACAATAAAGCAAACAAACAACATAATCTGCGATGCAAAGCTGGCTGCTAGTGCCGGCTACGCCTAATTAAGCCGAGATTCCACATACGCGGTATGTGTATGCTATATTGCGGTATCCATGTGTTTCGGACACCCCTCGTACCTTCTTATTTATTTTTCTTTTGGAAAGCCTGCTGGACACTCGAATCGGACGGTTGAATAAAAAAAATTACCACCGGAACCAAAAACTTCTGGATTCAAGCGTCCGTTTTGTCACATACGCATATAGAATCACTCTCGTACGTTTACATGTTTTCCATTTTTTGTCGGACACCCCTCTCACTTGTGAGCTATTTTTCTTGGGAAAGCCTGCCCGGATGGTTGAATCCAGAATGTTACGACCCGGGTCGTAAAAATGTACGTGTAACCGTCCGATTCGCATTCGCACCAATCGCTACATGGGGTGGTCCATTTTGTCCCATTCGGAAATCACATACGCAGTCGCGCATATGGAATCACGCTCATATGTTTACATGTTTTCCATTTTTGTCGGATTCGCATAACGCATGGACTCTACCAGGTATATGGAATCTCGATTTAGACAACACACCGCCTATTTAAATGGTGTCGCCGATTAAAAACTGTATTCATTGCAGTTTACTGGATACGCGTTCTTGGTAATTTGTCTTATCAAACACCTCTATTTGTCGATTTTTATTGCAAATACATGTTTATATGTAGGCAGGTGAGATATAGCATATTAAAAAATGATATTTTTGGATCAGATGAAAATTTGGTGGGCAAGTGAAAACATTTGGTGGGCAAGTGCATTTCCAATCTACTTGCCGGTCGTATTATTACAATATAGCCATCGGACACTTACAAGAAGCCAATTACCTTTTTGACCTTTTCGGAATTTGTAACATATTAATTAATTGCAGCATCATTACAGGTTTGATTTTGGGTGCAGCTAATGAATGTGGGTCAGTATAGATATTCTTTGTTTAATATGATCATCTCTGGACAGCTCTACTCTTTTATAAATTTTACACGTTTTGGCATATGTCAGAACATTCTTTTTATACTTCACAAAAAAATCTAATTAATCTAATCAGTCAATAATTACTTCACATGATCCATCACCCAGTCAGCGTTAAGCCTGTTTCTGGATTCATTTAGGCTAAACTATTTATTATAAAATCTTGGATGTTAGTTTGCTTATATATATACTAACATAGATATTGTGTATGAAATGTTATGTCTTTTGCGTATATATTGGTCTAGTTTTCTTTATACTATCATGAATTTAATAAAGCATCTGTGATTTGAGTTGATTCAACTGTTGCTTAGCCTTCAACCAGGTGCAGGCCACACCCAGAACTATTATTCCCAAGGGTATTGCCTAAAGAAACATCCCATAAATATACTTGGATTCGAACCCATAACCAGTAGGTTTGTAGTACATTGTTGTAATCACTGCACCATGGATTATGACGTTGAGAGACTACATCACTAAGACCTATAGTTCACATTTAAAACTCTTGGGAATAATTATCCACATTCTGTCTGTTAATATCATGTTTATATTGACTGTCAGGATACTATTTCTTTTGTTAAGCACAACGATGTTTATTTATTTATACATGGTCATGTTGACATTGTGACATTGTGAATTAATAAATGGCTGACGTGTGCGTTTTGTTTTGTTCATGTGCATTTTCAGTGGTTGCTTATTGAATAGATAAATATTGGTATAGTGTGTCAGTTGTGGTGATCCTTCTGGCAGATTTTTATTGTCTTCTGATTGGTGGGTCATGACTAATCATAATAACTGTGGTGAAATGTGTTTGCTATGTGCTATGTTATTGATCAAAATCAGGAATTGCCAAGTTGGTTTAGAGTTTGTCTATGTGATACCCCCCCCCCTCCTGCTCTCTCTCTCTATCTCTGTCTCTCTTCATCGATGTTGACTATGTGTGTGTGTGTGTGTAAATACGTTTGTGAAAATGAATATGACAGATGAACTTCATAACCACTCGTTGTCATTAAATGATGCAATTCTCATATATCACGATGTAACCAGAGGTAACCATTAATTGGTATAAGCCAAATATCTTTAAAGAGATGTTTGTTGCATGATTGAAGCAGCTTATTGCTAAAAGTTATGATTGATACATGTATATCATACTAATCTGGAGTTTATTTATGATAATCCGGTGAAATATGGTCTGAATTTTGCATATTGGTGTAACATGATGAATATAGTATTTATTAGTTTAAAATTGATTTAGATATGTCATACAAGATATAACTGAAATTGGTTATTATTGGATTGAGCAATTATTTCTGATGTGTTAGCTGTATTACAGAGACAGACATACTTACTCCACTATAAGTACATGATCGTGTACAAACACCGATGACACATACATAAATAAATATATATAAATACATTTACAAACACGGGGCTTTCCAATACCCCAGTGCTCAGGGCACTGTACTTAGAATCCTGCCCATATGTGTATTTGTGGGTTTATCAGCGCCGAGGTTTAAAACTTAACACTCACTGATCCATTCACATTTCCAAATACAGGATTACAGGTACAACATACATAAATCAGGATAGTCAGACTGACTGATTGGTACAGACAGAATAGTCCATCTAACCTTGCTGTGGAATGCCTAAGTGTGTAAAATTGAAATGCGCCCACAACAGGCACACACACAGGTTCTTCATTTCGCTGCTGGATCATTGTGCAGGTTAATTTGAAACTTTGAATCTGTAATGGAGTGGTGGAAAAGAATGTATTATATATTTACTAATTATTAGTATTTCACCATTAAAGGACTTTTATCGTCTTCATTGTCATAAAGCCATTGATTGGGTAATTGAATTAGCACAGATGTGTTAATCATTATATACATACTCCTAGCCCATTCCCACCACAATTGTGACAAGTAAATAATTAAAAAAACGCACGTCACCGATGTAAATGAAAATTAACCATTATAATCACATTATTTGAGCCACTCCCATGTCAGCATCATGGTGGCTGACACCTCAAGGTCACCATAACTTGTGCTACATCAATAATCCTGCGACCGGTTTGCTTTGTCTTCTGTCGGTTTAGATAATCTGGTCTCAGTAATGCGTGAAATAGCACAGAGCAGAGGAAAACCAGCCTAAAGTGTCTGGTGATGTCCTCCCTAGAAATAAACAGTGACTACGTATTAACCTTCACCTGGTTAATTGAAAAAGTAAACTGATTGAGTCACTTATGTCTTGACAAAGCTAATATATGTAGTTCTTTAAGAAGCTTCTAGCAGATCATCTCTCCATAATGTTGGTGCTCTGGCTGCGTTACATTATAGTGTGGAACCATGTGAATGGGTATACTTAGAAATGAGCTTATCCGGATGGAGGTGGCTTATTATATATTGCACTTGTTTGGTTGTTGTATTTTATATAAAAACTTTAATTGTATATAACATTCACTTTAGTAGTATGTGGCAATAGAATCATGTTTCCTATGTGCAGTTAAATCCAGTCTATTCTATGATATTTAAGGCTAGCTTTAGTCTATTTGTGATTAATAACGCTAAAACTGGAAGTTTTAAGTATGTAGTTTGTGTAAAAGACATTAGGTTCGTTTTTAAACTGTTAATATTTTAATAGCGTTCAAGAAAGATAAAGCAACTGAAAAATAGCTATAAATATGGCTGCTTTAACCCAGGTTTCGTGTAAAATTGGTTGGTTATCGTAAATGGTCGTACTTGGTCGTTTTTGGTTGTACGACGTAGTTAACGATCAAAAACCACCGACAACGAGATATTTTCATGTAGTATTTTACTACATAATTAAGCACTACATCGCAATTGGTCGTGCTAAGTCGTTTCAAGTAGTTTTTGGTCGTGCGACGTCGTAATATGTAGTAATATACAAGTAATATTTAGTCGTGAAAGGTATTATTTTGGTAATACGATATCGTAACAGGTTGTTAAGTCGTAACAAGTAGTTTTTGGTTGTATAACGTTGCAACAATTAATTTCATGCATATATATGTATGGTTTTCTTTTTTACTTGATGTTGTTTAAGTTACGTGGGAATCACCAACATATATAATATGTATTGCTCAACTACTAAGAAGCACATGATGTTTAACTTGATTGTTACTGATAAAATTAATTGTGTTCAATCTTCATAGCATAACAAAAAACCTGCCAATTGTGTGCAGTCGGTATCTTTTTAATCCTGATGACAGATGTGATCTAAGAAGTTAAAAGTGAAGACCAGATCCAGGCTAACTACAATAGGATACAGCCATGTTGTTATCAACCACTTGAAACCCATTTTTCATGACAATATATTTTGACCTGGATGGAAAGATGCTAACATTTTAATTCTGTTGACTAGTTTTTTCAAGATACCTTTGATCGTCATCATCTGACTCTTAAGTAAGTAGAATATAATTTTAAAATATATTTTGCCAAGTTTTCCCCCAACTACCGTGGTTACTCTTCTAGCAGAAGCGTCTATTTCCGTGGGGTCCAGCCAGGTCCGTTATGTATAGACTCGTAGTCTAAACGTACTGCAACTATTCTGCGCACGATTTTTACACGTATATAATAATAGTTAAGCTTAATATCCCGCCAAAAAAATCAACGCTTTAACAGTTATTTTAAATGTGTTCCTTATACTTATGCATGACTTATGCAACTAACGACACAACAATAATTCACCTTGTTTATAAACCCAATTTTGCAGTCTCCGTTCCTTTTTTTCCACGACCGGAAGTTTGAACCTATTTACCATCAAATCGACGGCCGTGTTCGGTCTAGTTTTCTTTTAAGTCAATGGGTATACTATATCATATAGTATACTGTTGTGAGGTATAGTATATGTTAATCGTTTTAATGGATATCTCGTTTAAATAATACACATTAATTAATAACTGGCTTGTTAGATACAATATTTTCAACCTTTTATTGCGGGTTATGGACTATTCGCCATTTATTGTTATTTGTCCTTAATAAAAGAGACTATTCGGCCTTGTTGTGTTATATAATTAAAATTACACACACACATACACATATATATATATATATATATATATATGGGTAACAGGTGAAAATCCAACTCCGGTCAAAACCCCCCTCACTCAAAACCCCTTCCGGTCAAAAACCCCCTTTGGAAAATAAGCCCGAGTTTCTTGTAACTTATTTTATAAGAAATAACAAGAAAATAGTCAAATAATTAATACCAAAGATATAAAGTATTGGAGTTTATGCTTGTGTATGATATTATTTAGTTGCGTAGAATTTCATACATTCATTAGATCACATTTATATCTACTATCTGAGGCAGTTGTCGATGCCTTTCAGGGTATCCTCCATTAATAGATCATACCTTAACCATATTTATACCACTCCATGTGATACTTGCTACATGTACTTGCTTTTGATGTTCACAATGAACTGTTCAATTATTGTTCATGGAATATGAGTAACTACACTGGAAGGTTCTCAATTACATTTATCAAGTCAGTAGGTATGATCATACAATTTATAAATATTACTAATTACTATCAGGCTCTTCAATTATGTTATTTCATTATTCACTGAAGGCTCCGCAATTACAATAATACCCCCAGTACCTGAGATCAAACAATTTAAACATAATTACTATCAAGTTCTTTCATTATATTAGTCAAACTTTTCACTGGGTCAGTTTAATAGATAATGATATTATATATCTACTATTATCATATTTTATATGCTTTATGTGGTTTGTATGTTTTATTGTATATATATATATATATATATATATATATATACATGTGTGTGTGTTTCTCCACTCTGTGGAGGTTGAACAAATTAAATATAGTATTCTATTATTTAAGGTTTCCCAATTACAGTAATTTCTTCACTAAAGATTTCAGTGACTCTAAGATTAAACGTTTTGATCATTTGACTATATATCGCAGAGGGTTTTGACTGAAGCAGTTTTCACCGGAGGTTTTCGTCTGGATTCGGTGTGTGTGTGAGAGAGAGTGTGTGTGTGTATCTCTCTCTCTGTGTGTGTGTGTGTGTGTGTGTGTGTGTGTGTGTGAAAATAGCATATATGTGGCCTGGTCAGTTCACATTGTTAATGTTGCATTACAACAACATTTACAAATAAAAAATGACTGAGGCTGGCACCCATGATTGAACTGAACTACAAAATATACAGACACAACTTACCATTCTACCACCTAGTTAACTTGCTCTACCAAGAGGCTAATTTAGTGGATATGCTAGCACAGTTGAGTTGGTTGCCGACGAAAAATTGAACCGGGTTCAACGCGTAAAATATAAAAATTAGCAGACAAATATCTTTGAATTCTGGAATGATTATGTTGTTAACAAATTAGATAGAAAAGAGCTACTCCGTGAGGTCAGCAACATATCGAGTCTACAAACCATGCACACAGATTTAAACTTCTGTATACCGGTATATATTTTGTTGCTTTTGTCAATCTATTTAAAAAAATATTGGTAATAAATTGTATGTTAACTATTTGGTAATACATTGTATTTGATCTATTTGACAATAAATTGTATTTTAACTAACTGACAGGCGAATAACATCGAGGGCGATGGTTAGTAAAGGCGAATATATAATGGAGTGAAATAAAAATGGGGGCGAATTGTCCAGTTTCATTTATTGCTTTAACGTGATCATACTTCATTGGAACATTCACATCTTTCTGCAAACATACTGACCTAGTGGGTCTCTTTATTTGGGCACACCATATTTGTTTTATTATTATTATTGTTTATCCATACATTTGAAAAATCACTTTACCATTTTGGTATTTAATATATATGAAGGTATATTTTGCAATGTCTAATATCTCAATATGGTTTGATAGTCTTACCATTACAAATGTTCAGTAACAACCATATATCGTGATTTTCAGTGTCATATATCATGATTAGACACCAACATATCATTCAAACAGACGCGGAAAAGAGTTTAGTTTCACCCAGATGCTGGCAGTATTACCAACCTACATTATATATGACATGCCACCTCTGCAGTATATGAACCAAGGGTCAAATTTAACAAGGACTGATGTGGAACAAATGCTATAAGAGTATGTGAAGAAATAAGAGGTCTCATCAAGAAACGGTTATTCTTTGACTTCAACAGAAACACCTCCCCATATCCACATCATGCTAGGCCCATTAATCGGCAGTCACCATGCACAGTTTTCACCTGACGGGTTTTCATGTAAATGTGGCCACCAGCAATGAGGCTGATGATCAAGAAAGATCAAAACTGAAATCATTAATGAAAGGATGCACAAAAGAAATTGATAGTATTACAGCTGGGGTACTCCACTTTTTGGATCAAAGTTTTTTATCTTTCAGTTTTTGGTTTCGCTGGCTGCTGAAATTTATGAAATGAAAGATGTGGCTAAATTTAGTAATACCCTATGTGTATGAAAGTATCAACCACTTTGGTGTAGTAATTTGGCTGCTGAGGCAATACATTTTTAATAAACTAGTTTGCCATATATGTTTTGCAGAAGGATTGAATTGTTTGATGTTGGCAGAAACATTTTGCATTATAATGGATGATTTTTTTAAATGGATCTATATTTGAAAATTATACAAATGTGAATATGTGAATAATTAGTTACAAGTACTTGTTAATTATGTCATAACCATAGTTTGAACGAGCATTTATGACCGCTTACGAGCAGTTACAACGTCACATCTGAGCAATTACGATATCGCATACGAGCATTTACGACGTCACATACGAACATTTACGACGTCATAATTGTACGACCGTTTACGATCGTATACTACGTTGTATACGATCGCTTACGACGTTTCATTTAACCAGGGTAGACAGTTAACATGAACATTCTCACAACTGGCGTGATCTGACCTTGAGGTCAGTTACTCTCAAATGCCACGACTGTGGGAGATTGCTTTTTAGAATGTTATTGCATATGAACTGGTAAGACATTACACATGTCTCAGCATTAAAGGTCACTTCTCTGGGTTTAGTACCCTGATTATTCGTTCAGAGTTTGAATTCACAATTCCAGATTCTCTATGCCAGTGCTTTATTCCACACCCCTGCCGCACATGGTTATAGATCCCGGCTTAATATATATTCACATATTTCGTCCGCCGCCAAGAACTGTTGACACGAAGTCGTTCTTTGTTGAAGTTTATTGAATTTATGGCCAGAAGTCGGGAGTTGTGTGGTTCTTTGTTAAGTGAGTCAATCAGAGAAGCAGCGGATTTGATCAGAAATACTGATGGGAGTGAGATTTTGTCGAGTGATACATGCAAGCTACCTTAGACCTGAGAGCACACTCTGAATAATCTTCCAAGTAGTCTGTAGCTTCTCGGCGATGAGCTGGGCCCGTGTACATAACCTGCCATTAATGCCTGCCATTAGAATAACAGCGTTGTTCTTCACCCACTTACACATGTTATATGACGTTTAGCGCTGTGTCAACACAGCTTACGGCAAAGTTAATGAAATCGGTCTTTTTATGCGAACTGCCACAGGATTAGATCAGCTAGGTAGAGCCGAAGTAATTTATCTCAGACGTCGTTTCTAAGTTGCTGATAAAGCTGAGTTCACTACATATGGAGGTGGGGAGGGTGGATTTGTGGAATGATGACTGTATTTGTCACATCGCATTTTGATTCACTCTAATTAAATTGTTTTTTACTTGGCTTGTTCTCTTTTATAATTTCCCCTTCTGTCGTTGTTGTCATACTTCATCCTTGATAACAATTATCACTCTGTGGCTGTTATTTTTAACATACTGTTGCTATTACTCGTTTTGTATTATGTTGTCCTAACATGACATTCATGTGATTACAAACTTTAGCGTCATCATTCGAAGGACTTGTGACTCTTGCGACTTCGTGAGCCACCACTGAAGCATACTGTTTTGCAAGAAGACACCAATGGTGCTTCCATCGTACAGCTGGTAACACATTCCACAGCAGACCTCCACATTGTGAGATCGATATGTTAGTGATGTCTACATCTGTGAGAATCCAACATTAAGACTGAACAAAGTCAAAACTCACATAATCCTCACAAATACATTTTGCTGCATAAAGTCACTCAAGTCACTTTGGTGATAATGAGCTTGGTAGCTTCAAATCACAGACATCTTGCATTATAATACACTGCAGCAGCCACTGGCCTGGGAAATACCCATCACCATCATCAGTAAAATAAATTCCTAATGTTCCGTTTTACGTTTAGGCATGGCTTCAGGTGAAGCATTCTGGAACAAAATAGATCTTGTTCGGTTATGTTTTACCCCTTCTAAACGCCACAGATTTTATGATGATCGCCATGCTGTATAACACGGCTTTCATAGGAGTAATACGATTACAAATTAGAACACTGTAAGCCTATTTCGTAAATGTAAAACAAAGGCTAAACATTTTTCAGAATGTACTTCTATCCACGGTAACTCGTTCATACTGATGTGCCTGCAATATAATACAACATAGCAGTTAGCCAAATCTGTTTATCTTATTTCTGCTTCTTTTGTGAGTAGCAGGATTGTCTCTGTCATGGCTACAGCTAGTAATGGAGTTTATCATTGAAATGGCGTTACATCTTTCATTTTGACTCTTAATGTGTCCAGCTAACATATTGCTTGTTGTTTTCTTCCATTTTCCATTTCTGTATCACTGTAAAACTGAGCACTAGCAATATCAAGATGTATTTCACCCTTGGCTATAATACCCACACTCCGGTAAACCGCGGTTGGTAGCATACTTCACTGCCTACCTATTGGTCTGGGTTCGAATCTGAATGTTACATGTGTATGTGGGATATTTGATTTCATCATCTGATTTCCCTTGAGATTTAAACCCGTCGGCTTTATATCCCAGATGTGACAATCTCCGAGGCTAAACAAATAATCAGTAACTGAGTCTTACTCAACTTCAGTGCCGTGGCTTATATTTTACTTAATGCTACACTGCGCTGCATTCAGGTTGTAATATTTTAAGAAGCTAACTTGACATAACCATTTGTATTTAACTACAAGGCTGGCAACATGTACAATTGTGTAGGTACACCCAAGTCACTTCATAATTGTTTATCAGCGAAGGCCCTGAGTTTCCTTTGAGATAATATCTGGTGTTGCATGAAGCAATTGATTTCTTAAGATCAACTTCAGTTTCTCACTGGTGTTCGAGGCCATTTAGTTATCTCATCTTTATAGTTGAATTTAACTTCCCTTTCCCTACTCCTAATACTATAATATGAAATTTTTCTTAGAATGTTTATTTGTTTGTGATATTTCGGGGGGGGGGGAAACTATTTGTTTGCCCTGAGAAAGTTCTATTGTTCTCCAAAGACATGTATATTATATCCGCTATAGTCCATGTTAGTTGTCATTCATTATTTGACATGTCTCACACAAAAATTTCCTCTGGCTGAGCAATTCGATTAGGTTACCAAGCAACGCAGAAGTAACAACCTTATTAATTAGCTTGCTCTCAGAGGACACGTTTCAGCCATTCTTACGCTCTGCGGTTAATCATGTTCTGTTGTTTGGTCACATGATCACTGTACGGTGACGGTGACAAGGCGCCGTCAAGAAGCAATCGCCGTATTTGTCATAAGAAAGATTATCGCATTAAAGAGGTGAATGGTTTCAGTGTAGAAATGGCCTGGTGAATTGGGAAAATATAGAGAAAGTGGTAAAAAATGTCATTTGTTGTCTGAGCTAAAATGGTCTTTTAATGATTATAAGAGATGTTTCGTCTTCGCCATCTGTTAGGCGGCACATTAGCAGCCTTCGATTTTGCCTGAGAAAACAGGATAACAATTTAAATCAACAACACTGTGATCCCTCAGTGGCTGTCTTCCTAGTACAGAATCCTATCTGGTGTCAAATTTTCGAGTTTGATCGCTGCTGGCATATAATCAGAACAGTGTGCGTTCGCTGCCCTCGGTGTCCCCTTTCGAATAACACATTCCCGCCGTGGACCTTGCCGTGTTCATTCCAGACTCCTGTTCTCCGCCGAGGTCTTGGTGAAAGAGTACTTTTCTACCTGCTTATTGTCATCTATTGATTACGCTCCATTAGACCAACACGGTATGTCGTGTATCGGTAGCGTTTGACCATAGATCGCTTCCACTGTAACGGTATTTGTATTTTAAGTAACTCTGAAGTCAGCCCAGTTACCTCGACAAGATTAATACAGGAAATTATGGCCGCATCGATTTGAAGGGGCTTGGTGTTCATTTAAATTAGAGTGGTCAACACTTGGCAAGCACGTGATACTGTTGTTTAACTCTGTAAATTCATTATAGCCCTATTTTTAGCTCCTGAAACTTGTGGTAAAGATAAAAGATAATAATATGACTGCGATGAATACGTCAATATGCTGTAAAGATCCATGAAAAACTCTTTTCTGTACAAATCTTCTACTTCTCTATCGTGAAGTAGTACGTGTTTTAATAGGGGTCTGGTGTGTGTGTGTGTGTGAGTGTTTGTGTGTGGCGTGCGCCCGTGCTTTTATTTATCGGAAAATGTATTTGCATATTACGTTTTGTTGGTGCATCTATATATATATATATATATATATATATATATATATATATATATATATATCAAGACAGTGCTAATCAATTATATGAATTCTGTATTAAACTAATTTCTGATACCTTAATATATTTAATCTTTAAATTAACCGATTTAGTATGATGGCACATATTTAAGCCACTTAGGCCATATTGCATGACTATAGATTTACTAGCTGTCTTTCTGTCTGGATATCATGTTGTGTATGTAATATAAGTGGTTATGTTATATATACTGATATTAGCTGGTTGGCATAACGCTGTAATCCAGTAAGCCACATTTTATATTACATACTCGGGTTCTATTATTTTCTCCAGCTTCATTTGATTCATTATGATTGGTGTTGACTTTTTGTCATAATTGGTTATTTCATGTTTTTCATGTAAATATTGATAATCATAATGGAACTTTGCAACAAGATGCCATCCTAAATGTACATAGTATACTTCTATATCTCTGTCCTTCTCTATCTCACACATACACATACACACATCATAACATGAATGGTTTCTCAATATATCTTTTAATTTAACTTGATTAGAGATTAAACCCAAATTTCAAAATTAATTTTGGCATCAACGCATTTCAGAAAAACTCATGTCAGTTAGTAAAAAGAAAACCTAGAATCAGATTTGACAGAAACAATCTTGTTTTGATCTCTCCTCTGACCCATATATTTAGTAGTAAAATGATTTTTACTGATATCATCACTATGTGAAAATGAACATTTGTGAAGTTGAAATATTAGAATTTTAAAGAAATCTTTTAAACTAAATTTGTATCTTTAGGAGGATTGTTTGATAAATAGTACAATGTCAGACACAGAGATCATATAGATGTGATTAAGGACCACCAACTAGGTGGTAAATGTCATT
This sequence comes from Paralvinella palmiformis, assembly GCA_025642065.1. NCBI lineage: Eukaryota > Metazoa > Annelida > Polychaeta > Terebellida > Alvinellidae > Paralvinella > Paralvinella palmiformis. The sequence continues at coordinate 720,962 of JAODUP010000039.1, forward strand.
GCAACAGGGTTTTGTGTTTTCTCTTTGCTCTATTCAATCACAAAGTCAATCATCCGACAGTGAGCCAAACATGATGTCTTTTTTGGGGTGGATGAGAATAGATGTAATGATAACAAAGAAACCTTGTGTATTTGGGACTTATAATGAGACTCTACAGGTAGCCCTTAGTTTTCTATATCTGCCATCTTTGAGGGGTCTTTCAGTTTGGTCATCACTGTGCAGTTGAGAGAATGCACTAGCTTTGTCCGGTTCCAGTCTTTTACTGACAATGTGAAGGTCAGCTTATTTTTGGGCTCTCTGAGAAAGACACTAATTGGAGATATAATTACTGATAAGGCACAGAAAGTACTGCTGAAATTTTGGTGGAGAGCATGACCTGCGGCTTTCCTATAATGTCATTTCTGACTCAGTTATGGAAGACAAGGTTGTTATGTTCACTCAGAAGAGATGTCTGTTTATTTTTATGAACACAGCACTGTCATTTTATTAACACTGTCAGTGACAGTTTTGTTTGTCACTGATAAGATAAGAGCCCCTTGTCTCTTGGGAAATATTGCTCAGGGAAATATAATCTCTATGCTAAGCTACTTCAAAGTGCATTGTTTTAGATATCTGGTTACAAAACATCTTTATTAATAAACTAGTTAGGATAATGAATATCAAAATTTGACAATACATCAAATCTTTTATGGAAATCTGGTCATTAAGGTAGGAATGGAACTAACTACTATAATATTTTGCAAATGTTTCTTTTTACAGAATAAATTAACTATATAGATATTCTGTTGAGAGAAGATACATCATTGAACAAACAGCTCAACTAACAGATGGTTCTACCTCGTATTACTTTCTATAAAAGATACTGCTTGATACCTTAAGTTCTGCCTCCTGTGTGTTAATCAGCCTGTTTACAATGTATATGAAGAACTGTGATCAAGTGTTTGTATTATACTGATACAATAAGGCACATTTTTAGTATTGGTAGTGTATAAATTACAGTAATTGTACTACAAACGTTCAGGTTAACGGGTTCATATTTCCAAGCCTGGAAAAGTTCTTGAATTTTAGAAAGTTAGGAAATGACTTGGAATTTTCTGGAAAACATATTGCCTGAAAAAACCCTACTTAGAACAAAAAGACCTGCAAATAAATATTATGCCTGTAAAAGAAAACTTGGATTCTTTATATCTCATATTTGTTAAATTTAAATAAAGTGGGTGGATTTAGCTAGAAGGGGTGAGAAGGTACTAAGAAGGCTGTATGATAAAAATGCCAATAATTGATTAAACATTCGTTAAATATGCTATGCTTTTTCACACATCTCTCGATTTGTTTGTATGCTTTGTCCTGGAAAATGGTAATTTTGTTCTTGAAAATAAAATTTCCTTGGGTGTTACTTAAGGAACCCTGTTTCAACAGTAACCTGTACCAATCGAATTTTTCATTTGATAGTTACATCTCTAGCCAATTTACATTTAAATTTAGTATTTCACTAATTGTTGCTTACTTGTTGTTCAGTTCATTTGATCTGGCCTATAAATAGACCACTTCATATGATCGCTTTTACATCACTGGATGTCTAGCAATGTCAGTCAGATTGGTGTAAAATGTGTGTATTTCTTTGTTAATCTACTTATTCAGTGTAAAGTTAACCAGCATATACCTATATAATTTCAATCTCATCCATAATCATTCATGCAAGCTTCACAATACAGAGATTGAATTATGTATGCACACTATCATAGCACCTGTAAAAATTACAATGTCATTTACCTAGGCAGTATGTTATCGACCATATCGCGCATTGAGGTAATGTTGACTCAGGCTTGTTCCAAATTATTGCATTATATATTATGTGTTGGATCTTGATTTAAGGTAAGAAAATGTCATACAGTATTTTAAGGAATCTTTTTTAAACTAAGAATAAATAGTTTTAAGAATAAGTGGTTCTTGAAAATGGTCCATATCAAAGTATGACAATTCAAATAAGTTTTGTAATATAAATAAAATACCAAATCATACTACCGGTATTTGTCATAACAATGAGAATATCAAATGACAAGTTGATCAGTAATCATGATTTATAATTATCTATTATCTAAAGTAATTAATTGTAAAAACAATTATCAGGGTATTATAAAATTCCCTATCTGATACGGGACTGCTGAGAGAAAATAAAGCATTCACCATTTATAGGTATAATTCTTCAGCTACAGTATATTTCTGTATTCACAAATCAGTAAATATCTCCAGTCCTTAGTTAAACTAATTTTGTCTAAAGCAAAGGCAGTGAAATTCTTATAAGCATTAGTGTTCTCAGCATTTATATATGTTGTATGGTCTTAGTTTTCAGGGCAGCAGACTGTTCGAAGGTGTCATTTTTCAGGCCATAATTCACAGTGATATGTGTTGACTAATGTGAGGCTGGTGTATGGCAGAGTGAAGAAACTGATAAGCTTGGAGTAGGGAGTTAAAACCAATGACACTTCACATGCTTGGCATCTCTATATTCTCTATCTACAAAGTCATCATATCCATGTATAATTAATATAATCATTACATTTATATTCTGTCGTGTCACTTCATTGTCTCTATGTTTCTTGGTGATTCTCCGGCAGAGTTATCGATAGTGCTTTCCCGCCATTTACCAAATTTATCACGTCCAAGCTAATTGGCTATCTGTTTTCATGGAAACCTGAACCTGATCCTAATTGGTTATTTTGTCATTCATGCCGAAGTGGTTTCCATAGAAATGTGTGCTCGTTGGTGATGTTGTGGCACTTGCTGGTGGTGGAGAGATGTCAGACATTCATTCAGATAGCTGAATATAGTCACTGACCTAAGAAGGCTGCAACACGTCAGTGATCTTCAGAAGTATGGAATGTTTATGAGTGATATCGCTTTGTCAGTTAATATGCCACGCGGCAAGACTGGGTCATTTTCTACCAACTAATAGTAAATCTAATGCTGCACCAGTACATTGTTAGTATTCCTAAATTTTATATTATATATATATATATATATATATATATACAGAGAGAGAGAGAGAGAGTGAGAGGGGGTCAGGTTATTACAGTTATTAAGATATTTATTATATTTACTTGTAGCAGTAACCTCTCTATGGTTGTAATTCCATGATTCCAGAACTGCCTGCTCAGAATTATATGGTACCTTTTTGTAAAGTTCAAGTATCCATTAATTAACGCAACACGTGAATATAAGTATTCTTGGTCACATGATCTAAAATACTGCTCTCCTGAAGATCAGGACAACTAAAGAATGTTGAACATTATAAAACTAAATTAATGTTTTCACATTTGTTGCCTGAAAGCTATTTGCATGCACTTTGTTTGTAGCATGTTAATTGTTTGTATGACATCGACATAAATATTGTCTAAATCAAATGGACCTTACACACAACAAAGCCATTTGGCCAAATCGGAGCCTGCCTAATTACTTCACGTACATTGCTTAATTATGTATTTAAATTGAATTTGCTCTCACTCTACGTAGCTGACCTAATAATTCATTCGTACTTGTGCTACGAAGTGCGTCCCGTTTTTCTCTCAACGGCCTAATGGATCACTTTGCCTCATGAACTTTATGGAATGCCAAAACTAAAATGGCACCACGCAAAATGTTACCTTGTCTTTTTTATCCCCAAAGTTTAGCAGGAATTAGGTTTATAGTAACTCCCGCAGAATGTTTTTCGAGACCTACCTGTGGCTGTATAGGTGTCTGTTCTAATCATATCACTTAATAATTATGAAGTGCTGTGTTTTTTATTTAGCTATTCACCTGCTACTTGTGCTAAGATGGCACATGTGTTCGTGCGCGCGTGTGTGTGTGTCAGAGAGAGAGAGAGGGAGAGAGAGAGAGAAATGGTGATGTTTTACGCCCACTTTTGGGCACACGGTGTACTAAATGAGCCGAACGACCTAGAAAGGAAAGTGAAAGATGAAACACTCTTCATATATACTCACACCAATATTTGACCATGGAGGCGCCTCATGACCAGCTAGACCACGGAGGCCGATTAAGAGAAAGATCAGTAATTCATTTTAAACAGTATATCTATATTTAGTGTGGGGGGGGAGACACATTCCCTTTTAAATTAATCACTTTCTGGAGATATATCTCTAATTAGGAGCTTACCATATCTTGACTGTTGTTAATTAGTTGTTTTAATGTGCTCTACTGGTTTGAATATTTTCAACACTTAATACCAGAGGAAGATTAAAATAAGAGGATTATTATGTAAGGTAATTTACAGCATGTGATCCTGACTAATGTTGGTGATTGATATACTACATGCATCACAGTCATATGCATGAGATCCTCTTTGGGTTGTCTTCTTATGCTACTGAATTATACCGAGTATTAAATTTGATGCTTTCTTTATCCATGTATTGGATCAATTCTTGGCTGTAGTATACCACAGAAAGCCTCGTTTTGCATTGATTTTAGTAGATTTGTTTATTTTCTCATTACTCTATTAATCAACTTTTTTTCTAATTACAGATTATACAAATCTCTGGGCTGCTTGTGATTAATGATAAAATATCTTATATACAACTTAATTTGCCCGTTGTTTGTATTTTTGCTAATTATATTGATAATTAAATATCTCAACAACTTAAGTATTAGTTAGTAATTGCATTTTAAATAAAACATAACACCTGTTCCATCATCATTACCCTCATGGCTGTTACATCTTTCATAAAGAATGTATTATGGTAATTTAATTTAGTTCATGTATCGTGACAGTGACAATGTCATTTCTTGTACATCCATGTTTATTTCCAGTTGCCAATCCAGCCAACTATCAAAAAGAAGTTTGGCTGAATCATGTTGTCCAATTTAATATAATGGAATATGTTACTTAAAGGTTATATATGCACACTGTATTTATGTCATTAAACATACCAAAATTTTGGATAATTTCAACATTATCCTTCTTTTTATAGCTTTAATTAAAATATTACAAGTTTGGTTGTCTATCAGTCTATCGTTTTGCACCATTTCTTACTTATAAAGCCCTGCATAAAATGGCACAACTGTGTATGCCCAATAAGTTACAGATATACCAGCCAATGAAGAAACTTAATTAGATCTGCAGGATCAAACGTATTGTTGATACAGTGTGTTAGGCTTAAGACGTTTTAAATCTACCCTTAAGACTTACCTTTTAAGTATTAGATATTCTTAAATTCTGTAATGTCTATGTATGTTTTAACTATTTTGAATGTGGTGCTATTTAAAATCACACATTATTATTATTGACATTTGTAATATTTTGTAAAATGTTTGGTGAGAAAACTGTTCTTATTCTTAATGGATTATACAGTTTACAGGAATTTATTTAAGTGGTGGTAATGAAAAGGATTACCCATTACTATGACAGCAGTCACTTTTTGTCAGGGGGGGGGGGCATTTTAAATTTGTGTTCTAACGAAAGTACTTAATTATTAGAAAGTTGTTTTAATATGAATAATTATTATACATTTATTCATTAATATTTGTTTACATGAATCAGCGTTTGATAATGTATTATTTTTCTTATATTATCTTTACGGCATCCATTTTTTCATATCCTTTGATCATCATCATCCATTTGCAGTCTATTTCCACATTCCTGTGTTACAGTTAGTAGAGCTCAGTGCTGATTGTGTCTGTGGGAATTTTTGTCTATCATAAGTCTAGGGATGACCATGCCCATATGTCCAGGTGAAATCAGTGGCAAGACTAAACTAAACCATCACTCACCCACTTTCTTGCCATTTGTCTTAGTCAGCTTCGATTAGAAAGAAAGCCTTAAATAAAAGTACATAAGCATTTGAAAGCCGTTTAACATTTCTTTGTTTCCCTTCTTGATAGCCACATATATACATATATCTGCAATACTTGATAATGTATTATTTGTTAATCTTATTTATAATCATGTACATGTTCTTTCATTATGTTTTGTCCAGTTGGAGTTTGTTTGGATTCCATTTTAATAAAAATTATAGACATGACTTAAAACTGAAAGAAATATTTCCATTCGAGAGTTTCTTGTTTGTTCTTTTCTTGTGAGTGCACTTAGATTGATTGGCATGGTTGGCAGGATTAATTTCGAGACATAGTTAATGTGGAGTGGCATTGTTATTAAACTGTCTTAACCGATTCTATCCCAGTATCAGCAGCTAAAAGGCGTAAGTTTAAATCATTTAAGTTAGTGTGTGACATACTGAAGCCATCTTGTTGCTTTTAGACATTGGACTGATACGTACATAACCGATTGTCGGAGGTATTTTGTGCAAGACATATCACACTAAATGGTCCCTATGTGCGGGACTGTTATATACAATTGGAAAAGGTTGGTCGTGTGACAGCTCTTATCCTCAATCATTACTGAATAATGGGTTTCCGTGTTGTTGTGAGTGAGACAGTGATCAGAAGAAAGTGTTATACGAAATAATTTGAAGGCACTTTAAAAAATATTATTTTTATGAACTGTTGATTTACGTCTAAAGTGTAAAATCATATCCTCCAAACCAGTGAAGCCACCTAGTCTTACCTGCTATCCTGTTGTTTTGTCAGTACTCATCACGGTAATACAACATTACAGAGGCTTTAAATAAGGTTGCATGGTCTGATTGGAGTTACATGTAGTCTATGTGTATTGTTGCCCAATCAGGGCCACTGATTCGGTAACATTCTCAGTACATTAAAGTGGATCTCGTTTGTCTTGTGCAGTTCATGATATGTCTTCTGGTGGCCAAAAGTGGCGAAAGGACTTGTTTGTGGCAGGGTTTGATACTTAATGTCTGACTATTAGGTGGTGGTTAGCTGGCACAAGTGCTGAATGTTTAATGGCAATTTGTCTCATTCACGCGCGCGCACGCACGCACGTGCACAATATTTATGTGCGCATGTGTTTGCATGTGCCTCTGTTTCATGCATTGTTATCTTTGTTGTTGTTATTTTATCCAATTACATATTAATGAAACAGGGCATCTGATCTTGGAAAAACTTGTATTTTTGTATGTATAAATTGAATAGGCTATGGTGTCTAATCCTCTTACCTGAAATGAAGTCACCAGTAACAGATGTAAACGTTATTGCCAGTTCAAATAGGACATAGGATTTATTCAAATGAGTCTCGCATTGGTGCTACAAACAGGGGGGGTGGGTATGTATTTAAAACGGGATGTGCGTCTACCAACTATCTCTGTATTAAATTAATCATCCTCACATTATTGCCAATTTTTATTAAACAATTTGTTGCTGTTCATAATGAAGTTGGGAAATGGATATTCTTTAGTTACTGAAATAGGGAATCATCTGTACAAAATTTCAGACTATTTTAAAAATCGCCTTTTAAACTTTGCCTCTTCAAAAACATACTTAAACATTTATAAGTTTTAGGTATCTTAAATATTGAGATTTTACTTTACAACAAATTCAAATGACTCATGCTTGTAGGGTGTTTTGTTAAATATATTATTATTATTAGATTTTTGTTTACATCAAACTAGTATTACCTACCACTTATATAATATAGAAGTAGGTGACATTTATACACCATAGAAACATTCTCCACTGGCCATAGCTGTTTTAAAAATCAATTTATTTCTTGTGATAGAAATGTTTATCATCAGTTGTATTCTCTTTAAAGGATGATACACTGTTTGTATTTATTCTTGGCAATACACGATAGGAATCATTTATTATTTCTTCCCATCTCACTGTAACAATTGACTGACAACAATTCGGTAAAATATCATTAAATGGTACCCACTCCCAGTGGATTTTGATGTGTGTCACACTTAAATAATGGTTTTTACATCATCCGCTGTATAGAGGTGGTCTACACGATGGTCGTGGTTTGTTTAAGCAGATATTTGTAAGGTTTTATCCAGACGAGTCATTATCGGTACGAGTCTGCGTGTGTTATTTTGTACTTGGTATCCAGGTAAATATCAGTGCCATCCAGTGTTAGAACGTGGTCAATGAGACTGGCTCCTTATTGTCATAATGTGTTGATGTAATGTTTGTATTGGTTAGAATTGGTTCTTTCTTCAGTATCTGTTCTTGAATTGTCGTGTTTATAATTGTTGTCATTTAAAAGTATTACAACGTACCCCAGAAAAATATGATGTATTACAACATGTTATAACATACTACAACGTATTATGTGAATGGCATATACTATGGCTTTTCATGACATATATATTATTAGTCATAGAGAGAACTATTTAATTTTTGTTTTGTTTTGATGATAGTCTTTCTCATTTAGATGTAGTGAAGTCATTAACTGTAGGAAACTACCAGTATTATGAAAAATGTTATCAGAGAGTAGGGCCATGTAACAACTGAAGCAAAAACAATACAAGGGTGTACATCAAACCTAATTGTCCATTAGCACTTTAAAATATAACTTTGTCGTTCGGATTCAGACCATTTATTAACAGGAGGAGATTGTAGCAAATTCATTTCGAGTATTGGATTTATAAAGTTTATAGATATCCTATAGTGTTTGTATATCTCAGATCTATTGAAATTGATCATCCAGAAGTGTTTACCACTTGGTTCTATCTCCAATATAAAACGGATTATGAACTGAATACAACATGAAACAAATACACCATTACCAGGGATGACATCAATATCTCCTTAATTTCAGACTGTTTCTAAATATAATATTTGGTGATGAAATATGCATGTTACTTTTCAGTGCAGTCTCAATATTCTAGACCCTCAACTTGTCATACTCAAGGCAGTAATATCCATAAGGCTGACTAGGCTGAAGCCCTAAAGGGCTCCGCAGATACTAGGAACCCATCAGTTTTTTTTCTTCTTGCTGAGGCTCTGTTACCAGCACCCTGGGGCTTCAATGGTTAAAGACACTGACTGCACTGTGTGCGGTAGTGACGTGTACTTATGTACTCATCTGTGTATGTATGTATGTATGTATATATATATATATATATATATATATATATATATATATTATTTTAATGCTTATTTAAATTATATTGTGAGTAGAACTCTTCAGAAGACCCGCAAAATGGATTAAGGCTATGTACGGGAACGTAGAACCTACCGTACCAGGGTCAGATTGTCAGCTGTTGTGAGGTGAACAATTGAAGTACCGGAGATGGGCCTGAAGGACCTAAAAGTCTAGGTGCCCTGCCATTGATTAATACAGTCCTGGTCATACTTAATTTTTCTGTGCAATAACTGCATACAAATGAAGTTAATATATATCATTAATGGCAGTATGTTCTAATGTCCCTGAATCATTTCTAGAAGTGAAACATATATTAGATGGCAGATAAACAATAATATATTTTGCTATAGGCGGCTAGATTAGTAGAAGGGCTGAAATACATACTTCTAAATCTTGTTTGATATTGATCTGATAAGCTAGTGAAATTAACAGAAGAATTCAGTTACCATACATAATCATATACATACAAGCCCGAACTACATAACATCGGAGACGTTACTGTAGTGTTACCATGACATATGTAAGAATGAACAAAGGAAACTGAAGGTCATTGACTTTAATACTACCTATTACCTTTGACTAGAGGTCCTGTAGTCTCTTAATGTTGTTGAAGTAATCTGCTCTGAATAAACACACCCAACATACGTGAATTATCGGTTAAATAGCTCAAGTTTAACGGAATACGGCCAAAAAGCGTATTTCGTGTGTGTGTGTGTGTGTGTGGAAAGAGGCGAGTATCTAAATGTTGTACGACCATCCTCCCCTCTATTCAACTAGAATGGAAAATTCATAACTTAATATACTTAAATATATGCGAGCTGGTTATATTTCTGTAAGACCCCATAGGCTACCACAGATTCCTATTTTGCCGTCATTTAAGCTCGTTAATATCACGGGAATTCGACAAAACCGCGTTCTATAAGCATCGCATGTGCACACTTTTTGTTTTCAGAACTATGCGAGCTACTATATAAATATATAGACTATATATATATATATATATATATATATATACGAAAGTTTCAGCTAGATACTGACATTTAGTTTCTGTTAATTTAGATGGGCTAATAAAGCCTACAAACGTGGCGTTTTAAATGAGATAGAAAACCAAGAGTCCTGACTTATTTGTGTTCATGTTAGGACCGTTTTCATAATCCCCTAGTTTCAACTAAATAAACAATAGGTTCAAGATTATATTAATATTTTGTGTCTTTAATGTGGATTATTATATCATTAAGTGTATGCCGATGAAAATATGGAAATTATTTTATTAACTACCGGTAATTGTTTAGATCAATAAATTGCTTTTAGTAATTATGTCAACAAAGAAGGTGTACGTTTTTTATAACTATTAACAGGACTCTTCCGTTTGTAAAAATGTATACAATTAAGAACTAGTCAACAAACATAACAATTATGCTATGTACTTTCATCTGTTTTACGTGTGACTTGTATTGAGAGGGGGGGGGGGCGTCTCCGTGGTCTAACTGGTAGTACGTTGGATCACAGATCACTACCACCTGAGTTCGAATGGGCATATCTGAAGGGTGTTTCATCTTTGACTTCGCTTCATTAACTTAGGAGATCGCTTGGCCCATATAACCTTCCATGTGCACAAAAGTGGCCGTAAAACATCAACCAGTCAAACTATTGAGAGCGGGGGGGGGGGGGGTAATACTTAGCTGTTCATTTAATGCTTTTCCGTATATCACCGATGGTGTAGTGGTTATAATCCAATCCGGCTTATACGTCTGTTTATGGGATGTTTTCCTAGGCAGTCACCCCTCGCCCATAAGTCTCAGGCTAAACAACTCGATTCAATTAAGGATTTCCCGGTCACAAAAATTGCTTTATGTTTATAAATCTTGTAGTCTATTGTGTGCTTATTTGTCTAAACTGTTCTGGCTTGGCATGTTGCTCATAGGAGGAATGTATGCAATATATGTTAACAATATTCATCACCAATTCATAGATACTCCATAATATCAATGCAATGACCGAATGTTAACGACAAGAGCCTATGTTATGCTACATATTCATATTTTAATTTAATGTTACTTATAAAATGATTAAGATTGAACGTATTTAATATGATTGGAAAAAATCTAAGTTCACCCTACCACTAAACATTTGAATTCCCTTCTGAGCCGTGTAAAGTTACTTATTAGCGTTCTAAAATATGATTTTTTAAATATTAAAAATAATGGAAGCAAAACGCGTTCGATTGTTTCCTCTTATCGTTTCCCACAAAATTCTATGTTATTACTATTCATATATCTAGTTTGAAGTTATACAGAGTTAAGGAGTGATTTCGTCCACTATTATCTGTATATATAGTTCATTGGCTAGTGACGCCATATATTGTCCCGTTCACGTTAACACAGAGACACATCCAGTATGTCAAAGCTCGGTTCTCTTAGTACTGTCATTGTTAACACATCTATAGAATGATTACTGTGTGACGACACTCTGGCCGTATCCATGGATAGTTTTCATTGAATAGTTTGTGTAATGTGATAGGATGTTAGAAAGCTGGAGTGTGACAGCAAATATCCGAACGTTATCTATCAAACATGTTGTGTCTGCGTGTTTTGTTTTTATAAATGATGTGCTCTGGCGTTTTATATTGGTTATATCATAAATGTGGTGTTATATCTGTCTAGTGTGAGTAGAAGCTAACAGGTTATGAAAGCCCATGATTGGTGGTTTTCTGTGCAAGTGCCTTTTCACATGGGGGTAACACACACACAGACTTCAGTGTTTAGATGACACGCAGTGCAAAACAATAAAATATTCAAACCTGGAATAAAGCTGAGGTCAGCAGCTGTGGTATTGGAAGTTTGATTACATAGGAAATTGCTGTTTACTGAAAATTGCAAGTTTATGTGTGTATATTTATGGGTGTATAAGTTTATAATCCCACGATATTAGTGCAAAAGTTTACTTATGTATAGTTATATATATATATATATATATATATATATGTGTGTATATATATATATATATATATATATATATATATCATAGGTTTATGGATGTATTGGTTTATGAACCTATACATCTTATCACTGGACTAATTTATATATGTACAAATTAGTGTGCGTGCGTATTGGTTTATGAAAGTTCGATTTTTTGGATGTCTGGATCTTTGTGTTCTGAGCCAGTGGAATTATATATCCATACATGCGTGTGCATATGCAAAATTTAATATACATACAGTAAGTTGAGATCTGGGAAATTTCTCAAACTTACTAGTAGAATTATAAAAAAATCAATGGTGAATAATCATAAATGTGTGCAGCCATGTACACCCTGTCGCACTTCATATGTTTGTTTTTAATTAATTTTAATGGATCCCAAATTTCTTGCCTATTTTAATAACTGTAGTAAAATTATATTTTCCAGATTGATCCTGATGTATTGGAGGCTTCACCGACCTCTACAGGCGTGTTATTGGTGGATGATGTGTTGCCATGGGTACCACGATCAGCTGGTATAAAGCGTCAGAATTTGTTGTTGGAGTTTATTCTTACAGTTATTGTGCCTTTGTGTCTTGGCATACTGCTCTTCATTATACTGAGTTATGTGATGTTTGGCAGAAGATATGGAAAGTGAGTAAATACACAACTGTAAATCTAAAAAATATTGTTATTTATGTTTTCCCTTTCTGGGGTGTACACTTACTGACCTATAGTTACTCAGTGACACTTTCTAGCTGGTGTTCTCTCTCTCTCTCACACACACACACACACACACACACACACTATCAGTTCTAGTAATTTTTCAGACCTGGAAACAGATATTTGTGTCTTGATCTTCTGAGCCAGTGCTATCATATATATATATATATATATATATATATATATATATAGTATTGCTACTTTGATTTTCACTTAGTCATATGGCTGCTTCTGTATGTAGGCATAGTGTACACAAGACAAGTTTGTTGAGTGTTCTACTAAAACTGTTATGTTAGTGGCCTATTTAGCTGACCATGTGCACAATAGAGGCCGTAAAATATCAATCATCTCTGGCTGGTACACTGAGAGCCTATAAAAGGGCATACCTTTTGACTTTGGTCAGACAACAACTTGGGACACAGAACATGGTCCGACCTCCGTCGGTACCGTTTTTATAAGTAGGACTTTTTAGCTAATCAAACACAGAATTAATCTGAGGTCAGCATCTCTAGTGTCAAATTATTGTGAAGTATAGGTTTCTTTTAAACTCTATATTGTGGTATCAGAGTAGTTATTTTGTATATGTACCAGCTTATCACTGAACAACAGACACCTGCTGTTTACTGCAAGATGTGATATCAAATGGTACTTCCATTTTTTCGGTATGTAGCCCACTTCTCTGTGAGAATGACACATTTGTCACATATGGAAAGCAGATTGGCTGGGCACCGCAGCCTGATGAGTAACCCAGATTTATTATAAATATTTAATATATATATATATATATATATATATAATCTACGTGTTTGTGTGTGTGTCTGTCTGTGTGTGTGTGTCCATATATATTGGATATATATATATATATATATATATATATATATGCAATGTTTGAAACTAACTTTTAGCCTTACTGGACCTGCAGGTCTAGTAAGATATTTTAACACTAGACCGGCTGTACTGACACTAGACCGAGTGAGCGCAAAAGTTACATATTTCAGATCTTCATGAAAATTAAACATCATGAGTTGATGACTGAGTTAGTTACGCGGGCCTGTTTGCAATGCACCCGTAAAAGTAATTCTTTGGTTGTCAATATCCTTTTCAGATTTATCCCATTGTTTCAACACATTGTTTTCTTTCTGTGAAATACAGTGATTTAAAAATGTAAAAACCTTTTAAATGTCATAATTGTCACTGTTCAATAAAACGGCGCGTACACGCTCGTACGTACGCGGACGTTGTCTCCTAGCAGCATTCAATAACCTTATATGGAATCATCATGAATATTCGCTACTATCCTTTGTCTCTTAGTAAACTCCGACGTACCTTTTCCCAGTGAAATACTGTCATTCAGAAGTTGTTTGTGACGTCATCACTTTCCGTTTACATTGACTGAGCATGCGTGTATATACATACTATCGCATAATTAAATATCCAGATGGCTGCTAGCTCAAACTGATCCATGAAATACAAAACTTATTGCGACGTTTCTACCCACACAACCAATTTATGTATTATTTAAATTTCTATACAGTTGGCTTCTTCACTCCTTTTACAAAGTTCCACATTTTTAACAAAGACGTATATCCGGAAAACATGACAGTAATTGAAATAGAAAAGAAAGCTGAAATTCCTGCTGACGGATTTTAGACATTTGTTGTGTAGGCATAACACATTTGTCTTCGTTTTAAAGGCTAATCTGCATACTGTAGATCAGCTTAATTTGGCAACAAGTAAAAATATGGCGTTTTCGTCATTTTGAATATATTGGCGACAGGAAAAACTGGCGAATTTTGGTCTGTCAGGAAAATTGATTTTTGCTTTCTTTTCTAGGCCATTCGGGGGAAACCGTATTTCAAAGCATAGCGTTATTCACCAGCCATAATAAAATCTGAAGCAGACTAGATCATTGGCCTCTCTGTACCGAGTAATTCCATTCTAAGCAGATTTGAACTAGTAATTGACAAACCATTGCCATGATTGAATGACAACAAAGGTAACTGATATGCAAGCTAAAGACAAATTGCGATTAACATGATGAGAAGGTTACATCAAACTATATAAGGAGGTGTAAAATATAATGTTTGCATATTATTTTTCTATTCTCAGCAAACGAATATAAATTATAACAAATCTCGCATGGAAAGTCAATGCCTGTCACCAAATTAAGCTGATCAAGTCAATGACTCCTTGACATCCAATCGCAAACACTCAGCCTTAAGATCACTTGACTCAAACCTCTACACCCAGGCTGGTTGTTTCATGCATTTGATATTGTTACTTCACAAACTGATGTTTTTAAACATGGCTGGAAAAAAGAACTATTTGTTTGCTATTATGAGTGATTCTGATGGGAACAATGCCAGGGACAAATGAGCTTTAAGCGGGTGATTGTTTAATTATAAATTGCAATGTGAACCGATTGTTAAATGAATGAGAATATTACACATTTTCAGCGTGTTACCAAAGTAGTGCATTCAGAGTATAATATGAAGTTCTGTACAACATAATATTTTGGCGACAGGAAAAAATAGCGATATTATGTCACTCCCCAATTTCGCCATTATTTCATATTCGCCAAATTTAACTGATCTACAGTATTCAGATAAATTCCAGAACACTCATTACACTAGTCAGTTGAGAAGCTAAGAGTGTTGATTGTGACGTTAACATGTTATCCCAATTTGATTCATAACCGGAAGGCATGTGTCCAAGATTTGATGGGATATAGCAAATGAAGTCATTTGTGTGTTTATTGTTTGATACGTCACAAGTTAATAAACACATCGTGATCTTGGTTATTTGATGGGTAGCTGTTAGTATTAGCCTGTACTACAAAAGACGAGTACAAAGCTACAGGCCCTGTAGCTTTGTACTCGTTTTTATAGACCGGGCCTTGAAACACTGGTCCCGGTTGAGCGGTCGGGCATTAATGTTGTACACTGTATATATATATATATATATATATATATATATCCAAAATCAGATGTTTGTTTGTTCCCTTGTTTGTATTTATATATGTGTATTTGTTTTGTTCCGGTCTATATCAATATTTGTTACTTGCTGAACAATAGCTATGTGTGTCCTATCCATTATTCACTTAACAAATGATTTAACATAACTCAGTTTGCTAGAAGCGCACCAACAATAAGTGACAAATAGTTCCTCCATAAAAGTACTGTTTTTTTCTTTCTTTTTTCTTAAGTTTCAATTGGAACAGCAGCTTATTACTACTATAATTGGAACACCGTCATGGCGCAATTCGTCATCGTCTCATAAATATATATTTTTTTAATTACACAAAATAAACGTCGGATGCTAAATTAAAACTATGATTCATGTGTCGTTCTCGAAAATACCACCACAGATAACACAC
Organism: Paralvinella palmiformis; assembly: GCA_025642065.1. Taxonomy (NCBI): domain Eukaryota; kingdom Metazoa; phylum Annelida; class Polychaeta; order Terebellida; family Alvinellidae; genus Paralvinella; species Paralvinella palmiformis. The sequence continues at coordinate 737,013 of JAODUP010000039.1, forward strand.
GGCTCAGAATGGACCTTGTCATTTTTGTTTTCTTATTCACGTTAATAGGTTTTGTTATTGTCAGTTTATTTTTTAATATATCTCCGTGGATTAGCCGCTGAGGGATAGTAATCCATGTCTGTTTAAATGACACCAGTTAACGGGTAGACGGAGCTGGTTTGTGGCTAGTTACGGTGTGTTAAGTGTCTCTCGGGTAGAATTACTGTTGGTGAAGGTGACAAGCGGCTTGCTCTCGGCTTGGTCGTTCAGTTGACAGTTACTGCCAATTACTTCAGTGCTGTCAGTCACTAGTTACTCTGATGGAAGTATCCTACCGATAACTGACATGCACGCTCGGCTTATTCTGGTTTATACAAATTAGCAAGGTTGTCCTGTGTTTTGGGGTTTTTGTTTAATTTAATATAGACTAATCGGGTATGACTGTTTGATTTCTTATCTAGTCAGGAATATACAATATTATTTTTCATCTAATAAATGGTTCTGCTAAAAAAAATTGTATTTGGCAAGATTTATGGCCAGGGAAAATAAAAGTAATGAGGACATCATTAATTCTGGCATACAAGTGGAAAAACGGTCCTTAATGAAATTATGAGGCAACAACCAGGATTGATAGAGAAAATAATGAGACATTTACAACATCTAGTAAGAATATTAGTGAACAATGAAGGGAAGTAGTGTATCAAAAATAGTTACGTCTATTCTTGACGTGAATTGATCGGTATAGTGATAAAAAGTAAACGTGCGGTTTGGAGGATCACAAATACCCGTATTTGTCACCGATATGTGGCATGAAAAAGTGAGTGAGTGGATTAGTGAATGAATCATATATTGAATGAATGAATAGAAGTGATGCGACATGACGTGATCCGAATTAGTGAGTCACTGGGTCAGTCATGTGACTCGATGTGAAGTGACGTGACATGACGTGATGTGATGGAAACGATTGGTACTTGTCACACTTAAGACTGATGAGTGGGTACGGAAACTCTATTAAGGGTTTTGCTGCTTACAGTTCAGAAATCAACAAACTACTTGCCCTTTAGAAACTAAGGATTACTGAAGATAACACTAAAATATCAAGATGTTCTAGGATGCAATTTATTTTTTCCTTTTCCATCTTCAGAAACTGTTTTTTTTTTAAATTATTGATTGATGTTTATAGAACGTAGCAGATTCCGCGATCTGTTATTTCTTAAAACCATTGTTCAAGTGTTTTGTTATCTGTAGGAATGTTTTCTGTAAAACAGTTGTTTATTCTTCATTCAAAGTAACAGTTACTCCCTATGGGTTTCTAATATGTATTCCTCGTTTGGCCCTATAACCAGTCCATGATTTGTGAACTCCAAACAATTTCAGATATGCTGCCATAAAACTTCTACCTAACCAGTAATATTAGTGATAACTGTAAGTGTAGATTGCTCATACTTTATTAGCCAGTAGGTCATATTTGGATATATCATTCTAGCTGGGTATGCATGATAATATAATGTTACTTAACACCATTTTTACAGTTAAAATAATATGCTTTTATTCTAACACCTGTATGCAGGTGCGAACACAATAATTCTGCTCGTATTTAACAGGCTCTGACAGTTAAACATTCAATGCAATATCTTAAATGCTTTAGAAACTGCACGATCTAAGACTAATACTAAACACAGTTGACCTAATATCTTATATCGGCAACTGCTTGTTTCCTCCCCAGTTATGAATAGAAGATAATATAATGTGAATGAATGATTCCTGCTCACAAAACCGGGAAACCTAGAATCTGTGATGTATCATTGTGATATTTTGTCTACTTCGTTTGATGAAGTTGATCCTGTAATCTTTTGACATTTTAAGCAGTTCTCAGTAACATTAGGTTAACCTATCATGATATACTATATAACAGGCTATAAAGGATGGGAGACTAGGATTCTTTTGCCAACAGAAATATCCTACCCTCTCTGAGTCATATATGACTTAGGGAAAGCAAAATAATTATAATATAAGGTAGGCTGAGATTGGCTTGCAGTATAGCTTGGGAATCATGGATTTGATCCCCAAATCCAGAGATTAACATTTTAGTGTACAACATCGTGGATTGCCGACTAGATTTAAACAATGCTGCCATCTCATTATATTAAAGTGAATGTTAAATAACCTAAGCCATTCTGATAGTAACCAAATTTGGGATGTGCCACTTTCATCTTTTCCTGGTGGTTCGTTATAAATAAGAGAAATGAAGATAAGATTTAGTCATTTATTATATAGAAACAAACACGAGATAACAAATTATGCTTTTGTGTATCATAGGTAATATATTATAACAAATCCAATACAAATCCTGTTTTGGTGATCAAACATAAACTGAATTATATTAGCCCTGAACTATTATACAAAGTTCTTTTTCACTGTATCAGTACTGAATATTATCACAAGATGATGAGTAGTTGAGTAGTACATTTATCCTGGGCATTGATTACACCTTGGACATATGTCCAAGGGGCGACTTCTTTGGGGAATATCCCAGAAACACAGCTTTCAAATCGCATCCTAACTTAGAAGTTTGGGTTTTAGTGCTCTAACTACTAAGCACTGTGCTACAGAAGCACCCTACTTATAAGTATTATCACAGAACCTTAGCACTTACTGTCTGTTGACTTGTTAACCTAGATAGTGGATCCTCGGCCAAAGCTGAATAACTGAAATCAACTTTCTTAATCTTTTGGAAACTTTGATGTCTAAGAAGCAGATTAAATAATTCTAGAATATTTTGTTGTTGTTGTGATTGCCAATGACGTTACTTTCTACATGTATAGAGTGTAGATAACAGGGCCTTAGCAAGTTTCTATCATGTTCGGTAATTACCAGGTATTTATCCATAGAGTACACTTATTATTCTACCCATATTTAGGATAGGAATGGTAGAATCCTCCCACACAAATTCCATTTATATTCTACCTTCTATAATTTTCCTTGTGTTTCACCAAGTTTCTACCATAGAAACCCAACTCTGTTAGCTTAGTTTATCTCTATCCCCACACCTATCATTGGGTTTCGAATTTTCCCACTGTGGCCTCTTACATTCAAGCGGCAACAAGGTAACCACAGTAAATTACATGTTTGTACCTATGTTTTGTGAAGTCGTACTTATTTATTCTTGTCTGTACATCTCTATCACACGCACGCACATACACATGCATGCATGCACGCATGCAGTCACTAACACCTTAATACTGAATTATATAGTTGTTCACCATCCATAAATAGACTCCTCAACTCAGTTATATGGCAATTTGTAATCTACAACATAATCAAATCCATTACAAAATATCTAGATAATACCATAAACCGTGTCGTGTTTCCATATAATTCGTGAAAATATGTGCCTTTTTTAAGAGCCGATAATGCCTCTCTACACATGGCCATCTCCTTAGCTTTAGCCGTTCTTCCTATTAATTTTCTATGACTGGTCCATCGTAATAAATATTTGATGATTCCGTTCCATGGCACTGGGCCATGTCCATTGTTGGGGAGAGGACTTCTACAGTGTAGGCTTCTATTGTCTGCCTTCTTTGGCCAGTGTAAATTAATGCAAAAAGCTCACCTTGTTGGCATTCATAGGAGCGCTTATGAGCTTCTTTGTTGTGCCAACCCTAGGCTGCCTCGACCAATCATCTCCATGGAAACAAGAGTAAAGTGTGGCATTAGGCACAGGTCTAGTAAGATCCTGGAAGCTAGGTGCTTCTTGATGGAAGTGTTAGAAAACTTAATTTGCAAACCAATAGGGATCATGCCATCTAGCGGTGTACTTAGAGGGTGGGAGTGCGCTATCCCAAGAGTGTTTCCATCCTTTTTTGTTTATGTTGTCACAGAAAAATTCGATTTTCTGTTCAGAGGACCCAATAACTTGGTGGTTACCACTTGATCAAGGTTCCTGGATAAATGGATCAAACGGTTCCTCCTCCTACTTCTCTCAGAAGTGCTGAAGTAGATAGGGTACAATCACCTGTAAAAATATATATATATTATCACAGTGTTGTACCCTACTTACAAAGTAAGCTTCCATTTTGTTATCAGAAACAAGTATTGCTTATCTTAGTACTTCACTGTTTTAATATGAACTTTGGGTATTCGTTCTATTTCTCTCTGTGTGTGTCGGTGTGGGTGTGTGGCGCACTCACTTCCACGCACGTGCTGTTCTGTGCCAATCATATAATTTTATTATCATTATTGTTATTATTATTATTATTAGCATCATCATCATCTTAATCATCATCATCATCATTGTTTTATCAGATTGCCTCTAGACTTCACTAAAACTCTGTTCCACTGATGCTCGGATCTAACAATTACCGTCACTTTATATTTCACATAAATACTCATTAACTCTAATTATCTAGAGCATCAGCTTTAATTCAATACCCTTCGCTTGTGAAACTGTCAAACCTCAGAGATCAAACCATCAGTATTAACGTATTTCTTGGAACAGCTACAAAGTAATATTGATGTCTTAACAAGTTCTAAATTGAATCACTAAATTGACAAAAGACTTTCCAGGTTGATAAATTATTTGGCCAGTTATCAAGATATCATGATGTGTTGCTCTGTTAGCTCACCGCTAAACCAGGGAAAGATGATAGACACTCAATGAACTTGTTTTAAATAGACTTATAACTGCAGTTTGCAGCTTAGGAATTTAGACAGTAATACCAAACAATTAATGCACATGCTAGTGGAAATGTATAGTATGGTATGGTATGGTATGGTATGGTATGGTATGGTATGGTATGGTATGGTATGGTATGGTATGGTATGGTATGGTATGGTATGGTATGGTATGGTATGGTATGGTATGGTATGGTATGGTATGGTATAGTTTTGAGGCAGCATTAGTTAGTACTATTTAATAGGTGAAACATTTGTTGTGTCAGTGAAATGGAAATATAAAATAGTAATACCTTTTTTGTTTGTTTATTTTGTCATGGTAAATCCAAGTCATTTATTGTTCATATCACTACACTAATCTGTAGTAACTCTAGAGAACTGTGTGGTGCATTCTTTATGTTACTAACTATTTATAATGTTGATCCGGATGGAATTTAGACAAAGCAAATTAAAAACGTAATGGTGACATTAAGTCAAAGCATTAAAAAATACAACAAACAAGACAACTATTTTATCAGATTGTGACTTAATCTGGTGCCGTTTTCAATAAAAATCTATATTAATCAGATATTATTTTGTCTTCATCTTTGTCAGCAAATCATGACAAATTAAAATATTTTCTATTGATGCGTAAGTTGTATGTTCAGGAAGTCAGCAGATTTTAATTAAGTCTGTGTTTGCCTGTAATGTCCTTGGAGTATTGTCCCAGCCCGAATTTCCATTACCTAGGTGTGCTAATTACAAGAAATGTTTAAAATTTCATGATTATTGCACTAGTCAACGTTCACTATTAGCCTATGCACGTATCTACAAGCTCTTGATTCGTGATCACCATTTGCCCTTGAAGTTACTCACTCGGCCAAAGATGTCCTTCATTAAATCTCTCCTAATAAGATGAATTTATCACGTTTGTGTTATAGCTGACTGAAGATGTCTTCAGAAGAGCTCAAGTATAATAATGGTTGACAGCATCGTTATCTCTTATTGCCTGTCACTGTGTGCTAGTTATCATCATAATTTGGCTGGTTTGAGCTGAGCTGGTAGCGTGGTCGGTGACAATTATAACACCTAACTCTAAACCACTGATTAGCCATTTTAATTATCACCCCACAGCCATTTGTGTGTGAAGAGCTTCCTTCGTGAATATTGACTTATCAGTGATCATATCAGAACACTCACTGAGAGCTAAATATAGCCTATAAAAATACACTTGGGTGCCTTATAGCATCAACTAATTACCAGTATTAGTCGTTTTAAAGAAATGTTATAAATCAGTGTATCAAAACTACCAAGTTATCATTGTAGTCACTAATTATGTAATCACTAAATATGATATTAAATGTATGCACTTGATGCATGGCAGCAGCTATTACATACAAGGGTAAACGTATAATTCAAGGTGTACAGAGGATCATGACATTAATTGTTACCTATAATTATTACCCATTATTATTGGTACTACAGTCTACAAACAAGAGAAGATACACTGATCAATAAAACAGCCGTTAGAGGCATACCACCCTGTAATCTTCCAGATTGGGGTTTGAATATCAGGCTCTGGGATGATTCATCTAATAATATCATTTCCTCAGGTTGTCACCATTGACCCATATGCTCAAGGTGTTACCAGTGTCAGTGTTACATAAACACTTCTAGTCACTCAATCAATCAATAAATAGACAGAAACTATCTTGATCCTTCCTTGGTTAATCCCATCATTGCTAAACTGGCTTTGATTGATAATTCCATCTGAAGACTATTAGGGCACAGTGCTATAGACCTCCAGGTCATTGGTTCAGATATCAGTGTTACCTGTTTTATGGGCTGTTTCATCTGTCAGTAAAGGGCTTGGTACCGATCAGCCGATTTCCCTAGGAAATAGTTCATATGGGTTTGTCACCTAGTTGATACCAGCAGCGAGGCTAAACAAAACAGTCAGCCACTCATTCAGTCATTAAGAATCTGGTGCAAGTGAAATGGAAACTGCCTGCGTCCGTGGATAGATTGTTAGTTGTCAATTAATTAGATTAGGTTATTGCTAGTCATATATCCCAGGTTACTACTGTCAATTGAATGTCTCTGCCAAAGAATCACTATACACAAACACAGAGACAGACAGACACACACACACACACACACACACAACACATACAGGGGTGTCATGTAACGAAGTAAAGCTACTTAGGTACTCTACTTGAGTAGGCTTTATTTCCCAAATAACTAGAAGTAACGAAGTCAGATTTCAACTAACTAATTTTACTTGTAAGGAATTAGTATTATTTCCAGTAACCTTACTTTTAGCTTCATTACTTTCATTTACTTCGGATATTTTCGTTATTGTTTTAGTCATACCATAGCCTATTCAAAGGAGGGAGAGGCACATGGTCTATAATTTACTGCTTCATCACGGGGACTAATTCTAAATAAATTTTAGAATTCACAATTGATGGCATATTCGGTGAAGAAAACATTGCCAATTGCTGGGATTCAAACCTGCTACCTGCCGCACAACATGACCATCAGTAAGAAAGTTCTACGCTCTTACCCACTAGGCCATAGAGGTAATTTTGCCAACCTATTTTTTGGAGGCTCACTTTGTTATACAATGTTTTAGCTGACCCAAATGTTTTCTAAAATTCATCGTAATTAAATCATATTTTCTGTTACAATACATTTTATCTTCTACTTTTACTTCAGTTACTTTTAGAAAATAGTTTTACTTTTTACTGAAGTTTACTTTTTCTTCTACTCAGGTAGTTTTGAAGAGGCTTACTTTTAATTCTACTCCAGTACAAAATACAAGTAGTTCAGCCACCACTGCTTAAATACACACACACACACACACACACACACACACAAAGCTGCTAGCATATTAACGTATATTTTGTAACAGCCAATGCTTTCAACAGTGGTCCATAGATCTGTCATATAAAATATATTCATTGGCTGTCTGTTTATAAGCACACTTTATTAGTCGTTGGTAAAGAGATTTTATAATAGAATGAAATTTATATAAGTAAAACATGATGGCTAATTGAAGTGTACAAATAATTTCAACAACAACCGACTACCTATACTCCCCATTGGTCATAATTAAAGCAACAATACAGAAAGGTGGAATTAAAATACCCAAAGAGCTGTCACTACGAGAATGTTTTGTATCCTCACAAGGTCTTCAGCATCGCAGTATTTTAGAACCGCCCATGAAGTTTGAGCCAAGAAATTAATATCTGAATTATGCTGCTGGTGAAAACATTATGACATTTTTTTTCTTAAACAGTAATGGCCCTCAACTGAAGGGCCACACGTGCCTTAAGTCTAGACCATTGTAGCTCACTAGTGGGTTTAGTAATAGAGAAAGAGATATAGCTTGGAAGGCAAATGGACAGACAGATATATAGTTTATCAGAGTTAGCTTAATGGAGATTTAAACAAATCTGTTTTCTTGGCATGGCGAAATTGCTCCGGCATATGATTCGACATATGTCTCGCTGACTTTGGCAGTTGGAATAAATGGCATTACTATCCTGTGGCAGAATGGGATCAAATATCATTTCATATCTGACCAGCCAAGTAAAGTCATGAATATTGATATCATCTGTTGGGCAGCATCTAGCTTAGGTAACAAGTATGATGCCTTGATTTGTTTTATCTGGAATATTTCTTTAACAAAAACATTCTGAACATGTATCTCTGATAGCCGTGCCTGATATTTATACTTGGCTTGAGTACTCTCTGAACTCTTCTAAGTTAATCAGTTCCGTGCGTGCGTGCCCGTGCGCAGATATTTTCGGAGAGGCTTAGGCTGTTGTGATAGCTTTACAATTATATTTGATCTTGTTTATAGGTCATATAATGATATATAATTATATAAAATGTCTGGAATCTAGGACGTTCTGGTTCTGTTTTGGCGTATGACATTTTGGCCTACTATTTTTCAAGAGAGGACATTTTGGCCAATATATGGCACTATCGGTAATATATATAACTGTGAGAAGCCATGCAGAAGTAAACGTCAGTTAAATATAGAAGCCACATAAAAGCATATAGTGTTTTAATTTTGTTAACCTTTTGTAGTACGTACCGTATATACTCGTCTCTAAGCCGCACTTTTGATACCACGTAATCGCCGTCAAAAGCGAGTGCGTCTTATACACGGGTCAGACTAAAAGGGAATGTAATATTTGGCATAATTTAGGCGGAAATACAATAATATTGTTTTACAACATTAATAATGAATATATGAACAACAAACAAATTAATTAGGTGTGTTTTCGCTGTTGTCTTTCGAAGCCAAACTTAATCGTAATAACCGCCAGTGAGTAGCGTGATATCGGTCTGTTAAGTAATAATATATGGGTAATGTAGTCAGGATCAGACTGTCGCTGGTACCAAGGCCGTCTGGGAACGGCCAGCACATGATTTATTATCTAAAGGTGTCAAATGATCCGGATCGCAATTAATCTGTTTGATGCACAGGGATCCAGAAAGCACAGGAATCCAATACGGCCGCCTCCATAAACTATTAGAAGCAGATTTTATAATTGATCTATCTAAGACGTGTCATTACTATCGAAATGTGTGAGCGTGTGTAATTGAACGGAACGGCAAATGAGGCCAGGCAAAGAATGACCATAGAAGCGACATCAAAGGAATACGATTACAGCAAACAATGTGTTAATTACTTCCAAAGCTGGCACATGGGAACTACTAATAAACTACTTCAAACAGCATTACGGAAACGAACGTACAGCAGCAGACTACCTGAAGAGGCCATTGTTACCTATCGTCACACTAGTGGGTGAAAACGGCCTGGGATTAAGAACTGCTCTATCAGCAATGATTTAGATGGCACGGAAAATAATATATATAGTGGGATGAACAGCATGATAAATCTGACTCGGACGAAGGTGACGACATGTATGATGACACATGAACAGATACAACAGATGTTCAATGAAAATAGTGATGATGATGCATTTTTGGGCTTAATTAATTTGCCGATTTTAGTGCGTCTTATACACGGGTTCGACTCTAGGGGGGTTTATTGGTCCAAAAACCCGGTGCGTCCTGTAAATATAACATGAATAGACACAGTCAGAACCCATAAACTACTGATAATCCCACTGAAAGTGGTCAGCTGGTACTTTATAAAAATAAATTCCCTCACGATAATTTCATAACCTTCTTTGTTGCTTAACCATGGAGATCATCACCCCCCCCCACACACACACACACACACACACACATCATAGTCCATTCCTTGACGTGGTGAGGGGGCTTTATGTGTCACTGAGACTCAGAAACTATCCCAGCTGGAACCTTGGCATTTGTTAGGGAAATCCAAGCTGAACTGGTCAATGGGTAGATAGAGGCTAGACTAATATGGACAAACCTTGAGGTAACCCTATCAGAAACCTGAAGTCAGAGGTATTGGGCTGCACGTTGCACTCTAATAGATCACAATACTAGACATCAACAGCTATTATGACTACATCAACACTAAAAGGGTTGGTAAAAGCTATGTCTAAGTGGTTTTATATATACAGTCAAATCTGTAGCCAATTCCAAGATTTAGGTGAAATGGAGATGTTTCCGATTTCATATTGCAGATTCTTGTAATGTGATTTTATAAACAACCAAGGACTTCGAAAATGTTATTCCTCAAAAGCAACACAGCCATGTCGCTGACCACATAGCTCTTGAGGTTGAGAAATACAGGCATCAAATGAAAAGCGAGCCTCTACTTTCAAGGTCAAACTAAACCAGATACTAACAGTTCCCACCGCTGCTGTTCCAGATGAGATGAAAGCCAAACTACCAAATGCTAACACTGTCAACAGTGCTCTGTCGCACCAGAGCATTACACTGTTGGTTAACAGCATGGATTCATAAGAATAATTGTTAATACTGCAGCGTATTTTTTATGAAAGTTATCTAAAGATTAATCTCCAATTAGATTAGTCTCCAATAGCGTATTTCATTTATTCTAGTTAGTAAACAATCAAAGCTACTCTTGTCTTATAAGCAAACATTAACTTACAGGTTAACAGAGAATGTTTATCGTTGTAAAACAGGGGCGCCTCCGTGGTCTAGCGGTAGCATGTTAGACCACAGATCACTACCACCCGTGTTTGAATCTTGGCCTGGGCATATCTGAAGGTTGTTTCATCTTTGACTTTGCTTCATTACCTTTGGAGGTCGATCGGTCGATTTAGCCTACCATGTGAACAGAAGTTGCCGTAAAACATCAATCATCATCATTTGTAAAACTAAAGTTGATGACTTATAAGCAGTGTGTATTTTTGTAGGCACTAACTGATATTACCGACGTTGACAATGGGGTGTTAGCTGGACATTAAACTGCCATAATAAAGTCAGTGTGTGTGTGTGTGTGTGTGTGTGTGTGTGTGTGTAAGCTAGAAATATGAAAATTTAATTGGAGCTTAATTGTATATTAAAAGAAAAACACGTGTCATATGTACAATTTAATCTGATTATAGGAATATATTCAAATCATAAACCAATCAACGCCTCCCACCGCACGTGGCTCCATCTATGAAGTAATTCTGATGACATGTATATCAATTCACAGCTATTATTTGTGTTTATGAATTACCTGTATAATAAATGTCTATTTAATGACCAGCATTTTTCTGGTTCCTGATGCCATTTGTGGTGGAATAATAAGTGTGAAGAAGGTTTTAGTTAGGTAACATCTCCACATCAGTGCTAGCCATATTATTAGAATTCATCATTATAATTGGATTCAAATGAAGGTATTGTTTCATTCACACGAAATTAGTACAAAATATTGATGAATTTGTTAAATTATGCAATTTTATTGTTGTTCTGAAATGAAAAAAATGCATGCATGGCATGGAAAAAAGTACTATCATCCCTTCCCTTCACACCAGGGATTACCAGATATACATAGACTGATCCAGTGAAGACAAAAATTGCTCTCTGTGGTCAATGATTCATGATCTATGGACCCTTATTAGTCACCACGTTATAGCAGACAGATTATTTGTGTGTGTGCGTGTGCGTGCGTGCGCGCGCGCTCGTGTGTGAGTGTGATAACATTAGTGTCATGTATTTGATCTGTATATAGATATGGGAGAGTCTAACCAATCAACATTTAGTCTAGATGACCCTGTTTGATCTCAACTGGCCCAGAAATACTCCTGTGTGGCTTCCATAAAGGCTTCATCTGTAAGAGAATTGTCTAGTTTATTATTGACATAGTGACTGGCCAATGTGGTTACAATGCAATGTATTGTCATCATCCAATATGTACATTGCTGTGTCCATGAGATGGCAGTGAACAGAGGTGATCTAGTATGAAATAACACTATATGTTCACCATCACGGGTTATATTGAAATGTTTAACACGTTTTGGGGACACACACATTGTCAATGATAAAATAAATTAGGGTTATTTTTAGAACTGATATTGCATGTTTGCTGATACTAGGTTGAGGCCATTAACACCTTATTGTAACTTCATATAATGGTATCACACAAGTGGCAAATCAGCTAGAATTATTGGCCAAAGAATCCGAACCTGTAGAACAGTAATTTACTGGATTCATTATATGTGTTTGGGGAGGGGTTAATTCACAAAAACAGATATTCACACAGCCATTTTCTGCATAAATATTTTAGGTTGTTGCATGTATAAAATATGTGACTTTCTAATGACCATTTATGATATTTCAAAAAACAAATTATAAAAAATAATACCTGAAACATGAACTAACATGGCATTTATAACCAAACATTTTGTGACTGTTTTAATGTTAATCTGTTATTAGGTACACTATTCAGATAAATATAAGGTGTGATGTTATCATTTAAATAATGACACGTCATCAATCAATACTTAGCAGAAGAGCCATTCAAATGCATTGTAAAGTGATACTCCAAATAAGTTAATTGAATGATAAATATTGAACAAGTGAGTTTTTAGAACCAATGAGACGATCCATTGATAATATCCATCTGCAACCTGCGACACCAAATACCAAATGACTTTAGCTGAAACTTAGGTAGCTGCAATATTATCTGACTGGGTTACCTGACAGTGACCATAGAATGTTTTAACTTTTATGTTATTTCGTTTAATGAAGCACTTATGTTTTTAATGTTTATAATTATATACATATCAGAGAATCAAAACAATCAACATTTTAGTCTATGTGACCCTGTTATGATCTCTCCTGGCCCAGAAATCTGTTTGTGTAACTTCCATAAAAGCCTCAATTACAATAGAATTGTCTAGTCTATTGCAGACATAATGACTGGCCGGTTACAGTGTCATGTATTACCTAAATATTTTATGGTTATCATATATTATGAGCTGGTGATGGCACTAACCTTTAAGGTAGTGGTTTAGCTTTGTATGAGGCTTTAGGTGTGGAAATACAAAACCAGAGTATGAACAGAAGTAATTAGTTTCATTAAATGCAGAGATTCCGCATTAAACGATAAGCCATGCATGAGTAAACATGTCATCACTATTTCTTAGTCGACTTTATAACAAAATATGATTACATGATAGAATGTTTGGCCAAACTTTAGATGTGTTATTGTTACCTAATAGAATATATTTGTTATGCTATAAGTTGGCTGGAGTAAGAAATCCATACACATATGTTGTATTGTAATTGTTATTATTATCAGAACAGAGACTAGTGTGGTGTGGTTTGTGGTGTGATTACTGAGCTATCTCTGTGTTTATTACTGCGTGATATATGCGTAGGTGCTGGCCATTTATTTTCCCAACCCAGATATAACCCTCCTTGGTCTAAGCCTTGTTAGACAATAATCAAGATTGGAAACTTTTATACCGAATACTGGCACATTCATTACTAACTGATTGATATGGCCTATTCCCTTAAAGCTTACAATAAGCAAACCTGTCAACATCTTTCTCTTGGTACTGCATTCTAAGTGGAGACACCATACAACTTTTTATAGCTTTGATCTATTTAAGTCAATTTATTTTCTATTCTCTTTCATCGTGCAGACAACCATAGCCTTGTCCAATGAAACTACATTGTTTTTGGGTAATGTGTCATATTTACAATTTAATCAGTATTTTTCTCATCAATGTGTCCTCGCTGTGTCTCTCTAGCTGTTTTCGTAATATCATGTCTATTATTGTTTTAATCTTATTACTTTGTCACTTCAATGACGGTAGTTTTGTCACTGGCAAGATATATAACCCAAACATCATTGATTTAAATCTTATTTTTGTGGTCAATCATACTATTGCAATGCTTAGTTCTGTTATGAAAATACGTTTTGACAGACACATTTCTTTTACCTGGTCATACTCTCACGTCAGACTTCACCAGTTATAGTAGATTTACTGTTTATTTGAACTGGAATTTTTAGTATGTGATTGATGGTGTTCACATTTTTACATCATTTATAATTTGTGCGAACATATTTGTATTAGTTCTGATAAATTAAAATGAAAGTGATCTGTTCCTTTAACTGTTTGCTAATGTTGATCACTTTCACCTTATAGTGACGTCAATTTGGTTTGCTGGTTATGACTACAAATAGAATATACATGAATACAGTTTTCTTGGAAATTGATCAATATGTGGATATGAGTTCTTACTATTTAGACAATTCCATCTAACACTACTCTCAGGTGTACTGCTGGAGACCAACGATTACCTTGATCCAGCTGTAAATGAGTCTGTGGATTACTTGAATGATAGTTTGCCAGTGATTAGAATTGAAATAAATACAGCTGCATGATATGTGTCGCCTTTGAGAGTTAACTAGGTACCAGAGCTATGTTTATTCAGTTAAAACTTTAGCAGAATACACCACTCTAAGTGTTCTCATGGTGGGAAGCGTTAAGACAAGAAATAATCTCATAATTTCAAATTCTGTATGCCATATAGGCAACTATTTAATATGCTAATGACCCATAATCTCATTGTTGTCAATAATTATGGTGATTTATCCATGGCCTGACTAGAAGTGTGGTTGGCCACAAGACCCCACATGGTTTAAAATCAGGGCCTACCTTAAGGTCTGAAGGGCGGAACATGAAGATAAACGTGAATGCATCAAATGATGGTGTAAATGATATAATCGCAAGTAAAATGAAGACTGAATAGACGTGTGATATAAATAAATCATCTAATCATATGTCCAAACGGCTACGTCCATGGATAAATAATAGGTGCCAAGCAGCACATAATAAAGACATTGTTATATAAAACTGTGACTTTTAATTGTCTTTCGCGGGGACCTGTGAGCTAAGCCCACCCTCTTCGTAGTTGTTACACAAATCAGCAAATAGCGCAACCTATTATACAAAGCTGTGACTTTTAATTATTGTCTGATTAGTTTGTGCTTATCATTAACGTAGCAGACTTAAGCATGTCTTCATTTTAGTTGCTACCCAATCAGCATATAGTAAATTACGTGTACAATAAACGGTATACAAGGTAGTACTAATTTGTTTATATTATGAAGCCTTCCTACATTTATTTTTATAGAATCAGTACATAGCAAACTAGGAGAGGCAACACACCTGTAGATAAAGCGTTCATTTTACTTTGTTATTAGCCAATCAACATCTGGTAAGCCTTGAGTCAATCCCGAAGGATGTAAAATAGAGTTGATAAGCTTTGATTAAAATGTGGGGCTAAATATTAAATAAGGACACATATAGAAAATAGGTATGGAATAAGTAAGAAGCCTAGCCATCAACTGTTCATGTATGGTACATTCAAAAATGTGTTTTATGCGAACTCTGAGGTAGATAATCTCTCTCTCTCTCTCTCTTTCTCTCTGTGTGTGTGTGTGTGTGTATTTATATTCAAGATAAGACAGTATCACCGAATCAGTAGATATATTATATTAATTTGTGCCATCTCTAACGTAACCAACATAATTTTTTCTGTCTTTCTCTCAGACAAAATGTCTACTTCCCCATCTAACTCAGTCATTCAATAAAATACTTGGCCTGAGACCAACTGCCACACAGATATAACCGACTGTGTAAGGTACAAATGAAGACAAACTACCATGATGTTGTTAGTTAAGTTATCGCAGTATGAAATATCCTCATTACTTCTGTTTGTGGCCAGGCAGTCTCTTATAATCTGTCACTCTGATTAATGGATGGAACAAAGGGAATTATTTGAGGAGTTTGGTAAATAATCTGACAGCTATCTTTACTCTAATGATATCTGGTTGAGGCAGCTAGATGTTTGGCGACATCAGTTAATTATGTCATGTCGCATTTACGCCATTATGGAGAATACGGAGAACAGGATGTTGTCGTCATGCATTAGTAAATTGTCTCATTCCGTTTTGTGGATAGTTATCCGCAAGTTGGAGTGACTTGTGGATGTATTATTTTTATAACTTAACGCTTAGTGATACACGCATTCTTGTAGAGCCTCAGATATTGGCATACACGCAGTGGATCATTTAATGAGTGAGAAAGTCTGAGATTGAGTGATGGAGTGAGTGGAGTTCAGTCATATGACCAAACTGTTTATCTTTATTATGTTTATTGAGCCATTTACCCAGTAAGAATACATCAAATGAACAATAACAATATCTTCCATCAGTGTGGTCTAAAGTAGAGTAATTTGTCAGTCTTTATAGTTTGGGTTATTGATGGTCTTGTGGGAATACCAACATGAACTCATGTGTGTGTGTGTGTGTGTATGTGTGTGTGTCTGATATAGTGTTGGAAATCACTCTTTGTTTGTCATGCGTTTCACCCACGAAAGGATAAGCATCTATATCAGACAAAATTAAATAACATTGTTACCAAGATACATCTAAGAAAAGAATACAAGAACTTAACTAAATAATATAATTTGTGTGTTCAGGGGACCAGTTCAAAATCTTATCATTGCTTGACCTTATCTTGATATCAGTTCCCTGAAGTTTAGATCCTAATACAAATATATTAGATATATCCCAAAAGGTTATGTTCTGATGATTACTTTGATCATATTTCTGTGTCACCTATATCATAGGATTGACCCAAACCTGGCACAGGTTATCTTATGGTATAATAAATTTACTAAAAGCCCTCAATTTACAAGAAACCAATTTTATGTAAATAATAGCCTGACACTGGAGTTAACCAAAATAACACCTATTTATATATAAGATAAGTGTTGTTTTTTTTTAATTTTAAATTTAGTATTTTATTAATATGGTATTTTCAAGAAAATATTATCTTTTCTCTTGTGTTACATATTTTGATTATCTCTTTTTGGTTGCCACTTTTTTTAATAAATAGTGAAAGTTCAATAAATCTAATTTAAAGGTACGTGAGAAAATGTGCCAAATAATGATTAGTTTGAGTCATCTGTGAAGTAATATTATTGCCAATGCTATCAAGTTTACATATTACTGCTTATTCATGTGTGCTTGTGTGTATGTGAGTGCGTGCGTGCGTGTGTTTACATCCAGGGTTCACACATATCCCCGAAAACCCTTTTAAACCTTTGAATTTGGAAACTTTGTTCAAGGGTACCCCAAAACCATTGAATATTGTTCATTTTCAGATATAAACCCTTGAAACGGTGGTTGTTCCTGAATTCTTATAATAAACCTGTGTGTCCATTTATATGTCAAACGTAAATATATAATTAGCCGAGTAATTTCATTTTCGTTTTGGTTGTATTAAGAGAACCTTTAGATATTTTAAGTATCCGCTAGGTAGCGCAGTGTCTAGACAATCTAGGTGATATAGTTCAAGTGGCGGGAAATAGATTTTATTTAATTTGTTCACGCGACGAGAAAATACGTAGTGAGTAAAAAGATCGTGACATTGCTATATGTTAAGGGTCGTCCGCCATTTTGCATGAAACACGTGTGCTAAGTGTGCCATGATCCAACTGGCAACAATCGCCTAGTGCGATGCAAATATTACGTCAAATCAATAAATGTCGGCTGGTTTATTTTGGATAGTCACATCAAAAGTGTAGTCCACAAGAAAAACATAGCCACAAAACATGATTCCCGATTGCGCGACATGCTTGTTACACCACAAACAGTTTAGTAATATTATACCTAAAATTCAAATTTTGTTATAAAACAGCAATTCAGAAGAAAGATTTAGATCTAATATACGATATATGCGATATATATGATTCATATATTGGCTATTTTTGGTGCGATGCATTCCGGTTACCCATTCAATATGTTGCGCATCAAACCATCCCACAACCCGCCACGTGAATTGGATTCAGTATTCCTGATATTTGCAATTTGCGTGTCAAACAAACTGACATATGTACGCCCCTCTGCATGACACTACACTGACACTATTATTTCATGTATCCTATATATATATATATATATATATATATATGTTTATAGATCCTTAATTGAATTCAATTTATTAACCAATAACGAGACGAAATTATCAAACAAGAATAAAAGAAAATTGTAACATATACACATGACATTCATGACTTTATACTTGAAGACCGTACATGTGTAATTTGAATATGGATGGGTGGGTGAGGTAATATATTAATTTAGTTAAACTTTTGCACAAGGATACATTAAAAGGTTTTTTTTTAAACATTGGTTTAGACGTTCAAATGCCGTTTTAACATTTTTAGAAAATGGTAAGTTTTGCTGCTTGCTATCAGCTCCTTGATTTGTTGTGTAATTAATCTTTTTTATTGATAGGTTGATTGTAGACACATGACAATAGACTGATAAAATAATACATTACCATCTCCTCTGTGTGTATTTTGAAATGCATGTAATTTGCTTGGGTTATGTCCCTGTCTTCCATACTGTCTGATTATTTCCTTATTAGCATTGATGTATCATTACAGAAACAATCTGTCTCAGCTAAAGTTATTTCATACAAGAAATATAACTTGATTGACAAGTATGACTTTCTTGCTGATCTGAGGTTCTCTTCTCTGGTGTTGGACCCATCAGCTAATATTGATCATCTCGTGAAATGCTAAAAAGATCACTGCTTCCATGGTGTTAATTATCAAATGTTCAAGATCAGTAAAATTCAAGTTACCGGTACAAATACCCTTGCCTCTGCAAAATCAGAATATTACAAACAAAAGATCAAGGCATGCAAGGGAAATCAAAGCACCGTTTTCAATGTTGTGAATAAAGTATTACATAAAAGGCAAACTGTCCTTCCAAATATTATCAACTCAGATAAAGATATGGCCCATTGTTTTAATTAACCTCTTCTGTCAAAAGATACTAAATATACATAATGGGTTCACTTCCAGATTCTTATCACAGAGTATACCATTAGTAGAAGAGTCCTGTATGTCCATGGTGGATAAATTTGAACCTTTTACAGACAGTGATATCATACAATTGCTGAAAAGGCTGAAAAGATACTTTCTGTGCAGTTGACCCTTAGCCTACATGTGAAAGAGTGTCTGGGTGTTCTAATAAGCCTGATTAAAAAGATAGTTGTCTCTGGGTATTTTCACAAGATCCATGAAAGCTGTCCTTGTAAAACCATTAATAATAATAAACAGTTTGGACTCTAATATTCTAAACAGTTAGAAACCTGATTCAAATCTAATAGTTTATATAAACTGATAGAAAGGGCAGTTGTTTTTCATCTAAACAAATATTTAGTCAATAATATCCTTAATGAATCACTAGTCTGCATAATATAAAAGCAGTCACAACAATGAAACAGCCTTGGTTCAGGTGAAAAATTATATGATGATATCAATTGATCGACTTAAGTGAGTATTACTTGTTCTGCTGGACCTGCCTGCTGCATTTGATACAGTTGACCATAATGTACTTTTCCATAGGCGGAAAGACAGTTGTTCAGTCTGTCAGGTAAAGTACGTGAATGGTTTCAATCACATCCGGAACAATGCTCCGAGAGAGTGTCCTTTCATGGTATTTTATCTGATGTTCAGTTATTGATATCTAGAATACCACAGGGTTAAGTTCTTGATACTCTGGTTTTCGCAATGTATGCCCATTCTCTTGGTATCATAGCACAGTGATATGGCGATAAATATCACTTGTATGCTGTTGACACATAACTGTATATATATCACTGGATTCTGACAATTTCTCCTCTTCCTTGAAGAATTTAGAACATTGTATAATATGATAACAAATGATAATAAAATATTATATATTTGGCTTCACCACATTGTGTTAAATCTCTAAAAAATTAAATATGATTTCTTTAAAACATAGATATTTATTTTATTAGTGCAAAAAATTAACCATGCATCAGTTGCACAGAAAATCACTGTGTTCAGAGAACAAAACCAACAAAAAATTAATTTCATACAAAAACATAACTCAATGAACATTTACTGCAAATCAATGTGCCTTTTGCTGTTGTTTTTTCAAATACAAGTTCAGAAATGCGCGGTTTCACCTTTGCAAGTGCTACTCTCATATACTTTTCGCAACAAAGTCTGTTCCTTTTATTAGTTTTAATATCTACCAACTTCCAAAAGGATTGCTCGCAAAGATACGTTGCAACAAACCGTGTGAGTATCTCAAGGGCTTTCTTAGCAATAAGAGGGTATGGTACGATTTGGTGACACCAAAACGTTGAGAGCGTTGTTGTTCTGAAGAGTTGCCGTTGAAGCTGGCTCTGCTGAAATTCAATGATTTCGTCGGGGTATTCATCGTTGACATCTGCTGTCGCAACACTAAACGTGAACGGCTGCCTCACCCATGATGGATATGACTCTCTGGTGGGGAAGTATCCGTCGAGAGACTTTGTGAGCTCATTTAAGTGCATGGTAATTGCTTGCTTCAGCTCCCCAGGTATAGAAATATCTCCAATTCCAGACACGTCTTCGATCTTACTTACACAGTTGTCCAGCAGGGGAAAGTTTGCGAAGTTATCATGCTCTGTTCGTCGTTTCCATACAGGTAGCTTTAAAAAAACTCCTTCAGGTTTTCTTCCGCTTCGATGATGTTGACTCTGCCGCCTTGCATCTGTCGATTGAGATAATTTAGAGCATCGAAAATATCAGTCATGTAAGCCAAAATGAGAATGAACTCGGGATTTTCGAACCAATCTGCGTGACAATATTGGTACTCTCGCAAAAAACAGGGCTAATTCTACACCCATGGCAAAATCAAGATTCAACACCTTTCCCCGGGATAACCACCGAACGTTAGAATGGTACAGAAGTACCTCAAATTCAGAGCCCATTTCATTACACAGCTCTTTGAAGATGTGGTGCTTCATAGTACTATTTAGCACGTAATTCACACATTCAACAACAATTTCAATACTTCTGCCAGTTTGGGAGGCAAGGTTTTTGTTGCCAACGCATGCCTGTGCAGAACATACTGTGTAACAATGATGTGTGGTGCATCGTATTTCACCAGCACTCCAAAACCAGAGTGTCGTCCCAGCATGGCTGGAGCTCCGTCCGAACAAACTGCAGAAACCATATTCCACGAAAGATCGTTGTCTCCGAAGAGGTTATCCGCGAGTTTCTTCACATCAACTGCCTTGGTTGTTGTTATAAGAGGCATACAAAATACAAAATCTTCCTTTATCACGTCTCTTTCATATAGCGAACGAATACACATAATACATAAATTGGAAACGTCGGTGGTCTCGTCGAGTTGAAGGCTGAATTTTGCTGGGATCTGCAACTACTTGAGCCAAGAATTCATCGCTCATGTCGTCTATTCTGCTGCTGATAGTGTCATTTGAAAGGGGAATTTGTGAAAACTTAGCTTCAGCAGTTTTTCCCAGCATGATATTCGCCATATTCAAAGTAGCTGGTTTTACGAGTGTTTCACCAGTGGTGTGTGGTTTGCCCTGCTTTGCGATCAGGTACGCAACTTCGTACGATGCAGTGAGGATCGGTTTGTCGATTGGTATAAAGCCGAGAACTGGCAGAGTAGCCCTAGCATCAAATTTGACTCTCTTCACCTTGAATTCAGCGAGCGTTGTGTCCTTGTATTTCCAATCTCCATTCAGCTTTAGGAAGTGTTCCTTTAGTTTTGCCGGTGCTAGAATAGAATTGCTCAACTTGGCATTGCAAATCATGCATTGAGGACGCTGAATGCCATCACGTTCCTTTATACACGTGAATCCATATTGTACGTATTCGTCCAACTACTTTTTTTGCTCGACATAGTATGAAGGGATTAAAAGAAAATCACAAATGACGTATAATCACAACAGCCACAAGTCAACTACTGAGCCCACCAAGTTCCCTGCGGCGCAGATAGTTTTAGGTTTTGTTGTTCGGGGAGATTCCCCAGGCTGTCGCTTAATCAGCACAGCCTCTATGTTGGAGTGGTTGAGAAATCTCCTCCCCCACCACTCACAGGGGAGCAGTACGGAAAGATGGAGCCGAAATACCCTGAGGGTGGTCACTGCCAGAGTGTTTTAACGTCCCCCTTTATTTTAAATAATTCAGTGGAGACGGCAGCGCCATTTAACGTGGTCAGCCACCCACGATGTAGTGAGCCGAGAAATTAATCTCTGGAAAAGTTTCGACCTCTTACGGGGTTCGAACCTGCGACCGTTGCCACCAAGTGCCGGGTGCTTAACCGCTAGGCCACCGGAGCAGATATCAAAGCCACGCGATATGACGTGGTCAGCTGCAGCCAATCCTGGCCAAGCTGACCATGACGTCACGAATAGTACGAGTGGGTTGACGAAACGGACACACACACACATAAGCTTTTAATTTGTTAAGAAATTATAGGAATGTGCAGCTTTGTTTACTAATAACCACATTTATCCAAATAGTATGGAATCTGACACACCGTGATTAATGTTACTAAAGAAAGAGTATGTTTTGAAATGTTTGTGGATGACTGTTTTTACCTTTTCCGCCAAAAATGGTATTGTTGAAAATAGTCTTAGAATTCCAGGCCTCTACTGAACCCTGAGACTGACTCAACGAACATCTGGGGTTCGATCTAACCCAGGTTAAGAACCACTGTCCTATAGACTATTGTAACTCCCTGTTATATGGGATATCTGCTTATAACACCAGTTGCCTTCAGTGAATTCAGAATAGTGCAGCTCGCATAGTGACAAATAATTTTCATCATATCACTCCAATTCTTAAAAAACTACATTGACTACCTGTGAGACAGTATCCATTTCAAGTTTTTACTAACAACTTAATAACTTATTAATATATCAAAGACATGGCACCAGAATACATTTGTGAACTGGTGGCCATTAAAAAGTCATTCCGAAACCTCTGTTCATCCAGTTAGATACCATTGCAGGTACACGTGTCATGGCTCAAGTCATATGGTGATTGTGCATTTAGTGTTGCAGTCCTTACTTTGTGGAATAGAATGCCGTTAGATATTAGAAATTCTTTATCTCTTGAAAATTTAAATCTCTTCTGAAAACACACCTGTTCAAGTTTGCTTTTATAGATATATATAAAGATTATCAGCGTACAGCACCGTTGAATGACTTGGGCTAGTAAGGCCACTTTATTCAATATACATTATTATTATTTATCGTTTCTGCGCATGCACACATTCAATGAATATTTCATTTTATTACATGAAAATATAAGTGAGCTATGTTTGTTTAAAGCTGACCTGCCACTGTGAAATAACCTTTGAGGTATGTTGCACTAGCTATTTAACCACCATCATAGATCAAAATATGTCAAGCTGGCCATTCAGATAACAATATGAAAATACTGTAGATTGTATTTATTCCCATATGATACCTATCTATCAATCCATCAACAGATATTATAAGTGCATGACAACTCTATGGTTCGTGTCTTAACCGTGGGTATTTAAGTATTCTTCTCTGGCTGACACTATGATACTTTCACATTTCTTGTTTCAAACCAGGATTATAAATCAATCTCTCCCCTCTGACATTGTCATTCAGCTCAGTCAGATTATTACTTAGAACTGACTGGAAGGAGACATGCTGACACTGTAAGTTGATGACCTATTACCTTTAACTGGTGATTCCCAAAGTGAGTGATGAGACATCTCAGCGTACTGGGGATGAGTAAAAAATACTCGGTTGCTGAGAGTGTGTTCAAGGAATCAGCATTAGAGTACATTGACTATACTACACATGAACTCAGCCTATCAACCTTATCCTTAAGTAGTTGCTGACATTACCAGGCTGTTTGATCATGCTCTACAACAGTATTTTCCTCTATCTTTACATATTATATTACATACATTTATTGTCAATATGAAGTAGGACATGAACAAACCACTTACTGTCCTCTTAGCTATACGATTTTGTTAATTATTTATATAGCTTAATTATAATTGCTTTGCTAATTATGTTTTTTTCCAAATTAAAGTAGAACATTCTGATATATTCCCAAACTATCTGATGTAGCAGACTGGCCGTTTTGTTACCAATGTGCCAATGACCAGTACTATATATATTGGTACCATATTTATATCCTATATGTATAGTCACATAGCTGTATTAATTGAACATTTGTACAATTAAACATTAGGCTACCTCATATTTTAGTGCATTATTAACATCGTCATAATTATGATCATCAATGCCTATCATCCTTGCCAACAAGGCTATGAACAACTGCTCACCAACAGAAATTTCACGTGTAACCCATCTTGATTATGTCTATAGAAAGCTATTAACCAGATAATCTTTAATCACTGTCTTTCACCTGCCTTTTTGCATTCTATATAGGTTCCTCAGTCTTGTTAAACTTGATGTTAGTGTACCAACAGTGAACGCAATCCGTTGATGGTGTCTAGTTAATATATGTAGAGAGTTCTCAGATTATGGTTGGTGATAAAGGTCTCGACTGTTTTGGTAGTTGTGTCCAGATTGTATTCCATATCTTGGTTCTGTAAATAGTTATTCCTTCATGTTGGAAGTAAACATTATGATCTTTGTACGTGATGACATTTTTTAGAGCTCCATGCATTCTTGATCTGTAGAAATATTTATCTTTTCTACCAGGTTAAGTGAAGAATTTTATCTCCTCGAGTGTCATTCCTTTGCATGTCACTGAAGTAGGCCAGTGAGGATAAATACTAAGGGGCATTACCTTTGGTTAGATATATTGATCTGTAGCGCGTTGGACCACAGATCACTACCACCTGAGTTCAAATCTCAGTGTGGGCATATCTCAAGGGCGTTTCATCTATGACTTCGCTTCATTACCTCTGGAGGTTGCTCGGCCCATTTAGCCTACCATGTGCACAAAGGTGGCCGTAAAACATCAATTATCATCAGTTCAGTAGATAATTTCCAGGCAAATGTTTATTATTGGGAACTGAAGTTAACTGTAGTGTCTGTCTGTCTGCCTGTCTCTGTCTGCCTGTCTGCCTGTCTGTCTGTCTGTCTGTCTGTCTGTCTGTCTGTCTGTCACACAATTAAAAAGCAATTATGAAATTTACATGATTCATCTGAGGATTGAATCTAAAATAATGACTTTTTCTACTATGATATGTAATGTCTCATCAGTATGTAGAGGTGTGGATATGAGAATATTATTCTGCATATTAAAAGGCAAGGTTGGTAGTTAGACCTGTATAATTTAATATTAAAATATGGCACCTATTTTATTATATACATGTATTGTTTGTGGAAGATGGATGAAGTAATAAAGTTATTTGTGTGCTTGGTACCGTAAGTATTCTTATTTTTAAAATTCCCAGTGTGTGTGGGTGGTTGAGTGGTGGGTGAGTGTTATGAGAGATGGTTCAAATGAGACTGTTTTGCATATTTAATTGTTTACTTGGAAGAAAACTGTCTGATAATGACATACACTTGAATTAAGTTAAGAAAAGCATAGACAAGGAGCACACCTGTTTTTTATAAATCTTACATATACTGGTTATTATAAGGTATAAATTAGTTTGTATGACCAGTCACAGATATATAATTTGTCATTTTATATTTCAGAGATAAACGTGATCAGTGGGCTACTCCGTTAGTATTTGTTTATATGTCTTTTAAATTAAGAATAACTAAACATAGCTTGAGATGATACCTGTAATAAATATGATATTGCATTATGCCTGAATACATAATATATGATATGAATTGAATTGATTGAACATAATTCAAATATAATCTTGATTATATTTATTTCATTTTAGATAGCATTTATGTCATCTGATATATTTTCTTAACAGGACTCAGCTCGAGCGATATCAAACAATAAGGACTGCAATGACAAATCTTCGCTACATGTCTAACTATCGTGATGGTCCACCACCACCACCACTGTCACCTAGTACAACACCTAACCCCAGTGTAGTGAATACACTATCCAGGTAATAATAGATGCAATCTGAATAATGTCTTCTGCTTATGTTTTGCTTCAGTGCTGCAGTTGCATACTGACAGTTTAAGCATGATAAAGTGAAAACATATCAGTGAACAATGTCATATAATTATAATCAACAGAATCACAAACCAAGTGGTCTACTAATGTAGGAAATTAAGATCAAGCAGCCTACAATGGGAATAGTTTTCACATAATCTGCAGCATCTCTGAACTGAATGCCTGTAATGATAGCATAGCTGGCCGCAAATCTCTTGGGCCCATATGTGTGTGTGTGTGTGTGTTATATGCTTATTGTGAATTAGTTGGCTGTTAAAATCATTTGGACAAGTGTAATATATTAGCCAAAAAAATGTAAAAGTTGCCATGGTATCATTTACCATATCACATGCTAAATCAAAATCAGAAAATGTGTTTTTATCAAGTCAGCTTTAAATACATTACAACAAAGTTACACTGAAACCACATCATCACATCACAAAAAGCTGCTTTTTATAAAAGCTGCATGATATAATGATAAATCTTTTGTAACTTAGCTATTAGTTTTTCCTCTTTGTTGTTTTGACTACAGGCCAAAGGATTCAGGCCAGGCTCCGCCTCCCTACAGAATACCTCCTTCATATCCTACTTCAAGGTATGCAGTCAGTGCTATAGATATTAACCTCTCAGATACTTAACTCTTATTTTGTTACTAATTTCCACACAATTGTTTTATTACTCCATTCTGTATTGTATTATGAGTTTAACAACATACATGTATGTGGCCAGTTATTAATAGCTATATTTTATTGTTAATAATTCCCCAAGGTACTGGAGCTTTGTTTTCGTTTAACTATATAGCTTTAACACTTAAACATGCTTGCAAACACGTGTGTAAAAACTACTTTATAGTAATTTGTGACACATACAGCTTATTTCACTACATACAAAGATAGCATTATGTATATATTCACTTCATATACTATTTTGAGACATAATTAGACACAACATATTTCTGCAATGTTATCCACTATTAGACAATTTCCATGATGCATGTGCAGTCTACATCTACTGCGGTTTGCAGGTCAGTGAAGCCATGTAGTAGCTTGGAACGAGAAGTGTAATTCCCTAATTGTTTGTAAATTTATGTTTTAGGGGATTCATAGAACTAAACCGATCTACGTTTTTGTAGCAGTTTCATTTTTATTAAATATAACAGAATGATTATTACTACTGGTCAGACATGGGGTCAATTCCGATACCAATTCCACTCAATTCCATTTGGTCAATTCTAATTCGACCTCAAACAAACTCTTTTTGCCTAATTTGTTTTACCATGAGTAGATACTCTGGGTACCTACTTGGAATACATACTCTGAGTAGTTAATATTCCAAGTAGGATTGTCATGGAAGAAATATTTCTGAATTAAAAAATTAAATGGTAAATTAATTTGTGGATTTAATTTAATTTTGCCTGTTCTAAACATTGAATTCCTAAATAGCAATATCTTTATATAGATTACAGTCATGCTATGTGGTGGTGTCACTGTGTTTTGAGGGTGGAGCCCAAGGTATCCAGACCATTTTAATTGGTTAAATGCACATGTAACGTGCCACAGTCAGTGTGCATATTTGATATATATATATATATATATATATATATATATATATAATATAAGGAATCAAAGTTCTGGATCAATTTGGTTCCAGTTTATTGGTAACCACAAGGCGCTTTTAGTTAAGAGGTATTATATCACATGGTGGATCATAGTCTTGGGTGCATCCCCATGTAAGAGTATATTTTCTAATCATCAAAGGTGTGTTTATATTCCACTGCCCAGTAGGAGCCTTGAAACGAATGTATTTGCTTAGCTCCGCCCAACATGGGTCAGATCCTGTATTTACTTTCACAACCCTGCTAGGTACTAAACCAATGACATATGGTAAGTTTACAAAATCTTTCAAATGGTTATTAAACAGTTAGGTCTGGGGAGAGGAGAGGCAAACTTTCGCTCCAGATTGGCATTCCTGGTGAGATGATAAAATTAATTAATTCCTAAATAGCAATATCTCTATATAGGAACCAAAGCTCTGGATCATTATGGTTCTAGTATATTGGTAACACCACATGTAAGTGCTAACATTGTAAAAATTGTATATTAAGTTTTGGATTGAATTTTTTGGTAGGAAACTTCAAATTCAAAATTTCTCAATTCTAATTCAATATTTCCCAATTCCAATTCAAAATTTCTCAATTCCAATTCATTTTTTTTAAATAATCAATTCCGGAATTGAAATTGACCATCAATTCCAATTCCGGAATTGAATTGACCCCATGTCTGCTACCAGTAATAGATAAGATTATTTGTATCGGGAAAGTTGACAGTTTATTTTTGCCTGAAAAAAATACATCATCAAGTTGAGAACTGTAATAGACATGTTATCAATATATGAAACATATTGTGGTCTCCATGATCTCATGATTAGTAAATAATGTTTTTATCATATGGTTCAGCGAGTCCAGTGAAACGCAACTCGGAAACGGACGTTCAGTAGATGGCACAGTTGTCGCAGAAACTGTCTATTGTATTATATATATATATAAACATAAATTATATTTAAATATAAATATATTAATTGTTGACTGAAAGTAGTATATGCACTGAGAGTAGGTTATCTGATATAAAATATAGAAATTCTTATTGAAATCATAAACTATATTCAACACATTTTATGTGTCATTAGCTAAGCTAGTGTCATATCATAATAATAGCTGTAATAGATGTGAGGAGTCTAGTTGGGAAAGGTGATAATAATACTTTCTGTCAGTTTGTATCTGCTGCTATATTGAGAAGTTTATCTTGTTTTCTGTAGTACTAAGAAGAAATCAGCTTCCACTGAAATGAAGTTTTGATGGTAAACAGGTTTACTTTAGCTATCTGTATGTGTTAGCTTCACAATCTTATCTGTGTTGTTATATTGTTGTAATGTCACAAGCTTGTGTTATTTAAACATCAGCCACTGATAATAATAATAGTAATGACTGATGTGAGCTCTTATTTTACTATCATTTGGTGATTTTGTTTAATCCAGTAACCAGACATTATAGCCTCAGGACAATATCCCCTCAGATTGTGTCTCCTTGGACAATACTTATCTCTAGATGGAATTTCCTCACAATTTTTTATTATTATCAATTGATCTAGCCATACTGATTAACAAATATCAGTCTTCATTTGATCATACATTACACATCGAGCAGGTGGCTTATGTTTGTTGGATGTTTCATCTTTCAGTAAAAGCTTTGCACTGATCATCTTACAGTCCTAAACAATGCGTCTATAGTGAGACCTGCGTGCCAAAGCTAACCATCAGCACTTTCACTCAGAATTGATTTATTTCAGGGACATAACTAACCCACTAGTACACAGAATAATAAAGATATCCACAGACTAGTAAAGCCATAACCCAATTAATCCTTCTAGCTAATGTAATGTTAATGTGGTCTTGGTGTCCAGGATTAATGTCTTCATTCAAACAAATGCCAGTTTTTAGCTGGATACACTTTAACCTGTAATCTATTTCTCAGGAAGATTATTTGTTGAATGAATTATTGCTTATTGCAAATATATCAATGGTTCTAGTTTTCTTAATCTTCAGGACTTGTATATGTTAACTACGTTAACTTGTCTCAACTAATTTTTCCATTTAGTAATAAGAATGGTTATACTCAACCTCTGGGTTTCAGTTATTATATACAAACAAATTAAATAAGAAACAAATATCAATTTCATTTAAAATCAGTGATTTAATCAGTGCAACGTATCCATTTTTAAAACATATATTGGTTACATAATTATGATATGATATGAACACACTGAATGCTGGTTATGGCCCTGAAATTTTGTATGACTGACGGTGATGATGATGATAATGATGAGGAAAACTAATTATCAATAAAGATGCTCAAATCTAAACACAGAAATCTAAAATTAAAATGGGATATCATTCTTTGGATATTTTCTCTTCTGTCCTGTCAATGTATTGTCTGAGTGAAATGTGTTTAAGCATATTCTTTCTTTGCAGGATATTGTTCTGGTATCACTTAATATCAATAATTATTATAGTTCATTATATTTTATACACTACCCTGTGTTAGATACCATGGTGCAGTATACCACTGTATGTTACATACCACCAGAGTGTCATATAACACCATGTGTTATATACCAATGTTGTACAATACTATGATGTATACACTTGCGTTATATTCTATATTTCACTGCTGTGTATGCTTATATTATTAAATCACAGTTTTGTGGATATTGTGAATATACAGCAAGTAGCATGTTCAGCATATTACTATGTAATGGCTCTATATGGTACTGGTCTACTGGATAGTCTTCCAGAAGTTCTGGATGTTGAATAGTGTTTTATTGTCTGCATGTCTCAGTTCCCCCATTTGTGGGATTTAAGCATTATATATACATGTGTATATATATATATATATATATATATATATATATATATATATATATAGGACCCTAGTGGTTTCAGATAATGATTAAATAATCTCTGCCACATATAATTTAGTTAAATAATATCAATTATAATGTAGATATACTAAAATGCCCTTATCAGCAGCAACAATCATTCAAAACCACTAAATAAATACCCTAATGAGGTATTAAAAATTTAAATACCGAAGGAGAGATATTTGTGCATAAAACAGCAACACTGACCAGCAGAGGTATCAGAACAGATTCAAAATATTCACCAATTAATGCATTCCTTATTTCAAAGAAGTAGAATCTGGTGCTGCAATGAATCTACAGCTGCTATATGACATGAGTTAAGATCGTGAATTAAGTTTTTAATTGTATTTAAAGATAGTCATACTAGCCTGTTTACAGGCTACTAACTATACATAGTAAACCTGCCTCAGTGGCAGAGTTCAGACAGGACCCTAGATTAGCCTGGTGCCATGAGTCTCCTATTGGTTGATAGCTAGTGAATTGTGCTAGTGAAATTATATAAACATGAGATTCCCTCCTAAGGTGACTATTATTCGAGTTAGCTTGTGGACAGGATGTACATAAGTGATTTGTTGTAAAAATCACAGAACAAGAGGACATTTATAAAAGTTTAGCAAATACCAATTTCTTAAATAGGCTAGAGTAACCATTATGTCACTTGTTATTGCCTCCTAGCAAGATACAGAGGGTTCTCCAATAGGACAATGGTTAGAACATTGTACTGCAAATCACCAAGTTATTAGTTCAAATCCGGCTCATGCATTTGTTTAGACCATATATCCTAGGTCTATATTATATGTACATTAATATGAAACATGCGAGCCCACGTAGTTTCTAAGCCAAAGTTAATAAATAGTTAGAGTCAAGCTAATAAGTTCACCTTAAAACAGGTATGTGTAATAATGCCTGGCTGTAATAACCTGATATTTAATGATCACTGCCTGGTGGATAGGAGATCACACTCGAATTACTTTAACGTTTCAATCATAGACTAGCCAGCTACATGATACATTAGCTAAATTTATATCAGACATTAAAAAGAAAAATTCCTACTGTATGATAACAATTGAGGCTGTAAAATACTGGCCTTTCATTGACAACAGATATCTAAAAACTAACATCCATTTTGTGTGTGTGTGTGTGTGTGTGTGTAGTGTCAATACTTTATACATGGTTTTACATTTCGTTAGAAATAGGCAAAACATATTCTTAATATAACTGTCTTGAATATTCATTACTTGAAGGTCAGATGACCAGACCATTGAACAATCAGAAAGCAAGGATGAAATAGATGCTCCAACTGATGAAGCACAGTTGATGACTCAAGGATCACCTGAAACTCTGAAGGTGCGCAAATAGACCATTGGGATATGTTCCCTTTTGTGTGACAAAATGTACTTCTACCTTTTATTAGAAGTAGCCCTGGCATATACTCAAATGCGTTATCACTATCATTATTTAAGTGTTGGTATATTGCCAGCTGTTTTTGTTTATATAATTGCCTATTTGTATTTTTACTAGGTAGATGTTATTTATTTGTTTATGTATTCATATATGTTACTCATTCAAGTTATTTGCAGTAAGTTAGAAGTTGAGTTAAGCATTAATAGACATGTAACGTTTTAATGTAAAAGTAAGAACATACTTTTTTAAATATATTATAGTGTGATTGTGCAATTAAAGTTCATAATTTCATTATCTCTTGCATGTTTAGTGTATTAGTAAGCAGCTTAGTACATTTTAGAAATAGAGTGTAGCTGTATCTTTATAAATATTCTTATGTTACTACTAACCTCACACTATTTGATCAAATAATATTTGGTTAAGATATTTATTTAATATTTGACATTTCTTATATTTGCACATTGTTTATAACCCTGAACTTTAGCCAAGATAAATGTTTTCCCATAAATTCAATTTAACCTGTGAAGCTTAAAGTTGATTAATTATTTATTGTATTTATTCATCCATTTTATGCATTAATCATTATTCTTTTTTATAAAGTCTTTATTCTTTACTTATAAAACAGTATCATTTTTAAATCATGTTCAATATATCATTGAGGTTAATTTTGATCAAATTGAGTTTTAATTTAAGTCACATAAATGTGTCATTATTGAATATTTCTGTATGCTTACACAACATTTTTAGATATATTTGCTGTAGTGAAGGAGTTGTTTTATGCATTTACTTTGATAATCTGCATGTTAAATTTAATAATAAAAATAAACAACAGTAGGTCATCTATATGTTCATCTTAGTAAAATTTGTATATTCTTTTTACAAGTAATTTATTTCATCAGTAAGATTGCACATTACAAATATGCAAAGGAGACGGTAGGTAGACAAAAAAACACGTTGTTATAAGTATTAGGCGAGAAGGCAATGTGACATTATACATTCACATGTCATTCATCATTTAAGTAAATTGTTTTAAAGTAAAGACAATTTAACACACCACTGTACTAATTTACAGCATTGTTTGATTTCCATAATTAGAATATACATTAAATACCTGCTTGTGTTTTAAAATATCATAATTATTAAGCTTGTCTTTCACATGCTAACTTATACAATTATCATAAATATCTGTACAAATACCTATACAAATGATTAAATTTGTTTTCTATCTTTAAAATTAGAATACTTGAAATAAAGACAAAATACATATTCTAAGGATGTTTAGTCAATTAATCTTTATTATTTAAAGGTTAAATATAAATTGTATTAAATACAATTTATATTTAACCTTTAAATAGCGACCATTGAATCCGAATCGAGTCAAGTTAAGTTCGGGCAATCGATTTCAAAACTCCTCAAATTAATATATTTATTAGCGAATTCAATATCGCCACAAGACCCATAACAAGCCATATATATCTCAGCAGAGTCAAGACTCTGTTAATGTTTTCAATGTTATCGGTATTAACAAGTGAGATATTACGAGGTTAGTGAACTGAAAGTCGGTTATTTGTATTATAACATTCGATTCAGAGCTGGCCACCTCTTTAACACGTTAACTTAAGTGACCAACGACTTTTTGATCAATGTCACCAACACGACCGCTATATTAACTGACACATCTCTCTCGCTCTCTCTCTTTCTCTGCATATGATGTAATCGACACACAATATAGGTACTAGCAACATTGAGTCAGGACACATTCGTCGATCGGATATTAAGGTATCTATAATCTGTTATGTTGTAGGTTGAAAACCACGGTGTTCTTATTCTTTGTTTGGGATTGCAGGAGAGCATTCAAGCGGGCGATCTTGTTAAATTAGGGGTTAGAAATTTTTTTGTGGTCCGATGATCATAATTTTTTTTAATTTTTGATTAAAAAAAACACATTCTATGATTATTTATGTGCACCGTGAGAATTGTCGAGTTTCATTTTAAAGGTATTTTAAGTTTGAATAATTCCTCTGTTAAAGACTATGACATATTAAACTGTATGCGTCATTTCTGAGAAATGCGATTTATGTGTGCTTTATGGCCAACAAGCGTGATTTAATTACAGATGATGATGATGATGATTGATGTTTTACGGCCACTTTTATACACATGGTAGGCTAAATGGGCCGAGCGACCTCCAAAGGTAATGAGTCGAAGTCAAAGATGAAACATCATTCAGATATGCGCACGCCGAGATTCGAACACGGGTGGTAGTGATCTGTGGTCCAACACGCTACCGCTAGAACTAGGAGGGGCCCCGATTTAATTACAGGATTGCTTTGTTCACGTTGATGTAAAGATCAGTGCAAAATTCTCTTCACCTACATAAATACAAACGTATTTTATACCAAAAATATTTCTTGCACTTCCATAAATAAAATAAAAAGCTAATCTTAAATAAACCTGCTCGTCAATTGTGAAGCGTTTGAACTAATTTCGAATAATTATTAAATTATCTGATGAGGCATTATTAGTATGACTCCACGTAAGTAGAATGGGCATGAGAATAATTTCAGGTTCTTTGGCGAATTGTGTAGTGTTGGCATTGAAAAGCGAGAGATATGCACAATACATTGTCACTAACGGTGAAAAATGTGTCTAGGGCTTTACATTTAATCATATCTACACTCCTAATAAGAATGCAGAAAAAGATTGTGGTGTGGTGTGATGTGATCCTCATGATTGTAAGATGTCGTAAGATTGTATTGAAACCCACTGGTAACGGCTTTAGTAAGAATAAGTACGATGCCACCGAAGAAATTGTGCCAAAAAGAGACAATGGAATTAGTGTTAATGTGAGTTATTATTGTTCTCCTATGTCTTTTATGCTTTGGACGTTATCATAGAAGGCTCTGTTTTTATCTGTTTGTATGTACGTCTGCGCAATTGGATGACTTACTCGTACTAAGGTTACTAAAAGCGATGGGGCCGAAAGTTATGAGAACTAATATATTGGATAGCTACTCCAAATCTGTGAAGCCACGCACCAGTTTTTAAATTCCATTGATTGGTCTGTCTCATTCAGAAATTATTTAGAAATATTAATAAAATATCGTTTACATTTAACACTAAGTCGGCATGTTTAGGCATATATTGGAAAACTACCATGTTGCAGTTCTCGGCATAGATAGTATCCAAGCATTTGATATTTTATTTTGATAAGAAAAACGATTTACTAACAGGTGTTTTCATTTTTCAATTCGGCTCAAACCACGGCTGGAGAGATTGGAGTAAGTTTCCCAACCCCATGTGCACTTCGAAGTGAGACACACAGTTTCAGTTGTGTTTAATAAAAATGGATGAAAGCATAAAATATTATCAACGCATATAATATGCAATGTGGCTAGAGGCCACTTTCCCGTGGTCATAGACCCGATGGTTGAGGCAGTGGTCTGTCCCTTCCATTGTTTGTGCGTCTTCCCCCATGAATTGTTTTAAAAATAGGACGCAAGTGGCACAATTTGAGACTGTAGTAATAGACACATTTTCCAATACTTTATTTGAAATGCGGGAAGTACATAAATAATTCATTATGTAATGTGACTGTTTCAGCAAATAACAAGAAATACTTGGGTGGATTTGAGTATTAAAATTTTAATTCACCAATCATCCTGAATGGAACCAAAATCATGCATGTGAGTGCAAGTTTTCTCCAACTTTTGTTGAACCAGGATAGGAATTTGATAAAATCAAGAGTAATTACATTAATAAACCTTTTATTACAACAACTAATCAAACATTTGGTAAAATAACCAATATTATGAGTAGACTGAAGATGATTTAGTATTCTTGCAATGGACTGCATTTTGAAAGGCAAGATGATGATTGATGCTTTCTCAGCATCT
Source organism: Paralvinella palmiformis (assembly GCA_025642065.1). Classification (NCBI taxonomy): domain Eukaryota; kingdom Metazoa; phylum Annelida; class Polychaeta; order Terebellida; family Alvinellidae; genus Paralvinella; species Paralvinella palmiformis. The sequence continues at coordinate 772,771 of JAODUP010000039.1, forward strand.
CTACTGGCAATCTCATACGCCACAGAAATCATTGCTTTCATTTTGCAAATGTATTAAAGCAAATTACGACTTTTATTGTCTTTAGGTAGAATACTTAGAGCAACATCAATCGAAAGTCTTTGGTGCCTTCCAAACATAATATATAAAGGTAAATAATCAGTACTATTGTACGTGTGTACTAAAGAATGGACATAAGACTTCCAATGAGTCTTTACGGTGGTGAGAGTACTGAGCATGTGCAGCAGATTCTGATTGAAACATTCCGTCATTCACTTTCCCATTGGGTGATAGCTAGTGATTCAACTTCTCTTTACACCAGTGATCTTGCAGAAACTTTTAATAATATCAGACTCGAAGTTACCCCCTTGCTTTGCTGTGTAACCTGGATGGGAAACTATAGTGAACCAAGCAATTGTCATAGGGTACTCTTGCAGTAGTTTGAGCAGTTCGATTTCTATTGGTAATAGCAACGGGATAACGAGTAAAATGATCAGTGATGACTAATATACATGTATTTTCATACCCACCTTTCGATTTCTCAAGTGACATATAGTCCATGCAAGCCAATTACATTTGCTATGTGGAAGTTATAATTACTAGGCCTGCACATCGCTTATCAATGGGAGATTTACCACATATGCAACGAGTACACTTCTTGATATATTCTTGTACATCAGATGTCATTAATATCCAACATAATCGTGCTCTCACTAAATCAGAATTCGCACACGTTCTGGAAAACCTGAAAAATAATAAATACATTTTCCATGTCCTGGAAATTTCCTTGGATTTTACAAAATCAGGCAATGTTCTCTATTCACTGTAAAACAAATCCACTTAGAACAAAAAAGCCAGTGAATAAATATTATGCCTGTAGAAGAGAACTTGTAAAAAGAGTACCGGTACATGATAGCCGATGTCAGTTAAAATTTAAATAAAAGTGGGTGGATTAGGCAGCTAATAGGAGTGAGAAAGATATTGTATCATAAGAATATCAATAATCGATCATACTTTGAATAAATATGATATGCTTTTCACATAAATCTTGATATATTACCTTTAAATCTTGTATAATTTGTCCTAAAATGAAAATTTAGTTCTGGATATATCCTGGAAAATATTATTTCCCTGGCTGTGGGAACCATGTAAATCAATGAATTTATCAAAGCTAAGATGATCGTTTTCGTCATCGAGACCACAAAGTATCTTCACTTGCAGTGAAGAAGACGGGAGAATTTGAAATTTGGACTCATCACCCTGTTGGGAATTTCTATATAGAATTCTATCTTGTGGACAAAGACGATCCTATATCCCTGGAGATATTGTTTCATGTGAAGGAGTAGGCTTTTGACCACGCTTTACTAATTGAAAAATATGCCCAATTATGTCATTATTTGACTGGCATTCAATAGAATCAGAATTTTCAGAAGATTGTCTTTTTGATTATGGTGAATGTCTGCGTTCACCATGCATACTGATTCTAATAATGGAGGAACTTGATGGGGTTGACATAGAGCAGTGACAACTGATTAATCCAAATGTATATTACTCGGAATTCTGGACAGTGCATCAGAGTTTTGGCAACTTGCTCGGTAACGAATACTGACGTCGTTTGAAACAAGATCCGCAATCCAATGATGTCCGGTTGCATCTAATTTCCCTGTTTTCATGAAATATATTAATGGGTTGTTATCCGTATGGACCTCAAATTTATGCCCATTTAGGTAATCTTGAAAGTTGTCCCCGACCGCATATTTTAACGCAAGAAATTCAAATTTATGAGTGCGATTGTTCCTTTCGGAAGGGTTCAGACCACGACAAGCAAATTCAATAGGTTTTCGTTTGTTATCTTTGGTCTGATATAAAATGGCACCGATACCATTTATACTTGCATCAGTATTGACAGTGAAAGGTAGTGCGTAATCGGTGTATGTTAGAACAGGTAGCATTGACAACAATACTTTAGAAAGCATCCTGTGCTTTACTGTTCCAAAGTATCTGTTTTTATATCAGCCTACCTCGCTTATCACGTGAGCAATTACATTTCAAGGGATAATTCAATGGATGTGCAATTTTAGAACAATCTTGAATACATCTCCTGCGGTAACCTGTGAAACCTATAAATTGACCTAATTCTTTCATAGTTTATCGACTGGCCAATCATAGAAAGCCTAGACCTTGTCTGGATCAGTCCTAATGCCAGAGATTACATGGCCTAAATAAGTAACACGTTTAGAATAATTTGCATTTCGCTGGGTTCAACTTGAAACCAAAACTGTTCAACCATTGACAACACTGTTTCATGGGAAAATCGTGTTAGCAGCGCTCGACAAGACGCTGAAATGTAGCCGGAGCATTTGTAAGCCCAAATGTCATTCTGTTGAACTCGAGGAAACCTAATCGAACAACTGTTATTTCCCCCAATTTCTACCTGATAATAACCAGAATGTAAATACAGCGTGGGGAAGATCTTTGATCCAGATGAGGAATCTAAAGTGTCTGCTATTCTTGGAAGTACATAGGATAGATTGATGGATGTTTTATGATACATTAGCACAACTTAGGCCATTCAGTGTCCTAGAAAGTTTAAGAATGAATTAATGTTCTTTTTCAACACAACAGTCGATTTTGTGCCAAAAATAGATAACGGTCCACAAGAGGTATCTAAAGCTGAGAAAAGAGCACAATCCGTAAGGGGCAGAGCACCAATTCTTCACGGCGCCTTTCCCGACAAGACCACATGACAAGACCACATAGACACCCAAAAGTAGGTTGTACTGCATGCAATTTATTTTCTGTTTGCTGCGACCAGAAATTTGACCATTGCCTTTTTATATATTGCTTTATGATAGGCCGGAAGTCAGTGAAAGGTAATGGGATGTTGATATTTCGTCCTTTTAGGGCAGTTTTAGCAGCCTTATTGGCGAGTTTATTGCCACGAATACCAGCATGGCTAGATACCCATAAGAATACTAGGCCTATATCATTTTCTTGAGGAATTTATTTATAAAATACCGAGGACAATTAGAATTTCTATGGGTTGTAGATAGGATAAAGAATCCACACATATAATACGTTTTCCCCAATAGAGCCAATACCATGAAGGAGTACAAGATAAACGGATCGAAGTTCTGCTGTATTTATTGAAACCACACCAGCAAGACGTTCCATCAACCACTGCCTACCACAAACGACAGCGTATTTTACTCTATCGCTTTCTTTTGAACCATTAGTATAGATGAACTGATAGTTAAAATAGTTTTGTATGATACGAAAACGGCTCTGAATATAGACTTTCCACTGGGGATGTCCTAAATGTGGCTATTTTCAAGCCCTGGTATTGACTGGGGTTATATATTTTGATATATTACTTACGGGAGAATCCCCAGACAATCGACCCGTAATCGAGTCGGGATTTAAATTCTAATTATTGCTCTCTACAGACGGAGGAGTTTTGAGCGGTCTGCCCCTAGTCAAATCGCGAAACAACTCTTAATAGATTTAAAGATTTATTACATTTGGCCTTGAAGTATTTAATGTGTGCAATGAACAGCTTGCTGTCGAATATTACTCGGAGGAATTGGTTTCTTTTAAAACGATAATAGCTAACACATATAATCTTGTGGGGTCTGGGTGAAATTTTCTGGGACCTGAAGAATTTGAAGCCATTCTCATCTTCCCAATTTTCTAAGTTATTAAGACACAACTGTAGTATTCTATTTATGGAATACATTTTTCGTGCTTTAGAGGTTCGGATGATGGTGATCTCTCTCCACTGAGAGGTGGAATCGACACCAATTAAAATTTCGTTATAGATATCGAGCAAGACCTCGAGTGATTAATGTGGCATTTGTTTGAAGGTATTGTAGTGTAAATGTCATATGTCACGTTCTATTGTTTACATTATGACCAATCTCTCCGTTTTGGATTGTTAAACTGAGAAAAACTTACGACGGTTTGACAGTTAGCGGGAGTTGTACGCCTGTCGATATGTAGAATTCCACCACGTGTAGGTAGGTGTACGATGAGTATAAATACTATTGTGTAACATCAAAGTTTCTCTTTTACGCAGAATTTAGGATTGAGCGAACAAGTTGTAGCCAGATTTCATGTTAAATATACATTAGATATAGACGAACTAGATATTCTGTATTACACCGATTACTACAACGATAATCAACGATTACTGAACGAATTAGTTACAGAACTGTATTCTTCTACATACTAATATCGACTAACAATGCAGGTAAGAAACGCTCATCGACCTTAGAGGTAGTGAATATATCCGGACTTGGTTGCTGGATAGATATATATCAGCGCATTGTCATTCCACAAAGAGTTCATTGTGTTCAATGAATTATTCTATTGTATTGTTTTTGTTGTTAATTCATAAATTTACTGATATGGTGCTTTTGGCATTCATGTTGCCAATTAATGTGAAACGGGAAGGAAGATGACGTATTAATTGATCTAATAAGTGAATAACTTGGTGGAATATATATTGAAAACAATGTTACGTCCCTGTTAATTGACAGCATCACAGCAACTCCCTGCCGATTCATCTTTAAGCAATGCCTTCAGGAAATATACGATGTGAAGAGTATTTTCTAAAATTAATTATATTTGATGTTTTGATATTCGATTCTTGGCAGCAAAAAAGCAATGTGGTCATAGTCCCACATTGGTATTTTAATTTCACCTATTTTTCTCTTCTAAATTCTCTACATTTCCAATTTATAATAGACTGATAGATTATTATTTGTTTTTATTATATTCCGAAAGGGTCCCCAATGGGCTATAACCTACATCATCATAGTCCATAAAGGACCCATTCAGAATATCCTTGTTAAGTTGTTAAATATAGTTTGGGCAATAATAGGTGTTTTATCACCCTTTTCTCGGATAGCATCTTGTTTTTTTTTTTTTGGGGGGGGGTAGTTAGCTTGGTTCCAAAATATACATATTTAGTATTTTCTGTACGAAAATTTAGATTTAGAGGGTTCCATCATTGGAGAAGGTGGTAGGGCAGCTCCATTTGAAGATTGGGGCCAACATTTTGGGGTGGGTATCATCTCTGACTGTGCTGGGCTAGTAGCTGTCATGGTAAAGACAGCTTTTGATTTTTGTTTAAGCAGTTGGATTGGTTTCAAGGGCAGGTCATATCGGTTTGAAAGGCAACACTGCATTTTGCTACCCCAGTGACATCAGAATATGACCTCGCTGTGATAGGAGTGTTACCTCTCTTTTCACTGATTTTTCTGGCGTCCCGGAAGGAAATTCCTGGTGTCGCTATGACTACATTCCTTATTATCGTGACCTGTCGTTCCACATTTGGCACAGGCAAGCTCTCGCTCACAGGTTGATTCGGAATGTAGGCATCGACCATCACTCGAAGGAATCTAATTTTTACGGGAAGGATGGAGGGTCCAAACGTGAGTATAATGATGCCGGTATTTTTTCGGCGTCTAACACGCTGAATTCTTATCTTCTTAACTTCTGTTTTACTCTGTGCTGACACATTTTCTAGTATTTCCTCCTCGGTTGTGTTATATATTCCTCTGCATCGTATCACTCCCTTTTGGGGGTTCATGCTATGATGTGGGACTACCTTAATTGAGCAATTTGCCAGCATAGTGGAACGCAGCAAATCTTGGACACTTCAATAATGAGGTCTCCAGATCTGAGCCTTTTCACAGATGCTGGCGTTCCTGCCAAGCCTTTTAGTCCTTTCTCAATAGCAAAAGGATTGAGCCTTACCAAGGGAAACTCTTTATTTGTCCCTGTATCACTAGAAATCTGTATCACTAGAAATCATAAATGTAGAGGCGATTCCTCGCTGTCTGAAGAAGGGTCCACATCTAAGGAACCTTTTGTGCAAAGGCTACCCACCTGTCATTTAAACCAACTAGAGGATGCACAGAGGTGCGGTAACTAGCACTTGTGCATCAGGGTTACAATTGTGATATACCCCCAGAAGACAATACTACAGGGGAGAAGCGAGTGGACAAATATCATCCACTCGATCACCCAAAGCAACATCATCCTCCAGGGTTGACCCCAGCAGCCACTGCCTTCTGGTTAGCGGGGTTTAAAGACCGGGGATCTGAAAAGAACCACATCCAGGATTAAACGTGACTTAGCCGATGGTCAGATTGGGCCTTTCTGACCTCCGGTCTTAGAAGGAAATTAAGGCTAAATTAGTGTGTTGCGGGGTTTCCACCGCTCAACTACCAGGGACCCCTCTTCTCCTCCTACGGATCGCAATCAATGGCAAACAAACTCCCCTTTTATTCGTATTTTACGACATGATGGGGATACACTTGGCTTATTCTAAGCACCTGCCCCGCGGGATGGTGGAAATGCATAGGATTCTTGAACTGTTCTAGCATTCACTTTTCGTTCTTCTTACGAACACAGACAACATTCGTGGACCAAGGACTGAAAACTTCCCTGATGATACCTGACTAGCATTTCTTTGTAGTGTTGTCGTATTTCATCATACATGCCAAGAGGAATACGTCGTGTGCATTCCTTAAATGGAGTATAATTTTTCAGTATGATACTATGTGGATATTGTCAGTATGGCCTAATGTATCGGATTCGAAGAAAAAAACGTAATGTATTTAAAGACTTGTTTAGATGAATCAAATGAGCAATATACAACACTGTCATAAAACTTCATTATGCAATTGTTGTCTTCAAAATGATCGATATCAAACAGTGTCACACCCGTATGATTAACAACTGGAAGGACTTTTTGGAACAGAAGATAACTGTGTGATGACCATGTTACGTGGAATTGTGACCTTCTTTGAACTGATATTGTACAAGTGTGCATCAACCTATGATGTTTGTGTATTACCTTTGACGTGAACTAATTTAGGCATCAAGATATATAGTCCAAGGAATATCATTTTGCTAATTTGATTCAATCAACATGCAAGAATTGTGAATGCAAGGAACTCGACATAAGCCGTGTATTATAACTTGTTCATTTGGCGTTATGATTACTGTAATTATAGATATTTTCGCGATAATCTTTTCACAAAATTCGCGAGGTCACTGATAATATGACACGCGAATACATGTTTCATGTGTGTGGTTCATGAACTAAGTTTGCCATTAACCTATTCACAGTACATACTTTGGTTGGTCAAAATTGACGAAGCTTCAATATATATTTCTATTTTTAAACTCAAGTAGCCATATTTCAAGCAATTATTGAACACACCAAAATATCGATGTGCGGCCGACCTGAATGCTGTTGACATGCATGCGCGATTATACTATATATTACTAGTACACTATTTACAGGATTAATGCTTTGTTTGTAAAGATAAAAGATAACCAAAACATAATGCTGATCGATATTTGCTATTAATATAACGTTTTATTCAACTACGTTAAATCCATATTGATCAGTGTCAAATTGAACTGTATAATATACATCTAATCACAACCACCCGCATGTAACACATTCCATTTCACTCATATCTACCAATATTAAAAGCAAAATGTTAATAACGATAAAACATACAATAAAAACGTGTTTTGGCAATGACCATACGCGAATATAAAGCTCCACGAATCGACTTATGGGTGGGAAATCGCGACATTAATAACACACGAAAATATATGTAATTACAGTACATCATTTGTCCTCAATACGAGAAGTGCTTCATTTCCAATATGCATTCGATTATTGAAGCTCTGAAATGATAAACTCCATGCTGCAACCTGAGCCTCACCCTCACACCCTCACAGCTCCATATTATGCAACTCGGCCATCACTCCCTTTCACCATGTTGTCTTTGGTCGTTCTGGCTATCTTCTTCCCTGTGGCGTCTATCTTGGGGAAACTTTGGGGATGTTTTAATCAATTATCAAGACGTGTCCTAGCCACCTGATCCTCCAGGTTTGGCGTGGGGCTAACATCCCAGTGTATCCACATCTTTATTTAAAAGAATCTCCTTTATTTCATGATTCTACTAGATCTCCTTTATTTCCTCCTTTTGAGAACAAATCTCCTTTTTGGAAGAATTTCTGCATTTTTATTTACTTATTTCCTCACAATTGAGCGTATAATTGTATTCAATCGACTTGTACTTTCAAATTGAGCTCCTCCTGCCATAAAACACTGGTTTATTAAGGTGTATTATCTATTTTCCAATTCATGTCTATATACAGCTCAGCCTCTGCACCTATGACTAGAGTGTAACAAGATAATTCTCCACCAATCTTTAGGTTTAAAAAAAGGTTAGGCAGGGCTGAATTATAATAACCTTCAAGATTAGCATCCTTCCCCATGTCAACTGTATGTTTAGTCCTGTGCATGATTGTTACAGGTAGAGGGCCAGTACCCAATGGGATCAGATGATGGCCTAAGACATCACAAAGCACTGGATTCTTTTCATAAAAACATTAAACCATATGGTACTGGCCCCCTCTACCTGTATGTATTTTAGATAAGGCTAAAGATAAGGGTTGGGGTATTCCCATTCGTGTTGAATTTGCAGTGAAGAAATGGGAAGTGAGAGTCATATAAAAGGTTGTATATTTTGCCAATAAAAGTTACAAATTATCTCAAAATAAAGGGGCCATATCCGTTTGGTTTTTGGGAAGAAAAAGATTTGGAAAACTTGGACATGGCTCCTAATACATATAGATCTATAGCTTGATAAATATACAATGAAGAAAAAAAGTTAAAGCAAATACAATCTTTCGTGGGAAGAAGACACTGATCCCAATGGTCTAAAATATAAGGACTGCTGTTGTGCTAGATCAAGCATATTTAAAGCGAGATGCAAGTGGTGTTTCTGGAGAGATAAAACATGCAGGCAATGGCAAACATTTAGACTGCAGAAAAGGAAAGAAAGCTAATCAGAGTGTGCAGAAATGTTTAGGAGCGAGGTTGATGTGACAAAAGCTGAATTAAAATGATAACAATATAGCATTCAGATTTCTGATACATTTTCAAAACTTCTACCAGAACTTTGCCCCGACTCCAAGATTGCAAAGAACAAAAACATCTTCCATTATAAAACTTTTAGAAAGACATTCGATTAGAAACTGAAGATGGAACTTGAAGGAATATTTGTGTTGTTAGGCTTGGGTGAGAGTAATGATACAATTAATGATAAACACTTAGAAATTCAGGTCAGTATAGTATGCCGTTTTCATAAATCAAACATAATAACTTACACTTAATTTGTTTAACACAAAAATAAACAATTTGCTAATCTAATACAAGGGCTATATAATCATTCCACCATTAAAATACTTAATAATGACTGTATATGAAAGACTTGAAGAAATGTTGACCACAAAATAGCGGCGCGCACGCACACACACACACATAATATTAACATCAAATATGTTACTTTTACACCAGCTCCCTTCTTTCGAAAAGCTCCGCGTGAATGTTAATCTTCTATTTGGATGCGAGCTGATTTTAAACTTGTATCTGATCTTCTTATAAAATATTCTTTGATCGATATTTCTCTCGTTCTTCTTAAGGATGGACTATACAGGCATCTTTCTGTGTGTAAATGTATTTATTTTCAACTACTTTGTATTTGAGTTAACCGTGGGTTGTCTATCGAAAACCCTTTCTCCATTGTGCTGGGCTGATTTGTTTCAGCAATGTCCAGCCTCTTCAACGGAGTATTTAAGTAATTACCCACCACTATCCGTGATGTAAAATTACAAGCATCCATTCTATTGCTAATATGTTTATACCTGATACCGGGAATTCTCTAATACTTACTCAATAATTGTCCGACATGTTACCGTGTTCTAAATGTATTCCTATCAATTCCTGAGATTAGTATTTATCATTTTTAATTAAGACATCAATGTGACATATAGAAGGATAAAATATTTATACTAACTCTCGTGCTATCATAAAATACCAGATGAATAAATAATTGGCAGCAGGTTTAGTTGTATATTGTCCTTGCGTTTGTAGTCTTATAATAAAATATAATTATACAGTTTTTTTATACAATGTATTTATTATTTCTTTAGTGTATTTGATATTTGAAAGGGATTCGGAATAACAAATTTAAATAAAAAATATTTCTGATATATAAATAATATATATATATATATATATATATAGGGAATTAGATGGTGATAATGATGATTATTGTTTATGGCCACTTTTGTACACATGGTAGACTAAATGGGCCGAACGACCACCAAATGTAATGCAGCGAAGTCAAAGATGAAACAACCTTCAGATATGCCCACCCCGAGATTCGAACAAAGGTGCTAGCGATTTGTGGTCCAACTCGCTACCGCTAGACCACGGAGGAGCCCCATGGCCAGTGAGACCATGAGTGTTAATAGATGTTATTTTCATTATATGTGTGTGTGTGTGTGTGTGTGTGTGTGTGTGTTTTAGGGTACATAGTAAGAGGCAACAGGCACAGAGCATCAACATATCTAAACATCCTTCGAAACCTACCTCCATAAATCTAAATACAACTATACATACATTAATCTAAAAATAAAATGTTCCATACCTCCACATATTGATAAATGTGTGCGTATACCTACCTCCATAAATATAAGTAGTGTGTGTCTACTTATTTGAAGTACACATGAAAAATACAATTAATACGTTACCTAGGAGTGTTTAAATCCTATTATAACATAATCCAATAAAATGTTAATTTTGTCCTTTGAGGCTGACCTTTCTTATTGTCTTAATTTCAGCCATAACATGATTATTGTGACGTTTAATGTATTTGTCCTTTGTCTTATTAATCTTAGCTTTAAGTTATTTATGGATTTTATCCGTATCCTTCAGGAACTGTTCTCGAAAAAAATGGTTCCAGACCAACTCCTGCGTCTGTTTCTCCATTAGGGCGAGGTTGGCGTGGCGTACTGTTGCCGATATCGGTCGTGGTGTCTGTAACATCACCGACCCCCCTGCGGGTCCGGGGTTTAGAATAGGTCCGCTGTATCCCCTGCATGTCGTAAAAGGCGACTAAAAGGGGCAACCTGTTTGCCGTGGGTTGCAATCCGTAGGAGGGGAAGAGGGGATCCTGATAGTTGAACGGTGGAAACACTGCAACACACTACTTTGGCCCTAATTTCCTTCTAAGACGGGAGGTGAGAAAGGCCCGATTTGACCACTCGTCTAGTCACGTTTAGCCCTGGAGGTGGTTGTTTTCGGACTTTTGGTCCTTAAGCCGCCACTTACCAGAAGGCAGTGGCTGATGGGTCAACCTTGGAGGATGGTGTTGCTTTGGGTAATCGGGTGGATGACACTCCTCCACTCGGTTCTCCCTTGTAATACTGTCTTCTGGGGGTTTAACACAAGTGTATCCCTGATCCACAAGTGTTGGTTACCACACCTCTGTGCATCCCCTTGTTGGAATCCAAGGCGGGTAGAGAGCAATTGTGCCTAAACAAATATAACAAAATATGGACAATCAACACCCCCCCTCAAAAAACCTCGCACAAAAAGCGTGCTCTAGAGGTGGATCCTTCATCGGAGACCGAGGAACCATCTCTAACACTATGGCCTAGGTTTCTTGTGATACAGGGAACTAATAAGGACATTCGATTGGAAAAGCTCAATCCCTTTGCCATTGAGAAAGGACTTAAAGTCTTGGTCGCAACGCCATCATCAGTCAGGAGGCTCAGATCTGGAGACCTCATTATTGAGGTATCCTAAAAGAGCCATTCAGACTGTTTGCTGCGTTCCACAGTGCTGGCAAATTGTCCGATAAAAGTATGAACTCGAAAAAGGGAGTCATAGGCTCTCATGACCTGATCGATACATCAGAAGAGGAGATACTGGCTAATATGTCAGCACAGGCCATTACTGAAGTAAGAAAGATTAGGGTCCAGCGTGATGGTCGCCGAATAAATACCGGCACCATCATCCTCACGTTCGGACTCCCCGTCCTCCCTACTTCTGTAAAAATTGGATTCCTTAGGGTGAACGTTGATGCCTACATCCCTAATCCACTACGGTGTTTCAAGTGCCAAAGGTACGGACACCACAGAATGACCTATAAGCGAGACCTATAAGCGAGAGCCAAATGTGACACAACGGGTTATGAGGATGGGGACTGTAGCCAAAAACCTCACTTTGTTAACTGTGACGGAGAACACGGTTCTTTCTCCCGGTACTGCCCCGTGTGGAAAAGGGAGAAAGACATCCAGACCGTCAATGTGACACGGGAATCTCATTCCCAGAGGCCAGGAAAATTATCGAGCAGAAGGGTAACACTCCTACCTCAGCGAGATCATATTCTGATGTCGCTGGGGAAAATAATGCAGTGTTGCCTGCCAGACTGAAATGACCTGGCCTCTCGGGGCCAGAAGCCGAGCCAAGTGGAAAAACCTATATCCAAGGCTGTGTCTGCCATGACTGCTGCTAATACAGCACAGTCAGAGGTGATGATGATGCTGATTGATGTTTTACGGCACTTTTGTGCACAAGGTAGGCTAAATGGGCCGAGTGACCTCCAAAGGTAATGAGGCGAAGTCAAAGACGAAACAACCTTCAGATATGCCCACGCCGAGATTCGAACACGGGTGGTAGTAATCTGTGGTCCAACACGCTACCGCTAGACCACGGAGGCGCCCCACACAGTCAGAGGTAACACCAGCCACAAAAACCACGAAATCAAAATGCTAATGCGGGACTATGACCCCATTGCATTCTGCTGCCAAGAAACATATATAAAAACTACAAACATAATTAATTTTAGGAAATACTCCTCATACCACATATTTTCTGAAGTGATTGACACCAGAGCTTCCGGAGGAGTCACCATCATGATCAAGTAAACTATCCCCCACAGAAAAATTTATATAAAGACCAATCTGCAGGCAGTTGCTGTGATGTTGTCACTCCACAAGACCATGACATTGTGTTCAATATATATTCCACCAAGCTATCCACTTGGTGGAAATGAACTGAATGATTTAATAAGCCAGCTTCCTTCCCCTTTCATTTTAATTGAACAGCACTATATGGGGAAATGCACAAAATAATAATAAGGGCAACACATTAGAAAACTTCATTGAACACAATGAACTGTGCTTGTGGAATGATAATACACAGACATATATTCATCCAGCAACTGGTTCATCATCTGCCATAGACTTGTCCCTGTGCAGCCCATCATTATTTCTTGATTTTGAGTGGTCTGTACATGAGGATCTCTGTGGCAGTGACCATTTTCCAACATTCCTGTATTATAATAATAAGACAGCACTTTTAAATACACCAAAATGGAGTGTTAAGAAAGCATACTGGTACAACTTTGAATTTAAATGTAGCCAAAAAATTTATAGAAATACCTTCAAGACTATCAAAGAAAACCGCTGTAAACCTTTTACATCAGTGCAACATTTCATAACGGAAATAACGATGCCAAAATCCTCTACAGTTCCAAGAAAACTCCACAAGCCCTGGTGGAATGGACAATGCGAGGAAGCTCTTAAACAAAGAAAAAAGAGCTCTAAACCATTTTAAAAGAAATCCCTCTCAAGAAAACCTGACAAATTATAAAATACAATATGCCAAGGCCCATCGGGTCATTCGCAGAAACATGCGAAATTCTTGGAGGGAATATGTCTCCCAATTAAACAATAGAACTCCTGTGAATTCAATATGGAAAATGATAAAGAAAATATCAGGTAAAGTTCAATGCCCTCCAATAAAACAATTAGAAACAAATGGGAGCATAATTACAAACCCAAAAGAGATCGGGAATACGTTGGCAGAAACAATTGCACACAATTCATCGGCAGAAAACTACACAGAAAAATACAGAAGAAAACAAATTACCCTTGAGCTGAATCCAATAAATTTCACATAAAACAATTATGAAATTTATAACAAAAACATTCCTGAGAAATCATTAGGAGTCCTGCTCGACATATACAATGAAATCTGGAATGGTGGTGACTTCCCTTCCCAGTGGAGGGAAGCCACCATCATCCCAATTCCCAAAGCAGGAAAAAATGTCTCAGATCCTGGTAATTACTGCCCAATAGCACTCAGAAGTAGTTTTTGAAAAACGTTTGAGCGGATGGTAAATACCAGGTAGGTATGGTATCTTGGATATCACGCCATTCTCACAGCCCATCAAAGTGGCAACATACTGTGGGGATATTTTTTATCTAGAGAAGGCATATGACACAATATGGAAATATGGAATTCTCAAAGATTTATATAATGCTGGACTTCGTGGCAATATGCCAAAATTAATCTCAAAATATCTCTCTCTAGAACTTTCCCTTGCCAAGTGTGTGTGTGTGTGTCCTCAGCCTATTTGGCTATTCTTTTTCTGGGTTTGTCCCCCAACAATCGACTGCCTAGTTTATATGTACTTCCTTGTTCTTTAAGGTTGTACTTAATAGCCCTTTCTAATCCTCTTATATCGCAGAGTAAATTATATCCTAGGAGGAACTCTAAACTTCATTGTTAGCAGGATTAATTTACTTTTACCAATCGGGATGGATTTCCGGGACTGCCACTTACCTCTGAACTATTGGGATATAATTACAATAAATCTGTTTCTCTTCAGCGGTTCCCAAAACACTGAAATACGGTAACCTGTATCCTAGATTTATTTCCCATTAAACAATTGAGCCTTATTTACATTCTAGAACCGTCTTCGGGTTTAATCAGTATTTAATCACATAGGTTTATATGTGATAACTAGTAATACCTCAATCTTTCTTGATTATTTCGGTTGCAAATGACATTTAAATACCAATAAATCGATGCGATTCGAAAACAGGTACATCCATAATACGCCTTATCGTGATGGCAATGGATTGTATCGACACATTCAACTGATCGTGAAGGCCGTTTGTCTTCGGATGATATTGACCAAATGTAAATTTATTTATGTGCCGGTAATTCCCATCTTAACAAGATTACAAAGTTACTGCTCAGATCCTTAATTATTCTATTAATCAATTTGACAAGCCCGTCCGTTACCATTAGGGTTTATGGTAGAATCGCATATATATATATATATATATATATATATATATTGGTATAGGTATGGACAGCCTCGTTTAAGAGATCTTGCGTCGAACTGCTTCATGGAGTCTTTCACCCGCCAGTTTTGTGCATTCTGGGTAAAATATTTGCCACCATTTACATCTAGAGTGCAATTAGCATTGACTGATGTTACGTGCTACAAAACAATATAATAACTTCCTAAGTCCTCTTGTATATTGGTATATTTATTCGGTGCTCTAAATAACTAGGTAGTTTATGATGTTGCGCATCCTGGTTTATTACATTTTCTATAACTCAATGAAAATTATATATATATATATATATATATATATATATAATGTTATCAAGTACTTCTACAAGTAGTTGTTCGTGTTCAGAGATTCTGGTTAGGGTTATGGCTGCTTCGAGAAGCTTTTATTACACGATTATCCTTTAGTGAAGTACATGTAGATGAATGTTCCTACAACATATAACACCAAGTAGATATGAAATGTTGCTCATCTCGCATTATATCAGTAATCTTGTAACCGCTTAATAATCTTGTTAGTACCAAGCATTGCAAAAACATTCGGTGTCCCAAATATGTTGGTAAATCCACTATTTCAGCAACTTGGCGTACAATAAATCGTACAAGACGGGGAACCACGGTCGGCTGAAATGTATTTGTGATTATCAAATACGTTAAATAAATCGCTACCAGTCGTGAGGTCAGTATCCGTTTCGAACAACGTGGTAAAACACCAGTTAGGTTATTAATAAATTTAACTAATAGTAAGCCGGTTAGGGGTCGTTTATTCTCAATTCAAATGTTATTAAAGCTTATGGGTTCAATTCTAAATCTATTAGTTACTACGCGCCCTTGCCATACATCAGCCAAGGTTTTCATAAGGATTACTGATTTTTAAGTTACAAGATCTTTATTTCATAATTATAAGATTGTGGTGCCTTTATCGGTATGTTTTTTTTAAAATAATTTTCATTAGTTGAGGAACTAAGCATTATCTGTGTCTTATTAGATCGTCTGACAAGTTATTAGTGTACTATTGTTTCATGGAACTGACACTGAACAATTTACTTCAAGTTATTTAGTTTAATAATCAAGTTCATCTTAAAGGTGAAATAGGCTGTGATAGTACTGCTAGAAGATACAGATCACTAATAATTGTTAGGATGAGTACGGTACATCAGTCACGTACACATGTTTTGAAAAAAGACTATGCCATAACTACAAGTGCGGTTACAGTTAGATTGTATACAGCGTTTTATGTCCCTTCTTTTAAACAAATAATTAATGGTTTTGACTATTAGATCGCAGGATGTTCAATTAATTGACGATTTAAAATCCAATGTATATAACAAGTGATGTTGAATCTCGGTATGTATCGTAGTATATCGGACTTTCCTGGACTGATTCGGCATATGACTCACAAATGAGGCTACACAAGATTTGGTCATTTCTAGAGATTTGATTTCTAGATTGACAATTTACGGTCATCCCAAATCCTGTTTAAAATGGGTAGATCGGTTCATGGCGCTAGTAGAAGTCTATAATGAAGGTATCCAAAATATCATCGACTATTTCTAAACTATTTCTTTAACATTTGCTCAAACAGTTATCTACATCATTATTGATATCGATTTTCTAATTATAGGTTACTTACAAAATAAAATCCGGGCTCTTGATAGCATACATTTATATAGTAGGCAAATACTAAATACCGACTTTTCTTAATATCAAATTAAAAATAGTCTCTTTATAAGACATGCGTCCGTAAGTTGGTGTAAACCTCGTTTGGTAGCAGTAATGTCACTGAAACCACGAGCAAACTAGAAGTAGTTGAACAAATTCGATGCCAGTACGTAGGCTTTTGCTGACCTTTAAGCCCCCCACTTTCAATTCCTATAAAATGTCAGATTACATTAAAAACTACAATTAAATTACAACGCCATTTATACAATAAAACGTCATATATTACATTTGTGAAATAAGAACAAACCTTCATGGGACTAAAAGACTCGAAATGTTTATCGTCATCTAAAGTGCATATAAACGTGGAAAAGTTACATTTTTAAATAGCATCATATATCATTAAAGCGATAAATCCCAATAAAATGTCATCTCTCTTTCTGAAGCAAAACTAATTATTGTTTAAAATTTAAGAAACGGAGAATATTATAAATTGATATAACTGGGCATAAGTGGAATGGTGTACGAAGTAGCCTGTTTCAGGATTGTTATGATTAATCCAACATTTGAATATCTAAGATGGTTCTACGAGTTACCGCAGCAACTGGTGTGACTGTTACGTAAACATCACGTGAGACTTATACCTCAGAGACTGTTATAAAGAGAGCAAAGAGAGGAAGAATAAAAACAAAAAAAATTAAAAATAGTGAGCTCCGGTGGCCTAGCGGTTAAGCACTCGGCACTTGGTGACAACGGTCGCAGGTTCGAACCCCGTAAGAGGTCGAAACTTTTCCAGGGATTAATTTCTCGGCTCACTACATCGTGGGTGGCTGACCACGTTAAATGGCGCTGCCGTCTCCACTGAATTATTTAAAATAAAGGGGGACGTTAAAAACCCCCCTGAGGACGTAAAAACACCCTGGCAGTGACCACCCTCAGGGTATTTCGGCTCCATCTTTCCGTACTGCTCCCCTGTGAGTGGTGGGGGGAGGAGGATCTCAACCACTCCAACATAGAGGCTGTGCTGATTAAGCGACAGCTTGGGGATTCTCCCCGAACAACAAAACCAAACCGAAGAATAAAACATCTGACAAATACACACTTATCAAAGACTTATACAGAATACTTAGTTTTATTGCCCGATAACAATAAACATTCTTCTGTTCCGTTGTCTTCTCTTATCTGGGGCTACTGGTTTAATACTTTACACACTAGCAAATGATATTCTATGATCAATATATCCTCTGTTTTAATTATGTTTATGCCCCACTGATAACTTGTGTTTTGTTTTTTAATGTGATGTTAGGTAAAATGACCTGCCTGATGTTGTACATAATCTTTTTTTACTGTGATAATTAGTTACTTGTATTGTATTACTATAGACTGAGAGTCTGAAATAAGAATTTATTATTAATTATTATTATTATTATAAATCATTATAACACGACGCGTATAGTTACTATGCAAACAAATATATATATATATATATATATATTACAGAATTAATCAACATGATTCAAAAGTAAATTACTATTTTGTAGATAATTTATGAATGGTTATGTTCCTGCTTGTATTGTCCACACTTTGTTCACGTATGATGTGACTGAAATCTCTCAAAGTGAGGATATCCGAGTATTAATATTGTTCATTTGCACGATAACATCATATATCCAAAATGTTGTACTCGTCCATTCTGATATTTCTTATCACAACATATCGTGTGTACAATATCCAGGGTCCGTGAGCTAATTCTTATTATGTCCGTCACGCTTGACCGGCGTGTAGTACAACCTACACAAACATCACGCATTCATTCATTGTCTCATCGTTCGCACTTCATGGCTATCGGTGTGTTGTTGTCCGTATCGTTTGAGTCAAATGTCGGGCAGTGGTGCTGGGAGGGGGGGGTGATCCTTTAGGTCAATGGCCGATAGTGTAACACTTGATCGGGTTGCGACCGAGAGAATTTGACTTTGCACAACTTTTTTGTAATGATGTGGAAAATAATATTCCCCCGAACAATTTAGCAATCTAGACAGATTCAAAACAGTGAGCGTTTTTATATCAATTGCCAGATCATAACGTCCCATTGTGATACCCTCTATGATTTACTATGTACGATAAATCCAGGCTCTAACAAACTAGACTTTATAGGGATGACAGAAATGTTCCATTTACATCAAAATGTTAATTATTCCATAGACGGCTATCATCCAATTATATACAAAACTCGATCAGATACCAGGAGGGGACGTTGTACTCTATATAAACGAGCATCTACAATATACCGCGAGACAAGATCTTTCAGTATTTATTTCACATGTGGCGAAGAAACCAGTTAATTTTCTAGAAACTAATAATGTTCTGTACACTCACCAATATGCATTTAGAAGAAAACATTCAACAATATACCCAATCATGCACCTCCTCGTGTACATTTCGGACGCAAGTGATAAATCTTCAAAGGAAATAACATTAGAGTTGTTGTTGGACACATCGGCACAATTTAGGCCATTCAGTGTCCTACAACGTTTGGAATCTAAAGCATTTGACACTATTAACCATAAAACCCTTTTAGAAAAATTATATTTTTACGGCATCCGAGGCAAACCTAATGATTGGTTTAACAGTTATCTTTCCGATCGATATCAATACATAGAATTCAATCAGATTCGATCTCTTAATATTAAAACTAATCTGCGGTGTTCCACATGAATCTATTTTGGGACTAATTATTTTCCTTGTCTACATAAATGACATTACATATTGCACTGATCTATCCCTATTTTCCTTTGATGATGACACCACCTTATATATGTCACACGCAGATCCTGCTGTTCTATACAACAAAATAAACAATGAACTGGTTAAATTAAACGACTGGTTTTGTGCAAATAGATTATCACTAAACGTTAAAAAAACCTTGGATGCGTTGTTCAGCCAATCCATCAAAATACTAAACCTCCTGCAAAATACGGCGATTACACTGAATTGAATTAACCTAATTCGAAGTGGGAATGACCAACCAGAAAAGACAATAAAATTTCTTGGCATCTATATGGATCAAAACTTAACATGGAAATATCACATAAATACGCTAAAATATCACGATCGCTTTTTGCAAACACATTTTACCTCTAGATATCCTTAAATCACTTTATTTCTTTTTGGTACAAAGTCACCTGATGTATTGCATCCAAGTATGGGGATCATGAATCCATATTAATAAACTTGAATCTACCCAGAAGAGAGCCATTCGGATCATTAATAACAAAGTCTATAACTCCCATACAGATCCACGTTTTAGACATAACAAGATACTAAAAATTCGAAATCTTTATCAATTCCAAAGTGCGCTGTTCGCCCACGACTACAAACATGATACACTTTCCCACTCTTTTCGAACTTATTTTATTGCGCATAACCAGAATAAAGTCAATTTAAACCATCCTGACAATATATTCCGACAAATACCGCGAACTACATTCTCGTCCCTACTCCCAGTACATCAAGTCCTATCGACATAGAACTCCCTGAGCAACGACATCATTTCAACCCAGAACAGAAATGTTTTTAAATCTAGATTAAAGAAGTCATTTATTAAATCATACTGTGTCCAAATATAACACCGTAACAATACCATGTACTCAAATTGCCCTCGCACAAAGTAGCGTACACTACAAACATTTGATACTTTATATATTACTAACTGATAATTTAGTATCAATCACCCAGATTTGAATGTTGACATACAATTCTTTGCTCATCTACCACACATTTTTAAATCATTAGTATTTTCTCATCGGACCAACCCGGTGCCTTCTTTCTCCCATTGATGTTTGGTCTCCCTTCACTCCGGGCTCGCTTGCATTAGCAACAGACTCCATGATCGGACACCAATTTGTGTTTAATTACTCTTGGGACTATGGGGAAGAGAGTCTTTATGGCTATCGGCTGTCCTGGCTAACAACATCACATTTATGGATAGACAATCTAACATATTATGTACCTGTATTATTATATCACGATGTTGTTAGTGATTAAACTACTTACTTACTATATACAACAGTGGCAATTACCATACACCAATCACTTCAGTGTCGGTTAACATATAATATTGATCTTTTTGTGACCGTATATAATGTTTTCACTGTCTGATTTCGATGTGTAAGGTATTACAATATACTTGTAGTGCAATAATTCGTTATACGAATAGAATAAATTAAAGGGATCACTTCCAGGTGAAAATAAATTGATAAATATCTGTGACGTCAATATCCAATTAACTTAATGCGATTTTAATGGCGGGATATCATGTAGGAGCTGAGCTGACGTAACTGAGTGGACTTTTGTCTACACTTAGTTTTGGTAAAAGATTGGCTCTGAAGAAAATCATCCATATATCGAGAAAAAATTATATAATACAGAACATAATAACTTTATTACCAGTTCACGAGTTTTTGCTATTTTAGAAATTCGAATTATCCACATTGTCTTTAGCGGCTGAGTTTGTCAGTTAATCTTTATCCCTTTACACAAACGTTAATTAGCACTAGTTTAATTTGCTTAATTGTTGAACAGTCAACATGTATCAAAATATACTTAATTTTTCCAAAATAAGCAGATAGGTGTGTCACGGTAATGTCACTCCCAATTGCACCACTTCGTTTTACGGTCACTTTCGTGTACATGGTAGGCTAAATGGGCCGAGCGACCTCCGAAAGTAATGACGCGAACCCAGTTGGTAGTTATCTGTGATGCAACGCGCTACCAGTTACGTCAAAGAGCCGCCTAACATTAATATTAATAAATATACAGCGTTGAATAAAATTGCGACGTTATATATACAAATTCGGGAACATTTTATATTATTAACACAAAACAGCACTTGCTTTCATAAGAAACATGGTATTTCTCGTCTATGAAATTGGCATTCTTTAATGATAGTATGGGCTGACTGTGTTACATAATAATAATAATAATAATAATAATAATAATAATAATAATAAAGAAATAATAAAACGACTTTACTATTGCAGCCAATCAAAAGCACTATACCATGATATTCCAATAATATTTATTTAAAAATTATTAATAAATTTGAACGATCAAAGAGTCATATCCATAAAGTGACTTTCCTATGATGACGAATTATTGAATCTCCTCCAAATGTATAATGACAATGACAATGCATACTTAATAAAGCCCCTAAACTAGTTCTACCATTCTAAGGCGCTGTACTCGGGTTAATGTATGTAGAACATAATCAACATTATAAGAACATTGCATCAAAAGCAATATCAAATAGATAGGCTTTCTGACAGGCAAATTAATGTTATTATTGCTAAAATAGCATCGTACTATATTCCATTAGGATCCTTTACATATTTATAGGTGAAAAAGTCGACAAACATCTAGATATTAAACCAGACTTCCAAACCGAGACTCAAATTATGACTATCAGATGTTGTCAATGTGTAACTAATCCAAATATAATGTCCTTCTTTTATCAGAACTCAATAATAATATAATGTCAGTCAACTTTATAGGATAATGACGAAACAGTGACCCCAATAACATTCGGTGACTATGCGTCAGTCTACATCAAGGTATATATATATATATATATATATATATCCAACATCCAATTATTTATTGCCAACTTAAAACACAATAAATAACTAATGTGCGCTAGAACAAGTTCCAATTATTAATATCCAACTTCTCTAATACAGGTCTAGTATTTCTGACTGTAGGTTTCACCATTTAAAACAATTAATATTTTAAGCACATAATTAAGAATATGTTCATTTCTTTATATGACTGATACCGATGATGAGGCGTGTCCGTAATTTTATGCACTGTTCAAATACAACATATATGATGTAATATACGCAATAATATGTGCTTGCTACATTCAGTAATCATTTCAAAATTAACCTTATATGGACTTGTTGTTGTTTCATAAAGATATCATTATATCTATTCCACATCGTTTTATTTTTAAATTTGTCATGAATGTTTTAATATTATGTTAGTACTTGAAACATCTTCCTTTTCAACATTCTATGTGGGTTTGCTTTCATTAAAATTGTGTATTGTGAATGTTGAAATAAACGAATTGAATTAAATTGAATTAAGTAATATCAGACAGTCCTACAACTATAGTCATACGGTCTCCCAAACTTCGACAATTTAAAGAACACGATATATCACGTGGAAAAATATCATTCACGATATACTGGTATACAGGAGAACTTCGAGAAGGAAAACGCAATCGTCAGAAAGCTGAACGACTGTGGCGGAAAACAAAGCTGGAGATCCATCATCAGCTATACAAAGAAAGATGTTGTGAAGTGGAAAGCTTCTCATGAGATCCAAGAAGACTTATTATTCAGACAAGATAGCAGAATGTGGGAACAGTCAAAAATGTCTGTTCAAAATCACTAAGAATTTGATGGAACATAAAGGAAAAATCATTCTGCCAAACTGTTCATCTGATGAGCAATTGGCCAACAAGTTTAATGATTTCTTCATGAGGAAAATTACAACCATTAGAGACGACATTGATGATCACAAAACTCCAATAAGCGACGCTGTCGTGATGAGCGCTGACATCAAATTTGAAGGCCAGCCTCTGACAAAACTTGTGCCTGACACTCAAGACGAGGTACGTGATATTATCATTAAGTCTCCCTCAAAATCTTGTGAACTAGACAAATTACCTACATACACGTGAAAGAAGTGCTGGAATACCTACTGCCTTTGATTACGGCTATTATAAACAAATCACTGGTGGAGTCCAAGGTTTCGCTTTCTTTCAAAAAGGCCAATATTAGACAACTACTGAAGAAGCCAAATCTGGATAAAGAGGAATTGAAAAATTACCGCCCAGTGTCTAATCTGCCTTTCTTGTGGAAGATCCTGGAGAAGCTGGTTGCTAAGCGGTTGGAGTAGTCACAGACTGCATATTAATCTTCAGTTATCTTACCGTACCGATCACTCTACAGAGACCGCACTCCTAACGGTCCATCATGACATTGCTGAAGCTTTAGATAGGAAGTGTATGGCAGCATTAGTTCTGCTTGACTTGTCTGCTGCTTTCGATGTCATATATCACAAGATCCTTCAAAAGCGTCTTGAGTATTCGTTTGGAGTAACTGGAAGTGCCCTCTCCTGGATCAGGTCTTATCTGAGTGACATATTTCAATGTGTTGCCATAGGAATGATGACACCAGAAGTAAGGGCCTGAATGTTGGGGTGCCACAAGGATCGATACTTGGACCACTTAAGTACTGTTTGTATTCAAAACCAATTTGGTGCGATATATAGCCGACATAATTTGCTCTACCACTGTTATGCAGATGATACCCAGGTTTATATGGCGATCATGCCCAAAACAACTTGATCCGACGTTGCAAAGAAATTGGAAGCTTGCTTAGCTGATATCAGTACTTGGATGAGTGCAAACATGCTTAAGTTAAACGAGGAAAAGACAGAGCTCATTATCTTTAACCCAAAACATTAGGTTGGGATAAATGAGGAATTACGGCTTCAGGTAGGTAAGAATACTGTTTCTGTAGCATCATCAGTGAAGAACTTAGGAGTATATTTTGATACATCCCTGACCAAGGAGAGGCAAGTAAATGCAATATCCAAAGCCTGTTATTACCAAATTCGCAATACTGGTCATATCAGGCGGTACATCAAATTAGATGCTTGCAAAACACTGGCACACGCCTGATAACATCTCGGCTGGATTACGGTAACGCTCTCCTGTGTGGTCTTCTAAGCACACTGCCAGGTTAGTCACTCACACTCATAAAAGAGAACATATAACAACAGTCTTGAATTCCCGGCATTGGCTTCCGGTTATATACAGGTCGCAGTACAAGATGTTGGTGTACACTTTTAATGCATTTCAGGGGACTGCCCCTCAGTACTTAGGGGAACTTGTCGTGGAGTGACATACGGTAATAGATGTTTCGGAAAGGCTGCTGCAACCTTATGAAATAATCTTCCAGTAACCACCAGAAAGTGCAAGACCTTTGATACCTTCAAAAAGAAGATAAAAACTAATCTTTTTGTTTCAGCTTTTCCTAGCTGAATATATTTTGTATTTGGCTGGAAAGAATTATGTATTTTTTAAAGATGTAAATCTGTTACATCCATATGAATTATTTATTGTCAAGTGCCTTAGAGTAACCTTCTTACAGGTTATATAGGGCGCTATATAAATTACATATTATTATTATTATTTATATTCCAACGAATAATAGCGATGAATAAATATACAATATTGAGTATAAATTTAGCGTACTTACAATTTAATTATTGCGTCGAGCCAGCTCCGTGTGATTCATATATGAGCGTGAATTTTATTATATCTCACGTTATCACCTACACATAATCTCCGTCTATCCAACCAAACTTATTGTCCAGCACGCTACACCTCTGTGATCACTCACCCATGACCGTGAACAAGTTTATCAGTTGACTATATGTACACTAACATTATACAAATACTCGTACATTATACAGGCAAGCACAAAATTATCAGGTATCTACTAGTCACCATATATAGTAAAATTGAAGAAAAACCTTTTAAGCCGGATACGGATTGTCTTTATCTGAGAATAACACGAAGTCTACCAGACAGATAAGTTGTGGTTTTGTTTCTCTTTAATAATAGAATTATTATTTTATCAATTCTGGCCAAATTCAGAAAAGTTATGACACACTGGTTCCTTGAAACCGGTTAAAAGACAGTATCTGATAATCTGTTGTTTTGGTAGATAAACATAAATACAAGGGTCATATATTAATTGAAAACAATGGCAAGTTGATAACAATGTTAGAAATGGGGGGAGTAATATAACCAATACAGGTTGTCTTCCCACTGGAAACGAATTCTGTTTTTATTTGGACATATTGCTGTAGTCATATAGGTCACTCGGAGTGGATGACTACTTAGTTTATCTAAGCACTGTCCCTCGCGTTTTCAAGATACTACTGCCTAGAATTATAAAATATTATTGCCGAAGTTTTTTTCTTGAAGAATTAAACATCGCACAGACACTGGCAACACTCAAATATAAAACAATGAGACTACGATTTTACACAGTAAACTTTCATCTCAGAATCAGTGAAATCTTCCAATCATAACAGCAAGTAGCGGTACATACTCATTTATAACTCTCCTGGCAAATTGATTGTACACATTTACAGCTTAATAAGTTATAATGTTGGTTATAATCTATATCTACTAAATAGCCTTTTCATTTAAAACATAACACTTCTCAGTAGATACAACAGATGATTTCCACATTGAAAAGACGTGGATATAAAGTTGAGACGTTATTCCACACGATTTGAGGGGCACCTCCGTGGTCTAGCGATAGCGTGCTGGACCACAGATCACTACCACCCGTGTTCGAATCCCGGCGTGGGCATATCTGAAGGTTGTTTCGTCTTTCACTTCGTCTCATTACCCTTGGAGGTCGCTCGACCCATTTAGCCTACTTTGTGCACAAAAGTGGTCGTAAAACATCAATCATCATCATCCACACGATTTGAACGTCTTTTCTACGTCCTTTTAAGCATGTTGGCTTTCTTTTAAATATTTGGTAAAATATTTATCATAACGTTAAATAAACAACAAACATTTTAAATACATGCTGCAAAATTGGAACGTTATGATAATATCATCCTTGCCTTCGAAGTGTTTTGCAACTTAATTCTGTATGTAATGTTATAAATGTTATTGTTATAAACTCATAAGAACTCTAGTATCGCAATACAACAATCTTTATTTTATATAATTACACTCAAGACCGTGCGACAACATGGCGTACTCCACGTGCGCTGTGATCCGTTCTTATTTAACAAAGTGGGGATTCGTTTAGTTATCGAACAAGATATCACCCTTATATTTTGAAACTAAAATGTTACTTAGTACCACTAGATTATAATTATGGTAAAACCAGCTGCAAAAATTATCGAACTGTAGGAGTTGAACGATAATGATAGCTGATAATACTTTAAATACAGGTTGGCGCGAAAGTTCTAAATTATGAAATGCATTGATCTGTTGGTGTGGTTGGAAAACTTGGCAATTTAGAAATAAAAGCTTTCATAATAAAACAAATTCCGTGCTTCATTTTTGGTAATTTCGGAGAAAATATTAAAAGATTTATAACTACAAACCTTTTGTTAGCATGAGGAACCAAGAAAAGTGGGCCTGCCGCTAAGCAGAGAAAGGGTTTGATAAGAAATTATCCAGAGTGGTGAAGCATAAGGACAAGGCATTTTATAAATATGCACAATCAAAACTCAAGATCTGAGCTAGGATAGCAGATTTGACAGCACCCGACAGAACCCTTCATGCAGCAACAAAAGAAAAGACAGATCTCTTAAACCACTTCTTCTCATCTGTGAACTATGATTAACCAGGCCTATATATATATCATTCACAGTAGCAGACATTGAGAAGAAGTTGAAGACTCTAAGACCAAACAAATCTCCAGATGCTGATGGTCTTCATCCCAGAGTTCTATGTGAACTACAATAACATATAGTGGACCCAACGTACCACATTTTTCGGAAGTCACTGGACACTGGCGACCTTCCTTGCGACTGGAAGATAGGAATCGTATCCCGATATTCAAGAAAGGAAACAAACAAATGCCTTGAAATTATCGGCCAGTCAGCTGGATCACATAGTTAAAGATACCATAATGAAGCACTTGGACTTACATAGATTGCTAACAAGATGTCAACATGGTTTTATCATGGGGAGATCTTGGATGTACTGAACCACTGGACTGAAGCATTAGATAATGATGGCTCCATGAATTGCATCCATCTATACTAAGGCTTTTCACAGTGTTCCACAACAGAGGCTACCCAAGAGAGTATATGGATATGACATCAGAGGAAAGCTTATCACATGGGTCAGGTCATTCCTCATAGGTAGAAGACAGAGAGTCTCCGTACCACGTGTATCCTCCCTACTGGCACATGTCCTAAACGGCATACCACAGGGCAGTGTTCTGGGACCCCTCTTATTCATTATCTTCATTAATGACGTGCCTAAGGTAGTTGAACGTCTACCATATATACTGGTGTATAAGTCGACCCGGCAGATAAGTCGAGGTCAGTTTTTGACCCTATAATTCTTACCTCTGGTATATGCTCACCGTATAAGTCGAGGTTAAGTACTGGCTTAAAATCCCTCAAAAAGCTGACCCAGTTGTTTCACACTCAGGGTGTCAAGAAGTGCGTTGTAAATATATCAATATCAATTTCTTCACCGGCAGCAACACACACACGGATTTCGCTTTGATGTTATATTTAACTAATAAACAAACGTGCCACACCAAACATGCCTGATTGTAACTTCAACTGGCAAGTGTTATTAATTAATTGTTTCACAGCAAGTGGCCAGCAAGGTTTGCAATGTGAACAGTGATATCTATATTATCGCTGATCATCTGGAAGTACCGGTAGTTAACAGCGCGTGACTATCAAGTACTATTACGTTAAGACTGGCTTGTTTATGAGATCCAAATAACAGTTTGGTGAAAATTAATCGTAATTTATTGAATAAGGCTAGTAGGCAGAGATGTGGCGATTTTGTTCCAACTATGGTTGACACAAGCACGCCTGACTCTAAGTTCAGTTAGCAAGTGTTATTAATTCATTGTTTCACAGCATACCTGGAGATACTGGTAGGTAACAGCGCGTAACTATCAAGTATTATTACATAAAGACTGGCTTGTTTGTGAGATCCTAATAACAGTTTGGTGAAAATTAATTGTTTATTGAATAAGTAGGCAGCGATGTGGCGATTTTATTCCGACTCTGGCTATAGCGTTGTGTGTCAAGGGTCGCCGAAAACATCTTTCCCTCAGCTGGTAGGAAATATGATGCGCGTGTAAGTCGAGTTGCTTCTGAGAACTCCCTTTCCCTACCCAAAAAAAATACACGAGTATATACGGTAATCAGGATGTTTGCGAACGACACGAAACTGTTCAGGATTGTAAATAGAGAAGAAGACTCAACGATTCTCCAGAAAGACTTGATTGCACTGCAAGACTGGAGAGTAGAATAACAAATGGCAGCTGAAAATTAATGCAGATAAATGCAAGATATTGTACATAGGAGGGAAAATTCCAAACCAAAAGTATGATATGACCCAATCCAGAAAACTACTACAACTACATGAGACCAAACTGGAAAAATATCTGGGTATCTATATAGACCCTGAATTCAACAGTCAACACTGTGAAAACAGGTCAACAAAGGAAACCGAATACTGGGCTTGATACGCAGGACTATATACTTCACTGGTTCGACCCCACCTCGAATATGTTAATGCGGCCTGGAGGCCCCTCTACAACAAAGACATCGCCCTACTTGAGAATGTACAAAGATGTGCCACTAAGTTAGTCCTGGGCCTGCATGGTAGGGAATATGAGGAGGATAGGCTGAAACAATTGAAGATGTCAAGTCTTCACTACCGTAGGACATGAAGCGATATGATAGAGCTATACAAGCATACACATAGCATGTATCATATAGAAGCAAAGTATATCAAATTAGATCAGTCACCAACCACCAGACGACATTCATTCAATCTAGTCAAAGAACGGGTAAAACGGGTACGACAAAAGTTCCTCACCATAAGAGTAACTAACGCATGGAATCAACACCCAGATGATGTTGTAAATGCTTCCAGTCTAGACGCCTTTACAGCAAGGTTAGATAAAGCCTGGAGTCGATGAAGATATAGCCAACAACCGGTAAACCCATTCTTTCATTAGGTAGATCATTATCTAATAACAGGCTATAAGCCTAAACTATATACAGAAGAGGATAAGTGTAAGTATAATTTTCCGATGGTTTGCAGAATGCTCTCATAAATCGCAATAAACGAGAATGGTTTGCGAATATACCTCCGATTATGTTACAATCATAATATGCTATTATGAATGATACAACGCCATGAACCATACCAATGCATGGCTTAGCTAATTGGTGAGAGTTGGTTCATTGTTACATTGGCATCGTCAGATTGTGACAGTGTCAGAAAACATTCATTCAAAGTCAACATAATATGGAAAGTCACAAAAACATGTATTCATACTACTAGCAATACAACAATCATAAAAGTGTATGAATGCAAATAAGAAACATACTTTGTATTCAAAACCATGCAGTCTAATATTTGTGCAGTAACAACATATAAAGTTTGGTATACGGACATAAACCACCCCGGACAAAAACCACCCTATGGTTATATTCATTGTTATAACACAAAATAACATCACCAGTTGATATTCTTATTTGCATGTTTGTATCATTTTAGATCAGACATACAAACACAGTACACATGCACCTATTCTTCAGTCAAAATGATATACAGATTTCAAATGTCACTTTTGATTCACTTCCACCGAATGCAGTGTCCTAGTCCCCTCGTGGTGTCTTCCATAGATTTGTGAACATCAGTGATACTTGTGCAGAGGTTGTGAAACTTCTGATGCAGTTATGCTGTGGAACGATGTACCCGCTTCCTGTGTGGCTGTCCACGGGAATAGAGAAGAATGGCCACAGATGGTTGCACTGTGAACATTCCACAGTTTGGGAGGAAATAATGGTGCTATATGCAACGCATTTTCATGGGAGGAATCACACCATCTGGACCGACTGGGAACTGGATTCTCCGATAGGAACCAGAAACATACGTTGCGTCGAAGTAATCAATGAGAGGTTCAGGACATTCTGGTGTGTGTACAGATTTTCAGTTTCATTTAATTGCAATGGATTTTAAGCTTCCTTTCAACAAAGCATGAGCTTGACTACAATTAAAAATTTGCTTCACTTTTAGCTTCATTTGATCACATTTTGCGTGGCTTCTCTCCTTAATAAAAAGGATGGTTTTTGTCCATTTCCTTGGTAAGAGGGAGGATTATGTCCGGTGGGTTTTTATCCAGGTGGTTTTTGTCTGGGTAGTTTTCGTCCGGGGGGGGATTTGATCCTACTTTCATAAAGTTTATATTTGTATATGCTACAAAAGCCAAATATGTAGAATTCCATACCTGACTGAATATAGTTTTATTCCAAACCCTTATACCTGTATATAATTAAGCAATGAGCACATATATATATATATATATATATATATGCCCAATGATTTCAGAACTGAACATTGCTAGATTTTTCATGTATGTATTTTGTTAAAAATATGTTGAAATAATGAGATGAAATCAACATCAAAATAACGATGTAGATTTAATGTGAAAACGTGAATTAAACTTTAATTATTGTTTGATTCATTCTAAATCAATATTATTTGTAGATGACAAAACAGTAGATTTGTCTTCTTCCCACATATGCACTAACTATACTAAACTATAGACCTTAATTTATTTGCTCAAAAAGATTCCACATAACATCCGATGTATAGTTTCTAAACTGAACGAAATATCTTTAAAAGTTAGTAAAACTCATCTGCTAATGGTTAAACATAAATTTAAATTCTACGTTATATTGCATGAACACGTTAAATTCATTAACTAAAAGTCATTTAAATATATAAATTGCTATTCAACTATCTTTTTTCACCTTACTTAGACTGTAGAATTTCACTTTGAGGATCTTACGCATACATCTCATGTGAATCACTTATTTCTCAACAAAACAAATTATGATGGTAACAACAATAACTGGTGTCATACGCATAATGTGATAAACAAAGTGTTCCCTTTTAAAGCAATTAAAATAAATTTGATAAAATCTATAAACTAAATGTTTCTATCTACATCGGTACATGTATCTCAACCTACCCAATATTGTATGCATAGTTACACATACAACATATTGCCGGAACTAATGAAATTTAATCTTCATTTCAACATTCCAAAACAAACACAACGCAACAGCTAAAAGACTACATCATAAAAGTAGTGAAATATGTTAAGTAATCAAATCATTAAATACCTCGTTGATATTTGCTAGTTTTGATTATAATAATTTTCTTCTTTACTATAGGTTTAGCTAACTGGATATAGCAGCCATGACATTCTAGATGTCATGGTCATTGTTATGGATATCATAGAATGTTCTACCATATTTGGGAAGTAGATGAATATAAATAGGTGTCATGGGATGATAACATTTAGCCAAAAATATTGCGTCTAAATTATTTCAAGTTTATTTAAGTAGTTAATTACAGACATATTCTTGTTATTTCTTTAATTCTGATGACATTATGTAACTGATATTAAAGTGATGTACAAGAGTATTAAACAATTTATTAGTAAAAAATAAATATTGCTGTTTAACTTTTGAACCCAGGTGCTATAGATCTGAGGCCAACTGCACTACCAGGTAGGCTACAGAGGTACCCCAAACAGGCTGTTAGTGGCTGTGATTATACTGTAAAATGTGTTATATTGGTTCTATAAATTATATCCACTTTGTATGGTACCAGCATAACAAAAAATGCACCATATTTATTTAAAGAACAATAGACAAATTGGTTCAATATTTTAACCAGAAATAAAGTGGAATGCTTCACCTGCGATGGGTATATTGCAGACAATATTATAATGACTACATTCTAGATAAATATTTCAGAAAAACCTAGAGTTTTTGGCATTAGATGATGTCCGATTATTTCCTTTATACTTAATGTTTAAGTAAACTGGATAACCAAATTTCAGATAACTTGAGTGACTCCTTAAAAAATCTTAATATTTTAACTATCCAAATAAAAATAACAGGTCAATCATTATGGCATATTTTCCAACCAGCTTGTTACATTTTGGTCCTACACAAGGATTTGGTAAATATAATATTATATTAATGTGTGGGTAAATACAATTATGTGTGTTTTGTATTTTGAATGAACATGCAAGGTGTGAAGTTTATATTTTTATATCAATGTTGTTTTTCAAAAGTGAACCTTATTTAGCATTGATTTTCAGGATTCCACATTCAAATTTATTTGGCACAATCCTATTCTACATGCCGCAAATGTTGCTAAATTAGTAAAGTATACGCTGCACAATAAATAACACACAAATTTTTATTAGATTCTTGAAACTTTCAGTTACAGAACAAGTTAATAAGTATCTTTTGAAAATATGTCTGAAAACTAAAAGAAATAACAGATTTCAGTAGAGTCATACCTCTAGCACATAGATCAGGTACTTATAACAAAGATCTACATTCACTGTGAGACACCAGTAATGATGCTTACTCAACAAAATTCATTAATAATGGCTGTGATGACTAAATATATTAGATCCTAGCTGCTCGTTGTATATTGTTTATCTTAGAATGTCCTTCAATATAAGACTGTAAATAAACAAAAAAAAAAAAACAACTGTAACTTATCATTGATGAGGAAAACATATCTGATGACAACAACACAAACAAGATTGTTTATATGTTTATATAAAATAAAGATTACTTAAAAACATTTCAGCTATACTTTAACAATATATATAACTGTTAAAGTGGTGTGTGTGTGTGTGTGTGTGTGTGTGTGTGTGTGTGTGTGTGTGTGTGTGTGTGTGTGTGTGTGTGCATTCAAAGCCATAGAATATCTTTAGTATTGGATGTTAATTTTTCTACTGACTAACAATTTAAACCCAATATTATATGCCATCCTTAGATACAAACATGATACTCACTTCTGTTCAGGCGTCAGGTCCATCAGTGATTTGATCTTCTCCGTGGTACGATCCACAGGACTTATAGCCAAGTCCGTATATCAAACCTAGTGCCTCCTGACGGTCAGCATCAAAAGGATCATTCAGATTACACTAATTAGTATTAAATTATGTAAAAACGAACTAACTTAGTGGTTCTCAATGTACTATCATTATCACGTAAAAATAGTCATCACCATTAAGGAATTACCATTATATTATTAACACATGTATCACTATTAATATTTTCATTAATACATGTATTTTCCTACAACAGTATTGGTCATTTTGGGAAGAGTTTAATTATCATAAATTATAGTAGTCAGGTTTTATAATTTACTCTGAAGATAAGAACTAGGGTAAAACAAGATAGCGATTTTGACACATCAGAAAGAAGATTACCTATTATATTATTAATTCTAAATCTTGCTGAGGAATTTAAATACAAAATAATTAATCAAGAGACAGCCACCAGGTGTCTCCACATAACTTCATCAACCAAACAGGTCAAACCATGTACCTTCAATTTGATATCAGTTATTTATAGCTATTTATAGCTATTTTATGTGGCTTAGGTACCTCAAATGAGAGAGAGAGGCATATGGTCTGTAATTTACAATATATGGCATATTCAGCAGAAAAAACCTCCCCAGTTGCCTGGTTGGATGAAAAACTCCTCCTACTATAGTGCCACAGCTGGGATTCGAACCTCCGACCTCCTGCACAGCAAGATCATGAATACAAAATTCCCACACTCTAACTGATTAGGCCATAGAAGCTTTTTCTGTGACTTGACAAAAAAACTATTGTATGTTGCTGAACTAATTTATTTAATATTTGCTTTTTGTGCTATTTGTGAGATTATATGAAGTATTTAGCCCTGATCTATGTTTTATCATAAAAATATCTGTAATCAGAAGATGGGATTCTGATACTATTTAGAATTATCATAAAATGTGACAGCATTATGATACCAAAATATAATATAATACTGATAAGCTCTCACTACTGCCCAATATCATGCTTATATATAAATTACATTTTTTTAAAGGTAATATCAGAAGTACCATCATATTATAGAGAATTTAGCAATGTAATGTTTTTTCCTATATTAATATTAATATCATTAATATATATCCATAACATTACATACCATACACATCTGGAAGTTTTTTTCTTTTATAAACTGGTCTACTAAACTCTCCAGAGTCTTCTCACTAAAATAAACATGAAAAATAATTTAGATTCGTTTGATGACCGTGCTTGAAACATTTCTAAAACCTCTCAAGAAATCAAGGTCAACTCTGAAACAATAATCAATTACACACAAGTTATGATACTACTTAATTCATGTATTCTTAGATACATTTATAACACGTTATTTAATTTATTCATCTAATTAGAGCAAAGAGCGACATATTCTACTCACGGATATTGTCCTTGGATCTTCTGTTTATAGTTCAAGAAAAACGAGAACAATTCCCTGTAACATTAACAGAATAAATCAACATTTAACAGACAAAGCTTTTTTTGATACATGTTACAACTAGCAATGGTTCTCTATTGCCCATTCCATTAACACTAATTAATGCCACTTCATTCTATAATGCACCCTAGTAATATACAAGGAACCAGATGTTTGTAGACATGCTAACCTTGCCAGCTGTGGATCTTCAGAATTCAGACAGACTTGGCACATGTATCCCAGCTCCTCAGCATTCACACTACAGAGATAACAGAGATATTTAGCACAAATATGGTTTAGTAATACTATTAGTATTACTAAATATCTACCCTATTTAATCTTACAAGACAATATTTATAATTCTATCTAATCATACACACGTTCTGATGGAATCAAGCTTGTCAAGGTCTCCTCTTTCTTCTAAAGACATCACATCATATTTTACGATATCGTAATATCCTGCTACCAGCTCCCTGTATTGTGTCTGTAGCTAGATTAAACAAAAAACAACAAAAATGAATCGGTATAAGACTTAATGACCATCTCATTAATAATTTTAGTATCATTCAACTAACTCATTTAATCACGAGGTAATCTGGCTTGGTGCCAATATTAGTATATAAATGCTGATAATCTTCTAATTAAATCAGTTCTAGCAACTAAAATAACTTAAATAATTATTGCTAATCACCTCATTTAGTGTTATATAAGATCTATTAAGAGAATAAACACATTTACTGTTATTAATATTATTTATAACTTATACTAACTTGTTAAAGTATTATCAGCCCCATTGAGCCATCTTTCAAATATTGACTGATAATTTTATTATCTCCTCTCAAAACCCTTATTCCAAACCATCTTTCCTTTATCTCACTTTCATCAGAAAGTCAATCATTTATAATGTATTCTTCTATTAATGAATCAGTTTACCATTATGTTCCATCAGTTCTGGTTACATAATGTCAACAGATTACAGCGTAACTGATAGTAACGGTGTAAACAGATTATAATATATCTATTACTTATAATGTCAATATATTAATATTTACCTATTGTAAAGAATACAAGCAGACTACAAGATGTCTGTTATTTCTAATATCATCCTATTGTTTACAATGTCAACAGATTACTAATAGTCAAGGTACACCAACTCTGTCTTTACGATGTCAGGTTATTCCACATTACCTGTTAATTATGTCAAATGGCAACTGATATCAAATTATTATTTAATTAAAAGACCAACAGATTAGACCTTACCGATTTATTTTGTTTTCGTTTAGCCAGTAGAGCACATAAAGGTGTCATGATCTTCACCTGTTTATTGTATCTAAATGAAAACATGTCTGAAAAAAAAAACCCAATAAATTTATCATTTACAGCCTATAAATGCACATATTACAGTATACATACAAGGTGATGGTGTATAATTTAGACTAATCATAGTTTTCGATGTCATATAATCATACCTGTCCAGATTTTAGGTAGATACTGATATCCTTCATTTAGTTCTAAAGCCTCAATCAGGTCATGGACACTGTTAAATGATGGCACAAACCACTGAAATAATTAAACATGCAATAAATATCAACACGTCAACAACTTCACACGGACAATAAATGGTGTCTAAAACCTTCTTATAAACATTATGTTGTCATGTTAATCTCATTAATGTACAGAAATAAGTGAAGAATATAAATGCTTTCAAAATGTTACTTTTAAAGTTATATTATCTAGATTACTAACTTTACCATTAGTTTTATTTCAAAACATAATTTATTAAGTTGATTGTGAACTGTCTTAGAACTGTTCACTTAATTGAGCTGGTATATGCGTATAAAATGTTCCTGTAAATAATGTGCCCATACAAACAGTAAAACTCATTGTAAAATATCAGTTTTATTAATCATAACACTTCACTTTAACACACACACACTTACATATGGCACAGTTTTCTCATAATGCTCCATTATCGTATCGATCTGTTCAAATGTACACAGAATCTTGAAGTAGAAATTACTGAAAAAACAAAAGACAACCTGTTATATACAGTTAGGATTATTTCAGCCAGACAGCTATATAAATTAATTTATTTTAATTTGTAATATGAAATGTACAGCAAATATAACTGTTATTATAAGGCTGATAATAGACTTTAGTATACACTTGTTATATTTATTATTCCATATAAATATTAGTGTCATAACAGACACACACACACATACACACATACATCTTTGACAATCTTAGATAAAATGACTATAAGCCTTGTCTGACACACATTATCATGGTATCATGTAAACACATAGTACTTGACATTCAGAAATTATTCCTCATTATGACCATAAGCCAAATAATGTAAAGTATATTTCCCTACATTAAGGTTTATATAATTAAAACATTGTACTATCAACAACATCCTTACTTAATTTGACAAATGGCTATTTAAAAAAAATCTTAATCATGTAACTACATTACCAACACTTAATAAATGTATTATTTATGTAGAAAAAAACTTGTGTAAGTAAATCAGAACATTTTGAGGTTTTGGTTAGGTTTTTTAATTGAAAAATGAACTGGGAATCATACACACTTTAACTACTCAAATTGCTGGTTATAATCCTGTATTAAATATACTTCAACCAATAGTAATATTTCTGGAAGCAACTTATTAAAAACTAACTTAATCATGTAACTGTGCTACCAATATTTAACAGCTATGTTATTGAAGTCAAATTCTGAAGTAATGTCATTTTCAAAAAATACCAAATTTGACCCCAACAGTTTTATATAATAATATACTTACTAATATAACCCCTCTAGATAATGGTTACCAATCAGCTTATAGTTGTTGCGATAGTTCAATAAATTGTCAATACGATAAGCCAACTCAAGGTCCTTCAGGTTAACACAAACCTATCAATAATAAAGAAACTTAAAATAAGAGTCAATGGGATAATGTATAAATATCTACGAAAACAGAGATCTGTCTATACAAATAGTTTATTGTCTAAATGTGACTATACTTAATTTGATATAATTATTTAATGCTGTCTTTAACAGAAATATTACACAAAATAACTTGAAAATAATATGTGTAACTGATTTTCATTTCGGTGTAGAAACCATGTTTTAAGAAATAAGTGGAATTTGTCGAATTTAAATCATTATTACAAGCAATTAAGTGCATACATAATTGTATAACATCTATATCCTGATGTATGTGTTGCAGATTTGTGGTTTAAGAATTTGAAATAATTCAAAAATAAATTTAAACTGAATCAACTACAGATCTTCCATTCAATTAGTAATTACTTTTTAATACTTTACAATTTAGCACTTATATTGTGAAAACAAATAACACAGTCCCATTGATGCACCCATTCCTGCATCAACATACAATCAGCCTAGAACGTACTCAATAAAAATAATCTAAAATCTATATAAACCACACAACTATGAAACAAGAGTAATAGATTTTTTTAACCCGATTCAGTACTTGTGGTAAATGAATACATTTCCCAATACATTAATATCAAGGAATCTCAACTTATATGTTAATTGCTAATCATGTTAATTTTAAAGAATTACAGGAAACCTCCCATTGTAATACTAAGAAAATCAGTTTGATCAAATGAGATTAATTTTTGTAACAATCATTGGACCTTAGAGTAAAATAGTTCAGTCATACCTTAACCATTGCCGTGGAAAAGAACTCTACTGAAAAAGAAAGGTTAGAATATTGTTAACATCAAAGCTATACAAGAAAGCCTCAAAATGATAACAATAACATCCGAGTTTGTCTGGATGTAATCAAAGCTGCACTCACAATCATCTGGATGATGTGCCTCAAGGTCCTTTCCTTCAAGGTGATCCATAATTTCATGTAGGGCATAACTGGTGCAATCTAAAATAAACAGAGATATATCATAACATGGGATTAAATATTAGATCTTATTAGTTTAATTAGAGCTTTACTGTATATTATATCTGACTGGCTACTGCTAATAAGAGCCTACTAAGAAATCCAAGTATAAATAATCATTGTCATCATGATTATAATCATAATAGACTGCTCTAGTATTATAAAGTGCAGATGTTTTAACAGAGAATAAATAACATGTCATAACAAACCATTATCACGATAGACAATCCTCATAATGTAATACCAAGTGGCAAGTGTTGGCTCTGGAAAATAACAATTTATATTTATGATTATACATCAGGAGTTTTATTGAGAACACACAGACAGACACACACACAGACACACGCACACACGCACACACTTACCTAGACCACAGGCATACATCTCACTGAGAAGTGATGACACAAACACAGCAGCATTATAATTATCAGCCATCGAGCAGTAAGTCATTGTAACAAAAGCATTGTTAAATGTCTCCACGGTTGGTGACAGTCCTTGTCCCTTTATCTTCTGAAACAGCTCCTGTCCCAAAACAAACAGACAACATTAACCAAGCTCAACACCAATACTACCGTCTGGTCAGATTGTAACATGTTTTAGTAAAATGTGGAGGCAGACATATTGTAGAAGCACATTATTTGTGATTATCATGGGTAAATCACTGAAAATATGCTGAAAACTTGTGATTATCATAGTAGACTATATATTAATATTCAAAGTTTTTAACACTTTATATTTTAAGAGTGGCAAATAATTATGAAGTTCATCAAGTAATTGAGGTGAACAATTAAATGGAGCTTAATTATACACCAAAACAAAGTTATGGGGACAGTTTCATCAGAATAGGCAACAGCTGTTATGAATATACATGTATGTGACATATTTTTGCATAATAATACATCTAGGGAAGGTGTTTTATTTCTTTAGTGTCAGATACGACATACTATACTCCAGATCCAAATAGTAATTACTGGGAAAGTCTAGTACAGTGTTGACCTTATACTTCTGATTCAAACTAGCAAAGCTAAGGTTTACAGGACCATCACCAAGGCCAAACGACCTATTCTCAAGGAAAACAAACATACATGATACTGAGGACGCAGGATGATGATTGATGTTTTACGGCCACTTTTGTACACAAGGTAGGCTAAATGGGCCGAGCGACCTCCAAAGGTAATGAGACGAAGTGAAAGATGAAACAACCTTCAGATATGCCCACGCCAGGATTCAAACATGGGTGGTAGTGATTTGTGGTCCAACACGCTACCGCTAGACCATGGAGGCGCCCCACTGAGGACGCAGAACGCCACACTTACATGGCATTTAATGACCCGATGTCAGTGCTGGAGCTCTGTAAATAATCTATCATGTATGTCTTACTATTTACTGTTGGTACTCAATTAAGGATTTTTCTTGTTGACCTTATATTGTCATGTAACTTGTAACTACTGAATATATTTTATCAATTTATGTAAATTTTCATAATAATTCGAGTTACTCTCTGTACCAATCTGGGCGAGTGTGTAGTTTGGATGCCAGTTTAACTCCTCAATCAGCATTAACTTACCTTTTCTGACAAACGAAAGGATTTATTTTCCTAAATTATGTGATATTGTGGTTGTTTTCATGGTCTCAAATAAGTCGTGTTAAGTAGGCCTAGGTTATACTAGAATACCCTCACCCAATCCCCACTAGTTCTATTACTAATGTACATAGACTCTTCACCTGAAGAAAACCTTTGCAAATCAATCAGTTAAAACATACATTTTACAAATTGTTAAAAATACAATAGGATTTATATTCATTAGCAATACATTTCCATAACATAACAATGAATCATTTTCAAGACAAACAATAGGTTAAAACACTGAAGTCTTTATGAATAATTATATTCTGTATTTATGGCATGAAAGTTGATGAGGATAAATACACATTATGGACAAACTGAATCCTTCCATAAAATAAAACAACTGAAAATTACAGGTTTAGAAGTGTATACTCCGGCATTTAGGTTTCATTGTAAGGATTGTTTCCAGTACCATGTACCCGGGTACCAGATCAGTAAACTCACAGAACAAAATGTTGTTACCCATGATTATTATATTGAGTATGTCTATTCTACAGAAATAAAATATATTATCAGTAATTATATATATACTGGACCAAATTGCTACAGTTTTAACATGGCTAACTATCATGGTTCTGAAGAAAATCAATTTAACTTGATAAATATATTTAAAATAGAGCATAAATTCCAAACCCAAACTTTTTCAACCAACAGTAATATCATATGAGGAATAAATAAGTGATTCCTTTGTTTAACCATAACAATGGTCTCACCTGGAACATATATCTGAGAGATTACTCCCACAGCAAATTAATGTATCAACTCAAAGCCTTTGAAGGATTAAATAATCCATAGACGAAGTAAAAGTGGGAATCGATCGCAAGACCCGGATGTCGAGAGTGTAGTGAACTGCCAACTCCACAAATGAAGCAAACATAATTTTTATGCCACATTTAAGATGTTTCCCCCCCCCTCCCCAATTTGTTTACAAGATTTAACATGGAATGACATAATGATCTAAACTCTTATCACATTATACATTATCAGATGTCATCTATCTAAAATACCTTTATAGCTTCAGCCTTGTTTTCAGCTTTATGGATCATCAAGCTGCGAGCAATTATAATGGCATTGTAAGTCTGGATGTCAGCTGAAGGTGAAAAAGGTTATTAGATAGCTGTGTCTACATGTACATTATATATATATATATATATATATATATATATACACACACACACACACACACATCAGGTATGGGATCAAATACATTTGTATTTGGAAGTATTTAAAAAAAATTCAAGTATTTGTATTTGAGCTTACCATAAAGAAAAGTATTTGTATTTAAATACTTTCACAAAGTATTTGATTTTTTAAATACATCTTCAAATATATTAAAATACTTTTCTAAAATTAATTCATGTTTTGACTTGAATATTTTGTCACCAACATGATTTGTTTCAGGAAACAATCTGATCACTGAATTGCACAGACACAAACATGAAGGAATTGTCTTCTCTCTGTGATCATAAGAAATTCCAATTAATGATATCTTTGATGTAATGAATTCTGATTGGTTCCTTCAAAGGATAATATAAAACATCCTGTGAGTAAACCAATGAGCAGATCTCATCTTTCCTATAATAGGACTAACCTTCCAGCATACATCATTCATTATTCCAGCTGATACACCCTGACATTCCTACAAGAAATTTGAACATCTTATGTTCCCCAGGTGTAATCAACAAAAAACTGATAAATTGATGTGACAAATCTAGTTGATGCTGTGATATTATGTATGTGTGTATCAGAATAAAAAGCAAAGGAAAAACAATGATTTTTTTCTTCTTTTTATTTAAAAAGTATTTGTATTTAAATACATTTACAAATGAATGTATTTGTATTTGACCAAAAGTATTTGTATTTAAATACATTTCAATGTATTTGACCCCATACCTGATACACATACACATATATATATATATATTTATTTATATATATATATATATATATATGGCTTATGAAACCAACATGCACAATGTAGATTAATATATGTTTAATTGATAATCTTCTCAATTACTATTATATAGCAGTAT
The DNA here is from genome assembly GCA_025642065.1 of Paralvinella palmiformis. Lineage (NCBI taxonomy): Eukaryota > Metazoa > Annelida > Polychaeta > Terebellida > Alvinellidae > Paralvinella > Paralvinella palmiformis. Next base: position 815,233 of record JAODUP010000039.1, read on the forward strand.
ATAACAAACCAAGGCAGATGATACAATTATTTAGTAAAGTATATCTTCAGACATATAATGTACATATAAAGCTTTATATCAATGTATCAATACATTTTAAAACATTTCTTACAACATAACTAGTTAGTTCATGTTGATGATGATGATTGGTGTTTAAGGCCACTTTTGTGCACATAATAGGCCATATGGGTCGAGCAGCCTCCAAAGGTAATGAAGCGAAGTCAAAGATGAAACACCCTTCAGATATGTCCATGCCAAGATTCTAACCCAGGTGGTAGTAATCTGCGATCCAACACGCTACCAGTAAGACCACAGAGGCACCTAGTTTATTCATGTAAATCCATTAACTACAACAATTAGTACTGATACTTACGTTTCATGCCTTTTTCTTCCAATTCCCTAAACAGCTCATAAGCTCTGTCTACCTGATAATACTGGTATAAAAAAACAGTAAATTACACAAAATAAACACTAAATTATTGGTCCTATACTAGATTCATCAAATATTAGATAATTAATCATCAATATCATGAATAATTAATTATTCATGAAAAACAACCTAAATAAAACATGCACCAAGATTTGTATATTTGTGCATGCCTTCTTGGAGAATGGGGTATGCATTTATTGCGGGAAAATAACAATTCTTTTAGAAATTGTATGGTATGTGTAAATGGTAGAAATACCATCTAGTTTACATTAACACTGATAGTGATTAGTCATCATCCACAAAATCTATAACAAAATATAGAACTGACCTTTGCCCTGCCCTTAATAAGGCTACAACAAGCTCTCAACGTTGGGTCCTTCATGTCTTGAAATACTTCCTCAGCTGGTCCTGAGTCTCTGGAAATAGATAATTTACAGATACAGACTTACCTGTGTGTGTGTGTCTATCTGTGTGCGCACGTGTGTGTGCGTATGTAAAACACATCACTAAGATATTTTATAATCCTTTATGGTCTATCCTCCTATTATGAACATCACAACAAAGAGTATCAATGGTGACCTACTTCCAAGTATTTCGTATTTTATCCATTGAGCCGGAGGCAGCTGTCTTTGTTACCAAACGTTCCTCCTCCAACAGGCATTCTTCATCTTTGCTGTTATATACACACAGAAGGTCAAGCAGGTTATGAACCACATCATCTGATAAATCATTACCTGTGTTAATAGAAAAGACAGACAATCTTAAACAATCTATAACATTAAAGATGCAGGATTACAGACTTGAGTTAACTAAACTTGGTTTTATTCCAAAATTGGTTGTCCTTATGAAAAGTAAGTTCCTCATAAATGTGAGCAACAAGCAGGGTTTTCCCAGCTAGAGGGGGGTAATAAACTGTTTTTTGACCTTCCAAGACTGAATTTCTATTATATCTGAAGTATACAAGATGAACCATTTTGACTTTTCCAGACTTGCCAAGAGAATAATCAAGGTTAATTACTTGCATCAAAGAGTCCCACTTGTCCAGCAGTTTCACACACACACACACACACACATATATATTATCACACGGTAAGCCAATGAAAAATAGTTTAACATTAGAGATAATTTAGACTTGAACATAGAACTTATTAAAATGCAGGAAAATGCAACATGAAATTTCCATTGGTCAAAAAGGTAAGAATTTTGAAAGATAACTGAAAAATTGTGCCACAGGTAAGTTGGAGATTACAAATTTGTAACCTTGTACATGCCATTCTATACTGATATACACTCAGAAACTACTAACATATCTATGTATCATATAATTTCCAACAGATGTACAAACGTGAGTGTGAGGTTGTGAATACGTATCTAAACATTTTCCAAATTGGCTGAAATTAATATCCTGGTAGGTAGAGTATAACATATATATGAGAGTATATTTAGATTTAACAAGAAAAAAACTGTGTTCTCTTTTTGTATTGTAGTTTCAGTTAAAATGGATGTACGTTAACAAAGATCATTAAACATGTCAAGGTCGCTTTCACAGATAAATAATTATTATCTTTTAAATCACTTACAGGGTTTTTACAGATCTAATATTTATTGTATTATTATATTACATATTATATGTACAGTGCCTTTGAATGGTTTCTGTTAGTAAGGGCACTTTATTAAATATACATTATTATTATTATGAACATCATAGCAATATTAGAAAGTGAGGTTTATAATGTGCCACTAGTACTATATTTTTGCATCTTTTAATCATTACTGAAGAGGAGGCTAGACTTCCATTAGATACTACACCACTACTGTATAGCTGCCAACATTTGAAAACTGGAAAGAGTAATCATTTTCGCGCAAAGTGCGACCTACAACTAACATGACCCTATGCATCATAAAACCATGTAATTTATCTATACCAAAACAATTTAACATCATAAGTATTCTTTTGTGAAAGGTTCAGCTGTTTTTTTCAATTAATCAGATTTTTCCTACATTTAATAATAACTTTCAGTACATACCTACATATTCCTGTATTATTTATTATCATAATATTAACATAATTTGTTTTTTAAACAGTGATCAAACAAATAAACATGAAAGGGACTGAGTAATCCACCACATAAACAAGACCATGTGCTTCTATTTACTGTAAACAAAGACAACTGGCCAATCAGGAGGGAGTATTTGAGTCACATGACCATGCAAAATGGACGTTTAGCAGTTAAAATCACCAGCTCAACAAACTTTCTCCCATCCTTCAAGCATGATTCTTAAATTCAGTAAATATTTATAAATATGACAGCTGAAATGGTTACAGCAGTATATTATGGCATTATTTCAGATCAGGACACTATCAGATGATAAATATTTGTCATTTATCATGACCCATTTTCTGCTGAAAATCGGTCCAAAATCCAGCCTACAATCGGGAACAGTGCTGTTTAGTGACGGTTGGTGAGGTATCGATGCAAGTGTTTTAAACTATAATACTTTTCCACCACGAAGAGCTCCAAAACACCAGAAAATCATTCTACGATAAACGAACTAGAGACTACCGCATATCTTGCCTCAAAATGGCAGTAGTCTGGTCAGGCTAGTGTTTTAGACTACTCACTAGCCCAAAGACAAAATCTACACGTCCCGGGCATCCGGGCTACCAATTTTTCCGGCCCTGGACCACTGCCATATTTTTTTCACTATCTCTATATCAGGAAACACTGTACGAAAGAGGGAATCTCCTGCATAGGTAAAAAACACCACAAAATTCAGGGCCCACCTGGAAAACATTTGCCATTCCGATTTACTGGTGCAGCAAAGGCTTTCAAGCCCTGTGGTCTAGAGCAAAGAGATATAGTAATCAAGATCTTTGGTCTCAAATATACACATAATACATTATTGGAGCCAGATATTCTCCTAATAACACAGATTTGTATTATATTATTTACCTGCTTGTTTGTTCTTCTGATAAGAAACAAATGATTCTGTGACTAGTCGTAGATCAATACGTTCCCGCAGACCTTCTTCTGTATCAGCAGCAGCCAGAGGTCCAGTCAAGGCTTTGAATATGTCAGGTATCTGAATAAATAAAACATCATCAGTGTGTCATACTCTCTCTCTCTCTCTCTAATTTATTTAATCTTCACTTCACCATATGTCATTGAAATGGCCCGGATACATAACACAGTTTGATATACTATGGTTTCAGAGTTAGCATGTCTTAAAAAGATCTATCACAAGAATCTTCCATAAAATCAGCATATATGATCAGACAACTGTGGATCACTGTCTGGTGATCATAACAGGCTTTAATAAAGTTCATGATTCATGATTAACATAATAGTATCTTTATGAGAAAAAAGTTGATAATCTTCACATGTATGTTAATTGTTTTGATTGTATAGATAATACTTGATATAAACATGTAGATGTAATGACACAAATCCAGAAAAAGTACACATCATCTTTCCTCAATCAGCCAATAATCAACTAATATCAACTATTACAGTTCAGACTTGAGTTAACTAAAGCAAGACATATGAATCACTATCTGTCAAGTAATACTTAATGTGAAGTCAAATGTAGGAAGTAGTATTATTACAACATGGAATATAAATCAGATCATGTTTCTTAGCTTAAACAGGATAGCAGTAAAACCAGAATACAAAATATCATAACACTTCTTGTAAAAGTGATGCTGCTTTAATCTGTTTTAATTGTCACTCAAATAGCAAATAGAATTTTGAAATGTTCTAATTTATTCATTGGCCTGACTATTCAAAAGTAGTGCTGACACAAAATATGATGAATAATTACTTAAGTTTACCATTCATATATATTATATATATATATATATATATAAGAAATTAATTTTCTGATCACATCTACCCTAAACACTATCAACATTTTACAATTTAATGAAGCCTTCTGTGATGGTAAACATTCTGCAATGAACTAGTTGTATTTTTGAAGATAGTTATTAAATGCAATGCAATAAAAAGTAAATCTAAATTAGAATTAAACATTTAGGCTTCTCACAGAATGCTTGTTTTTATAACTGTTCAGCAAAAATGTTGTTATTAATGTATTGTGTACAGTACATGTACAATATATTTACTAACCTCTAGGGCAGGATCTATAGGATTAACATCAAAGTTCTTTGGCCATCTTTTCATCACATATCTTGCTGCCCTCTGTCCCGATACTTTTGCTAAAACATATGCCTTCTGTAAAGTTCAACATCTTTAGTTAATAATGGCACAATATCAGAATGTTGTTAATTAGCTACAGATGTGAACTCATTAGAAACAGTCTACATCAAATAGAAGATTATTATTATGTAAATAGCATCAACCATATAATATGTATACATTACCCTGTCAACCAAACATTCAGGAATAGTCTCAGGATCATCTATATAAACATATGGTGGACTGTAGAAATCCTATTGCAATGAAAATACAAATAACATAATGTCTATATTTTTTTACAATAATGTGAACCATGTTATCAAAATTAATTACATAACAATATATCTACAAATCTAAAAACAATTATATACATAATTACAGTTATAAACATATTTAACTTTTTATAAATTAACAAAATATCCTAAACAGTAACACTTTTGATACAATTTCCAACTATCACACAGAATGTTCCTTGTGTAATACAAAACTCTTAACAATAAAGGTTATTAAACAGTTCTGAAGAAATTATTTACAAAGATAAACAAATTGATAGATGTCATATAAATCAACATCAAATTAGTGACTTAATGGACTTTGTTTATTAAGGAACCATTCATAATTATTATTATTTTCATCAACACACCAGATTAAGAATATTTTAAAACTTTGTAGTACTAATCTGACAAAGAAAATGTCTTAATTATTGTATCCCTTCTTCATGGATTCTTTAAAACAAATAATTTTTTATAGGTTTGTGGATTTATAATTTAACACACCTTTTAACAATTTTGAACAAATTCTTCATAGTAAATTAAATTATGCAAGTAAAATGTTATTTATTAAAACAACATAAAACTGAATATTATATTTTCTCACAGATTAAGTCAGTAGACATAGTAGTTATATATATGATGGTTAATAGGTAAATGTACGATAAATACATATTACTTTCACATAGTAAACTAACAAATATAGTTAATATCAAATCAACATTCAGTTAACTGACCCTTCTCACAGTTGAGGCCAAGGCATCCAATACAGCAGTAGGTGACCTAGAAAAGGTTTATGTTGAAGAAAAAAAGATTGTACAATAAAAACGTTTTAAAATAAAGACTGGTAAATTGTACATGAAACAGGCAGTTATAATATTTAAAACAAACTTTTTTGGTCCGGAATATTTACCTGGAAATTCGTTTTGGAATGATAACATCTTCCACATCTGAAATATTGTTAAAAAGATAAAGGTGATATGTTGTTGTTTTAGACACATGATAGGATGTTTGGACATCATAAAAAATTAAACATTCCAATTGTGTCATGTTAGAAATAAAAAAGTTGTTTTGTCTAATATCTAATGTCATCAGTACATCATCTATAAAATAGAAACAGACCGAATTTAAAAATATATAAATAACAGTGATGGTGTAGGGAAACTAAGTTTTTAATTCTTTTGTAAAAAAAATGTCCAGAGCTGCAAGATAACAAAAGATCTTCAAATATCATTATAAAATGTACTGAAGGATATATAGATAGGATGTCAATATGTAAAACTATAACATCATATTCTAGATAAGTATCATGACAGATTAAGAATGAGTATTTTGTGGCATATCAAAAACTGAGAGGCAGCAGTGATAAAAAAAAAGATTCTATTTACATAAAACACTTATTTCATTTTAAATATTTTCAAATAAATCTGCAAACCCTGTAGAGCTGGAATTCATTCATACAAACATTGTTTTTAACAATCATGGATAAATCAAACCTACAGATAAATTGAAACTTGAGATCTTTCCTATTTAACCTGAACAATTCTGATTAATTAATAATTAAGTTAAAAAGTGTGACTAGTGAATAAATCATCGAGGTAAGAAAATAAATTAAATGGAATATAGAAATTTATAATTTTAATGTTTTTATAGCTGCTGACAATAAGTGTTTTTCATTAAAGCAAAGAATATTCATGGTTCCTTCTAGGATTCAGCAATAAGTTTAGAAAGAAACTTATTATAAAAGATTACAGTCACAATTAGGTAATGCACATAATTTTATTAATATTCTTAATCTATCATGATCCTAGACCAACAGTTAATAAAATATCTTGTTATATACAGATGTTACAGAGGTGTGTATCTACCAAAGATGACATACTCCCAAGATGACTTACTAAATACTAAAATGAGAACTGTCAGTTATTTCCTAGGAACACACAATAAAACGACACTTGATCCTGGGTATATTCTCATCCTGATTGAATTTACTATTAATCTAAAAAATCAACAGTTGAACATCTCTACTAGTAACTTATTTAATACGAGTACAACTCAGATTAGTTAATGATTGTCGGTTGTTTATATCTACTAACAGCCAACTGCACTTCATAAATCCTTAGATTAATTCAGTATAATTGAAATAATGTACACCTTCAGGTCACTCATCAGCATTTAAATTAATGAATGGATTCCTCGCTCACTGGTATATATTACAAACACAATGTCAATATTAACAATGTCACACAAGAAAAGGGAACAGTCATAGATATCACATTCAGAAAATGGTGGAAAAGGTACAATGTTTGTTCCCCATTCATACTCAGATTCTTATTTTAATTGGTAAGCTCCTGAAATTATGAGAATCAAGCAAGGGCAAACTTTAGAACCAAGTATATATCCAGTAACTGAGGGGATATGTAAAGCTATGCCCAAGATCCCTACCCACGATATAGAAGTCTCAGATGACTACTGGCTGAATTTAGACTATAAAATATATAATAAAACATAACTGGTTCAGTTGACATTATGATGTCATTATATTCACTACAAACCTGGACTTTTTTCTCCAGTAGCAGCCACTGTCTGTTGTCTTCTTACTGCAGAAGAACTGAGAGACCTGTGAGAATAATTATTTGAAATGAACAGATTTATCAAGAATGACTGATTCCCCAAACTGTTACAACTCTACAACATCTCCATCGACAAAACTTATCTAGGGAAGAAACTAAAATTATTACATCAAAACAAAGATAAAAATTAAATAATCTGATTTATTTGCGACATTTATTTATTATACCCAAGACGCACGCCATTAAATATAATGGCATCATACTTCTATGTAAATAAAAGCAAATATGTGTATCTACAATAAATCTTAAATGGAGGTGAATATGATACTGGTAGGAACTATGATGTTTACTACACCAAATTTATATGGGCTGAAGGCCCAAGTAGCCATAAGGAGCAAGCTTTAATGTCTACATAGAGTGTGGTTTTAAACTTTGTGTTAAATAAAGGGTTGTTACACACTTTTGTAAAATTAATTAATAATCTTCAGATTGACAGATCAAAGGTGCACAGCGACACATAATACAGCTCTGCATAGACTGACAATTCTTACGAACAACCACCATCCTTAGACAGAGCCTCCAACCACTCTGCAATACCATTTTATTATGAGGCCTGACCCACCCTGCATTTGTTTAATTCACCCCAACCCAATCAATATGCAGGACTTTTTCATGATAACGACATGTCTGTGCTTAATAGTATAATTGCACATAATCATCAATTTCATGATCAATGAACATATTACACAGTTGATATAAATATTTCACTTCCAGAATACACTTAGAACTAGAAATTTATGTCCAATTCTGTGTCTTGCTTACTTTTACATATTATATATACATAAGCATTTCTATGTTTAAACATTCTGTGCTAATATTCACCATTTTTCTACATGTTTTCAGGAGTCTGGGGTACTGTTAGTGCATAGATATTCTCCTGAATGGTACAGCACTTGTGTTATTAATAAAAGAAAACTGTTTGTTTCTTCTTCAAAATGAAAGATGTAAGTGTCTGATCTTCTTAATATAAGTAGAAGGATCAGCACATAAAATTAGAGGGGGGGGGGGAGGCTGTTCCAGATACACAATAATTCATTTGATTGTTGTCTGTTCAAATGCTCTGGTTTGATGCAGAACAAAAATATTCCACAAAACCAGATCCGCAACTATGTTCACTTAGCATATTAGATCACATCAGTAAGAGTTGCTATTGTAGTGTTCTCCATTAATTTGTAGTATGTTATCAAGGTATATGTGATCCGACACAAGAGGAGGTCGCTCGGCCTATTTAGCCTACCATGTGCAACAAAACAAAATTGGCCATAAAACATCAATCATCACCACCTTCTTAAATCAATCATAAAATGATATTTTCCCTTTTATTCCGATCTAGTATTGACCACTCATACACATTCCTTCAGTTATATTCATGCTGGTTATGTTTAATATGTTTTATCAGCTTTTAGTCTTCATCCAACATATATTTGTATGATGATGAAATTAATTTTCTGTTAATTTCAACACATAATTATGCCACCTAGGACATTTTTTTGGCATAGGAAATTAGTCACAACAAAATAGTGTTAGGTGCATCAACAAAATTTTAAAAGGAATTTAAACAAAACAATTCTCCTTTTGCACGATATATATCACTATGAATAAAACAATATAATTATCTTTATATAAAGAGAAATGACTTAAAATGGTTCACAGCAGACTCCATTTTTTCCTTTTCTTTTTTACGTAGTACTTTTTAGTAAAAAGTAGTAGGAGTAACTACTCATGGTAAAAGTTTTACCATGAGTAGTTACTCTGAATACCTACTCTGAGTGCCTGCTTGGACTACATACTCCGAATAGTTTATATTCCAAGTAGGATTGTTATGGAAGAAATATTTCTAAATTAAAAAAATTAAATGGTAAATTAATTTGTGGATTATATTTTTTGTAGCAAACTTCCAAATAGGCACATCATTTACTGTTATGGCATTTATCAAATATACACTCAATCAAATAAACATGCATACTCATTGAAAGAGTCGAGATTACAAAAATATAAACTATATTGATGTAGTGCAAATAGAAATATGAAAAAAAAGTTGGACAAATAAACGGTAAAACCAACAGGTTTAGCATCTGGACGTGCTTTATACCCGTCTGTCGGGATACCTACTAATAGTAGTTATGTTTGAGTAAATGTGATTAAAACTGTACTCGTACTTGAATACTTTGAAATGTACTAGTACTTGAGTACATTGATAAAATAAGTACTCATTCTTGTACTCATAAAAAACACATACTCATACTCGAGTACTTTCCCATGTACTCGGCCCCAACCCTGATACATATGGAATGTCGTAAATCCATCTTTTGGGGCAGAAATACCACTTTGAAAACGCCAGACATCTTCACGCTATTTTAACAATAGTGGCGACACTCAGCGAATGTAAAAGTACCTAATAATATTGGACATAAAATGAAGGTATAGATCTAGCTGTATTATAGTTGACATGGCTTCTATATTTATGAATGCCACCTCTCACCATTGATTTCAACCAGCACTGGAATATAACATGTCAAATTCGAATGTTAAATTTGTTTAGAAACAAACGTCTAAGCATTCCTAAGGCGAAAATATAATACATACTAACATAACATAACTTTCACATATTATCGCCCATTTTATCTCCACTGATCTTAAATTACACATGTATGCGTTTTAATTGTTATAATTTGTTGAACTTACCTCTCAAGTCTAATATATCTACCGTAAGTATTCAACAGACATTGTCTGTATCGAGCTAAAGAACTCATTTTGAGCGATAACAGACAAGACCATCACACAACTAGATCTACTGGCAGCTTCATACTATTTGTGGCGACATCTACCGCATGCATTCTCCATAGTCTACGGACTACGCCGACACGTTCTAAAATAAGCATTCTGATACTTAAGCTCTATAAGCATTATATACACCCTAAACTTATTCTAATTAACATAAAAAGAACTGTTTGTGAATTATATATTACAATGAATAATGAATGAAAGCGAATGTTAGGTTATCTAGAATTGTTCAACTTTCTTTATAAGCATATAGATCTAGTAGATCTATAGGTTATACTAAACCCAAAAAAATATTTAGGGATGATATGTTGATAAATAATTAATTAAATAAATATATAACAATAACTACAACACACAATGTCACCAATTTGGAGATTGTTATGATAACTGCAACTACATATGTATCCATACTTATATGTCTTCTGAAACAACAAAATCCGTATTTTCAAGTATAAATACTGGCAAAAGTAGACATTCCTGTGAAGAAAGACCCATAGTAGGAGACTAAGTGATTGGTTCAGTGTATATAGAGATTGCTAGGATTACTGGGAGGTACTCGATTTCTTAATAGAAACATGAAAGTATCCCATGTCATAATGTGACATATTGTGCATTATGTCACATAAATATTTAATAAGCTGACTGACCATTTATTTCAAGGTGCATATTTATGAGAAAGAAACAATGATGTTTAAAATATTTATTACCTCATGTAAATCTACATCAGTTAGTCGAAAAGGCTGACCTTGAACGAACGTCTAGGCTATTATTTAAAATGAACCTATCTGCAATTTGTTTGGAAATCGATGTCTTTACTGTAATGTATTTTCATTAATGAGAAGGTAAATAACCTTATCTCAGCCATCCAGCTCCTCAAATGACTTTTGATTAGCCTCAACACAGAGAAACAGCGCTCTGCTTCCGTAGATGTGACAGACAGAGTACATGCTAATACCAGTAAAATTCTAATAATCGAAAAGGAATCAGGATCTGCAGATACTAAGGATTTCATCAAAGTATCAGGTAAATTTTCGCTGTCAGACTGTCTGGATCACATATCGAACCTTCTGGATACCTTGTTATCTATAATGACCTCGGAGTTGGCATGTCGTCATGCCATGATTCAAATTGTTGGGGGGGGGGGGGGCATCCCTAGTCCGACCATTAAAGATGGTATTACTATTAAATTCAGCAAAATACTCACTGGCCGGCAGTTGTCTGCAGAGAAATGGTTCTTCGACTGTTACAATAAGATATCATTAGAAAGAATGCCAACTGATCTCTCGTAATAAAGACGGGGTAAGGTGGCAGCAGGTACATTCGATCTATTACACTGAATCCTTGAACACTTGGGATCTCCTCTTCGGTATCTATTTATGAAGCCAGCTGCTTTGCTTCGTCGTACCATCTCTGGAATTCTACACCAATGTCAACCCTCAAACTCTTATTTGATATTGTCAATCATTGTTTGTTCCCCAAAGACGTCAATATCCCTCTTTGTAGTTCAGCTGACAAACCTTTCAAATAGTTCAAACTATTATTGAATACGGTGAAGCCAAAATTAACCCCAAAACTTTGCAGACTACTTTTCAAACCACGAGCCGTGTTTTTGGTGTCGCCATCCTGATTCCAACGACTTCTATTAAGCTCTGGATAAACAGTATGGATTAACCATAGCAGCAAGGCAAGTGACCACGTGTTCATAAAGCTCACCGAATGTTTGCAAACAAGAATGTCTTTCAACCCGGCGTGTCTTGCACAAACCTATTAAGTTTCTCGTGGCGAGTATTGTGGCAGGACATTTTTGGCTCTTGTGAGAATTATCAAAAACTTGTAGTTGCGAAGTTATTATTTTACAGACAAATCACAATTATATTTCATTTTATACTAATTAAGTAACTTAATTAGTATAAAATGAAGTGTAATTGTGATTTGTCTGTTAAATAATAATACTATCAGAGACACATTACACAATACTCAATGTACGTGTGGTTATTTAAGAATGACAAATTCGCAGTACTGTTATTAGTTATTATGTCGCCAAATGGCATATTGCATTTAAAGATGGAGGATCTCTACTGGGAGTGGGGGTCCTGTCCCTGAGCACACCACCCCCCGTACATCCTCCACTGCGTGTAGCTTTTACAACCAGCACAGAGGATAACTGGACTATGGCATATTGCTAGAAATACAATTATCGGTATGAGAATTGTCAGTAAGAGCAGCCACATTACATCCACAGAACAGATCATTCCCATAAGCCGAATCGAGCTTATCAGCGTTTATAAATTTATGGTCAACGTGTTAATTACACAAAATTATCTCACGATCTGGACTCGATCTTAGAATAGGATTCTACGTTCGTTATGTTTCTAGATGTGTTTCTAAATCAATGGGAGAACATACATACGGATATATATATATATATATATATATATATATATCTTCTACTTCATGTGGCTCTTTGTGCCAAGGGTCACAGGTTCGATCCTTTAGTAACATTAACGCTGTAACTGGTTTGAATAAAAACACCTAATATTTACAGATATATTCACAGCGATAAAACTGCGTTGTCGAAATACTGGCTTGTTGAACATAAGGGTTTCATGAAACAAACTGGTGGAACACGAGGTTGTCGAAATAAAACGTCACAGCATCCCATTCCATATTGTAATCAGCCTCGCATTGTGTCTCTATGTATGTAGTACAGCTAGGCAACAAGTTACAATTAATATCCATCGAGTAATACCGTTAATTTCATATATCTGGAAGCCACACATTTTAAGTACCATTGAAAGAATTGAGTTCAGTTTAAAGATGTGTAAAGATATATTTGTGTTGTGATATATTTGTGCTTATCTCTATTGGTTAATATATATATATATATATATATATATGTGTGTGTGTGTGTGTGTGTGTGTGTGTGCGCGCGCGCGCGCGCGTGTGTGTTAACCACCTAGAGATACGTGTACACTATATATATATATATATATATATATATATATAGACCACGTGACTATTGTACAAGAAAGACTTGTTTAATAAAATGAGTTCGTGTTCAAGACTGTGTTGTGAACACACACTTCCATACAAACACAGCGGTACATCCAACATTACATGGTAACAGAAGTCTATATTGAACTCATTGATTAACGGATTGAATTATCGGATCAATCAATTAAGTCACCAAAGAACTAACTGAAAATGGAACACATGAAGCCACAAAAAGAAATCATATTCCAGGGAAATGTCAGTGATAATTGGATACGATTCGAACAAAGACTTACCCTCTATATGTAAGCGATCAATGTGGATAGCAAGCCAGATAAACGTAAAATCACCGTGTTATTGACTGTAGCCGGTCCAGAAGCCATCGATGTGTTTAATACATTGTCATTCACAGATGGAGAACGGACAATTGTTCTGCGGTGATACGTAAGTTTGATTCAATATTGTACACCACCAGTTAATGAAACATACGAACGATATGCGTTTGTGAGACAAAGGTGAAACAATAGAACAATACGTCACTGACTTGTAGCACAAAACTAAAACATGTAAACTTGAAAAATCTTTAATACGGGATCAAAAATCTTCTAGGAGCATCAGTGATTGGGATGAAGAATAAAGATTATCAGCAAAGTGTCCCATGAAATTAAAATGAATGGGCACTAATTGAAAAGAATGGGCACCGGACGTTTGCAACGTAAAAAAGTACCCTCTGGGAGTGATTCTGATAATTTTCAGAGATATGCATTTAAGATCTGTGCAGGCCTACCCGCCTTCAACTGTTACCCTCTTAGTAATAACCTCTGTGCAAAGGGAACAAATATATTACTATCTGACAGCAGGTTTTCTTTCTTTTGAACAAAACTAAGTATAATTGATGTTTCGATTCTAACTCAGACCTTGTCCCCATCCCATTAACCTTGCTCTCCCAACAAAATGATTATGGAGACTTCATGTATGTTCTCAGTGCAGCACAGTCAAGATCATTCATCAAAGGTTGTGTAACATTTACCAGTTTATGGCGATCAGGCTGTTTTTTTTCTCGGTGACTGTGACCAAGAAATAATTCAATAAAATCACTTTGACAACATGTGTTGTCTCGTTGGATTGTACTGCTGATACTGGAACGTGTTACTGTTGAGAGTGGCAGTGTTATTGTTGTTATCCAAGCCGGTGTCGGCCAAGGTCGCGGTCACGACACCGACAGGTGGAGGCGGCAATTCGCAAGACTGGGCTGGACTGTGAATTCGACACAACGGAGGCAGGATTATCACCGTCACTAGGTTGATTATTATTAGGAGGGGCAAACATTTATGCTATTGGTCTTTGACCCGGGAGCGGGCGTAAACGTTTCTTTGGATGCATTTTCTATCGTATACCAGTAACCACGGCTGAATTTCTCCCAACTCTGACCTTTCAATAATTGACGGAGTTATCATCAAATCAAACAGAATCGTGGTTCCAAAGTCATTGAGAGGAAGGATGTTACAAATAATTCACGAGGAGAGCTCGTCGAACATTGTACTGGCTCAAGATGAATGAGACATTCATAAAATGGTCAGCAACTGTGACAGATGTCAACTCTATTAATGCAAACAACAAAAAGAGCCATTGCATCAACATAGTATACCTGCAACACCATGGATGAAAATAGGAACAGATCTATTTACTCTCAATGGATGATGATTGATGTTTTTCGACCACTTTCGTGCACATGGTAGGCTAAATAGGCCGAGCGATCTCCAAAGGTAATGAAGCGAAGTCAAAGATGAAACAACCTTCAGATATGCCCACGCCGAGATTTGAACACGGTTGCTAGTGATTTGTGGTCCAACACGCTAATGCTAAACCATGGAGACGCCCTTTACTCTCAATGGAACAGACTATCTAATTATAATTGACTGTACATCCAACTTTCCAGAAATTGTCAAGCTCAGTGGTACTACATCAAAGCGCATGATTGATGCATTGAAATCAATTATGGTAAGATTCGGGATATCAAAGATCGTATTCTCAGATAATGTGCCTCAGTTCAGTAGTACAGAGTTTCGGTCATTCGCAAAGTTCTACAACTTTCAGTCAAAAACATCAAGTCCAAGGTACGCTCAGAGTAATGGCAGAGCTGAAAAACCTGTCCAAATTGTGAGATCTTCACTTAGCATTGCTAGTTTACAAAGTATACATCTAGAATGTGCCACATCGCCAGCAGAGTTATTCTTCCATCATCAGCTGGGAACTACACTTGCCAAATGTTCAGCATCACCAAAATGCAAAGCTGAAAGAAAGGAAGATGAAAAGGTACTATGACCAGTCTGCTAAGCCATTACCTACCCATGCACCTGTCCGATTATATTCCAACGGATCATGGAAACAGAAAGCAACCATCTTAGAAGAGGTCAGTCTGCACTCTTACAGTGTCCAAACAGATGATGGTGCTATTTACAGAAGGAATCATAGACACTTGTTTCACATTGCAGACACGCAAGCAATGAATATGACCAATGAATCAACACCTGTGCCAACACCTAACGTTAACCAGCAAGATCAAACAGCTGCCAAAAAAGTGGCCAAATTGTTAAGAAACCGGAAATAATACATTGAAATATGCTAAGAGTGAACTATAAGATATATGACATAAGAAGAATAATCCCTTCAAATCAAATGAGCTGTTAAAGGTAGTCCACCCTTTACATAGCAAGATGTATACAATGTATATTCAATATTAGCCGATCAACATTATGTAGAATATCATAGTAAAATATTACTGCTTAATAATGAGTGATGTATCATCTAAATCACAATGTTGAAACAAATGTGAAAAATGGTTTGTGGAATGTTCAACATGATGATATGACTGATGACAATAAGATGTGAACAGTTTAATATTCATTATTAGAACAATAAAGACATAACTAAAAAAGGGAGATGTAATGATCTATTTGTGTTATGAAAGAGTGTACGCTTATCCCTATATATATATATATATATATACAGAATATGTTTAAATTGTGTTTTAATGTTTAGTGCCTTAGAGCAATTTAAGTTGAATAAGGCGCTATATAAAATACCATTATTATTATACTATTACAGGAAATGTTTGATTTATCATATTATATCATGGAAGTGACATAACTGGGACCCCCAGAGAATGTTATAGTAAATTATTGTCAATATAACTAGTTAGTTCTTGCCTATCTCTGACATTTGGGACAGTCACAGGTCAAGTACATTAAACCCAGTATATAACTATACAAGTCGCCTCATCACAGAGAATAAACATTTTCTTGAAACTTGTTTGCTTCAAGCAGTGTTTATGTTTATGAATATTTTTAGCTTGCTAGCTCGACATATCAAATTGACAAGTTGTAGGAGTGAATTATTAATCTTAATTGGTTTTACATATATATATATATATATATATATATAATATGTTTACAATATAGTTTATATTATCAAAATTAACTAAGACTGGATGAGAGTAAAGTTTAAATCTAATCTGAAGCCATATATTTCACAAGGTATCTACCTCGTCAAAAGATTCATCAGTGCCGTTTATTTTCTAAATGATTGTGTTTGATATTAAAATTGTATTGTAAAGTACCTGAACCAGATTATATAGAACTTATAATTAGATATTACTTGATGTACTTATATATTACTTGATGTATCACAATGTATATTAAAAATAAATACAAAAAAACAAACATAATTATAACATTTATAGACCACCGTGTATCAAATAAATAGTGTAAAAGGCATTTTACAATTTTATTAAATAATAACAAGACAACAGAATAACAATAAACATTGATACACTTAAGTCTGACTATAATTACTGAAAAGATTTGTTTTTGGTGAAATAACAATTTGAAACTAAACTGAATAGTTTTAGTCAAAGTACTCGATGGCAGGCGACATGATTTATTGAATTAAGTACAAATCTCTGGAGTGATTAACTAGACACAAGACCCCAGTTTAATCGCACACTCACCCATAATTAAAAAGAAAATGAAATATAAAACTTCTTTAATAAAGTATCCTCAACAACTATAATAATCCTGTAAATTTATTGATAGGAGATTATAGTAAAGAAAAATAATGCTGATATGTACTGATTAAATGCAATCAATGTATCACTACATTTATCAGTTAACTAATAACTTATTTTCTTGGCCTTAATCCAGGTAATTGGACACCCATCACTTGAATGATTATTTTACAATAAATAATCACTGGTTTAATTAGTAATGTGCAACCTGAGAAACTATTTTATTTGTATTATAACCTGGTATTTCATTTGGATTAATGTGGGACACATTAACATTATCATTCAACATGTCTGCTGTTATTACTTGTTGCCTTTCTGTTTCTGGTATCTGTAAGTAATTCACATGAGAGTATTGTGACAGTGATATGCCTACTGGTAATGCATAAGCCTGACTAATAGGCTGCTGTGGCATGTATTGCTGGTTGTCTGCCTGTGCTGCCACCTGGTTCAAATCTAAGTAACTCATCTGCTGCGTGTTGAAGACTGGTGGTGCCCCTGACAGCACATACTGAGGCTGAGCCTTGTCTGTTTGATCTGTGTCCATAAGATGTTGGTCATCCGACTCCAGCCTCATCATCTTTGTGATGGAGTGCTGGACAGGTTCCGTCGACATGCCGTTGTCCTCAGCCTGAGAGCGACGTACATGACCACATCTGTGAGATTTTAGATATTGTATTTTCTCAACACCATGTCCGCACTTGTCACAGTGGTAGGGATATTTATTACTGTGAACAGACCGCTGGTGTTTGGTCACTGCCTGCTTAGTTTTGAATGTCTTCCCACACAACTCACACACAAATGGACGTAAATCTAAAAAAACAAAGAAGCAAACTCCAATGATAATAACACGAGAGAAAAGTTAGGTGCACCAGGAAAAACCTAAAAAGTTTACTCCAAAATGTTATAAAATTGAGGCAAAGAGAAATGTCTTACCAACATGTACTGTTAAATGCCGTTGATACTTGTCCTTAGTGAAGAAGGTTTTCTGGCAGATATGACAAGAAAACCTATCTGCCATGCCACTGTGGTCCTTCAGTTTGTGTTGATATAGCCCTGATTTTGTGTTTCTCACTTTGCCACAAACATCACACACAAACCTTGAATCATCGGGCTGATGTGTCAATTTGTGCTGTTGCAGCTCTCTCCTATTTGTGAAACACTTGCTGCAGCGTGAACAACAGAAGAGTTTCTTCTTGGAAGGATTCATGGTACAGTAGTAGTTCTCATGCCGTGACCGAGAGCAAATGAACGCAAGCATCAGGCCACAATAACGACATGGATACTTGTGTTTTTGTTCGCTGGCATCCTCCTTATGATGTCCAACCATAAAATAATTCTGAGTCTGATCCGTGACACCTGCCTCTTCAGAATGTTTAATCTTTAGATGATATCGCATGGCTAATGTTCCATCCTGAAGTTCACCACAGAACTGACACAACATGCTTGATTTACATTCACGGAATTCATGTTCCTTCTCAAGTCGTGCCATCTGCCAGAATGCTGCAATCTTCTCTCGCCTTTCTTCTGTAGGACTCCTCAAGAATTCTTTGTATTCCTTTACAGAGACACTGTGATAATGTTTTATATGACGGGGAAGGTTATGTTCCTGCACAAACACTTCACCACATATTAGACACTCCTGTTTTGCATCAGAATTCTCAGCTTTTCCCTTCATATCTAAGATTGCTGCTTTATTGAGGGCATACAGTTCACTGTCAGCATGAACTGACAGTCTTTTCCCTCTCTTCCAACTTTTAACTTCATTTCCCGGATTTTTTACCCTCAAAGATTCCACCGTAGCCAATTCATCCCATTCCGCAGCGCTGAACCCTGACTCGACAGATCCATGGCTTTTTTCACAGAAATTTGTGTCATCTTTTAAAACTCCAGTCACATCATTTTTGTAAACAGAGCCAGAACTTTTACACCTCTGCTCATAGTCTGATGTTGACTCTATACATATCTGTTCCTCTTTCTCCGATGTATTACTCATTACTTGTTGCCCTATGATAACAACTGGTCGTTTCCATTTCTTTCTCAATCGGCCAATCAACTTTTTAGATTTTCTTCTTGGCCTCACTGATGGTGCTGAATGTAATCCCCTAGAAATACTTTCACTAGAATTGGTTATTTCATCTTCAAGTTTCACAAATGAACACTGCCAGATGTCACATAGTCTTTCTAACCCTTGTAGAGAGAAGCAGATGGCATCTGTATGTCTTTTGATGTTCATTTTTACAGCTTCTGATCCACCTTCTATATTTTGTGAAACAAAATGATAAAGATAATATTTACTATAAATAAATGTAAAAAATAATTCAAATAATTTATTTTGCTACACTAAATGCTCTCACATTGCAAATAATCTCTGTAAACTTTAACCTGACCTAGCTTTTTAGCTATTCCTGCCACATGCATTGCCTGTCCTGATTTTAATCTACAGCAATTCAGAAGCACATTTGGTGGAAACTCCAAATTCAGGCAACTTTCTGTTCCCTGTGATTCAGAAGAAAATAAATATTTATATAAATATATATATATAAAGAGAGAGAGATACTCAAACAGATATAAATAAATACAAATAGACAAAAATACATTTGAGAGAAACATACAGCTGAAGATATTTCCGAGTAAAACAAATTTTATACAACTCAAAATGTTTTTATGTATCAGAACCTATCTAGGTATGGGAACATCTTTAAAAATTATTTACAGGGTTATATAACATAACATTTGATTATTAACTTATATCATGACAGCATAAATGAACAGTACAGTAAGATAACCTTATGACTGATGGACAGGGTTGGCAGGTTTCTCCCCATCATGGTAAAAACCATGGTAATTACCCAGTTTCTGCTGATACGGCAGAAATACTTTCTGCCCAGGAGAGAAATGGCAGAAAGGGGAGAAACTAAATTTGGGGAAAATTGCCATGAAAATACCCATTTAATAGAGACTTTAACAGTTTGAAACCAATATACATATGCATAAGTTATTTAATTACAAATCTTGTCCACATGCCACATACTTATTTAAAGTGTATGTCAATAATTCATCATGTTTAAGATTGTGAGATAAAAGATTGAGATAATTTATTTCTGGTATCTGTGTGGTGATATACATTATAATGCTGAATAAATTTTATTTTATAATGATTGCTTTGTTATGCAAGGCAACATAACACTATCAAATACCCAATCAACTATGAGGAGGGTGATGGTGTGTCTAGTTATGCTTGAATACTATTGACAACATCATGTAGTCTGTAGTAATAACTACATGTATGTATCACTGTGAAGAGATGCTGTTGTGTAATAACACTCACCCACTGCTGCATATTAAATATGCAGCAGTGGGTGAGTGGTCTATGATTTATTACACCATAGCATAGGGAAGTATCTGCACTGTCAAATTATAATAATTGGTAGGTAGACTTCATGTTAACTAGATTAATGTGACACTGATGGGGTTATCAATCTCAGCAGATTAGTTAGTTATTCTAGGAGCAGATATGTTGGCTGATCATTGGTAATATAAATTGATAACGTCATCATTTACATATAGTCTCTTGAGGTGCACATGTGACATACAAATTTATACTTTGTAAATGCTGAATATTGTGGCTGGACAAATTGCCTTATCTTGAAGTTTTGGGGTGTTATTTTACACATTATCACATAGTATTCAATGTTCAAGGGAGGTAGACCACGAGATTCTGTAATGTGATTTTATCACTATACACCTGATGTTTTATTCCCAAAGAAAAACTAAAATAACTAGCCTTAAACACCAAATCTATAACTAAAAACACCTCTTCTAAAATAACATATCATACGAAATGATCCAATATTTCTTTGGTTATATAATGCAGTTGTACTAGAATAACATTGTTAGTATCTGTTTTCAAAATTTGAAAAATCCTATTTCCCAATTTTTGATTACATAAACATGAATGAGAAAGAAGGCAATTGTTTCATCTCACCCGTATTTTCTGTGTCTTGATGAAGAAATTTCCCTGTGTATTGTGTGCAAAAATTGTATGTTGAATGAATATTTAGTAATGTGGCCCTCCGTCCACACCATATGCTATAAATTTTAAACGAAGGCATAAAAATTTGTCTATTTTTCAAAATTTTTAAATTCCCTGTGTTTTCCCAGCAGGGATAAATTTCAAGTAATTTTCCCTGTTTTCAGTGTGCTGGTGGTACCCTGTATTAAGGCATGTTGAAACATTATACCCTATACAAATTTTAATGTATCTAAATAGCTAACTCTTTACCTGAGGCAGCTTTTCCTTCTCAGTTGACTGATCAGTAAACTGACTGTAACACTCATTCACACTTTGAATGTTATCCTGATTATGACTGTACATCTGAACCTGATTGCTATCCTGATTGATCACAGTCATATCTAATGTACCTAATATAAAAACAAATGATACATCATTTATATACTAACAAACAGATGAGCAGGAGGAGAAATGGTAATTCTCACTAATACACACATATGTGACTATATATATATATATATATATATATATATATATATATATATATATAAACATGACAAAAGGTAATAATAATAATATCATCATTTCAAATTCATATTCATAATACATTCAACATATTTATGTGAACTTATGACAATGAAATACATTATAACAGGGTCATTCCACACCAACTCACCCAGTACCTACTTATTTGGTCACCATCTCAGATTTTGTTAAAACAAATTACATAAATACCTATTTATGGAAAACTAACTCATTCAAAATTTAGGCCCCAACTACAAATACTTTCTGAGATATAGGCTGTTAAAAAAATTACAGGAACCCCTTTATTACCTCCACAAGAGCTAAAATTGAGTATGGGTCAACCCCCTTTTTGAGGGGCCTATATCTCAAAAAGTATTTGTGGTTCGAGCCTAAACCTTTGCATGAATTAGTTTTCCACAAGGATATATTTCTGTGATTTTTAAAAATATATCTGAGATGGTAACCAAATAAATTACATGCTCTTATCAACTTATTCTAGCAAATGGTTTCTCAGTAAAATATCTATCATTCCATTACCAAAATCATGTGTACTTTACATTACAGCATAATAAGGATTTAACATAACTGACAATATTGTCATATTGATAGAAAATCTGAGTTCCGTGATACACTCAATTAATACATTGTGATTATCGACTCAGTGATGGATCAACTTATATCAGTGTGTGGTAAAAAGCTAATACACACTTCCAGAAGAAAGCTATAACTTCTGGGAGAATCAATAAATTCCCATTGCATGAACTTTTATTTTATAATTGTTTTCTTTAAAAACGCTAATTACTTGTCTCCAAAAAGCACCACAAACACAAAGACCAGTTATATTTCAGAATTATGGTCAATGAGTTACTTACTAAAGGAGTGAGATAGTCAGACCTAAGCCTCTCAGCAAACATCTAACAGACACACCTAACATTGAAATTGAAAAACCCTCCTAACTTGGATGTATTCCATACATTACGCTAACATCTGTGCACTACCAACTGAGGAACTGCACAGACAAATGAAATAACAGCTGAGGGTCTAAAATTGTGCAGGGTGGCAACCATCAGGTAGCTGAATATTTCAATATTTTTATGAAAAGTGTAAAAATATGATGCTAAGTCACAAATCTGATGTAAGATACATCTTATTTACAGTCAAAAACAAAATCAGCTATCACACCGATGATGGCAACTTTTAGGTGGGTAGATAATTAATTCTGCTATACTGTCCTCAGGGTTTAAAGTTTAAACTACAGATTTGATAGTTACCCATGTCATCACTAATACAGCCACCATTTAATTGTCTTGGACCATTATTAAATATGGCCCAAGAGCAAGATTCTCAACTATCACACAACAATTCTCAGACATTGATATACGAAGATATTTAGCTATGAAATAAGTACAATTAAACACACATCACAACACAACTCACCAAAAAACCCATCTCTGGTATTTGGTGAATCCATTCTCAAAGTGGAACAACAGTAACAATTTTACTGCAACAAGAAACAATGATTACAAGACAGATATCAGATATGATTATATTGTTAGTACTATTTCAAGCAATGTTCATACTTTAAAATAAGCTGAAAATATTGTATGACCAAAACGTGAGTATTACTTTTTAACTGGAATAAAGTTTATTTATTTGGGTGAATTTGGTCAAAGTGATAAAACAAAAAAGCATTAATAAGTAGTACAGTATTGCTCCAAATTAACATGGTTTACAGGTGTTACACAATAATATGGACCAAAAATATAAAATAATTGGTTATTTTTAGTGGTAATTTACTAAATATTCATATATATCAAAGAAACCTTTAACATTTTTTACAATTACATGTTTACGTGGATGGCTTTATCTGTTTACGTAGCCACTGATAAATGGATGACAAACCAATCACCAATTTACAAATTCCATATAAAATAATATGATAACTATTATTATCACATCATATCTCAAATGCCATAATGATAATGTATGAACCAATGATAGATTAAAAAATACAGTAGATACCAAAATGAAGAAACTGACTGATTACTACAGAATAGATATTTACTATTCTGATGCTATTATTGTTCATCTATTGAGTTTTGGATGAAAACAATAATAATTAAATTTTAAGGTCTTATAATGTTTGCAAAACAAAGTTTGAGGATGGCTATTTAATACGGAGTTAGTAGAAGAACAATATTATCTAATATAAGACAGGAATAAATATCCTTTCAATAATCAATATATTTGCCACCTCTGGTGGAATTTTTAGCTAAAGAATAACTAATTAACATTTATTTATTTAATTTGAGCACATCAGTACTAGCCAATATTATGAGATTTTGTCAAAATTACCTGACTGTGGTTGTTCTCATGGTGACAAATAGAGGCAATAGGTTAAGAAATGGCTCAGGCAAAAGTTGCATCTTGCCTAACTACACCTCTTATAAAATGATCCATATTGCAGTTATGGGTATTGGGTAGCCATATATTCCTAAACCTTTTTGACATTATAATTCTAACAGCCCTGTCAGAGTTATAATGTAAAAATGGGTTAGGAGTATATGGTTTGGTACTGGCACAGAAAATAAACAAGGGGGAAAAAGTCACAAATAAAATTGTATGTCAGTTCAGATGATAATATCTAGTAATATGTCTTCTAGAAGACCTTCACAACATATACCTTGATCATACTAAGGATTGTAAGACTGTGGCAGAATGTCTTCATAGCATCATGTGGAAGATCCACCTATACCACTAGCTTTACCAAATATGCTCATGTATAGGCAGCACTTTTGATACCACAAAATCGACACCAAAAACGAGTGCGTCTTATACACAGGTCAGACTAAAAGCAAAGGTAATATTTGGCATAATTTAGGGAGAAATACAATAATATTGTTTTTCAACAATAATAATAAAATATATGAACAATAAACAAATTAATTAGGTGTGTTTTCACAGTTGTCTTTCAAAGCCAAACTTAATTGTGATAACTGGCATGATTAGTTAATCCGATGCTCTAATTAGTGATGTGACAACAATGGTGTAGGTCCAAAATGGCTGCAATACAAAAACAGCCACACGATGACCAATACAGCCGCCTCCATAAACTATTAAGAGGTTGATGTTATTTTACATGAGCGCGGCCTATACACAATGTACATCTATTGGCTATGTATCAGAATTTAGTATATTGATTTATTATGTTTTCCCCATATTTTCATCCCAAATTAAAAAAAATTTAAATAAAATATATAATATCAGACTTGTGTTTTTTTTCCTGTGGCTTTATCTCCCAGGCAAATTTGCAACTTTTTCCTGTCACTTTCTTTCCAGTCACCAGCAACTCTGTCAAAATTGTAACAGAAAAATCTGAAACTGGTTTATAAGTACATCACTACATAGCTAGTCACCTTAGTAACTATCCATGTGGTAATAGCAAATAAATTAACAGGCTAATATGGCACTCTAAGTTAGTGATAACAATAATAACTTGGTAACTATTTGTTCTGATATATTAAATAAAATTTGTTTATCAATATCTTTCATTTCATGATCTATAATAATAATAATGTATATTTAATAAAGCTCCCTTACTACCAGGAGCCACTCAAAGGTGTTGTACAAATAATATGTAATATAATAATATCCCAAATAATATGTCTGTTAAAAAAAAACTTATAAGAGATTTAAAAGATAAATATTATTTATATGTGAAAGCAAACTTGAACAGATTAAAAAATTTCAAGAGATTATGAAGCATTTCTAATATCCACCAGAACCTGTTCCACAAACTGGGGGCTGCCACACTAAACACACAATCCCCAATATAACTTGAGCTGAGACACTGGCACCTGCAATAGTATCTGACTGGATGCCATATCATTAATAGATTTATAAATTATTAATAAAATTTGAAATGGATATGCTGTAACAGGTAGCCAATGTCATTTTTTAAGAATTGGGGTGATATGATAAATTTTTTCAAATATTTGTCATTATGTGAGCTGCGCTATTCTGAATTCTCTGAAGGGTATTAATGCTATAATTAGATATGCCATATAACAGGGAGTTACAATAGTCTATACAAGATGTAACAGAGGCATGGACTACAGTTACAAGTGATTCTTGTGTCAAAAATGATTTTAAACAGTGGATGTTCTTAAGATGGTAGTAGGCAGCTCGGCATACTGATGTGACATGTTCAGACATTGGTAAAAAATAACCCCTAGATTTTTTAGTGACCCATTAATTAGTGGTAATTAAAGATGTACCAATCTGTAATGCTGGTGTTTTAGGCATTTAACATGAATAGCACATGAAAGTGTGAGCATCTATTTCCAATGCCGGTCCATTTTATTGAGTCGATGTTTATAACTCCTCCTCTACCACCCACAAGGGAACAGTAAGGAAAGATGGAGGATGGTCACTGCCAAAGTGTATTTTGTCCTCTTAGGATATTGAACGTTCCCCTTTTAAAATTAATTCAGTGGAATCCCCAGCAGAGTTTTAGTTTAAAGTGGTCAGCCCCCGACCGAGGCAAGGCCAACGGGCCACGGTGACGTCCATGTTGTGAGCGGAAAAAATTTATCCAAACTTCGGATATTGCATACTGTAGTCATATAGATATTAGACAAGATTAAAAATACCAAAATACAGTAAATTAAAATTGTTAAAATCCCTTAAAATAGACTCTAGACGGTAGACCTAACAATAAACCAAACGGGTGACCTGATCTTTATATTATCGCCCATCGAAGGCCCTATCACAGAAACGTTTATTTTACTATTATATATTCATGCAAATTAAAAAGCTGAAATAGTTTCTTAAAAGTGTTTAAGCAACCACACTCTTGGTGTATATTAATTCAATAATAATGAAAAACTATAGATCTATATTCCGTTTAAGTGGAAACAAACTCAAACCTTTCCATTGGATAGGGGGCGCCACTGACAAGATTCTTTATAGAAAGGATAGTATTTCTTTCATTTCATGATCTGTGATCACGAAATAAGGATAATACTCAAATTCTTGTTATGTGGCCAATACTGGCATCACCTGAACACTGACAGGGGAAGATTATGGAAAGATGGAACCAAAATGCCTTGATAGTATTAGTTGTCACTGCCGTGGTGGTGTTATATGTTCTCAGAATCTAAACTTGAAGTCTCAATATTTTATAAATAATTCATTAATATAATAACACCATTAAAATTTATCAGCCACCTGTGTATCCCGCTGTTTTTGGCACCAATTCCAACGGGCTTAATACCACAGAACACGAGAGAGAAATGATTAGGAAATGATTGAATAATTTATAATTTAATTATTAAAAATGGCCCGTTTTTTAAAAAAAGTAAATTTTTTAATGGCAATTTTTAAATAATTTTTTTAAAAATAAAAATTTGGAGGTTAAAAATTTTAAAATGACAAATTTTTTTTGATAAAAATAAAAAATTTTTGGCCCGAAAAACCCCCTAAAAACAGGAAAAAAATTTTAAAGGTAGTGAGGTAAATTTTAAGGGCCTTTTTTTGTTAAAAAGAAAACGTTTTTAAAGGGGCCTTCCTTTTGTTTTTTTTAAGAATTTAAAAAGTTAAAAAAATAAAAATTGGAAAATTTTTTTTAAAAAATTAAATTTTTTAATTGAAAATTTTAAAACCTGTTAAAATTTAAAAAAACAAAAATTAAGGGGAAGGAAAATTTTTATTGGTTTAAAAAAAAATGGGCCAAATTTTTGCAAAAAAAACAGAATTGGCGAAAAATCCTTTAGTACATTTAAAAAAAAAAAAAACTTGGGAAAAAATTAAAAATTAAAAAGGCCCCAAATTTTTTTTTATCACAACATAATAAAATTGTGTATCATAGTCCTGAAAACATCCCTTCTGGTGAATAATTCAGTGTTTAATGTAATAATAATAATAATAATAATAATAATAACGATGATGATAATAATAATAATAATAATAAGGTGCACTAAATATTTTTTTGCATCACAACATAATAACATTGTATATCACAGTCCTGAAAACATCCCTTCTGGTGAATAATTCAGTGTTAAATGTAATAATAATAATAATAATAATAATAATAATAATAATAATAATAATAATAATAATAATAAAATAATAATAATAATAATAATAATAAGGTGCACTAAATATTTTTTTAGTATCACAACAGAATAACATTGTATATTACAGTGCTGAAAACATCTCTTCTGGTGAATAGTTCAGTGTTAAATGTAATAATAATAATAATAATAATAATAAAACGATGATGGTGATGATGATGATGATAATAATTATAATATCGATAATATTCGTAATAGTAAGTATACTGTATAACTGTGAACATACCTCCTTGTTGGTGACGAAACGGACATTAAAACATATCAGACTTTAACTATTCCCAAAATAACTTCACATCTCAGACAGATATTATAAAACCTCCGACCTTGGTATAGATAATAACGTACGTCATAAACGTTGATGGGTTGTATTTATTTATCCTGTTTAATCATGCTGAAATTCCAGCCAATAATATAGAAGTAGCTTTAGTCGATCACTACATGAAACCAGATTTTAAATATTTAAGTGTTAGAGTTTTATTATCTCCTATTGAAGACGTTCTCTATTTAGAAGTCCTTCATAACGCTTCATAACACTTGTTCACGGATTATTTATGTTAATGAACCTTTCCCCGCCGATTGCACTTCACCGCGGTACCGAAGTTGCCTTGCAGTAGATTTAAATTTTTAAGTGTTGTGGTGTTTCAGTTTTGTATAATGTATTATAGCATTTCGTAGTTAAAAGGGAAAATTCGTCCAGTCATGGTCTGTTTCTCAAATGTTACCTCGTAAATATCGACACAGTATGGTGCCCAATCCTTACTAAATAGAAGTGCCTACTTTTTGTGTACCATTTGCCATAAAATTTAAATTTATTTATTCTTTAATGATAAGTCCAAAAGTTCTATGACTGGCTCGTATATGGGATAATTTCCCATTATTTCTCTGACAAATCACAACCCGTTGATGTGTTCTATATTAGTGTGCACACTTTCAATATATAAAGTAAACAATTATCAAGAAAAGTTAAGACTTATATTTTTCTACAACATCTTGTGCATTTTTACACAAGAAGGATGATCCATAGTAAAGTCTTTAGGTTATTATGTATGAAAAATGATTTATTTTCGGTTTCATTGTTACAATCAGACACTACAGGTCTTCCTGGCTGATTTACACCAGTTATTGTCCTTACAACTAGTCTCCATGTGAATTCTGAGGAGCATATTGAAATATCGAGGTATAAGTTCCTGGGGTTTTTTTTCTTCAGAAATTATACTAGTATATTTAATTAGGTTTATTTCAAAATGGTATTTATTTGAATCGCCGTTCTCGAATAAATCGACTTAGACGATTAAGTTTTTAGTGATAGTTATTACTATTCAATTGGGGATAACCTTCAGTAATATAATTCGTTTTGGCTATTATTACTGGTACTAAACTTGTATCAGTCTTTTTATTGACTATGTCTTTACCTTTACTCAGCTTATTTAGGGTTAATTGATCTTCAATTGTTACATTTTGTTCCTCTATTCCCTTCATTAAATTACCTATACCTTCTAGTTTTATCTTTACCTTTTCCCTTACCTTGGCTTTTTCTTATTTGATGTTTATATAAATGATCTAATAATGAGCCTGACTTTTTTATTCCTAATTTACTCCGGGATGACTCTGTTTCCCAAAATATGTCCGGGTCTAGAGGTAAAATATCTTTCCCACGACATGCACTTGATTCTTCTCTAAAATTAGACACGTACTTGTTCGATCTTACGTTAAAAAGATAAATTCCCTCATCAGATAAATCCTTATTCTATCCTTATTCCAGCTTGATGAGGGATATCCTGTGCCTTAGTTCTCAACAATTGTGTTTTATCACTAACCCGTGGAAGCCCAAAAGGTGAGTATTATCCCCAAACATATCAAGCTACCACATAGGCAGGTAAAAAGTAACCTCTCCTGATAAAATGTTGCCTGCTCAGAAAGAAATTGTGAGGCAACGTATCATAACAAATCCATGATTCAAGCCACAACACAACTTAATATAAGAGCACAAACCACCATGAAAACTCACCCCATTAATAAGTTGCTGTTAGATCCGAGAAATAATACATTTGTTGTACATGTACAATCACATTGTTCTACATTGGGATATACACGAACTTTCTAGCAATTTTACGTAAGACATTTATCTGCCCGATCTGTCAATCGAAGTCACTTTCAACTGAACATTCCAGATCTGAGTAATCAGACTCAAAGTCTGAACCGCGGTGTGTGTTGTCACGTGCTCTGTTGACTGCCTCGATCTGGGGGAGTATATCGTCTGAACCTCTAAATGTAGCTCGTCGAGAACCTGTAGCGTGAGTCTGGAATCAATAAACACTCGAAGTTGTCTATATCAGCTGTATGTAGCTATATGGTCATGCATGGGAAGTGTATTGGAAGTACACCTGACTTTATTACGATACCGGTTCGTGATGATATCCACCTGTGAGAATCCACACTGTCATACCAATATGAGCTCGATGATTTGGAGAATGTTCAGACGATTCTCACGACGATGCTCAATGACCTTTGCCCAGGAAAAACTTTATGGCAAAAAAAATGAACAGGAAAGAACCAGAAATTGATAAATATACTGAAATAAATCAGTACTTGTTATAAAGATTTCGCCTGAGTAACGTCCACTCAGCCTCCACTAATCTCACGTCCACCTGATTCTGGGTCAGCCGATCTCTGTATACGTCGACTAAGTCTCCCAGGAGGTCATCTCCGAATTCTGACAAACTACAGCTAAAATGTAAACACATGATTACATATTAGTTTGATGAAACAAAAAGTCATAATTATATTTTTGCACAAGAAATTAAATAATAAGTTAAGCACATAAATATATCAAGGAATATGTCGATCAATTCTGACTGGCTGTATCACTCAATGTTGTAGGTCATCAATGTAAGTCTGCAATCTTTCAAGATCCCTTCGTCGTCAACATCACTGAAGTGTTTCTCAAGTGTAGTGACCAGAGTTTTCAATAACTTTCGCACTTGGGTTTCATGCTGTGTGGTGGTCCATTGAAGATGTTCTCCTCAACTTTGTCCCAGATCTGAAAGTCAGACAAATAAATTGCCACCCGCATTCAATAGTAGCTTTAATATTACCCACTACCAAGCCCAACTGCTACCAAAATTATACTACAAGCAGTCCGAAGGGGGGGGGGGATTTCTATATTATCTAATAAATAACAATATTCCACCAGATGCCATCAACCATTTAAATCCTATACTAATATATATATATATATATATATATATATATATATATATATATAGAGAGAGAGAGAGAGAGAGAGAGAGAGAGAGAGAGAGAATAAGAGAGAAAATGTAAGCAATCAGCATGACAGTTTACCTGTAAGACGATTTGCAAGTGTTATATATCATAGTCAAAAGCTGCTGATGGATCTCATACACACACGTCGTGCCCTTCTGTAGCGCCTTACTCAACAAGGACAAACCTACTACGATGTCTTTCAAGAAGTGGGCAACGGTGATAACATCCTTAGAGCGGAAGATCTTCACCAGATATTTAACCTTAGATTGACCACTAGATTAAGTCGAGGTAAAACAATAAAATATATCAAAAACTAAGCAAATATAAAAACTGCAACCTGCGAGGTAATTATATTTTGTTGTGAGATACACGTATTTACTAATTACGTGTATTTTTCAAATAAAATGAATTTTAAATGTCAAATTTATATATTTTAATATACCATGGGGAGATATTATTTAATAAGTCAATTTTGTTTCTTATTTACGTATTTATTCATTCACATATCTGAATCGTTATATTTAAATATACCTGACTAATAAGAAGAGCACCGAATGTCTTGTATCCTTTCCAATTATTTCTGAGAGCAACAATTGTATACAAAAGCAAGCGTGTACTTCCCACACTCTGGTGAGTGTTGATAACGGGATGTTGGAAGCTTCAAAGGCCGTCTTCAAGACAAATGTTTGAGTGGCATTTCTGTGGTAGACTCTTTATAGTTCATCTATCAGATTCTATACCTTGGTATACAGATGCGCTACTTTGATGCCGTCTTTAAAGGGAAGTTCAATCCGATGCGGCGTGTACTGAACCATGATGATCCATGGACTAATCCTATCCCTCATCAAAGTAATAACACCTGTCACCGTCCTAGTATTAACGAATGTGCCATTATCTCCGACGCCCACTATTTTCCTCTCGATGTCATCATTTGAGTGATCCTGGAATTTGATAGTTTTCCTGATGGCATCAAATATACCAGTTACATTCGCCCCTTCGCAGGCAGTGAGACCAAAGAAATAACAATGAGGCACATATCGAGTTGGAAAATGCATATACAAAACTTCATTCTCTATTACAGAAACATCGGATATAGTCCGTGAGCCCCTCCGTGGCCTAATTGGTAGCGCATTGGACGAGAAATCACTACCACCTGAGTTCGAATCTCGGCATGGGCATATCTGATGGGTGTTTCATCTTTGACTTCGTTTCATTACCTTTGGAGGTCGCTCGGCCCATTTAACCTACCAAGTGCACAAAAATGTACACATTTGAACCACTCGCGAAAAGAGTCACAGACAGTGAGGAATTAGCTGGAGTTAGTGCAGACGTAGATCTATAGCAGCCACCTGTGCCACCGACACCCGACGGCGGTCCACAACAACAGTTGGATTGGTGTGTATTTGTTTGTGTTAGTATAAGCTTAATTGATAAGTCAACACACTGGCCCTGGATGTGAATATTTCCCTCTTCCTATCACATAGCGTCATCTAAAATAAAGTGATTTTTGTCGATACGCTGGAACCCGGTAACCTATACAGGAATGTGTCGCCCTCGGTGGACCACCTACCACTTTAGAAGTTTACTAGTGTCTATAATACACAGCCATAAAAAGTAAATTAAAAAAATTGCGAATAAGTGAAATTTTACTTGTTCACGAATGGATGAACTGGTGAATGTCCAATAGTTTGCTTCCAAAATTACCCTATTATCGCTCACATATACCCATTTTCTATTCAGTTTCTCCATAAAACTGCTGATTCGTTTGGACTTAGCATTAGCCAGTTTGTTGAATATGGTTGGAATGGTGTCTTCTGTGAGCGCGACATTCTTCATGTCATATCCAACTTATCGTGCCATAGACGGCTAAATAACCACCATCCGCCTCTCAGTGTCTCCCGCGGAGCTTACTATGGCAATTTGGCTTCCAATCGTACTAACGAGTCTTATTTTGGGGGAATGAATGCTTACTCCATCCACTGGCAGACCCATTTACAGGGCCATCTTAACAGCATCATTGGCCCCCAGGCAAAGCAGTGCATTGGGGCCCCTATCTACACAACCACCCATAGGAATAAACATGTAAATGGTGGAGATCCTTACACATAGATGCACGTCGGGTTGCAAAGATGACCGTGATATTACATCAGATGCGAATGCCAATGTACACTTTATAAATAGTAACACATATTTCTAGTTTAGTATAGCATAGGAGTTATTTATTAATAGCAAGTCACAACATACATAGATTAGCATGGGGCCCGTATGCTCGTGGGGCCCCTGGGCAAGTGGCCAGTGGGTCCATGGGTTAAGACGGCTCTGCCCATTTGCATAATTATATGCGACACAATACACCATTTTATGCGTTTAACAAAGACAATATACAAGATGTAACACAAGTTAAACAAAGCCACGGCGAGTGTTTGGTGAAGATTCTCGATTAAAGCTGTAGGAAATTTTTTAAATATATCTCTGACCTAAATTAATTTTAATAAATAACACATTTGGGAAACCTTTTCCTCTGACCTTTAAGCCTTACTTATGATAGAAGCACTTTAGCCTGGTGTTATTTAATACCTGGTGGCCGTCTAGAAATTCATAATGACTGCCAATATTGACAGATTTCGTATTGTTGTCAATCAGAACTATATAATAACCCGTTCCATTATGTGGCTTTTAACATCAAAATGGACATATATTGAAATAAAGACCTTTATTCAAAATTAAAGTACGATGTAACTCCATCAAATCATCCAACAGATAAAAAGTTAAACGACAGAAGGAAAACTCAACTCGACAAGAAGTATAATGACAAGAAATAATACGATGATTATCACAAATGAAGTGAATTATTGTCGTTATAACTATACTAAACAATAATTATCAATACGATTTGTTTTATAACAATAGTCTGGTTAAAGGGACAGGCCACTCTCAGAATTTTTTTTTTAATATGTAGTGCTTAGAACAGTAACTAAAAATTCCAAATTAATAATCACGAAATATACCTGGTATCATAGATATAGTCAAATAATCTAAATTACTGGAGGGCCGCCATTACAGCTGCACCGGAAGCCAGATTCAAAGGCGGGAAGGGGAAAACTGAAACGCTTTGACGTCACATCAGCGCTCTCTAGACTGATGCGGATTATAGTTTTCTCTTGAGTGTTAATTTCTGAGCCATTTCGAATCATCTTCCTCTTGTCAGATTCCTTCTGGCTCAAACTGATATGGTTGTACGTCATTCAGGACGGAATTTTAACAAGATAATGCCGTTTAGTTCTGGAATAATTCTTTGCTCATACTTGTTTACATGCTTTGGTACGGGCATTGCAGACTTCAGGTCAACCAGATACGCTGAAGTGACGTCAGCATTCAGGAGCCTCCTGATTAATCAGCACTTTAAACTGGATTATTTAATATGTGGGTGATCGTTTAAATTTTTTTACATTGTTTATGATATTTGCGAGTATAGCGGTATTAGTCTTGAAAATTTGAAATGAAGGTGGACTATCTCTTTAATCAGTCTACATGCTACGCACAGCCTGTGATAGTTGGACAAGTGTTAACTCATCTCCATTGTTATCATTGACATAGATCTACACATATTTAGCAATTAATAACAAGTACGTTTATTACAATGCTTCAAAATAATAAAATACTGTATACATTTGCTTGTTGACGATAATATAAAATAAACTTTCATATTAAAACATATAACAAACAAAGTCAGTCCATTGCTAACGAACATAAAATATTGAAAAGTTCATTGCATAAAATATCCTTCCAAATCATCGGATACACTAACAATAAATAATATTATATTTTCATCAGATAATAATAATAATAATTTATATAGCGCCTTATTCAACTTTAATTGCTCTAAGGCGCTTTACGTGTGAAAGATAATTAAGACATATATCTTTACTTGCTGCAAGTTTAATATGGTTTGGGAACTTATTCCACAGCCTTGGGGCTGCTGCTCAGAGGGATTTCTCTCCGTACATTGATGTATGGCTTTTTTGGTACCCTCAAAAGTGAATAGGAATCAGATCGGAGCATTCTCACTGGTATATATTTTTCGATCAGATCGCTTAGAATATGTGGTGCTGTTCCACTCAATACTTTGAATATACGAAACAGGATCTTGTACAGTGATCTGAAACATACAGGAAGCCAGTGCAGCTGGAACAAAACTGATGTTATATGTTCCCTTTTGCGAATGTGTGTCATTAGACGTGCAGCACAGTTCTGCACTTGCTGTAGGTGGTTTGTCACAGATCAGGAGATACTAATAACAATTTTAATGCATCGCCATAGTCCAGTCTGGAAATAATATGGGCTTGGACTAAAGTCTTGCATGTCTCATCATTTATGTACTTAAGAATAAATCCTATATTTCTTATTTGATAATAACAGGACTTATATATAGAATTCACCTGCTTCTCCATTCCTAGGGTATTATCTAATATAAACCCTAGATTTCATATGGTCTTTAATTTAATACTTCACCACAGGGACTAATTATAAATAAATTTATAATTTACAACAGATGGCATATTCGGTGGAGAAAATCTTGCCAGCATCACCATTAGTAAGTAAGTTCCACGCTCTTACCCATTAGGCTATAGAGGCCGTGAACGACGAGATTAGAGCTTGTTTCTCGGGATTCAATGTAAAGTTGACCCGGAGAATACATTTTTCTTCGTGGCCCATGCCCAATGAGGCAACTACCAAGTTTCGGATTGCTTGAGACCAGTCACCAACCAGCTGATTGTTTTGGCTAGCAGACAACGGAATATATAATCTTAAACAAATGAATCATTATACAGATGAAGTATTACGGATAATAAGTATGTGTAATTTCTCTCCTCTAGTACAAAAATAACTAGTTTGTTAGAGCATAAATCAACAGGAGGCATAACATACTTTAAACATTCTTGTTAGCTATTTGATTCCCATACCGACGGGAGCTGTGTAAGTTTCATGAAAATGTTATTCTTCAGTCTCTAACAGCATATCAAGTTTATGCATTTGGGATATTTATTATCTGTTTCGATAATGTAATTTGTTCGGGTTCATCATTCCCACTTGTTGATAGAATACATGCAGTGGATTTAATTCTATGAATATCTGGTCGTTGAAGTTGTTTGAAGTAACTCGTAACTCATTATTTTAGATTATAGATACGATGCCAAACTATGTCCAGTTTATGGGATGTGTTCCCATATGTTCATATTTTCAGACTTCATATTCGTATATACATTTCACAATTTAAACGAACTGTTTGGTGGCTGGTGCTGCGTTGGCTGAGTTTCCATTTCATTTTGAATAGCGGCAGGGCTGTATAAAATCTAGATTCACGTCGATGTCCTTGTCATAATAATAATAATCTTGCTTAGATTCGATACTTCTGTACATTAACATAAACCTTCAACTTAATTCCAGCAAATTCACTTCTTTATTGTGTCTTACCTCACAGTCACAGTCATTAGAATTAGAAATGTGCAATATCTTAATTATTCAGTTGAAGAAAACGCTGTAACCTGTAATTAACAAAACAGTTTTCATTATTATAAGTACATCGATTCAGACAACGCAGCAATTAACTTATTCGTTTCTTCCCTACGCCTATCCTTAATCACATAGCATCACATCATCACACACTGTAGGCAAACTTGGTGTTACATTTGATAACGGTTTTAATTTTTTTAAACATTCTCTGAAATGTCGTTGCTGCTTCTACATACCATATTCGTGACCTTCGCCGTATTCGGCGCTATCTTTCTCTTTCTCTATTCGATTCTTATCGAGTATAATGGGGCAATAGAAGTTTTGTAATTATTATTATTATTATTATCATTATTATTATTATTATTGTTATTATCTACCTTGTAAAGCGTCTTAGAATGATTTTCCTACAGATTATCTAGGGCGCCATCCAATTTTGTGTGTTATTGTATTATATGAAGGTTTTGATTTTGTACAGTATATACGCTTGTATAATGGTTGTTATAACTGAATTCAAGTTACAGATAATGAATCCAGTTATCATACAGCTGAATGGTTAACGATTTCAAAGTCTAAAGAAATTTTAATAAATATTGTAATCTATTCTATTGGTATGCCTGCCAAATAAACAATCTTTGGAAAAACATGGAAATATTAGAAAATCCAGCTGTTTTCTAAGAAAATGGCTCCCTGAAATTCTTTTTCTTCTTCTTTATTTATATTCAAAACATCAACTTGTGACGACAGTAATACCACATTTGATGCATTAGGATAAAATCAAGCCACATATTATAATTATTAAGGATTATGTATCGGTAACTAATCCTAATCGTCTTCATATGTAAATGTATAATCAATATAATATACACACAATTGCATGAAATTTACTTTTAGTGTAATTGTTTCAGTATTTGGTGTATAGTTATACCATTTGTTAATTTTATTTTAAATTAAATATATTGGTTTTCCTTGGTCTAAATATATTTCAAAGAACTAACAAGTTATAATTGTAAAGTATTTGATGTCATCTAGCAGTTCGATGTCTGCTATATTACAAAATATAAGTGAAATGTTACAAAACAATTAGGTTTACGGATGTCATCAAATCACCTGAGATGCAAAATTGTTGATTAATTTGCGGCGCGAAGGTTTCAAGCCAACAAAATATAGTCAAATTTATTTAGTCCATTTTGAGAATGATTACTTTGATAAAAGTGGTCAAAATGTTTTATTTTCCACGACATCTCCAGAAGAAAGCCATAAAGCGTAATCTTCCCATGCAGAGAGCAGCTCCTGTTAAAACAACATCTAGTTATTTACCTGGCCCGAATTGTGGATATACCATAGATATCATAGGTACAAAAATAAACTGAAAGTATAAAAAAGGAAGACTTGACGGTTAAAAAGGAAAGTTGACAGTTTGATCTCGATGTTAGCATCCTTAAAAGAGAAAGGTTTAGTGTATAGGAACAACATTTGGTGGTGAACCGTATGACTTGATGACGAGAATTGTTATACAGAAGGAAAACAATAGTGCAGGAGTATAAATAGCAGAACTCAAAACTTTATTAAGAATTCTGCACCATTTATTATGGTTGTGTTTATTTGTAATTATAATTTAATAATTATATTTAAATATAGTGAAATACCACAAACATGAAATGAAATCTGTTAATTATTATTAAATAAAAGTGGAAACAATATACAACAGATTAACAATTATTATATATATATATATATATATATATATATATATATATATATATATATATAGTGGGAGAGAGATTGTGAATAAATCATATCGAATTTAATTCTCTATACCCGGCGTGTATGTAATGGAAATACATGCTAATTCAATTCAATTATTTCAACATTCATAATACATAATTTTAATGAAATCAAACACAGTCAGAATGCATTGCTTATATAATGTTTTCTTCGGGCATAATGATTTGTTAATCCTTAACATAAACATTTGGTTGAGTATTAAATTCAAGTTTAAGATATCTGTACGTCCGCTGTTTACCGATTTCTACCATTTCTACTTGGTAAGTTGGATCATAACATTCATTTATACTAAACTGGTGACACTGACATCGATATATTAAGTTTATTCAAGATTTGCTTGAAATTGAAGAGTTTTGACATCATAGTACACATATTGCGTTTGAAAAGAATACATATAGTTATTTAAATCATATATAAAATTATATTTGAATATAAAAAAAAAAATACTTTTCTCGTAACCCCAAAGTCTAATGGAATTAATTGGGAACCCACTTTGAATCAAATTAAAATTTGGGAGATGGCCGATTTTTGCCCCTCCCTACAAAAAAATCTTTCCCCAATTTTAATGGGTTCCCCGAGTTTTTCTACTAAATTAATATTTTAGTGCTATTTATAAGGGGCGTATCATACTTAACCCAGTACTGATTATGAGTGCATTAAAAAAATAATTGCATGAATTTCATAGCCAGTTTCGATCCGTATGCCTAAAATCCTCTTGTAATACCTATATACTGCATATATAGACTTGTACAGGCGGGCTAACTGGGACAATCACCCAGAGTCCCCAGTTTGTGGAGATTACGAGGATACCAGCTTTGTTAATCTAATTATACATTCGGGGTATTTTGAGGGCTGGCACGAACTTAGTTTGCTCGGCCGTACGCGATGACAAATAAACACGTGCGTTACGCCGTGTACGCAGCCGGTGTGTCAACTAGAGTATACACCAGAGCTCTGTCATTCAACCAAAATATATTTTTTCTAGTAAAAAGTGAACTAGTCAATTGATTAAAGCTCAGTTTTTAAAAACCGTCAGCACATAAGCTCGCCAAAATAATCAGAACAACAACTTAAACCGTTAAATTGCTCTGAATAATAAGTCTTTTAATGAAATATCCTTGTTGCATATATTTATATTTCGTGTCGTGTGCAAAACGGACATGACATAAAACAAAATGGCGGAAGAACAGGTACTGTTGTTGTTTGTTTGCCAAAGAATATGCGTTGTTTCGGTGACACAATAGTTCAGAATGTAGTAACTTTTAGCAACAGACGAAAATGCCTTAGTTCACACAGTATGATTAAGATGTTGCCATGACATTACAAGGTTATAATGCACGCATGTCTCAAACACAATGCTTGGTTGAACAGTTAGCGAGTTACAATTTACAAAACCAGTTATTAGTGCAAACATTTATCCTTGTTATTATTTTTCACCGGTTCATCGTTTATTAATTAAATTCCTTAAAAATATTGATCATTGCAGTCATTAGATCTAGTTGCACGTAACATGAAGCAGTTGTTGCATGCTCTGGGGTAGAGGGATTAGATCTAGATCTAGTCTGTAAGAGTTGGTAGGGCTAACATAACAATAAACACGCTGTTTTTAAATAGAAGATATATACTATAGGTCGCTTAAAAGTTATCTTACGAGCAGGGTTAAAGATAATTTATATTTATTATATCTAGCATGTATCAGATTTATATTACCACTAACTTGAGATAATGTTTGGTGACTTGAGATAATGTTTAGTGACTTTAGATAACAGTGAGATGTTAATCAGGTGACAGTATGAGTATTGCTTAATGACTAACAGATAAACATGCATATACATTATAGTACACTGTTTGTTCTGGATCAGTAGATGTATTCAATTGATCTTGATTTCTCAGTAAAATTTAGGATTTGCCCAATTAATTAATGGCCAAAAATGTATAGTTCTCCATGTGCTGAAATTATTTTATATTTTGGCTTTAGAAATACAGTTATCAATCAGATGGAGTACGCCTGTAACCAGGGTAGATTCAGAATGATTAAATTTGGGATATTTAAACTAAAGGTTGGCAGGTTTATGGAACACAGTCAAAAACTATGGATTAATCCAGGGTTTATGACATACTTAACGGTTATCCCAGATACGTTTGAAGTATTAATGCATTTATATAATAAAGATAAAATCATTATACAATGAGTTAAGGCCTCATTATTAGAATCAAACCTGCTAATTTGTTTGTAATTGGAATTGATGGTTAATTCCATTTTTTTTTTAAATGGATCCAGAACTTTGGTTCCTTATATATATATATCAGATATGTACACTGACTGTGGCATCCCACGTTAGCATTTAACCAATTAAAATGGTCTGGATACCGTGGTCTCTGCCCACAGCACTGTGACATCACTACATAGCATACCTGTAATTTATATAATGATATTGCTATTTAGGAATTTATCCCCATTCAATGTTTAGAGCAGGCGAAACTAAATTAAATCCACAAATTAATTTACCATTTAATTTTTTTAATCCAAATTATTTCTTCCATATAACCAACGCAGAGTAGGTATTCCAAGTGGGTATACTCAGAGTACCTACTCATGGTAAAAAGTATTAGGCAAAAAAGAGTCAAGAAAAAATGGATTTGGAATTGACAAAATGGAATTAACCCCAAGTCTGGCAGTGACAATGTCTTCACTTGTGTAGCAGGAACTCAAGATATCTGTTAATCACTTCTATAAATCAATCTTGGCTTTCACTGAATTTATAGTTACATGTGGTTAGGTTCCTGGATGGCTTAGATACGACCAAAAGGGGTATCAGATAGGGTAAGAGATATCACAATGTAATACATTCTAAAACCGTCCGAAGCATATATTGGCATAGTACAACATTGAATGGACTGATGCAATTATATGTATGAATGATATGTGAATTGGTTATGGCTAATGAATAAAAAATATCTCTAAATTATTTCTGTTATTGCTTATTGGAAAATATAATCAAGATCAACATGCAGTATTATTTTATATTGATATCTACAATGTATAATGGACCAGTTGCCAGTTAGGCAGTTTTCCCAACTGTTCGCTTGATGCATCACAGTTTTCGCAGTATCCAGTGAGGTTGGCTGACAAGAGACTTTGAAAACAACATACAAATCCTACGATTTAGATCTAGTATGGAATATATAGGCAGATATATGCCTTTGTTCTCACCAGATTGGCTCCACATATATGGAAAAACATGAGTCTAAAAACTGAAGTTTTACTATGAATATTCCCACAGCCCTGTTTATAATGGAAAGTATATATGTGAGATCCTGGAGATGGCAAACAACTGTGTTTGTTTACAATTATTAATTGCCTCTTAACATCAATGACATACCCTTAAAATGAAAAGGAAGTACATTTTCTATTATCTTAAATGGTATTCCATCCAATAGTCAATTACAAACAAGTTTTGATAATTGCGAGTAACTAACTGAGGGATTATTACAAGGCGTTTTCAGTGTTGTTGATTGATCAGCCTGTCAAACCACATGCCACTAGGAGTGCTGTCAGAGGCAGTTTAGCATGGTCTCGTATAAAAATATATATTCAGACATAATTTGCATTTGTACTGGTATGTATTGTCTGCTGGTCAAGATCAAGATTGAGCAGCGAAGATGATAAACATGGTCCCACACACTTGTGGGTGTATGTCGATGCCATTCATCACAACTTGTCTGCATCGTAGCGAGTGACGGCTGGTCCAAGTCACTTGTCTTTCTAAATTACCTTTTCGATGTTTTAGTAATTTTCATGATCAAATTGGCGAGTTTACTGGTATAATGTAATCCGTGTCAGGTTGATATCGGTTTTGGAAAGTGGTGTTCCTTTCTACATATCGGTGTCTGGATAGATCTGGGAGATGAAGCACCAGTGAATGACCTCCGCGGAAGTGAAGACAGCTCCCCCATCGAATGTTTGCCTGGATCTGGCAACTGAGCCATTATACTAAATATGACATAAACAATTGATTTTAAGCAAAATAGATCATATGTGTAAGTTTTAAGAAGTAAAATTACAAAACATTATTTAAGACAGTTTTCTGAAGTCAAAAAGTTATTTACAGAGGATTTATGAGAAGTTTATGACACTCTCTTGTCATAAGCAGGTTTATGACTGTCATAGACCCAACCCTGTTAGAAGGCAATCTATGCCAAGTCAGAGAAAGTTATATGGCTTTCCATCTCTTTCAATTCAGACTATTTTGATGTCATGAGAGTTATTAATCTGCTCGTTTTCTGTAGATAAATGCTTGTTTAATGTTTTTTTCTTCAAATTAAAACTGGACAGCCTTTTATCAGGTTTATTATAATAGTTTTAATTTGTATTACATATTAACCTATACATTTGTCATGTCTACATGTAACTGTTGGATGATTTACATATTATATTAACAATTACAAGGCAATTTTTATATAATTTGTTAAAGAAAGCAAAAAGTACCAGCGTAGCAAATGTTTTTTTATAATCTGACAGCGCATACTGGTTTCACAAATCTCAAGCCTTTGTGGAGAATGAAAACTCTTCTTTGAGACAAACAAGAGTTTGCCATCTTCAAACTTACACTGCTATGTAAACATGTAT
This sequence comes from Paralvinella palmiformis, assembly GCA_025642065.1. Lineage (NCBI taxonomy): Eukaryota > Metazoa > Annelida > Polychaeta > Terebellida > Alvinellidae > Paralvinella > Paralvinella palmiformis. The sequence continues at coordinate 858,466 of JAODUP010000039.1, forward strand.
TTGGCCCTAAATGATAATCATCAAAGAGTAACTCTTAGAGCTATACATGGATGGAAGAATCATTTTAATAATAACTGTGGAGAATTTGGTATATTAATCTTCAGTTTGGTGTATGTGAGTGTGTGTGTCCTCAGAGCACAAGGAGATTAAAAACAAAACACAAACTAATTCTAAGTGGTTACAGGAGATGGTCCTGGTAGATATATCTACTTTCACCTAAAAAATGTAAGATCCCCCCCCCCCCATAGGTATGTGCAATGAAGCTGTGTGTGTGCACATCAGTTTTCTTCTGTCTGGGAACATATTAATTTCACTTGTATGGTCAGTTTGAAACATAAACACTATCAAAGGCACAAGTACAAGGTATAAATACACAGAGAGGTAGCTAATCTTGACCAGCACCCTTCAATTATAAACAACTGGTTATTTACCTGATATATAGGGACATGTCACACCAGCAGTCAGATTGAAATGTTTATGGCTAATAGACAGTCATTTCATAGTATTTTGGTTTACTTGTATGGTCATATAAGTAGTTGAGATAATGTGCTTGTCTGGCTCTGAAAATTACATGTCCCAGACAAACCTTAATGTTCTGCCTTATCACTTGTGTATGGTCAGTTGTTTGTCAGATAACGCATTCTCTTTTATGGATGTTTTTATATTTTGTTTACCTCAAAATTAGTATAGCACAATATGTACATTGTGTTTAAGTATTTAAGGCAGTGATCCCTGGATATTATGATAATATTGGCAACATTTAAAATGTCTGCTTCTACAGGGACTTTATTATATATATATATAGTCAAAATCCATTAATCCGGACATCGTTTATCTGACAAATCCACCATCAGACACATTATTGTCTGTGACGGATTTAACTCCATTATAAATGACTCTTTAATCCAACAAAATCATGTTCCGCATTCCGATACTTCATTTCGCCAACAGAATGTATCATTTCTATGTAAAGTGACCTCAATAATCCGACAACGCAGACATTTTGTCAAATATTTCTGCTGGTTTAGTCATGCAAGACACACCAACATGTCAGTAATGGTTCATTAACCTGCCCACCTGCAATAATTGCTATATCGTAACCAATTATAATCGTCCTTGACCAAACACAGCGACACAGGATGCTTCCATTGCCTGTGGCTATCTAATAACCAATCATAATCATTCATGGCTAATTACAAACACAAATTTATGATCTTTCCAATGAGCAGATCATGAGTTAATCTGATGGACTAAGTGACACAAGTATTTCTTTATGGTGTCTATAATTAACAAACATCAGAATGATCAATGGCTTTAATGCCATTCCATATCTTGCACACATTTATTGAATATTGGTTTAAATACAGAGCTATATTTTTAAATGTGTGACACAGACTACTGATATTCCATCATTCTCATTTATCCGACATATGAGACAAACCTTGTTGGATTAACAGATTCTAACTGTGTGTGTGTGTGTATATATATATATATATATATATATATATATATATTATTATTACTCATTCATAGCTTACTTGTATAAATCCAGAATGGTATTATTTTTAAGGAGCATGTGTCAATTCTTGTGATTTGTTTGTTAAGTATTCTGACTGTTATGTCCAAGAATCCATGTCAGCCTTTTCAATAGCAGCCGATGTCTGATGCTATAACGTCATCTATTTTACAGTCCGTCGTCACCTATTTTATTCGCAGAAAATCAGTCAGCTTTTTCAGGGGAGAGTCCGCCACCCCTTCCAATGGAGAAGGGCCACTACTGTGTTAGTGTGCCTACCAATATCCCACGGCCAGCCCTTCACTAACCCCCGCATCCATAGCTCCCTCCAGCTACGCCACAGCAATGGCATCGCAGTGTTTTTACAGGCCACCACAGGTCAACAGCTGGCCTCTTTTTGTAAGGGGTAGTCTATTCCATACTGAAAAGGCTGCATGTAACATTGTAAGTTCATGCTAATAGTGTGTAGTTAGGTTAGAGCACTACATTACAAACTTAAAATTTTTGTATTTGATGACTCTTATATCTGTGTTTGTGGCAAGTATTCCTCAGAAAATTGGGGTGCCTCTGTGGCCTAATGGTAGCGTTTTGAACCACAGATCACTACCACCCATGTTCGAATCTCGATGTGAGCATATCTGAAAGGTGTTTCATCTTTGACTTCACTACCTTACTGTATTTCATTTATTCTAGTTAGTAAACAATCAAAGCTACTCTTGTCTTATAAGCAAACATTAACTTACGCGTTAACAGAGAATGTTTATCGTTGTAAAACAGGGGTGCCTCCGTGGTCTAGTGGTAGCATGTTAGACCACAGATCACTACCACCCGTGTTCGAATCTTGGCCTGGGCATATCTGAAGGTTGTTTCATCTTTGACTTCATTCATCACCTTTGGAGATAGCTCGGTCCATTTAGCCTACCAAATGCACAAACGTGGCCGTAAAACATCAATCATCATCCTCAGAGAGTCAACTCTCAGTCATACATCTCAGGTATAACAAGGACCAAGGCTAAACAAACAACTAAATCAGTCCAAGAGTCAAAATATGGAGAGAGAAAAGGATGAAAATATTCAGTTGGGTAACACGGGGCTGTTATAATGGGGGAAGTGGTTAGAGCACTGCACAATTCCACATAGTGGATTCGAATCGGACTCATATCTGTGTTTATGGGATTTGTTTCTTTAAGCAGATATCTTAGCTATATGTTCTAGCCTAGGTATGACTAGTGTCAATACAAAACATCCTAACCTAGGGAGTAACCGTTGACCCATATGTCCCAAGTTTCATCAGTATTGAGTCTAAATACTTGCATATATACAGTTGCCTCATTGTGATTCAGGATAGATTTTATTACATTATTACTGGATGACCTAACAGTTGATTACTTGGCTACTGTTCTGTAACTATACAGCGTTTATGGGTTTAAACCCTGTGACCAATAAACAATGTTTTTATCATCACATCCACTGTTGATCAATAATATGTCATTGTTTACACACACACACATCCATCAGTTACTAATATTATATTTCAGATGAGATATCAGAACGTAGCCAATCTACATTAACATAATACTTGATCAGTCCTTATATCAAGTATTACCTCAAAACTGATACTCTAGACTGGCTTCATGTCATATGTACAAGCCCTGCCATATATTTGCCAATCAAAGTCCCTGAGTTAGGACTTCATTAACACAGGCCACAAGTTGGATAAAGTACTCTGAATGTTAACACTCACGGGGATAAACAAGATCATGTGACAAAACATCCTATAATGGGTAATCAGCTGTAATATAGTCGACCTCTATCTTTCTTTGTTGTTTATGTAATAATTTAATTGTGCCTGTTAGGAACTGGTGCAGCTGGAGCTACTTTGTAAACAGCTGTATGAGACAGGTGATGCCAGTCTGCGGTCAGGAGGCAGAGAAGACGTTGATACAGTTTGCTAGCTCGCCAGACTGCCTTAACAAGTGTCAACTACTTTTAGAACGAGGCAATGTAAGTGTTAATTATGATGTGTGTGTGTGTGCATGCGTGCGTGCATCCAGAAATGCATTTAAGATAATATGTGGCTTTTATCAGTTCCAAGAGTGTGGATTAAGTTGTGTAATAAATCTTAAATTTCCAGTAAGTTAAGAAATACTTTGTAAGGCTCTTAAAACTCACATATTTAAATTGACCTGTTTATAATATCTATAAACCAATATTTTGTGTTTGTACAGTGTGAGCCAGAATTTATTTTGATTCTATTTTCAATGTGAAGCACCTTAGATCAACTGAAGTTGATTAAGGAACTACATAAATACTATTATTATTATTATTATTAAAGTGGCTGTGTTTCCATTTTGTGTTTCTAAAAAGTGTTTTCTGTTCTCCATTCCAGTCTCCTTATGCACAATTATTGGCAGCAACCACTTTGACAAAATTAGTTTCTCGGCCAAACATAACTCTGCCTCTGGAGCAAAGGGTTGACATAAGTAAGTAGATATGAGACATCGTATCTGAGATTTATATGTTGAGTCATACATCATTAAAAATAAAGTTCTGTATGTGTGTGTGTGTGTGTCTCCGTTTATAGTTAATGTGCTGCTTTCTGTTACAGGGAATTATGTTCTGAACTATTTGGCTGCACATCCAAAGTTAGAGAATTTTGTATCCCAAGCTTTAGTTCAAGTAGGTATCATTGTGCATGTGTGTGTGTGTACATACAAATATGTATTTTATATTTGATTTTATGTAACTATTTTCATTTATCATCTGTAGATGTACAGCGTTAATCAAACAAAATGAATGTGTGAGGTGAGAAAATATGATATACATGGTTAGATTAATATGACTTTTATTTAAAGTTATATTTCTTGCCTCTCTCTGTTTTAGTTGTTTGCTCGGATCACAAAGCAAGGATGGTTTGATGTGAGTAAGGAAAGTTACGTTTTCAGGAATGTGATCGATGACATCAAACAGTTCTTAAACGTAAGTGCGACGTAACTCATTAATTCTAGATTTTTGGGTTGTAAATAGTTTTTTATTGATGGTACAGATGATATATCTGTGTATGTATTAACAGTTAATTGTTTCAAAATCAATATTTTTCTTTATTATATGTTCAAACAAATGTGTCAGATGTTAATTTATGTCAGATGGATGTTTCATCTTTCAATTTGCCTAATTACCTTTGGAGATCCCTTGGTTCATTTTGTCTATGATGTGTACAGAAATGGCCATAAAACATTAGGAACATGTCAGGAGTTAATCTTCAGATTTACAAACACTTATTTAATTTCAATATTTTTCATCAAATTCTTGTTCGTATGTTTCTGGTTTAATTTTGCAAACATTTACCTTTGGATGGTTTGCGTAGTGTCATTATTTTTGTCTCTGTAATGTCACAAATTAACACACTTTGGTTTTGTATTTTACAGACAGGCTCGACACATCACATGATGATGGGTGTACAGCTTCTTTCACAACTAGTCTGTGAAATGAATCAGGTAACCACAATATGTAACCAATCATTCAAACTTTAAGGTTGCTTATATCACGTTAGACATGATCAGAAATTTTTGCATGATTCTTCAACAGCTGTGATTCGGTTGTTAATTCTGCATTAGAATCTAGTGTTGGCTTTCTTAAAATGATGAACACTCAAAATATCTTGGTTGAAAGATGTTCTCTCCATTGTAGATTTTGCTATGTATGAGCTAGTGTTTTTAGTCTTCAGATATAGGTCACAGGGGTCAATAGTTAACTTATATTAATCAATTATCTTCAGTAGCTGAAAGTTTTTTATATAAAAAATTCCTTTTTTTTATTAAGTGATATGATTATATTATAAGTTAACATTTTCTTACGTGGGCAATTTCTTCTATCCCTGAACAGGCTGAAGCGAGTCGATCGCTGTCTAAACACAGGAAAATAGCATCATCATTTCGTGACAACCAGTTGTTTGAGATATTCCAGATGGCTTGTAACCTGTTGAAGAGTGCTTATAATATGATAAAGACTATTAACTTTAGCGATATGGAACAGGTTAGTGATGTGAGTGAGAAACTGATTAAATGTTGGCTATTAATAACATTCTATTAATAACATTTGTAACATCAGAGAAAATTTGGAAAAAAATAAGTTCTTGCCGAATGTTTTCTTTTCCAAAAAGTTGTTGATAGTTAAAGAATTTTCATGTGAACTATCTTGAAATTATAATGTAAAAGGCTGTATAACAATTGGGAGCTTTTTGTTGTATTAAAATATCTGATAATGTTTCTCTAAATTTGTCTCCCTGTTATATGAAACAGTTTATTTCTGCAAGAAATAGTGGTCGGGGTTATTTAAGAATTTGGTATATTCTGTTGTTGTATAAATGATACAAAGATGGTTTTTAAAGAGACCACTTTTACATAAACATGTCTGTGTTCTTGTCTTCCCATAAATCTATTGCATCGGGTTTACATTTCAGCATGGCTTATTAACTCACACACTACAGCTGGTACTAAACTGCCTCACGTATGACTTCATAGGTACGGCTACTGATGAATCAGCTGATGACCTGTGTACTGTACAGATACCCACAAACTGGAGATCAGGTATATAGGAATCATTATAGCAGCTTAACGTCAGGATATAGGAGGGGGCTCCCTAATAGACTGGGTCCAGTAGTAGTAAACCCCCCCTCCATTGATTATTACACTTTTATTCCTATAATGAATGCAGTGGGTGCCTCCGTGGTTTAGTAGTAGTGTTTGGACCACAGATCACTACCACCTGTATTCTAATCCCGACGTACGCATACCTGAAGGTTGTTTCATCTTTGACTTCACTTCATTAACTTTGGAGGTCGTTCAGGCCATATGTCTTACCATGTGCACAAAAGTGGCCCTGTAAAACATCAATCATCATCATCATCCTATAATGCAGTCTTCTGGTCAGGCAGTAAAAAAACCTTGGCTTACATGTAACAGAATTATTTTTACATAATAACTTCAATAATACACCAAATTCCTTATATTCATTTATTATGTACTATGTGGAGCCTGTATTTCACAAGGGAATCTCTAGATACAAAATTTTTATATTATCATTGGGAATTAACAATAACTCCTGTAATGTCATTTAACAGAAAACTATTTCAATGAAAATTACATTAGAGCGATTGTATTTGATGAATATATCACTGGGGAATGGGCCCTTTGGTAGATGAACCCGGAGGCTAACCTGAAACACCACATCAACACCTCTGTTATGTAGAGATAAAAAGATGGATGCAGTGATGGAACATTTTATCAGTGAAATTTCTTTAACTTCATTTATAGCATGGTGTGTGTTCAGTTGTTGACTAGATGTAGCTACTTAATAAAGTCTGATAGGTGACACCAATCAAAATAATTCCTTCTAAGAGAAGGATCAGAAACTTAAAATACTTCGCATTTTATAATATTGATTAGCTATCGCAGGATTATGTTCTATTGCACTGACTGGTCTAATTTCTTTCGGTGTATCATTAAACATTTTGTGTATGTGTTTGTATCTTAGACAAGAGTGTTTTAATAGTAAAATAAACTTATGTTAATAGAATCCTAGTTTAGGTCTCTTCTGGAAGAAATAGAAAGAACTGGTGAATGCAAGTTAATGTACTGTTGTATGACTTCTTGTTATGTTAACTACATACAAATTTATAGTTCTGTGTATACGTAGGTGAGTTTTATTTTATTAATATAAAATTAATGAATAATTTCTTTCAGCTGCACAGCAATTTGCATAGAATTGGCTTGTATTTGTAAAGGACAATGCTTGTTTCAGTACTCTCCATAATTAATAATTAGCTTCACTGTCCTTTAAAACAGGGCATCTCCTTGGTCTAACGTTAGTGTGTTCAAATCACAGCGTGGGCATAACTGAAGGTTGTTTCATCTTTGACTTCCCGGCCCATTTAGCCTACCTTGTGCACAAAAGTGGCCGTAAAACATCAATCATCATCATCTTTGACTTCGTTTCATTACCTTTGGAGGTCGCTCAGCCCATTTAGCCTACTGTGTGCACAAAAGTGGTCATAAAACACCAATCATTATTATCATCTGTTCATTAAAACAAAAAAGGAGGAAATCATGCGTTTATTAAAGAAAGATAAACATAAATCAGAGCTATATAAGTATCACTGAGGATGGAATGATAACTCTCCCCTTAGGTCTAAATGTTTACTTAAATATAAAATTGTTACCCAAATATTACTTCCAACCCTGTATTGTTAATAATGTTATGAGAATATTGGGATTACGTTTAGTTTTTTGGCAAGTGGAGTTGGTAAGTGTCCATTCTTCAGCTTGGCTCTAACTATTCCAATGTACAGATGTTTGTTTGGCATCCATAGTTTAGTGAGATGAATGGGCAGCCCATAAAGTATTATTGCAATGATGTATTAAACTTTGATGCTCTTGTGGTAGAAGTATTTTCACTTTCTGCCCCCTAGTTTTGTTTTTTCTTGTTCTGTGATTTTCATGTAGCGGAGTCTTGATTTTGTTTCAGTGTTCCTAGATGGCAGCACCTTACAGTTATTCTTTGATCTCTACTCGGCACTGCCATCTTCTCTCTCACCAATGGTAAGTCTGATTGTGGATGTTGTTAATGCTTATGAAAATACTGTAAATATATTACAAAATACTGTAAATATATTAAAAGGAGATATTTCAATATCTAAGTTCACAGTACTGTACAGGAGGTGCTTGATGTACGTTTGTGAGCCAAATTTGTATCCAAGTCGAATCCAAATGTAAGAACCATCGGCCTGAGCCTTAAATTATTGTGCAATAAGTACCTAAATCACTCATCTATGCTAACACATTGTTGTATTTGGTGTTTATGTAAGAAAAACCACTTCTAACAATAAAGTACACTGCTGTACACTGCATCGGCTGTACACTTAGGAGACATAATGAGGTGGTAAAGAATACACAAAATACAAAAAAACAAGCAATCCTAAAAGGCGGGTAATCCAAGATGGTGTATGGCGGGAACTGAGAGTCTTCTTCCTTGGCTAGCCTATACTTGACTATGTATTCTTCCATGCACACATGCCACAATCTAGTTGGCTGGTCCGTAACTATTAACCACTGTTAACATGAAACAACATCTTTTAAACGCTTATCGGGGTTCATTCATAATGGCGAGTTGTCGTAAGTAAGAGCCACCATAACCCGAGGACTTCCTGTACTAGTTGTAATAAGGCAGTATAGTTTGGTGAAGTGAATGTTTTTGAGATTGGAAGTATGGTACAAATATTGTCTGTGAATTTTCTTGCCATTGTCAAAATATATACTATTATTAAAACATTTCTTTTTGTCTATATGAAATTATTATTGTTATATAATATTGATAGTTTCATCCGCTTTTAATCGGTTATATTTTTATTATAACTGGCATATTATGAGTAAATACTCGAAGCTGCTTTACATATTTAATGTTAATGTTCTGTTAACATTCCAGGCCGTGTCATGTCTTGTTCAGATGGCTTCAGTTCGTAGATCTTTATTTAATAATGCAGAAAGAGCGAAATTTCTCAATCAACTAGTCCTTGGAGTGAAAGGTATTCTAGAAAACCCACAGGTATGGCATATATTGATGTAGTTGAGTATTATTCCCTTTTGTAGATTATTCCTGTGTTATCTTTTCGCATAATTTCATTAACTTTTGTAATTTTTACTCAAATTTCTCTTCCATGCAGCACTATATAAGGTTGGTGTCTTAAGCTTTTATTTGAGATCGTTCACATATATTAAATCATAGCATGTGTTTTCAGGGTCTCTCAGATCCCAGTAATTATCATGAGTTCTGTCGCCTCTTAGCACGACTAAAATCCAACTATCAACTTGGAGAACTAGTCAAGGTGGACAACTACCCAGAGGTTATAAAACTGATAGCAGAGTTTACAGTCACCAGCTTACGGGTCAGTGGGTAATTGATTTTTAAACGTATATACGTATCACTGTTATCAACTGTTAGTTGTATTTTTATATGTAATAAGTTATGGGTGTTAGATCTGCTATGATTCAAATTACAGTATAATTTTGAGTAGAAATGCAGTTTGTGAGTATAAGGTTTTGTGTGTGTGTGTGTGTGTGTGTGTGTGAGAGATAAATTCCCAAACATGTATAATTATTTTTCGGCAAAGCTGGTAAATTTAGTAAACTGCACATAGCAATTCGTTGCACAAATAATTGCTATATTATATAGTATAATTCATTGTGTGTGTGTGTGTGTGTGTGTGCGTGTTAGTACTGAGCAGTATTTATATTATTGATAGTATGTGATTGATTAACAGAGCACAAAGCCTACCACCATTATTTAGCTGTTTGGCAGTATCATGTTACAGAAAAATGATTCCTTACTTTGGACTGTTCCTTTCAGTTTGTTATTATTCAGCTCTGGCTCCATTATATATCTCGCATATTTTGTGATTGAAATGAGAAAAGATCTATCATTTATAAACTAATAATTTCAAATCTTGTTTGATTTTAATAATATACACTTTATATTATATAACAAGAGGACTCTAAATTAATCAATATTTTAGTTAACTTTAACATGAAGTGTTATATTTTATTATAGACATTTTATGCTGTGTGTAAAATAATTGTGTGATTAAGATCAGTTGAAGTAAAAATGTTTGTTTGATGAATGAAGTAAAAAGTAACATCAGACATTCTGTAAGGAATCATCGTATGTCAAAAGTACCTAATATTCTCAGCTATACAGATTGTTATACGAGATGTATAAAGTTAAAAATTATATATTGAGTGCAATACCAAGGTCTTAATACTTAATGCCAGCACTTACAACTTGATCTACACATTGTTGATACTACACTCTCTTTGTGTGTGTATGTATGTATATGTGTGTGTGTGGGGGGGGGGTACTGAAGAGAGATAGTTATACAAGGCATATATAATAAAGTATTCTACAAGATACAGATACCTTTTTTTATAGATGATAACTATTCTCTTCTAACAGATGTGGCAGTTTGCACCAAACAGTGTTCATTATTTATTAAGTCTATGGCAGCGCATGGTGGCACCAGTTCCTTATGTCAAAGCATCCGAACCTCATCTACTCGAAACCTACACACCAGAGGTCACTAAGGCTTATATTACATCCCGCTTAGACTCAGTGGCCATGGTAATTAGGTAATTAGAATAATTGTGTAATTAGTGTATGTATGTATGTGTGGGCATGCAGTATTTCATAAGTAGAATCGCATAATTAATTTGTTAGGTTGAATATCTCTGAATATTAATTTGTCTTATGGATAATGTCCTTTATTTGTAATTGTGGTCATCTGTGGTATATGGTACGTTGTCTCTGATAGTCTTTCGTAGTTGTATAGGCTGATGGGTAATCCTCAGATGTAATTAAAACATCATAGTTCCCAGTCATATTCTACGCTGTTTGAGCGTCTTTTGTCAGAATTGTTGCAAACACACAGACAAACAAACAAACACACATTCACTTTTATTCATACAGACAACCTTAAAAGCTGCTCTCTGCAGAGACTTTAAAGCTTTTACTTCATGTATTGGTATTTTCAGAGAAGGGTTAGATGACCCTTTGGATGATCAGGGCATGGTACATCAGCAACTAGACCAGGTCAGTGTGTGTGTGTGTGTGTGTGTGTGAGACAAGTACTGAGTGGAATGTCACTGCTGTATCTAAGCAATCTGATCTATATACCAGTATATACCAGTGAGGCTGTTGTGATCCGAGTCTTGCTCACTTTTGGGTGTGCCAAAAACCCACACAACAAATTACCAGACATGGGACAATTACAGGACCAATGTATTAAATTATGACGACAATTACAGATGATTGTGGATATCACATCAACACAACCAGATGATTTAACCAATTCACACACTGCCCAGATAAATATAGGGCATTATAGCACACAACAGTGAACACCACTAATTAAACTACCAACTGTCTAGCTGTAATTGTCACACTGTGAATCAGTGGCTGGCTGGCTTTAAAACAAGATCACAGTTGGACAGACTTATGATATAAATAAACGTACCGTATTCACAAGCACACTGTTGCAATAGTATCCCATTTAAATCCATTATCTTACAATTGGCATTGTTTGAATGTTTGGGAAATATACATTTAACAACAAGACACACCATGTATGGCGTGACTATATTCAGGTAAGTTCTATGTAATATATAGGATAATTGTAATATATACAAGAAATACAGTTTATAAACTCACTCCAGGTTGGGATGGGGTTGAAGCCATATAATATTCCTTTCCTAAGGCTGTGATAATCAAAAACCTTGCGTCATCTTGTAACTAATTACTGATTATGATCACATTTATAATCTAATTAATGATGATTGTATTGCATACGGAAATTACAATAATTTGAAATCAGCAATTATAGCCTGCTATTTATGGAGAGATATTTTTCCAGGCATCAGCTCAGAGGCGGTGGAAAAAGTTCCTTAATCATTTTAAACTTGCAGCAAATAAAGAAATGTTTTGTAAGGCTAAAACCCACTTATATAAATTAGCCTGTTTAAAATATCTATAAACCAGTGCATTTATGTATAAATGTTATGGTGCTATGTGAGCCAGAATGTGTTTTAATTATGTTTTCGGTGTAAAGCACCTTGGAGCAACTCAAGTTGATTAAGGTGCTATATAAAATATGATTATTAATTTTATTAGACAGTGATCTAAAACACGGTTTCATAAATTGGGTTCTACAGCACTTCGCTCACTCTATGAGCGTATCCCCTTTTATTTAATTTTCATACCCATAATGAATTCTTGGCCACATATTTTAGCCATTACAGATCTAAAATTTACTATATTGCGGCTGGTAACTAAATTAACTACTTAGATTGGCCACAGACTTAATTCTTCACATAAATGGAACTTTATAATGAGTTCCTATGGAAGTAAAAAGTATCAGAACCCTTCATCTATAACTTACGATTGATTAGACTTTACCAATCCTGGATATGTAATATTCTGGGCTTTATCCAACAGCTATCAACAATTGGTCGATATGAATACAAGAAAACATGTACTTTACTGGTTCAACTGTTTGACGAATCGGCTCAGAGATACCAGGAGGCACTGTCGCAGAGTGTACGACATAACATCACTGTATCTGTAGAAGAAGGTTTGTCCTCTTGTTAAGTTTACTTTAATATTTTGAATTAGAGTAATATACATTGTATTGTCTTTAACAGGATTAGACATCGTTGACTCAGTCAGTCAGTTTTCCAGATCTCATGTTATGTGGATGAATGGGACTCTTTCTGCGCCAATTGCTCACTGACTGAAGTTGTCCATTTAGCTCAAACTGAATTTGGCATTCACTATATGTGTGTTTGTGTGTGTGTGTGTGTGTTGTGTTTTTAAGCATTCTTATCTACATGCTTATGCACACAGGTACCAAGACACCCACACATATGCATTCACTTTTAGATAATGTCATTTGTCAGAAATCTATCATAATGCCAGTGCATTTAGCTATATATACAACTATATATATATATATATATATATATATATATAATTATTATTTTCAGGTCGTTTAGCTTGGCTGGTTTATATAATTGGTGCAGTTATTGGTGGTCGAGTATCATTTGCAAGTACTGAGGAACATGATGAAATGGATGGAGAGCTTGTGTGTAGGTTAGTCTCACATATAAAACAAAAATTCAGTGATTTACTGATACAATTTACTAACACAGTACTGCATGGTTTATACTACTACTAATAATAATAAATAATAATAATAACGTATGTTTGATGGAGCCAATCAGAGGTGTTTTAAATTAAACTTAATTGTAATTAATGAATGGTAGATGTTATTTACCTCTAAAAACAGTAGGGATTTTTAAGAACATACCGTAGGTCGTAGGTCCCAGCCAATAAGCCGAGACTTTGTGTTAACATTTGGACCATTATTTTGGGGAGTCGGCTTAATGGCCGGTGCTATTTCAGTGTCAAGAAATCCAGTCATCGGGAGAAACATCTTCAGTGTGTTAGCAGCTGTCTAGACGGAAGTGACCTAGTCTAGATCTAGATACAAATGGATATCAATCGTTATATTGATTTAAACTCATGCAGTCATGGAGTCAAAATAGAAGTGAAACAAGTTGATTATAATTATACATGGCTTTATAATGAAAATCAATATTTATATATGTAGAATTATCTGTTTTTTGTAATTATGGATAAATGTTGTTTGACTCAGTAGCACTTTTCACGAAGGCAGCGTTGGTAACAAGACAACTCGTACCCAAGACATCCTGTACCCAAGAACGTTGTATCTCATTCGTTTGGCGGCATAGACATTAGGGTGCCCCCATGTGCATATTTTGTCTTGGCATATTAAACTAATAATGGGATAATTATTGATTAATTCATTTATTTTCAATAGAGAGTTAGTTACTAACTGACCTCATATACCAATAATTTACATTGTCTTGGTTATTGCCGCGTTAGTGACCAAAACGTATGATCAAAGGCTCAGTAGTAATTGACAATATGTTTAATTACTTCTAAGTCATTGACTTCATATACGGTTCAATGAATGTTTAATCAAGCCGTTAATTTAAGTTTGAGGTCCTACGTATGCGCTAACAGTTCCACTAAATAATGATTATAATTTGCCTTGATCTGATGACAGTATACAAAGTACATTGGTATGAATAACAAATTATGAAAACAAAATTATTTTCTATGTTCAAAAACATCACCTGGAAATACTGCAGGGAAAAGTTCAGGTTTTTAAGTCCGCTTATTGGATGGTAATACCATAAATCATGATATTTTAGGCCTAAAAACCGTCCTCGGCTTAATGACCGGGTCGACTTAATGGCCGCGACCTACGGTATTTATGCTGCTCTAGAGATGACGCAGGTGCACTCAGAGCACGGTGGTTAGAGCAATGCAGTGTAAACCTCCAGTTTGGGGTTCAAATCAAACTCAACACCTGTGTTTGTAGGATTTGTTTCCCTAGACACACGCCGTGACCAGTACTGAGAATAAACAACTCAAATCTGGAGACGGCACTTCATATCTCTTCTGGCAACCAGTTACACAAATTGTGTGTGTTAGTGGGGGGGGGGGAGGTGATGGGAGCTGTCGTGATAAATACTCCATCGCTACATGAATTACCCAGAAGATTCCCAGTTAAGCTTATTTATGAGCTTTATGTTTGCGTTGCTCATAACCTAATCTTCGTTTTTAATATATCAGATAGTTTGTTCTGTATAGTTAATAGCATAATGTCACTGTATCTGACAGTTTATTGATACACTGTTTTCAGCCCTCCTTGTGAGATCATACTGAATATATCCAGATGTGGCACATTTGTGCACACATATGAATGCATGTGTTAGCACACACACACACAAGTGAAATATATTCTCACTGACACAGAGTGAAGAGACATGCTTTGAGATGAAATAAGTCAACAAACTTGTTTTGATTGTGTTGATAAGTAAACCTTTAACTTTGACGAGATTTACTGAAATGTGAAAAAGAAATCTTGCGTCCGGTGGGGTCATGACTGATTTGGTTGTATTTGGCTCGAGGATAACTGATTATGAAATTAATTATGTTCAGTAATGAGTACCTTGAGGATTTAGAGTAAATTTGATCAGTAATTTATTATGAGATAGCAGGTATGACTGTTGTCAAGAACTCTGTCATGATGAGTGTGAATTGTGCTCTTGTCGTATCAGCTTTATCTGATGTTGTTTTGACATTCACCTTCTTCCAGGGTATTGCAATTAATGAATTTGACAGATTCACGGCTAGCACAGGGTGGATGTGAAAAATTAGATCTGGCTTTGCTAAGCTTCTTCGAACAGTTCCGAAAGATATATGTTGGTGACCAGGTGCAGAAGACATCTAAGGTAGGTTCTGTCATCTTCAAGTTTGTTGATCTTTATTACATTTCATGTATTCAAATTTATTCTTATCAATAATCAGCTCAGCAGTTTGCTAATTTCTGAACCTTTTGCTTTTCCGATGTAATCTCTTTATATTTGACCACACTTCCAGTTACAGATTTGACATTTGAAGCTTCATAAGAGTTCCCAATGGTTTCCGATAGATGTATACTATTTATGCTTAAAGATGTCTAGCACACACATGAGCACATAATGGGTGAATTAAATCCATCAGCATGCCCTTTTTGTCTCTTGCTTGATGGGCCACCATGACAATGATCATGTGTCTTGAATTTGTTATGAAAGATTTTTCCATAGTTTACTTATTCATCAATGTGATGGGTATATATATATATATATATATATAGAGAGAGAGAGAGAGAGAGAGAGAGAGAGAGCTGAGTTCATATAACTAGCCACCAGGGATTTTAGCCATTTATGTAAATTGTTTATTTGCTTGATATTTGTACTGTTATTGTTGTTATAGTACAATAGGCCCACTGAGGTGACTAGGCACAATAAACTTCCATACATTTATATGGTTTAAACAATTTAGTATCACATGACTACATATGAGTTGTGGGTGAGGGGGGTTCTGTCATAGTAACAGATCTCTTGATTTTAGAGGACATTAATCAAATGCTAGAAACAAACATGATTTTATTTGCATTTATTTCCTGCTTACAACGAATTTTTGTGCAAGGTGACTGTGCTCATTAAAGTTGGAAGGGTGACATGATACGACTTTTAGGCTGAACCATTTTCTTGTTTATTATTTTCATTTCGTCTCATAATTTAAGACTTTTTCATGATTT
The DNA here is from genome assembly GCA_025642065.1 of Paralvinella palmiformis. Lineage (NCBI taxonomy): Eukaryota > Metazoa > Annelida > Polychaeta > Terebellida > Alvinellidae > Paralvinella > Paralvinella palmiformis. The sequence continues at coordinate 874,761 of JAODUP010000039.1, forward strand.
CATGTAGGTGACATAATACAATCATTTTAATTGAATTTGAATTATAAATTGTGACAATGCTATTATTGCAGTCATACTAACATAATTAAATCTGAATTTGAGTCTACCTATTTGTTTATAGCATTTAATTAATATCCTCTAAAAACAGGAGATCTGCTACTATGACAGAACCCCCCCCCCCCCACAACTCATATGTAGTCATGTGATACTAACTTGTTTAAACCAGATAAATGTATGGAAGTTTATTGTAATGATAGCTGTCCTTGTATCGTGTGTGTATTCAGTATAGCAATCAGAGTTTGATATGATAATGATGGAAACATAGTTTTTACATAGAAATATTATCTCTACATGTAATTAATAAAACAAATAATAGTTGTCAGTTTGAGATACAAGTGATAGGATTTATTTTATAGGTGGAGCCATGTAAAATAGATTGTGTTGATTGAGTTATCAATGAGTATTGTGGTAAAGTTTTGTTTGGCTTTTCATGAACGTTGAAAAGTCTATGATATGGAAATATGTTTAGTGGAAAATTACCAAATATTATATATTTTCTTGTAAGATAATCAGGAAACCGGCATCACCACATTGTATCTGCTTCTACAATATATACTCAACCCATTTAGCCTACCATGTGCACAAAAGTGGGGGGCGTAAAACATCAATCATCATCAACTACAATATATACTTGTCAGTGCTATAGGGGGACCAGACTTCTCTCTCTCTCTGTGTGTGTGTGTGCATGCATGTGTGTGTGCATGCATGCAGAAAAAAGGCTCTTTATCTAAGATAAAAACCAGTAAAAATAAACTGGCTAAATGAACAAAACTAACCTTAAATTAGTGGATCCTTTGTCAAAATTAATGACTGAAGCTGGAAGCTTGTATATCTGACTAAATAGTGTATTACAGTTTGGGGTAATATCTAATCCATTTATCCCCAAATACTTATAATTAGGCTGGTCTGTCCTTGACATTGGTATTTCAATTTCTTATCTATATAAATTACACACATTATACATCTGTTGGAAACTTTATGGGAGTGTTTTTCTTGATGTTGTCATGTTGTGATGTCCTGTAAAATATTTCTTCCAGGTTTATAGACGTCTTTCTGATATGTTAGGCTTGAATGATGAATCAATGGTACTGAGTGTGTTTATTAGAAAAATGTGAGTATAACTGTTTTGATCATTTTCTGCCAGAGATCTGTTTGAAGTCATTTGGTCTGCTTGTAACTGTTGTAATCTGTTGTATGTGTCTGTCTCTTTGTGATGTGTTTGTGTGTTTGTGTGTGTGTGTGTGTGTGTGTGTGTGTTAAAAGGTAGTTAAGACACTGGCTTTTAAACTACTGATATAGGAAATAAAACATATTTTAATTCATAACAAGAAAAACTGATGTTTTCTCAACCCATTAAATAACTTGTTACGTACATAGCTCTCTTTAAGTGTGTACACTTCAATTTTGTCTAAGTGTATCATATTCTAAATCAGATCCTACTTCAGAAGTATCATTTAGCAGCAGACATGTTATGATAGTCATTCTATTTTGTCATCTATTTTCAGCATCACTAACTTAAAATACTGGGGTGGCTCAGAAGCTATAATCAGCAAAACGTTACAGCTACTGAATGATTTGTCTGTTGGCTACAGCTCTGTGAGGAAACTCGTTAAACTCGATGCTGTACAGTTTATGTTAAATAATCACACAGTACGTAAACAAACAGTAATTCTCCCTGTGGCAAAAATTTATTTTTGAACACATTTCACCGTAAAGTCACTGAACTCGTTCAGATCATGAACAATCTAATACCTGGAATGGAAAATGATATTTAGAATTATTCTATTTCATTATGCTTTATTGTTTTGGTATAATTTCTAGTTGTTATTGTACACTGGTAATATTTATTGTCGCCTATAGAGTGAACATTTCCCATTCCTTGGTGTGAACAATGTCCAATCACAGATGAATGACATGCGATGTCGGACAATGTTCTACACAGCTCTTGGACGTCTGCTTATGGTTGAACTTGGTGAAGATGAAGAACGTTTTGAACGGTTCATGGTACCTTTAACAGGTGTGTGCTCATGATTTGGTCCCAGACCCGTTATCAGCTGTTTGTGTGTGTGTGTGTGTGTGTGTGTTGAAGAAAATTGTTACTATGCTTCCATGGCCTAATTGGTAGTGAGGTTGGCCACAGATCTATAGCACGTGGGTCCAAACACTAGCTGGATTATATCAGAAGGGTGTTTAATTTTTCATTACTTTTAGAGATTGCTTGTCCAATTTGGCCTACAATATGCACAAAAGTGGCTGTAAAACAGCAACATCTATACCAAAATTGTTAGAATAACTTCGAGTTAAGTTTTGTGAGATTGATATGCATGCTGTATATGTATAATATGTTGACACATTCATATAAATCTACCTGTTTATCTAATTCAGCCGAGACATTGTGCCAGCCAGTGACTTTTTATTTCTTCTTTCGTTTGTTAGGAGCATTTGAGACTTTGGGAACGCTGATGAGTCAAGGTGACCAGAATGTTGCGAGATCAGAGGAAGCAAAGGTAATCATGCTACAATCTTTAAGTATAAATGTACTTTCTATTTGTGCTTCTGGTTTTAATGGTCTCTTATTCCTTGTCAGCGCAATAGATAGTATTTGAGTGCACTGAGTAGTAACATTCTATTGTTGGCTGATGAGAGTTGTTGTGCATCTCTATGGCTGTATTCAGTTCTAAATATTATATAAGACAACATATAAACGATAGATATCCATTAGTGTAGGCAGGTTGTTCCTTTTATTAATGTAAATATAAACAATTCTCTCTGTGATGTGTCGTACATGTTTGGCAGTAGCTTTATGGATTTAAAAAGTATGCGAACTACATGGGAAAGGTTTGGTTTACATCATGTGTTGTTCTCCGTACTCTTTATGCTGTACCTGTTGTGAATCAGATATTTAAAATGTAAAGGTTTTTGGGGGGAATGTGCTAATTCCATTGAAAACGGTGAAAATAAATAACATTGAAACTTCGCTGCTTTAAAAACATAATTCATTCATACAAAGGTTTCACTGATTATCATGAAATTATTGCACATACCTACATGTATATAGGAAAAAAGTTGCTGAATCAAATTCCATTACAGTTTTCTCATTGTTAGACAGCCTCTTTTGCCTGTTTACATATTGTATAGTATGCCAACACGTGTAGTTCGGCTATCAGCAGATATTTTAGCCATGGATATTTTCCTGTTATGTCGTGTTGTTTTGTGTTATTCAGAGGCAGCTGATTGGCTTAGCTCGTGATCTCCGTGGAGTGGCATTTGCCTTCAACACAAAAGTCAGCTACATGATGCTGTTTGAATGGATGTATCCATTCTGTTTAGGAGACCGATCATTATTGTTGTGTGAATGCTATTTAAATAGTTCTGTTATTGTTTTAATTAACTGATATTTTATCAAGGCATATTCACACACACACAAACATAGACAGACACCTTGCACATTCACATACACATTAAATTGTTCATTTATAACTAGCTGATAACAGTACATTGATAAAGGGTGTATATTATTAAGTGATCTACCCATCCTTAACTGATCCTATCAGTTATCCTAATTACACACCTGTGTTATTAAGAGCTCTAGAATTATGGTATCCTGATCCAGCTGTAACAACTCCCGTCCTTAAACTGTTTGCTGAACTTGCTCAAAACAGGTAAGTTTTGTTTACATTAGTAAATCACCATAAAAGACTTAAATTAATATTTAATACAGCAGTATACAGCTGTTAATGGTGAGGATATATATATATATATATATATATATAGAGTGTGTGTGTGTGTGTGTGTGTGTGGTTTATTTTATTGATAAATGATATATACTATGTTAGTAATAGAAGCTTTATTAACAACAGCAGCACTAATAACAATAATATTTTCTTTCACTTTAAGATCACAAAGACTCCAGTTTGATGTGTCATCACCAAATGGAATACTTCTTTTCAGGGAAATAAGTAAAGTAATAGTTGGCTATGGTATGTGATTAATCCCATCCTAATTAAATTGTATTAATATTTTTACCTGTTTGTACAAATCAACATATGTGAGTAACATTGTCTCTCAGTATTATTTATACCAACCAAGAATTGCTAGATTTCTGATCAGTTATTGACGGCGTTAGTAAGAAATTAAAAATTATCAATTTCGAAATGATTCCATCGTGATTGATTTATTTAGTAATCTGACTTGATTATGCCTAATGGGGAACTGGACTAATGTTTATTGTTTGCTAAATGTGGTGGTATTGTTATAGCTGTGTGATATGTGCTTTCTTATCCTGCCAGGTTCTAGAATTCTTACCTTGGGAGACATTCCAAAGGACCAATTGTACCCAATGAAATATCCTTTTACATCAGAGAGATAATGGCCTTTAGTCACTGGTATCTTCTTGGCGATCAGTTGTAGTATTATAAATTGTTTTGAAGAGGAAGAGACTGGCCTAATTACTGTTTTCAGTGTTGCTGCGTCTAAATGATGGTTGGATTTCTTTAGGAGATTTTGTACTAGTTTACGTTTTAAAATGTCTCTCTTGATGACTTGTTGATGTACATTGATGACATGATCAGTAATTAATAAGATAATAAACAGTTACACAGATCATGCAGATTCTATTTTACAATCTTCACACATACGTTTTACTTGAGTATGGACTGCTAATATATATATATATATATATATATATATATAATGTGTTTATGTATAGAAAATTATCTGCTGTTTTGTGTAATTTAACGAATGTCTTTGTATGAAAACATTCATACTGATTACACTTAATCGTGCTTTCTTCATTTCTGCCAAGTTAATTATAATGTTCTGAAGATGTTTATTTATTTATTCAATAGTCAGATTTGCTTCCTGAAATGGAAAATGGCTACATCAGTGTTTATTTGTTTACTTTCTTCCTTAACGGTTCCGTTTACATTAAAAGGAGTCGGCATTTGCTTCTCGATGTTGAAGTTTGCTCTCTGCGGTAACTATGTTAACTTCGGCGTGTTCAGGTTATACGGCGATGATGCCCTTGATAGTGCTCTAAGCACTTTCATCAAAATGTTACTCTCCATATCACAGAATGATCTACTGGTAGGTACGGCTTCTCATGTATGGCTCTGTTTGTCTGTGGTTTATTTTTTAGCTATGTTAATGAATTCTGACAATTATATCTCTCATAATATGCAAACATTTCAATGAGATGGGGTGCTCCAGTAGTTCGGCAGTTAGAGCACTGCTTTGTAAACCACCAGGTTGTGGGTTCAAATCTACCTTGAACCTGTGTCTGTGGGCTGTTTCACCAGAAAGTCGCCCCTCAGCCATGTGTCCGGGGTGTGACCAGTCTCAATGCTGTATAAACCACCCAACCATCATTTCAATTGTGACTTGGCTGGACTTGAAAATTAAAGTCCCTTATCAGTGCCAGTTTCATATATTATTAATTTCGCTATTCTTGGTGGATACTGTTGGCAAGTTTAACTGTTTGTGACATTATCATGAACCTTAATAACCTGTGAGTTTAATTATTTTATAAATATCTTGGAAATCACTTTGAGATTTGTAATTAAACCCTAAAAATTATTTAACCTGTGGAATTCATTAGTTAACATTAACCACTGAAGATATCTATCATTTATTAAATAAATAATAGATAACTTTTGTTTTATTAACATGTTTCTATCATTTTGTAGTAATTGTTTTAATTCCAAGGAAAATTTTATTTTGTACATAGCTCAGTTCAGGAAATCTTTGGAAATTATTCTGCTTCTGAATGAACATTTGTGCTGCAGCTGTATCAAGCTGTGGATTCCAGCTGCAGAGTGGCCTGATACGGTCAGTGTTTTGAGGATGGTTTATGAGGCATTCTTTTCTCATCTGCAGGATTATCCGAAATTAAGTCAAAGTTACTACGCACTTCTGGAGTGTCTGGCTCAGGATCACATGACCTTCATCAGCAACCTTGAGCCCCAGGTGTTCTTGTATCTAATGACAACAATATCGGAAGGATTGACTGCTCTAGGTAGGTCGGTGTGTGTTGGATGGTAATAGTAATCAGTGTGTCGTACAAGAGACGAAAGAAAACTAGTTATCAGCATGATGGAAACGAGACATTAGATGTACAAAGCTTCCGTAGCTGTCATCCATAGACGCAGTAAGCTTATGTCTAGTTGATCTCAATCGGGATCTTAGAGAGTGGATCCAGATATGTGAGAGCTGTTCTTGTTCGGGATGCTTGCAATGTACTGATGCCAGTGATATTCCGACTAGGATCGGACTGGGCACGAAGCAGCGATTAAGTACAATAAACTACTGATAAAATTGTCTGGCGAGATTGTTTCAGGCATTTGAATATTTCATCTGGAAACTGTGCTCTGCTAGTTGTCAATTTTATTTACTTTACCATGAATTGTTTTAGTTCAGTGTAGTTCAACTGACCTCTAAACTTGACAAGAATTATTTTCAATTGAGGTACGCAAGCTTATTCAGCGGTTTCTTTCATGCAATAGGTGTGTGTGTGTTGTCTTTTCCACAGGGTACTTTTGTTTTGGCTTGTCAGGTTTCAGGCTTCTGAGTTTGTACCAATAATGCCTGGCATTGTGATGTTATTGTGGAAACCATTTGATGTTGTCTGTAGTTTTGTGTGTATAATTAGTGGCCACACACACATATCTTGCAATGTACGCATTTGGTTTGCCTGTTTCAGTGAGTTCCATTGAGTTACCAGTTCTACACAAGACACGTATAGCAGGTAACAGAAGAACAGTAACAGAAATCTGCACAGACACAGACATTCACAGACACACACGTGCCTCACACACACACACACACACACACACACACACACACACCCTTTCCTGCAGTTGGTGTAGTGCAGATTTGCTTCTAATAAATTTTCAAATGGGCTCAAGTTAATTTATAATAATTTGGAAAATTTCGATCTACAGTGATATTTATGACCACTTAATATAGATCTATTTATGTGATATTTCTTATTTTAATGAGACGTGTTAATACGTGTGTCTTGGAACATTGTAGAAATCATGGTTCACAATATACACACATTTGGGTGTGCTTTTATTGTTGTAGAAGTGGATATGATTCAATTAGATCTTACGCCTCTGTTGGAAACTTTATGGTGTATGCATACAAAACATGCACATAGATGTACTCACACACACGCACAATTTATGTTCAACTTGTGCCCACAGTAATCATTGTTACATTATCGCTTAAGGAAGATGCATGCCTCCGTATGATGCCTCCTAGCAGTTAATCATATCTGTATCGTTTTGTCTCTGCTTGGCAATGCTCTCCATAAACTGCCATTGTATTTTACTTGGTATCCTACTAATATATATATATATATATATATATATATATATATATATATATATATACAACACTCCCACTCACAGACTGTTCTATTCTTCTGCATCTAAAATACCGTATATACTTGTGTATATGTAAGTCGATCTCATATATATAAGTTGAGACCAAATTTTAAACTTAAAAAAGGTTCAGAAAAATTGCGTTTTCTTTTTGACCTGGCAGATTGAAATTATCAAGAACATCGAACTAATGGTAGAGATATGTGTATGCAGAACTGACTTCACATCCAACAACATCAGTGATATTTATACATAAAACTAACTGAGAAGACAGCTAATCAAGCTGAAATTGTTCATTATTGTTGGTCCTCATGGCTTTATGTTTTTAAAACAGCGAATGATACGTGTATAACACGAGTACGGGAAAAATTGATTCTTTTCAAGGATTAAAAACTTGTCTTAGACACACGTATATACGGTACAGTATTTCTGTTCCACTCTCTAGCATCCTTCTGTATTTGATCAAAAATTTCTATCTACAGAAAACAAAACATTCACTAGAATTCGTGCTAGGCTTTACAGAAACAAACCTTCTGGCTTACATGTTCTGTGTATTGGCTTGTTATTGTTCTCGTAGGTCTGTTCATTTGGGTTTGTTTCAGTCACGTGATTCATTAATAACCTAAGTACACAGTTTTGCTTCCTTTACTAGCCTGATGCAGCCATTCCAGATGCTGAACTTCGTTTGGAGTTACTATTTTTAATTTGGCTTTCTGAGTGACTCGTGCATCTTTTGAAGGTGTATCTGTTTGCTTGGCGGGTATGATTGGCATATTGGTATTACTCCTTTCCGTAGTATTGCTACCTCCTGTAATGCGTGTTACCTACTGATCTTGCCATTTCTTTAGCCAGTTATCATTCTGAATCGCAATTTACATTTCGCTAGCAATTAATCTCTTACTGATTCTACTGATGGCAGTCTAGAAGTGGCTAATAGTGATAATTGTTACTTGATTTACTTGATACAGTTTTGACCATCAATAAGTGATCTGATTGGTGACTTTTTGGTGTCCTGATGAGTCTACTATCTTGTTTCTTAGATGAAACTAGTAACTCTTTGGAACTTGGGTAACTGCTGAGGCGAGCTTATTGGACTGTTATAGAAATAACAGAACATGTCTTGTTTTCTGATGATGTACTAGTGTATTTGTGTGTGGGGGGAAGGGGTTAGCAGCATGGAATAAGGCACTGGCACAGAGAATCATGAATTCAAATTTGGCGATTTGTCAGGCGATTTCCACATTTGTGTGTGTGTATGTCTGTCTGTGTGTGTGTTTTGAGAGAGAGAGGGAGAGAGATTTACATTTATGACCAGCCTATGTCTATGGATAAGATTCTATTTCAATAAGACTAATTCTCTTTTGTATGATTTTGCTATTCTCAAGAACATATGATCTTAGTAATGCCAATGGGATGGTTTCTTTGCGTTAGTGTAAGTAATTTAAAAAATATATATATTGCTTGGTGTTTGCTCAGTCGGACATTTTGTATGTCTCTATGGTCTGTTAATGTCTAATGTAAAGACTATTTTGTAAGACTATTTGTTAAGACTTGTCTAACAACACAATTACCAATTATCTTGAGTTGTTTATCTGTGGTAAGTTTACTGAATGAAATACTCTTATGGAATGGTTGATGCCAGCAAAAATGATCAGTGTTTTTTACTTTTGTTATTTAACTGTTCTCTGGGTGTGTTTGTGTGTGTGTGTGTGTGTGTTTTACAGTTAATCTGTATAATAAGGTAATATATATATAATATATATATATATATATTCCCTGAAATTTTCAGGTAATGTGTATTAAATCTCAGTTAGCAAAAGACGTATTACCTGAAAATTTCAGGTGATATACATGTTACCTAATTATACAGATCAATTGTAACATGGTGTGTGTGTGTGTGTGTGTGTGTGCGCGCGCGTGCATGTGTGTGTGTACATATACACATAGAAAAGTGTTACGATCATGCAGTGGTTAGACCATTGTACTGCAAACCTCCAGGTTGTGGGTTCAAATCTGAGTAATGTCTGTTTTTGTGGGATTTGTTTACCTTAACAGATGTACAGAGGCTAAGCAATTTAACTGACTGTGTGGTATACCGTGTAAAAAACTTAATTATCGTGTAACAGAAACCAGTGATATTGTCCACATAAAATTTCCTAAATGTTGTCCCTGTGATCATATATCTTTTATGATCATCAGTCTAATAAATGTCATTCCATGGTGATGTATTAGTTTGTTTACACTTCCCTGTATATTAATATTTGAAATGCCAAAAAGTATAATTGATGCATAGCTTTCATATTTCATAAGTACCATCAAAACGTTAATATAGAATCATTATGAAAATATTCTGCATCCACCATGAAAATGATGTTTACATATCAAAGATTAGGGAAACATTACCTTAGAATCATCTATCAGGCATTATCCCCTATTTCTCTGTAATCAGCTATCACAAGACCAGCTGCCATTTTTAAATGTATTGGGAAGTAATAGGTTTTTTTCATAAGCAGAAATATTTGTCATCGTGGGCATGGAGTGGAATGGAGAAAAAGTACGATTTATAAAGTAATTTAAATTTCAGCTGACACATGACTTATTTTTTAAAACTTCTAATTGGACTTACAGAATGTGCAGTTATCACTTCGACAGAAAGCTTGACCAGCATCTGCCAGAAATGGATTACTCACAATATTTGTTCCTGACTGTATATGATTGATGTTCCTGTGACTGCGAAGCCCCGTACACCGCCCTGATTGATGTGGTCTTCCTGGTGATGGCCAACAATGAACACCTGACATCAGAATGCCTGTGTGCCTACCCTGGCCATTACCACTCTAATTTCACGTTTGTGCTGATCTGTTCTCTCTCTCTCTCTATCCATTACAGACACGATGGTGTGTACGGGATGCTGTGCTACCTTAGACAATATCATCACATATCTCTTCAAGCGACTGACAAGAAAACAGAAGAAGCCATCACCCAGTCAGCCTCAAGACAGCGAAGCCTTCCTCAGAATATTGGAAATGCATCCTGAAGTCCTGCAACAGGTTTGTTGTTTCTGGATATCATGTGCATGCATGCATGTGTGTGTGTGTGTGTGTGTGTGTGTGTGTGTGATGGAAATATTAGCCCTGATGGTGCAGGTGTTAGATTTTATTGAGACAACAAGTGCTGCTTGATTTTGCTGCTTGATATTTGTATATCGTTTATGTATTTATTACCTTATTTAAATATAAAAAATCCAAATAAAAGGAGACATTATCTCAAACAATTGGCTTTCAGAATTCAGAAATGTTAAAATAAATTGATAAAACAGTGATAAATATAATTGTGGTGTTCTGTGTTATGACATCATCATCATCATCACACACCTTTTGTCATTTTGCACACAAACATAACACCTCAGATTGGTATTGATTGAGTTGAGAGAAATCAATATTTTCAGTGGTTGGCGGACTAATTCGATACATACAAATATACATTTCTGCATACTACGTAGAATCAACAAGAAATTTGTCCTATATTCTGTGTTGAAGTCTCTTTTGTTTAAACTCGTGAGAACATTTTAAGTTATCCAAAATATAATTATTCCATATAATGATAATCAATTATTTATATTTATCTTGCCACAGATGTTATCGACAGTATTAAACATCATCATGTTTGAGGACTGTCGTAATCAGTGGTCGATGTCACGACCTTTACTGGGCCTTATTCTGCTTAATGAAGAGGTGAGTGATGTGTGCAGGATTGTAAGGACATGAGTACAGGGTGTGGGCAAAGCCACAAACAAGCAAAGAGAATATGTGCTTGTACATACAAGCAGCAACACACACACATTCAAATAAAACACTAATTTTGTATTATTGTACATGGTGAGGTTTGTTATTGTTCAAGTCATAGTTTCAGATCTCTGTTTTTACCTCCCCCCCCCAACAGTACTTCAGTAAGCTGAGAGAAAATCTTATTAGTGGCCAGCCTCCTGATAAACAAGCTGCTATGGCGAGATGTTTTGAGAATCTTATGGCAGGAGTTGATAGAACATTACTTATTAAAAATAGGGACAGGTAAGTTTTAATACTACACACACACACACACACACACACACAGAGTGATTCCATCCAATTTCTAGGAGGGGCTTTGTAAATTATTTCTAATCTAACTTATTTCTACACAAACACACAAAAGTAAGTTATTTCTTGAGTTGCACATACGTATATGGATTTGGATTTCAAGGTTTGTTTGTTTCATGTTCTTAATACTTATAAACTTAAAGTATGATCATAAATGGCAGATAATGAATGATATTCTGGGATATTAGGTGTTTATTTATCTCATAACTGTAGGAAAGATGACATGAATTACGAATATAAAGTGTTTCTTATTTAACACATAATTTGATTGTTTATGTGTGTGATGACGCTTATTTATGTGTGTTTTCTTTCTGCCATCATTACAGATTTACTCAGAACTTGTCCGTATTCCGCCGTGATATCAATGACTCAATGAAGACGCCAGGTGGCACCACCAGCACAATACCTCCATCAACAATGAATGACATGATGAGCTAGCTCCCCCCCTATTCACTGCACACAGTTGATATATGCCATCTCATCTTCTTAATCATCATCGACATCATCATCGCCGCATCATCACAGTATCATCACAGCGTGACCTTCATCTCATGCAGCACAGCCATTTATCATCCACATCTCATACATGAATGATAATCAGTCAGTTAAATCTCATTCTCTCTCGTGGCCATTTTGTATCATCATAAGAGTTGTCGAGGGATAATACCTAGACGGTTCACTTCTACATACCCACCTTGTACCGTCAGTAGTGATATTATTGCAAGATATTGAGAATGTGTGTGTTGTGTATGTGTTATTCAGAGGATGTGATATGTCCTTCTCAGTGTCAGGATACTCAGAGATCCTGGAGTGATGTGCATGTCGTCAACTTGTGTGGACCAGTGGCTTGCCGTGGACGACGTTGGCTGTTTTCTATGGATGGCAGAGTACTGTTGGGTGGGGGTGAGGGGGGGGAGATTTGTTTGTTCCATGAAGGAGAGCATTTATTTTTCCTGCCAATACTGTATACGACCTTAAACATGGAAGATAAATCAGGATGTTTGGTTGTTGTCGAGTACGGGTGGAGGTCTACCTTCATTGGTTTACGTAGAACAAATATCTGGTAAAAGGAGTCATTTTAATTCACCCACCTGGCGATGGGTTTCAATTAGTCTCTGATCGGGTTGAGGGATCGCAGTGACTGGTGATGGTAAATAGTCCACCAGGCGGCGCTGTTCGTCGTCGGGCGTTGTTTAATGATTGCATTGTTTAACCGAGGTTTGGGAACAGCTTCGACTTCTCAACCGCGCTGCGTTGGTGGGTGATGTGTATACTGAGCATTGTTGCCAGACGATCGTACAAAGTAACAGCCAGTGTGTGTTACCGGAGGATTGGACGAAAACCTAACGCGTGGTCGTGGTCATCGTGTTATGATGAAACCCGGAATTACCGACCATCAGCGGAAATCGGCCACTCGGATATTCGGATTAATCATTGTCAGATAGTTGTCATTGTCTGTGTTTAGTTAAAGGATGGCCAGTGATTTATCTAACTAGGTCAAATTATACAAGTATACAACTTTCCATTTAAGATAAGAACATGGCACTCCGGTCGCGGTGTAGGAATTATATTAAATTTATATTTCATTACTATACTTAACAGATCGATTTGTTCATCGTGTGAAACCTAATATTGGTTTATATTGATTGATTATTTTATGCTGCCATTCAGCCTACTCTCTTCATAAAAGTCGGGCTAGAACAAAAACATTTTTTTATCAAGTGCTGTCACTGTTAGTATGTTACAAAAAAAAATTCGTTATACAATTGTACACATGAACAAAAATGCTTTCAAACCAGATGTTCTTGTAGTCCACGAGAAGGATTTTTTTTATATTGATTTACGGAATATACGTTCAGATGGAACAGAGGATAGAGAAATGCATTGGAACTCTCCAGGTTATGGGTTCAAATTTGACTCATCTCTGGCTTTGTGGAATTTGTTTTCTTTTGACAGAAGCCCCTCAGCTTTATGTCCCAGGTGTGACCAGCGCCGGAGATAGTCAACCCTATCTCGACTCATCTACAAAACTTAATTTTCTGTAATATGTCGCTGCTTTCAGATTTTCTGTCTGTTTATCTTTGGGGGGCAGGGCAATTGAAATCGCTGACAGTTTTAGTTCGGTGTAAGATTAATATCTGACTTCGTCTTGGGGTTTAGAAAGATTTTTGGTACACCGCTGGCTGTTTAACATTACTGACCGAGTTGAGATTATTGGTTGGTGGCACACTGCCTGTCGAATTTACATTTGCATAACTCGCGTTTAGGCATCCGACATTTGGTTAAAACCGACGTAGTATCTGTGTGGCTTTTGGTGAACGGGTGAAGCCATAAACTCGGATTTGTGTGAACCACAGCGACAATACTAAACAACGTCATCGTTTGTTGATAATTCGGAAAGGAAATATGCTGCAACTTATGGCGTACTGTAGAGTAGTGTCGCCAACCCCATGGTACATTCTGATAACAAAAGTACAATTATTAGTCACAGTCGGGCACTGCACGGTGTTGATTTTTGTGTTCCATCTCCGTTATTTTGTGCAAGATAAAGAAGGAAGTTTATGCGTCTGTCGCGCGTTCGCGCTGGCTAACTTGCGGTGATTGTGTACGCGGAATATGTTGAGTTTGTTTCTGTTTCCGGTTTATTTTAGAGGTATTGTTCGCATGACGTGGCACTGATAAGTTCTGTTGGTTGTTATCTGATAACGTACGTAGTTGACACCAATGTTGATACTCTTTTTTTAGTACATGATTATTTTAGCATTCGTGGTATAGTATATTTGGTTATTTTTTGGTAATAAAACCGCGGAAAAGATGAGAGATAACAACAAGTGTGGTGGTCAAGGTGTTTTTTGTTTGGTGTGTGTGGGTGTGTGTGTGTGTTATTCCTTGTTGCCACATGCCATGCGTGTAATATATAATTTTATGGCCATCTTTCAACTATCTTTATTTGTTCACAAAAAGGTAAACTGCTTCACTGATACAGAAGTTATTTTTACAGTGCTGATAATTAAAATAAATATTAATGCCAACATAAGTGTGATTAATATGTTATGAAGAGATAATCTAACAATTGTGATGACAACAAAATGTGTGATGCTGAGAAATATGCGGTTTATAACATGCTAAGTACATAATCTGTTCACGCACAGAGATACACGGCGCGTGAATGCAACTAGTCGCACTAAAATATTCTAGTTCATCCACACTCAATCAGTCACTTTCACAGTATGACCATTTCCCTATTCACTGGTATTATATTCCTATAGTCCGCTAGCTTGTCTCTTGAAGTTCACTTCCTGGTCAGCCATAAAACACATTAGTACCACCAACAAACAGATGTCTAGGCGTCAATAGACCATGGCGTCGTTTCCGGATAACGATAATGGCCTTGTAATTAGCACCTCGCCATCGTGATGATTTATCAGGATCGTCAACTATCTGGAGATCAATCCGCGTGCCATGTTCACGTTTGAGGTTCGGTATATCCAGATGTTAGTCGAGTAATATTACGTTAGATGTCTACAGAGCTACGTCACCGAGCGTTGTACACGAGTTCAGTAAGATACCAGAGCGGTGTTGTGATGACGACACGACAACGGGTTGACGTCCATGTTAAATCTTCGTCGTAATGGCGCTGCCCTTCAGCTTGTCGAAGTCCACGGTGCAGATCTCAACGGAGGCGCTGCCGGGAAAGCCCTCTTCGGGCATTTCCCAATAGTCGGTGTCGTCGAGCACTTGGTCCTCGCGTGGCTGGTTCAAGAACGGGAGGCGCAAGAGTAGACCTGGATAGGGGGACGAGAATGAACTAGTCATAAAATAGGTGATTGGTGACAGCTAGTCTTTTGCTATATAATTTTATCCAGTTTTGAGTGTGCGAATAAATGAAGATATGTGTGTGTGTGTATACACGTGAGCTGGTAGACGCTAACTTACCCACAAGAAGCCCTCCCACTATGGCCATACCAAGGGTAGTACCGAGAGCTGCTGCCTGCCAGGCTGCCTGAGCCTGGGCCGACCTCCCATCTCCTGCCTCAATATGCAAGTCTTGTATTACCTCCAAATACTTGGTACTGTTTAGTTCTGGAGCTCTGGCTTGGAATATCTGATAGAGACTAAGGATTAGATAAGATAATTGATTAATATGTGTTACAGTACATCAAATAATTATATTAATACATGGAATTTATGACATAAAGACATAAAAATCGCGTACATGTAAAATTGTAAATGGTACATATAGTTAGTTGCACTGAATCACGTTTATTGGTGTGCTATTACGATTATGGACATGTATGCATACATACATACCATATTGGGCACAGTTATCGTGACGTATACATGCAAATATATGTTGGTAATGAACTGGCATTATTTGAATAGCGTACAGTTAAAACATTAAATTGTTAATTCTGCAGTCAGAATAATAGTAGACACTGACGTCATAGAAGAATGTCACACGCAAGAATGATACTTTCCATTTATTTGCCGGCCTATTATTTACCTGTATCCGTAATTATCTTCCGTAGCTAAAGATGCCGCAACGATCCCTCCAATACCAGCGATCAGCCCGGGCATGCCATGTAAATTGTTAACTCCGCATGTGTCGTGAAATTTAACACGAGCCAATGCCGGCTAAAACGGGAATGAATGTTCTTATAAAGCAACTTCCGTATTGAACCCCTACTTCTCAAGAATTACAATAGGGTGCGTTACATAGAAATGGATTTTTTTGAATGGTGACGCGATTTGTAAGGTCAAGTACGTTATACCAAATGATATGGTGGACCAGACGGGATATAATTACCGTGAGATATTTGTAGCCAAACACCGAGACAGTGCCAGCAATGAAACCAACGACTAGAGCGCCCCATGGATAAATCATCATATCAGCTAACGTGCCGACAGCCACACCCCCTGCTAAGGTAGAGTTCTGTATGTGTACCTGGCAATATAAAATAACATCATATAACAATAGTTAAATCTAATATAGCCTAATTGTTTTCGCCAACAAGAGGATGTTTTAACTCATGTTATTGTTTTGGTGTGTTTTTATAGCAATCTTTCCTTGTGGGTAGAACGTACGATTATGTCCTGCTCACACAATGACGTCATTTTTAACAATACTGACCAGCTTATTAACGATACTGACCATGTTATTAACAACACTGACCATGTTATTAACAACACTGACCATGTTATTAACAATATTGACCATGTTATTAACAATACTAACCATGTTATTAACAACACTGACCATGTTATTAACAACACTGACCATGTTATTAACAACACTGACCATTTTATTAACAACACTGACCATGTTATTAACAACACTGACCATGTTATTAACAACACTGACCATGTTATTGACAATACTAACCATGTTATTAGCAACACTGACCATGTTATTAACAATATTGACCATGCTATTAACAATATTGATCATGTTATTAACAATATTGACCATGTTATTAACAATACTGACCATGTTATTAACAACACTGACCATGTTATTAACAATATTGACCATGTTATTAACAATACTAAGCAGCTAATTAACGATACTGACCATGTTATTAACAACACCGACCATGTTATTAACAACACTGACCATTTTATTAACAACACTGACCATGTTATTAACAACACTGACCATGTTATTAACAATATTGACCATGTTATTAACAATACTAACCATGTTATTAGCAACACTGACCATGTTATTAACAATATTGACCATGCTATTAACAATATTGATCATGTTATTAACAATACTGAGCAGCTTATTAACGATACTGACCATGTTATTAACAACACTGACCATGTTATTAACAACACTGACCATGTTATTGACAATACTAACCATGTTATTAGCAACACTGACCATGTTATTAACAATATTGACCATGTTATTAACAATATTGACTATGTTATTTACAATACTGACCAGGTTATTGACAATACTAACCATGTTATTAGCAATACTGACCATGTTATTAACAATATTGACCATGTTATTAACAATACTAAGCAGCTAATTAACGATACTGACCATGTTATTAACAAGACCGACCATGTTATTAACAATATTGACCATGCTATTAACAATACTGACCAGGTTATTGACAATACTAACCATGTTATTAGCAACACTGACCATGTTACTAACAATACTAACCATGTTAAAGCGGTTTTCCTCATCCAGTAATGAGGAGACAGCGAATGCCGTCACAGTACAAGCTGCTAGGGCATAATAAGTGTTAATAACAGCTCGATGTTGGTCATCTCCTGGAGCTAAAGCAGCATTAAAACTTGGCCAATAGATCCAGAGAAATAACGTACCTGAATAGGAAAAATGAGGGGGGGGGGGAAGGGTCATATTTAATAAACATTTATAGTGTTTACGTATGAAAGCGTTGAAGCTAAACTTGTTTCAAATTTGATGACCTAATAAATATTATAAAGAATAAATTATGATGAAACTAGCATTTTATGGTTTGTAATTTTACCGATAAGCGTTCGATTTGGTTTATGAACGAATGAATGGATGAATGGATTAATTAATCGGTTAATTAATTAATTAACTAGTTGGAGTATGTCTCTCATTCATCACTCATCCCGTTACTTACTTCACATCATCGATTCATTATCTCAATGTTGTTGTCATTATTATTATTATTATTATTATTATTAAGTATAATATTATTATCTATACGGACTCACCAATCATAGAGAAGATGTCGGAGTGATAAACACTACCCTCCTTCTGCTCAGCTTCCTGGATGTCTCTTGTATACAAAACTCGAGCAACCACGATACCGAAATACGCCCCAAATACATGCACAAACATAGAACCACCCATGTCAACGGCCTGTAACAGTGTCAACAAACACGCCACTTATATGAACTACATTTTTACATATTTATTACATAATCAAGTTAATATATTTATTCAACTCATTATCTATATAATGAAATCTCCATTAACACGAATATACCCATTATGAACAATGTTTAATATTTATCATTATTCTCGATAGAAATTATCTTGTATTCATAACTCTTATTTGATGATTGATGTTTTATGATCACTTTTGCGCACATGGTAAGCTAAATGGGCCGAGCGACCTCCAAGGGTAATGAAGCGAAGTCAAAGATGAAACAACTTTCAGATATGCCCACGCCGAGATTCGAACACGGGTGGTAGTGATCTGTGGTCCAACACACTACCGCTAGACAACGGAGTCGCCCTCCCCATATATATATATATATATATATATATATATGTGTGTGTGTGTGTGTGTTGTTTTTAATTTATAAATGGGGATGAACGTAATAGAGAAACTGAAAGTGTGTGTGTGTGTGTGTGTGTGTGTACCTTGAATTGAGTAACGCCAATCCATTCGTTGACCTTGGATAGGACCACCTCACAAACTGCCATAATTACAAGTTGTAATGGTGATGTTTTACCGAGAACGGCACCAAAAGATATCAGGACAGCGGCGGCCGTGAAATCTGACGTCAGTAGTCTGTTGTGTTGTTGGGAATAATAAATTAGATTTGTAAAGATAACAACAAGGTCAGCCTAGATAATACTTAACACACACACACACACACACACCATCATATGTATCCGAAAAGTATAGCTATTCTATGGTGATATATATATATATATAAAGGTGTTTTATTTTACAAATTATGATATGGTTTTATTTTCTTAATACTTCCATTACATTTATGCTTTAATTATATCATATTTATGATGATGATGATGATTGCTGTTGTGCACATAGTAGGCTAAATGGGCCGAGCGACCTCCAAAGGTAATGAAACGAAGTCAAAGATGAAACAACCTTCAGATATGCCCACGCCGAGATTCGAACACGGGTGACAGTGATCTGTAGTCCAACACGCTACCGCTACACCACGGAGGCGCCCATATCATATTTATGGATTAAGTGTCTGAAATAATTGCATTTCATTATATATATATATATATATATATATATATATATATATACACGCACACTATTCCCACACGTAGCCACTTACGTTATGATATTAAAGTGCATCTTTCCACCTTCCATGTCCAGGAAACCCCCCATAAGACTCGCCCATTGTATAACGAGAGCCGTTATGAGGAGGTTAAAGCCGACACTACTATAACCGTATCTCTTGAGAAACGTCATAAGGAACCCAAAGCCGACGAACATCATAACGTGTACATCTTGGAACACTGATGGGAAGAAATAGGCGAGGTAAAATGAGCTACACACACACACACACACACACACAATAATGATAAAAACATGATTTGTTTATTTCGCAAAATTTGGAGAGGAAAACATTCTTGAAAATCACTGCCACGTGTTATAATTATAGTGTAAGGTGTAGTAATGTGGTGACACAATAAACAACATCTACACAACAACATAAAGTAAACAACAGTCACCACAACAATATTACAAACAATGACGACGATGTCAGTGATGATGATGATGATTAATAATAATAATAATAATAATAACATTATTATTATTATTATTATTTTACATTATGTAGATTTGCAATCATGTTTTCATTTTTCTTTTCCAAGAAGCGCGACCTCTTAATACAAAATTATATTTTGTTTAAGTGGCTGCCTTTATTAAAAGTTACACTATATTTTTAAGCTGTAAATGAAGAAGTAAGGCAAATAAACTAAAATAATGAAGGGGGGTGTACTTATCTTTTGTTGCTCGTCATGACTTCTACGGTTTGTTTTTATAATTTTTATTTATTTACTGATCACGTGATAAGTATTTTGATTTGTCGTCTGTCATAAAAAAAAATTGGATGGAGACAGATAAATGTTGTCTTTGGTTATAAAGTTTATCATCTGTAGATAGCCATCTGGCTTAGATTACTTAGAAGCAACGATTCATTTACGAACAGCCTGTAGCTATGATATTAACGCCCGTCTGCACCCAAATATATACCACACACACACAAACAAACACACACACACACACATACACACATACAGTCAAAGAGGAACCATATATATTTAAACATGTCCTCACACATGGATACATATTTGCATGTATTATACCGAAGCCTATTACCGATTCCTTTACTTTAGGAGTGGCTAAAATATCAAATTACTATTTTATTTCAGTTCCATGTCTTGTTAGTTGTGTTTATGGCATCTTTTATCGGCTTAAGTCTCCTTTTCTCAACAGTTTCCCCCACCCATCCTATCAACCACGTGTTAACAACACCGTGACTAAACAAGTCATTCACTCACTCCTTACTTGGTCATAAATTCACACATACATACGTTCCAATGGACAAACTGCGTATATACTAAATTAGGTCATATAATTGGGTCAGTTCATGAAACCTTGGCATTAGAAAATCTACATTGTTTGGTCAAGTAAAAACAAGTTTATTATTTTATTATGATCACTATTATGTGGTTATTATTATTATTATTATTATTATTATTATTATTATTCAACACGTCTATTCTTTATAAAGTTTATTTATTAAAAACAAAATTACATTTCCGTAAGCGCACTCAACCTCGAGAGGAAATGAATAGACTTAAAATTTCATGATATAATTAATTTATGTTAATAAGCATCATAGCGTAAAATAAAAGTTTAAGTTTATCGTCTGCAGTCTGTTTTAAATGGATCTTCATGAAGTCGACGCGCTTTGCGACTGCGCAGTTTCGCAAAGAACCCACAAATTATTGGTGACCTTCGACCTGCCCCGATTAATGGCGTTAGAAGGGCTCGCTGAGAACATTTTCAGGGTCAATGGCTAACGATGCACCCAACGGTCAGAACACAGTATACCCGTCATGAGTCACGTACCACCTGACCTTTCAACATAATATATAATGTTTGTGTCAGTACATACAGTTTTAGGGTGCGCCAAAAAGAACAATCTCGAATTGAACGTTTTCATTTTTGTTATTAACACCAGTAATATTAGTAACAACAGTAATATTAATAACACCAGTAACAGCGTTAGAATTTCATTATTCATCCAGGATATTATATTTTAATAATGATGATGCTAATGACGATATGATAGTTTGGGTGAAAAGATAAATAAGAGAATTTTTTATTAATATCAAAATTATTTCTAAAATTCTAAAGCCATTCGCGTTGAAAACCTAAACACACACAGAGAGAGAGAGAGAGAGAGAGAGAGAAAATATAATTATTCAGTGAGATTGACAAATGAAGAGATACAGATTACATTTGTTTAGCCTGTACGTGCTATATGAATCAGAGAGAGAGAGAGAGAGAGCTTTATTGTGTGTGAATGATATAGCCATCCGTCCCATAAAAGGACCAGAAGCCCATCAATAATAACATACGTGTTGATGTTGACGGCGAGTATTTATGACCCAAAAGAACAAAAACTGTAGACAATTCTGCGTTATCTAAATATCTACAGTTCCATATACATACACGACCATGATAATTATATATAAAAGAGAAATATTGCTCGTTTGTGGCAGGGATTTGAACCAAGTGGTATCAGTTAGCCATGAATGGGGCGCCTCCGTGGTCTAGCGGTAGCGTGATGGACTACAGATCACTACCACCCGTGTTCAAATCTCGGCGTGGGCATATCTGAAGGTTGTTTCGTCTTTGACTTCGCGTCATTACCTTTGGAGGTCGCTCGGCCCATTTAGCCTACCTTGTGCACAAAAGTGGCCGTAAAACATCAATCATCAAGTTAGCCATGAACATATTGCGATGTAATTGAAGAGTTACATTTTTGTGCTCACGGCAAGGCAAGACTACTGGGCAATCACCAAAAGTGGTGAGTGACAGTCAAAGATGAAACATCCTTTAAATGGATGCGTAACTCGTCGAACCCTCAACCTAGTGGCTTATAGTCAAACACACTACTGTAGGTACACCACAGAGGCCCCAGAACTAGCAATGATGGAGAGATTCCTTACCCATAGCCAACAATGGCGCGATATCTGACTACATTTCCAATAAAAGAATTAATACTGGATGCAGTAATGAAGTTATTAAAATGCTTACTTGGATAGATGTCAGCCACTTCATTGGCTCCCGGATCCGCTCCGCCTTTAGAAGGATCCAGACTGTTTTTTCTGACCTTGGCGTTCGCCGAGTCCGAATAATCAGCAAATACCCCAAATAACACAATAAACACAATCTGTAGTATCAATACAGTGAGGGCAAACTTCCCTCTTTTGAAACAAGCCATGGTCGCTGATAAATCGCTTTAGATTTTACTTTCCTTTTCGGTATTTAGACTTTTCTTCCAAGTTGAATGACCCTTTTGGACGTTTTTCCAATGCGTTGTGTTTGTTTATCAACTTCTCGAAATTTCCTGAAGTGAATTAATGGCAGATTAAAAAAAAGATATACAAGTGAAAATATTAATCAGGATATTATTTTAGTTTATATTAAAGTCGTAACCAGTCTTCATAACTGAAACGTCAACATCAACGTAAGACTTAAAAATTTTCCTGGAAAAGAAAATAATTACGATTTTATAAACAAGAGACAAATCTCAAACTTGGATTTATCCAATTCCTAACTTTCTTCTGTGAAATAGCTAATGAGTTTTTACGTGAAGCACAAATGAAGCTAAGATTAAAATGAAATTCTACTTCTTCTGAGGGAAAGCTTCACTTAAAGCTTCCGAGATCGAAGAAGACCACTCCACCTTGTTGCTGTCACCCGCTATCCGTCTTGGCCTCGTACGCGCACAATTAGCGCTCGTTCGGCACTTTATGAAGTTTTTAAAAGGCCTTCGGTCATAGTTGACCTGCCGTCACATGTGTCGTCACGCCGGCCAGAGTCACGCCTCCCGTCGACGTGACACAGCAATTCCAAAATGGCGGCACTAATTTACTGACGCTGTTAATTTGCATTAGAAAGTCAATGACACGAATACAGTAGAGCTTCAAGGTTATTGGCTGTTGAGTGGCAGAAGTCTGAATGATGATGAAATAACTGATTCCTGTATATTTTACACGTCGCCATTGGACTATTCCGTAATAAATTAATTTATATATGGCTAATTTATATTTTATTTCTCGGCCCGGAAAAGGTTCTCCCAACTGAGATGTAAATTTTATGTAAATGGAACGCAAAAAAACAAAACAACAGACATCTGTTGGTCTAATTTAGTCAGCATAAATATTTGGACTGATGTCGGGCGAAACAAGCGTGAATTATTGTATGGATTAGTGTGTGTGTGTGTGTGTGCGTGTGCGTGCGTGTGCGTGCTGTGTGTGTGTGTGTGTGTGAAAAGGCAAAAAGGTGCTGGCACAAGGATTGAAGATGTAACGTTTCAGTTTTCAGTTCCACTCCCCTCCATATAATATAACTGACGCACTTACAAATAAGTAAATGAATTAAACGAATATGATAACATCCATAAATAAATAAGTTTATTATCAACACACACACACACACACACACACACATAGAGAGAGAGAGAGAGAGAGAGAGTGTGTGTGTGTTTGTGTGTGTTATAATATTCCTCCGTTTGTCATTTGTTCATTTGGGCTGATATTAGAACAGGTATGTGCCAGATATGGCGATAATTTGAGATGACGATGACATGATGGAACATCCATCTTTAAGTTAGCGTTATCACAATCTGATATTTGTAATCAGATAACGAGAACATAAACAGACCAAAGGTTTAAATATGCTCTTCCAAACATCCGAACACAGACTTTAGCCGAGTATTATCTGATTGGAAGCCATTTGACAATAAACAAATCGCTGCGGGTTGTTTAGTAAAAATATTTAGGCCATCTCTATACTATATATGGCTTTTTGAAAACGAGGATTGTCGATGACGATTCGTGTTTTTAATCGTTTTCTTGTCGTCGAAGCATATCTTCTCTCAATGCAGAATCTTGCTTGTTTGTTTATGAGGCAAGGACAACTTGGCACCATTAGCTATACTCAAGTTATTTTCCACGGCGTCACATCAACAACAACAATAATAATAACATCTTAACCCCGGGTTTTTATAAAGAAGACTTACAGGCATTTTCAGCATGATTAAAAACACAAATGAGTCTTATATAGTATGACGAAACTCAGTAACATAATATAATTAAGAAGCCGTGTCTGGTGCCAAAAGTACGACTAGTTTATGAGCATAGCGACCTCTGGTATATAAATAGCTTCTACGCCATAGAATGAGTGAATGAATGAGTGAGTGAGTAGAATTTTTATTTTGGTCATTGGTATGTTGTCCTGGTATATTTTATTTATTCAGAAACGATCACTAATTTGATAGACGATTAATATGATAACTTCTTTGTCCGTAGTCGAACGCTCAGATCAATCGCGGCGCTCTAGTCTCACTTCGGATATATGGCGGAAGAGAGAGAGAGGGGGGGGAAGTGATGAACATCCCGAACGTTTTTACCCATGGATGTCACATCCCATCTAGCGATCTAATTCCACCCACAGTCTGGTAGTTTCTACTGTACATCCATCCACCTCGGATTATGAAACTTGGTGGGAATCTGTGTAACATCGCGAGCCTAGAAAAGAGCAGGTGAACTTTACAATGCAATCATTCGGTCAAAGGTAGGTCATAATAAAATTATGTCAAATAATGGAAGTCTCTTACGAACATAAAGAAACAGGACAACAGTATTCTGAGGGTGTCCAGGTCTATTGCCCCAATAATATTTTGTCCTGACAGCCTTTCGTCTCTCAGTTATTGTCCCTACTGTAATTTCAGTAATAAACTTTTGAGGGTTCTCTGTAAATAGGATTGTCCCTCCTCAAGTCTAAATACCATTATCCTTATAGTAATTTATGTCTCGTTCACTGCAATAAAGATAAAGACAAAACATTAGCAAACGATTGAGTCGTGGTGCTGGAATTTGTACAATCACTTTCTAAAACAACACATACAGCTTAGCCATGCATCCGCAGACTCTGAAATATCGCCCCACCACCCCAAACTCGTCCCCCGGTGGGTCAGACCTGGGAATTGATCCCATATTCTAGAATTAATTCTGTATGTGACTAAGAATTATTAAATACTACTCTTTATCGCTAAGCTCGAATATCAATGCTATCTACATATTATTTCCCTAATAGATTAGCTTATCAGATATAATGTCCATAGTTTGACCAGCGTCAAGGTTAGGTAAGGTCATCATCCATATATTTCGTTATAGGTGATTATTTGGTGCAAAACCTTTTGTACCGATGTGTCATTTAACTCACTCACTCACTCACTCACTCACTCACTCACTCACTCACTCACTCACTCACTCACTCACTCACTCACTCACTCACTCACTCACTCACTCACTCACTCACTCACTCACTCACTCACTCACTCACTCACTCACTCACTCACTCACTCACTCACTCACTCACTCACTCACTCACTCACTCACTCACTCACTCACTCACTCACTCACTCACTCACTCACTCACTCACTCACTCACTCACTCACTCACTCACTCACTCACTCACTCACTCAGCTCAGCTCAGCTCAGCTCAGCTCAGCTCAGCTCAGCTCAGCTCAGTTGGTAATTTGTTCGTATTAAAGCGGGGGATATGGGTTCGTAATTTGCTATTAAGCATAGATTGTCAAATAAGAATGATGTAACAAAGAGGAAAATTATTATGGGCATAATAATACAAACAATTACAGTGTTTATAAGTAGCTGGTATAAGATACCTCTGGTTAACTTCGGCTGGTAGCACACTATTAATAATATATACAATTTTATAAGAACATTATTGTTATTATTATTATTAGTAGTAGTTTTGTGAAGGAAGTAGGAGTGAAGGAAGAATTGTAAAATTAATGTAAGCGATTCTTAAATTAAATCTGCTTTCTTTGGCAACGGTCTGAACATGGAAAATACAACACACAAAAATCAAACAAACAAAAAATGGTTTACTGTTTTGTTTAACTATATATATATATATATATATATATATTAGTAGCTGTTAGCGCAATATCTTTAATAAACTCTTAGTAGCCTTATGTGATAGTGGTTGCTAATTAGTGATTGCCGTTCTATGCGTCCATGACCTCGGTGTTATCACCCTCTTTACAATCTTTATACAAGTTTACCTCGGACATCCATGTTGTCAAAAAGGGACTCTTGTTTCAGCCACTGACCACACGAAGTAAACACATAACACACAAATAGCCATAAACCACTGATATTCGAGCTAAATTACGCCTTTCTTGTGCGTCCTCACAAACAACTCCTGTCCACTGACCCTCTGTAGGCCTTGACGCACTAATAGCGTCACATCTAAACACTAGTTTGCGCTAAGCACTTTTACTGGTCCAGCGACTATTATAATTAGAAACAAATGCGATGTGGGATACGCCATGTCGTTGGCGTAGTTAGTTTTTCGAAGAATTGCCGAACGTTTATCAGCCATTTCAAGGATTCTCCCCAGTTTTATTGCAGCAAGATGTGGGATTTAGTGATGCCTATATGTTTGGCGCGTGTTTCTACTCACGTAGGCTGGCAATCTGTGTCACGTGAGGGGTCATGTTAGTGAGTCAGGTTAGAAAGCTGAGAAAGCCGAGTAAGCAGAATAGGTCAGTGAATTATGTCACGAAAATTTATAACTTAGCTGACAGTTTCAGATATAATTATTATCATCCTCCCCCCTCTCTCGCTGTGTGTGTGTGTGGGTGCGTGTGCGTGCATGTATTGGGGAGTGCACCCGTGATGAATTTGACATTTATTTCGGTGTTTCATATATCTGTAACATGTTTCATCCTTCAATAAAAGTCTTCCATCTGAAGGCCCCACGTTCTAGATTGTTGCAAGCTTGCCTTATATTATCATCGATTCTAAATGCGCGTGTGCGTCTGTGTGTGCGTCTGTGTGTGCGCGTTTCGCACGCGAAATACATTTATTACAATCTCTGTTCATTCTTTTCTATTTTTGTCGTTTGCTCTTTTATATCTCTTGAACGGTTCATGGCGTAGGGTAGGGTACCTATGTGAAAGCAAACAAAACGAAAAACCTTCAAACTCGAACCATCGACGTTGTAAAATGTTTATTCATTTGAATATATGTCATGGTGAGTGTTGTAATCGTTTTATTATCGACCAATTTTCACACAGAAGGAGACAGCTGTATATATTGCTGTAAGACGTTTGACAGCAAAGGTTACTGGACTTTATAGAAGACGTCGGAGACTTCAACCGCCCCAAATGGCGGTAGAATCGTGTAGAACATACACCTTAACACTTGATTATAAAGATGAACCTCATCTGGGACATGACCAAATAGTAGTTTTTGAAATGAGTGATGATAAGTGATAATTTAATATATGTTAGCGCCTGTGTGCTACTTGTGTATTTCGTTTATTATTTATCATTATTTGTGTTTAATATAGTAATCGTGCTTCTGAATTTTTATTTAAACTAAGCCATTTTATGTTTATCAAATGTTCTACATCTGTGATGTTGAATAAAACATATTAACATATGATGGTTTATTAGCGTGCGAGTGATTGGATAAAGTGACGCCGTGATTAATGGAAGTTGATTATAATATGGAAATGAGGTTGGGTTTACACAGTAAGGATATCTCGTAGTTTGGATATAGTCAAAGGTTGATATGGTATAGATATAGTCAAAGGTTGATATGGTATGGGTATAGTCAAAGGTTGATATGGTATAGATATAGTCAAAGGTTGATATGGTATGGGTATAGTCAAAGGTTGATATGGTATGGGTATAGTCAAAGGTTGCTATGGTATGGGTATAGTCAAAGGTTGATCTGGTATGGACATGGTTAAAAGTTGGTCTGGTGTGGGTATGGCTACGGGTTGATGTGGTGTGGGTATGTCTAAGACTTCGTCTGGTATGAGTATGTCTAAGGGTTGGTCTGGTATAGGTATAGGTAAGGGTTGATATGGTGTGGGTATGTTTAAGGCTTGACTTGGTGTGAGTATTTCTAAGGGTTGGTCCAGGTTATGATCAATGAAGGGTGGTGTAAACCATAGTTATGGCTGTAACTGTGTAAATGGATTAACAGTATCTGGAAAACCGCCAAGTACTGAAAACTGTAATAATGACATGAGTACGTGATGTAAGGAAATGTAGCCCTATTGTAGCACACACACGCGCACGCGCGCGCGCCGTCGTTTTTATGACGTAATCAGAACAAACTAGCCGACTTCTTTAAGCCAACCTAAGAAAAAGAAGAAAAAAAACTGAACAGGGTCAGGTTATCAGGTCACTTGACTTGATTATTAGCTTTTTACTGACATAGTTTCGATGAGCCGACCTTCTGTGATCTAGAAGTAAGGGAGTGACTTTTGTATCGACACACTAGGGTTCAATTCCCGTTCAAGGCTCTAATTTTTTATATCAATTTTGGAAAACGTGCCTCGACTCACAGCATCATGGGTGGTTTATCACGTGAGGGTGGGGTGTTATGTTGACCTGGATATAAGTATCGGATAGATCAAGGTTTTATTAATTAAATAGGATCAGAAGTTTATAAATATGTACTCATTAGCTGGCTGATCCTAGATACGGGGATGACATGTCGACCCTGGATCACTTTTTTCTCTTTGTCTACACGGTGCCGTGAGATAAGATGCATGATTTATCAGAATTCTTAGCATTAATTATATATATATATATATATATATATATATATATATAGAGAGAGAGAGAGAGAGAGAGAGAGAGATGTAAGGGATGCTTTCATTCGGGAATATTGATTTGTGTCTGCAATTGTTTTCAGCAATTTGTGGACCAAACTTCGGCACTTACACGAACACCTATCACGTGGTGTCCGTTCTGTGGGACGAAATAACGTAGTTCCTAATATTGTGACATCTAAGACTTGATATTATGATCGTGAGGCTCGTGTTGGATAAATATAGATGTAAATATTTAGTTTTAGTGGTTGGAGCTATACTTTAAAATTGTGAAACATCGCCAGCTTTAAGATATACGATAATGATCCTTAGAGAATATAGAAGATACTAAATGGCTATCAGCAGTAAGACACACAGACAGAATCTCACGCACTTTGTAACCTTTGAGGACTCTTAAACATTTAAAAGCAACAACTCAATAGTTCTTTGAGGGTCTTTTCCTTCTAGCCGTGTATAACCGTAACTAGGTGAGGACTAACTGTTTCTACCTTTTGATTGGTGGCTATTTTTATACTGTAAACCGTTTCCAGGTCTAGTCGTATACGTAAACCAAAGAGAGATTGTCAATATAAGTCTGACATATTTGACCCAGAAGACTTGTCAGAATTATAATGTCTACAAATAAATATGTACGATCGACACGGCTGTTCATAGATGTGTATTTTGATGAGAGACACGTATCGTGGTGTCACCGAAAGTGAGAAATTTATTAGGATATGACGTATTTAGAATACGATGTAGGATGTTATATCAGCGAGAGATTTTCCGTCAGGAGCGTGTATTCTCGGCTAAAGCGTGATTCACGTCAGGATCCAGCGAATAGCAGCAACAAGAGCTTTGGGTAGATAGATAAATAAGTATCGTTTACTGAACACATCTGATGGCATGTTATGTGACGTTGTTAAAATATGATATTTATATATGATTATATAAAATACTTCAAGGTTAGACATGTGACTTCTCTTCCCGACATATTCTTCCTTTAAACAAAACAATGGGATTAAATAAAATATGTCATAACAATTGGCTGTTAGAATTACACAAAAAGAAACAAACCGAACTATATATATATATATATATATATATATATATATAGAGAGAGAGAGAGAGAGAGAGAGAGTTAAAGCTACAGTTAAATTTGAGGATAACTTTCCATGCAAATTTATATTTTGGATCATATAAAGATTCATGTTATGTAGTTCAAGTATATAGTATATTACTGACATATCTTAAAACGTCTCCGCTTAGTTGGCAACTTTAAAAAAATATATTAACAGGGATTGGTTGAAAACAAATTAGATAAATTATACATTGTATAAATATCTAAGCTTGACCACATATCAATACCATAACAACAACAACAACAACAACAACGAGAACTACGATACCAAACGATTCTCACTAATTAGTAACAACAAAAGACATAATGTTTCCATTGTAAAATAATTTACAGCAATTTTATTTACAATATTCTGATTTTTATTTATTTGTGTAAGTTAATTGTTTATTTACATTAGTTTCACTAAGACACAATCTTAACGACAAGGAATATTTATATCGAAATCATCCGATGGTAGTCTTTAAACAACAACAACAACAACAACAACAACCACCACAAAATAAATAAACATGCCATTACCACACATACACACGCACACACATACACATACACACACACACACACACAAATAGAGAGAGAGTCAACATCGATGAAGTGTTTCTTGATTGACAGGAATTTTGATTCCTATTAAAAATGGGTTTTAGATATGTGAATTATTAAGAACAATGCGCTGATAATTCATTTAATTCAGCAAATTTCTCATAAATATACGAACACATTTACATATTATCTCCTTTATGTAACACTAACACGCAGACGCTAATCACTTTATATCTTATTTATCTAAAGCAAATATATTGTATTTTAAAATTGCTTAACACAAATTAACATAAACCGTAAAATATATTTAGTATCTCTCAATCTACTCTTTGTCTTGTATATAAACACATTGACATTAGCTCCGTTTGAGTGACTCTTTACCAATGTTCAGGGTGTCTGTAAAATAGGTGAGAGGTAAACGTGTTGTGTTTACAATTTTTACGATTGGTACAGGAATACACTTTTTAATTATATTCAATGATAAATGAGTCATTTGGTAGGCGACGAATGTCATCATTTGATACCACAGCGCCCAAGAATGATATAGGAAAACAGAAAAACCACTAATTGATAGAGTTAATGAGAGTATTTCTTTACTGGAAATTATGTTCAATTGAGAGTTCGTTTTATTATGAATCTCATTCGAAATTCTGCTTTCTACAAGTACTAACATATTTCTAAACCCTAACTCTAAACTCTAACCCTAAAACCTAACCCTAAAACATAACCCTAAAACATAACCCTAAAATATAACCCTAAAACATAACCCTAAACCACAACCAACTGTAACCCTATCCCAACCATAACCCTAACGGCTAACCATAAAACCTAACCTAACCTAACCCCAAACCATAACCCTAACCTAGCCGAAAAACCTAACACTAATCTTTATCTAACACAAAAACCTAACCTTAACCTTAACAGAAGACCGTCCGAGAGTATTTCTCCTCTAGCTAACTATCGTCTGCTTAAGTTTATCCATTAGTAACTTTACCATTGTGCTAATACTAAAATAACCGTAAAGAAATGTTTGAATAATTATAAAGTATAATTGTTCACGTTTGTTTATAAACAAGAAAATAAACTGCAAGATGATCCCAAATATAAAGCGGTCTTATTATAAAGCCATTCTGTCGTCAGAACAAATTTTTCGTCAGTAAACAATCAATTCATTTCCGTTCAAGTCATGTCTACAGAGTATAGACCAGGTGACATGTCATTTAGATTTTTGGCAGCCATGACACGTGCTCGAACTCGTTGACAGATTAGAGGTTCTATGTGAGCTTACGTGTACTGGACAAAATGATAACAATATTTACGTCAATTAAACTACTGTTCACTTGAAAACATTACCCACTCAGACACTTATCTAATTATAATAGATATAGATAAACGTTTTGTTAGAGGCCGGGGGGGGGATGTCATTACTTATCATAAACGAAGTATGACCATCTGATAATATTATTATAATGGTGATATAAACTGATACTTACACATAAACACACACACACACACACACACACACACACACACACACACACACTATTTTAATGGATACAATGTTTGTATCAGTGTCATTTGTCATCAATAAAGGTTACTTAGCTCTATCTTCCACCAGATACCAATAAGACATGTTACATAAATTATTGAAATACACCAATCACAGTCCTGTACATTTTTCTTTCTCATTACCCATTAATATTTTAAAATAATAATTATTAAATACCGCGTGCAGATATTTTTAATAACAATAATAATAATAATATAGGCGTCAAATTATGTCTTAACCAATGATACTTTTATATCTGATGGTGAATAATGATATAATAAATATTATTAAGATAAGTAATAAATGATTGACGTATTATCCAAAGTTTTATTAATATCTTGATATAATTGGTTTTGAAATTAATTTAACTTTAATTATGGAAATATTATTATATTACGTGTTTGTCATCTTTTTTCCAATAAAATAGTAATATGTCGTAATTTAAAGGTATATATATATATATATATATATATAAAAAGATGACAAACACGTAATATAATAATATTTCCATAATTAAAGTTAAATTAATTTCAAAACCAATTATATCAAGATATTAATAAAACTTTGGATAATACGTCAATCATTTATTACTTATCTTAATAATATTTATTATATCATTATTCACCATCAGATATAAAAGTATCGATTATATCCTTATATGAACTTTAGTGGGCCGTATTACCATGAGGCTGACTAGGCTAAAGCCTATGGGACCCCGCAGGGACTAGGACCAGTTGCTGGGTCACTGTTACCAGGCCCTTAGGGCTCCAGTAGTTAATGGTACTGCACTTTGCACCATAGGGATACATGTACATATATAATATGTATTTATCTACACACACACACACACACACACACACACACACACACATATATATATATATATATATATATATATATGTGAGGCCTATGCATTATTTTAATGCATTTTAAAGAATATTTAAAAAACAATTGTGGTTAGAATTCTTCTAGAGACCCCCATAATAAATATATGGCTATATATTGCGGTATCAGTGAGGGACCCTAAAAGTCTAGTTGCCCGTTCATGGGCTAATACGGCCCTGGGCAGGTCTATCATTATGTGGTGATAATAGTTCTGCCTTTAGTTGTGGTATTTAGAGCAGCTGTTACAACTAAATAGATACCAATATAACGTGTTATGCGTTAAATACCTCACGACCTCAGCATGTGTTCCATAACTAATCGACTCGGGCAGGCGGCGAGGGGATGCTCAACAACTATAACAGCCGAACTCAACTTCACATTGAAAATTCAGCACGAATAAATAATGCGGATTGTTTTTTTTTATTATGCGCATTGATATTGTGGATTTACATTTTACTATTCAAAGTGAACAATTACCAAACCAACTAGCCACCCTGTTTTTGATTAATTTTTGATTAATTTTGGTTACAGAGTCAATTTTTATTTTAATCAACAAAAACAGTTATATGAATGTATTTAATTTAGGTATACTTGCAAATCGCTTCTTTTTTTGTGGCAAACGTACAGTATTGGTGCATTATTTATATTAGTTGTCTTATACTTGTCAATATTCGTGATAGGTATCATATCCAGAGATCGTTTAATTGTTAACCTTTTGGTTTTCATTAGGTTCGCAGGACCTCATTGGATCACAGAATATTGAAATAACATTTATATGACATCTCTCTCTCTCTCTCTCCTCTCTCTCTCTCTCTCTATATATATATATATATATATATATATATATATATATATACAGTCTAACCTCACTTTTATGCCAACTTCGGGACCTGGCTGAAAGTTGGCTAGACATATATATATATATATATATATATATATATATATATATATATATATATATATATATATATCAATCACTATATCCTGACAATTAATCACACTTTAAGCTTTCCTTATGGCACTTGGACTATAGTCCTGCTGATATTCGGTCATGGATGACTCAAATTCTTCGTGATAGATTACAACAAATATTAATAATTTGGCTTCATCGCCTTTCAAAGATCAGTATTAGAAAGAGTTATTTTTGATGATTATTAATACGAATTAACATATCACATCAGTATGCAGACCTAGCTACTACCATCTTAAGGTAATAATAATAATAATAATAATAATAAACCTCTAAAAGTTTAAAGATTAACTTTATTTTGGCCAGGTGCGTTTTTAGAATATATTAAAAATCTCAACGACCCATTACTAATCAAAACCGACAACCTGTTCCATAAAATGGGAGCTACGCCACTAAACACATAATCGCCGAGAGATTGGCTCGTGTATTAAACGTCCATTATCTAAGACAATAAACACTCAATTATTACAGTTATCCATGATGATATTGTTATATATGTTATATATAGACTATATTATAACTTTTTGTTATATTGTATATCATAATATAGCATCAATCGCCTTCAAATACAACATCGATTTATATTCACATCGCACCACAACACTTATTTATATTCACATCGACAAAGTATGACCACACAAAACAAATCCCTGATTTGGTAATATTACACACATACACACATACACACACACCTCTCGAGTGTTTAGTCTAACGTAGAACAATAACTAAGATATTTAATTGTACTTATACTGTTAACACGTGCAACACAAACAACATGTCTGGCTGTTAACATGCTTGACAACACACTTGAAGTGTGTGTGTGCGTGTATGTGTATGCGTGCGTGCGTGTATGTGTTCAGTCTCTACTTACCTGTGCATGTACCTCACTATACACTTAATTAGCTATGCATGATTGATTGTACATTTAAACATAGAAGTCAGTCAGTTAGAATTACAGATCTTTATCAAACCAAACGATTAATATACAATATACATATACAGTATTATTACAAGATGATGATGATGATGATGATTGATGTTCTACGGCTACTTATGTATACATGGAAGGCTAAATAAAAAATAATCACAAAATATAATATATGTCATGTTAACTCAGGTAATGCTCGGGGGGGGGGGGGGGCTCCGTGGTCTAACGGTAGCGTGTTGGATCACATATCACTACCACCCGTGTTCGAATCTAGGCGTGGGCATATCTAAAGGTTGTTTCATCCTTAACTTCAATTCATTACATTTGGAGGTCGCTCGGCCCATTTAGCCTACCAAATGCACAAAAGTGGCCATAAAACATCAATCATTATCATCATCATCATCATCAGAAAATGCTCTGTGAATGAAGCTGTCAAATAATGATATCGTATTATTACCGTGTAATAATGTTGTATATAAAAATGGCTCTAATACAAACTATTTGTCTATGACTAATGGTGTCCAGTGTGTTATAAATCGTAAATAACTCTATAACAACTACGTCCTTGTTTGTCTAAAGCCGAACACAAATCTATTATATCTGGATTCTAGTCTAAAGCTTATATAAGTCTATGATAACGGGTTTCTAGTATGTTATGTCAAATGCAGACACAACAACAACAACAACAACAACAACATGAAGTTAACCACAAGCGATTTTATTGTTATCTTATTAAGTTTAGAACTACAGTCACTGCTGCCATTTTATTTTTACATTTAGAGCTCTCTCTCTCTCTCTCTCTCTCTCTCCTCTCATAACACAGTCGGTACCGTCTTGAGCTACTAACCTCCGTGTCGAAGTTCATTTCGATCGGTAGTCGCCCTTTGACCATGCGCCTCAAATGTGTGACTAGCAACGAGACAAAACTCACTCACTCACTCACTCACTCACTCACTCACTCACTCACTCACTCACTCACTCACTCACTCACTCACTCACTCACTCACTCACTCACTCACTCACTCACTCACTCACTCACTCACTCACTCACTCACTCACTCACTCAGAATCACCCCCTCGGCTCGCCTCTGGTTACAGAACACCCATTCCTATCATTATTGCCCGCAGAGAGAGATCACGATCTAAGAATCAGGGAAAATGGACTCAGCGACCTCTGGATGTTGCCCATTGGACATAGCCACCTGGTGTTGACTTTTGTTGGGATGTTATTGTTGATGGTGTTGTCCACGGGCGTCTTTCAGCAGAAGTGGGATGTTGCTGCTGCTGCTGATGATGATGATGATATCTGGTCGAAATGTTGTTTTTCTGATAATCACTGCTGTTAGGTGATGATGATTTGATTACCAGATCGCTACTACGTGTCACACGACATTAAAATAAGGCACACCTACCCACATTAATCGGATTGGTTCCACTGTCACAGAATTTGACATAAATTATTGGCTGCGGTTTCAGAACCAGGCTATTTCCTAGGACAAGCCGATGTTGAAAAAGGAATTGATGCCGTGTGACAGATATGATTGAGCTGTCATAATGGCTTTCTATGGCACGACAACAACTAAATCTAGGTCGGGATAAACACCATGTGTTTTGTTTACTCATTCCGTTTGTTCGTGTATTTTTCCACCAAAGTCAAGCACCTTGAGGTCAACGACATGATAGAAGACGGGGGAGCTTCTGAAACATAACGCACGTGGAAATGAGCTGAAATGAAAGCGTGTGTTGACTGGCGGAGTGTGGCATACAGTGGAGATGTTGCTAAAGGTGACAGTTTATAAGTTGGGGTTATGTAGCATTGCGAAATTCGTTGGTGGACAGTTGCTGATCAAACCAACCGTTAATTTCTATAAAAACAAATGACATGAAACTGTTCTATAAAGGTTTTTGATTTTCTGTGAAAAAAATTTCAATTCTTTTTCTAGCCTCAAAACCCCGATTAGTGAATGGTTCTGGTGTATTGTAAAAACTAAATAAATCTGATAACGAATATTCGTGGGAAATATTTGTGCCGCCAATGTCCGAACACCAGCTGGATGCAGCTGTTTTGTATTTCGTCAGCACAAGGCAATGCCGTCTTAACGTATGGGCACGCTGTGCACTTGTCCAGGGGCCGAACGAGTATAGGGGCCCCATACTAATCTATGTATGTTATGACTTGCTGTCGATAAATAACTGCTATTGTATACTAAACTAAAACTATGTGTTACTATATTACATGTGGACATTGGCATTCCCATCTTATGTAATATCACGGTCATCCTGACGTGCTTGTATGTGTACGGATCTCGACCATTTACATTTTTATTCCCGTGGATGGTTGTGTAGGAAGGCGCCCCAGTGCACTGATTTGCCCGGGGCCCTGTAATGTTGTTAAGATGGCCGTGACACAATTAAGGGATTACCATTATTTAACTCAGACATTTACGACAGTTTAACATAGATCAAAGATTTATGGGATATAAATGCTATTTTAGCTAATAAATGTAAGATTATCATTAGCAGGACACGCAAATAATTACTGACGTGTCTGTAACAACCCTCATGGTTAGACACTCAATTTCTGTTCCGGTCTCTTCGTAAAATTTGGACTTCCATGAGATTTTAAAAATCAGTCAAGACAGTGTAAGCTATAGGCGTCGAAAAACGGATCTGTCAATATCACTATTTTTTAAACCATACGAGTCCTGAGACAAATTAGGGCGCCTCCGTGGTCTAGCGGTAGCGTGTTGGACCACATATCACTACCACCCGTGTTCGAATCCCGGCGTGGGCATATCTGAAGGTTGTTTCGTCTTTCACTTCGTCTCATTACCTTTGGAGGTCGCTCGGCCCATTTAGCCTACCTTGTGCACAAAAGTGGCCGTAAAACATCAATCATCATCATCACCTGAGACAAATTACTTATTATTTTCCTCTCTGCTGAAGTAAAGGTAAACATACAATTTCTATGGAAGAATCGTTGGTTTATCTTAACAACCATCTTGATGATAAAACGTACTTGCTTTACGTCATTAAAATCCACTGTTCGTTTTTAAGATGTCATAGCAGTAATACCAAAGACTATATATAATAAGACGGGACAGCGAGCGATAGCTTACGGCATTATGTGAAATAAACTGTTAGCAGCGCCGCCTTGCGGAAAACATGGCAGACTCTTTTTTATTTTCGAATGGACTTTCACAAGAAAAGTCGGCTTTAAACAGGCATTAGACAATCTAACTGTATATATTCAAGGATAAAAGTTAAATAAATGGGGAAAGGAATAATAGTGGCATCTACAGTATAGAGAATGAGTGGGCTGGGACTATGAAATTAATTAGAAAGTTGGATTTGCCACTCAGATGGTCCAGTTGAAAAGTGTAATAAGTAGGCCTAGTCACTAGAGTAGAATTAGTTTTTGCATGATTTAATTTACGATGCAAGGTGCGCTATGATAGATATGTGTCTACATGACCATTATTATTACTGATCATGAATTTCAAACACCATGTTAAGTTTCTTTCACATAATCACCACGCTAAAATATATTGGTCAGTGAGCAAATATATTCTGGAAATAAAACAAGGCAGTGAGTTAAATCAGTTAACTTTATTATGTGTAAATATTATCACATGACATGAATGTAATATGAAATGAAAATAACACACATCATATACAAGTTCCACAACTAGAAAGCTGTGATTGTAATCCTTAAATATTCAGTAAATGATATGTTCTGCTTTATATTATTTACAGATATTATACAAGTACAGAATATGTATTTTGAATTTCAATTTAATAATTACAAGTTTTTACAAGTGTACATAAAGATTTCGCTGGGCTACTCTTTCTCAATCATATTTAGCATGTTACCTACCGCTTTCCCCCCTTGTAAATTGGAAAAATGATAGTCCTGTCTTTAATTGTTTAGATCTATTAATTTTCGCGCTATGAATGATACTGTCAAATTTGCTGGTAATCTACCATGTCTACCGCAAGGCGGCAGAACTGCATATTTATTACACGCCAAACAGCTAGCCGTCCCATCTTCCCCTATACGATCTTTGGTAATACTAAAACCTCATAAATATTAATCTTCATAACGACATAAGCCCCCAAACACCCCAAGTCTAGCACTTTTCATTCAGTTGTACTTTATATGGCTATATTGATTGCGTATGGTCTCTGGTGCGATTTAAAACATGACATACTCATATACTGATATATAGAATAAGCTTGTTCAGTTGTTGGATATAGGTTGTGGAAATCTATTCTAAACTTTGGGTGCTTATAATATTGGAAATGTGCGATCTCCGTGAGAGAAATCGTGATTTTTTTTGGTCTTCGTTATATTGTACGGGAAGATTTCAGCTGCCTTGTATAAATATTGCATTACAGCCTTAAAATCTGGCACCCTATTTCTATGGAAAAAAATAAACACATATACCCATAACAATCAATTTACTCACAAATTTATATGCGACACTTTCGTACAATCAGTTAGTTCACACCATCTTAATTATAGGACAGCCACAGAGAGCTTAAATATAAACAGTCTTTGACAGCCATTCGATTTAAAGATAATTCGCCAGCTGGCGCCATTGTCGTTTATAGTATAGTCATCGTTTATTTGGATGGTGGATTGTGATTGTATTTTAAAACGCACTGTGGCCCATTCCACTTCCAGAAACCTGTTTTACTATCTTAGTAGATCTATCTGGATTTGAGATGTCTTTACATTTATATTTAGTAGGATCGTGTATATAGATGTAATAGTAGACCGATTGATGACTTCGTATATAATATTCAACAGCATCTCTCAAAATATTTTACCGATTTAACACTTTTAATGCTGCAACTTATGCAATGTGTTGGGATTGAATCAAATGTATATACTCTGCAAATGGCTGATCATAACTCTCCGAGCACTTTATGCTTACATTATGATACATTTCCTATGTCAACGTTTTGAGTGAAGTATTTGTCCTTTAGCTCTAACTGTTACTGTGTTCAATTATGTTGTTATTTATGGTGAGCACATGATATATGTATAAAGCAAAGGAAAACGGTGAGTGTATATATGCCTTTGATGAACGTATATATGTTTATTTATTTACTAAATATTCGAAGTTAGTTTGCATGTGGGCGATAATGTGATGTGTTGTTGTTAACATTGACTGAACAGTGTGCACGTCTATAGGCCTAACACTGAGTCATTATTACTGTAGACTCTAATTAGGTTTTCTCAATCGTGGAATAAAAGCTGACTAATGCCGAGTAATGGAATATTATAATGAAAGTCAGTGGTTAAATGGGCTTCTGATTAGAAATATTATTTTAACCCAACTGAACAGTGAACTGAATTTTATTTAAAAATCAAATCCCATCAACACACACACACACACACACATATATGACATATATATATATATATATATATATATCAGGTATGCGGTAAAATACATTTGTATTTGAAAATATTTAAATACTTTTTTCAAGTATTTGTATTTGAGCTTACCATAAAGAAAAGTATTTGTATTTAAATACTTTCACAGAGTATTTGATTTTTCAAATATATCTTCAAATGCATTAATATACTTTTCTAAAATTAATTAAAGTATATGTATTTAAATACTTTCACAGAGTATTTGATTTTTCAAATATATCTTCAAATACATTAAAATACTTTTCTAAAATTAATTCATGTTTTGACTTGAATATTTTGTCACCAACATGATTTGTTTCAGGAAACAATCTGATCACTGAATTGCACACACACAACCATGAATGAATTCTCTTCTCTCTGTGATCATAAGAAATTGCAATTAATGATATCTTTGATGTACTGACCTCTGATTGCTTCATTGTCAATCACAGGGAGATTATCCTAAATTATGTGTAGTATAATTACAAGGGATGAAAGGATAATATGAAACATCTTGTGAGTAAATCCAATGAGCAGATCCCCCTTTCCTATAAAAAGACTATATCATTCATTATTTCAGCTGATACGCACTGGCATTCCTACAATTTTGAACATCTTATGTTCCTCAAGTGTAATCAACAAAAAATTGATAAATTGATGTGATAAATCTAGTTGATGATGTGATGTTATGTGTGTATCAGAATAAAAAGCAAAGGAAAAACAATAAATTTGTTCTTTTCATTTGAAAAGTATTTGTATTTGAAATACATCCAAAAGTATTTGTATTTAAATACATTTACAAATGAATGTATTTGACCAAAAGAAAAGTATTTATATTTAAATACATTTCAATGTATTTGACCCCAAACCTGATATATATATATATATATATATATATATATAAACAGTACAATACATTGGACTAATAAGCATAATATTGAATTGTATTTTATTGTAATTATGAATATGTATCTGTAAATGGAATTTAAAAATAAAATTATGTTCAGCTCATTATTATTTAATTATGGAACCAGAAACAGATTTTAGCCACTATGACTAATTTCCACAATAATCTCCATTAGTCAGATTTTATTCCATAATTGAGAAATAATAATATTTCATTTAGAAACTGCTCTATTTTACAATTGATTGTACAGACTGTACTTTAGTTATATCAGTTCTGTTGCTAAAGACCTTGCATATTATATATATATATCATTTTGATTAATGAAATAATTTTTATAAGAAAGTTTATTTAACTCATACACACACATGACAGGAGAAAGTAAATCTAAGACATAAAATAAGTCAGGCTAGCATTGTCAGTTATGTATAAATTTATTATGTAATTTCAATTTTAACCTATACTGTTATATCAAAATTAATTGGCTTTGTTCATTCAATTCTAAAAATATGTTATTATTAAAGTAACAGCCTAGGTGTTGTATAAATATGTTGTGTTTATTTATCCCTGCAGATTTCTATTTATTTTAATCATAATTTGTATCAGTTCAAATTAGACAAGT
Organism: Paralvinella palmiformis; assembly: GCA_025642065.1. Lineage (NCBI taxonomy): Eukaryota > Metazoa > Annelida > Polychaeta > Terebellida > Alvinellidae > Paralvinella > Paralvinella palmiformis. The sequence goes on from JAODUP010000039.1 coordinate 916,970, forward strand.
CTAGGTGTTGTCTGTACATTAAGGTAAAAGTTTCCACCAGGGTTATCTGTTACAGATTTTGCCAGTCAAACCTGTTCGTGTTATTAGTTGTCACTCTTTGATGTTTGTTACCAGGGATATGAAGCAAAAAATAAGTGAAAGAGTTAAAGCACAAGGTGGCAGCAGCACAAGCAACATGAAGGTTGAAGCCTCCAGCAGTAAGTCAGGTTTTCGGGAGCCAGGGTGGCGCCGCCTGGATTCCACAGCTGCTTTCAGGGCGGTAAATCCGGAACTGTTCATAAAACCAGTAGGTTTACAGTTTTAGACCAAACAATAGCTTTTAGACCAATAGAATGAAAGTATAACATGTCAATTTATAAAATATTGATATATTATCATGTTTAACATACATACACTGAACAAATATATTGTTTTGCTTCAGATTACTAATTTTCAGTTGTAACTTGTATTGACTTCCTTAAAATATTTGTGGTTTATTGTTCTTTAGATGTGAGTGAGTGTATGTGTGTTAAAAAGTGAATCATGTGAGGAGTGAATCACACTACAGTGTTTCCTCTGGTGCTGGCCACAGTTACATTCATTGTTAAGTTTCAGTACATTACCTGCTAATTAAGAAATCTTCTACAAATAAATTTGGCTCCAACAAAGACACTGCTACTCCAAATTAAAATGGCTACCAACAATTATGAAAGTAGACAAGATTGACTACTGAAAATAAATTAGAAAGTCATCCCGAAAACTCAGGTCATCCAGTCAGATACTATTGCAGGTGCCAGTATCTCGGCTCAAGTCATATGGTGATTGTGCGTTTAGTGTTGCAGCCCCCACTTTGTGGAATAAGTTGCCGGCAAATATTAGAAATGCGTCATCTCTTGGAAATTTTAAGTCTCTTCTAAAAACACACCTATTTAAGGTCGCTTTCACAGATAAATAATTATTATCTTTTAAATCATTACAGGGTTCATACAGACATTACTTGGGGTATTATTATATTACATATTATTTGTACAGCGCCTTTGAATGGCTCCTGCTAGTAAGGGCGCTTTATTAAATATACATTATTATTATTATTATTATAATCTAGAGTCAAACCTTAATCAGGACATCTCTGTCTCCCTATCTCTCTCTCTCAGATAGAGCATTGTATGGCAGCGTTTTGTACATCATGCAAATTTTCTATGTACAAATCCCTCCCAGTTTTCACACACTTCTAAGCATGTAACCTTATCAATATTAATTTACATCATGCCTTAAGTAGTATATTAATCAACAATTTTACTTTCTATCTCCAGAACAAAGTAGTGATGAGCATAGGTGTGGCAGCTATTGTTGGTTGTGTTGCTTATATTGGATATTTAAACCTAAAGACAGACAAGACAAAGGAGACATACTTGGCAATAAATGAAAAAGATGAACTCCAGAGACATTATCGGACATCACGATGGGACTGACATCAGCGTTGTATACTTAGAGTTCTTCTCGTAGACAGTTCTTACAGTTTGTTGGATTTTATTAAAATTATTTAGATTTTTTTGTCACAGCAGAGATAGAGGTGTGTATAATTGGGATAAATAATAATGAGAGTAATACAGATTTGTTTGTGTTATTTGGTGTGTGTGTGTGTGTGAGCACAGCTGTCTTTCTTCATGATTTCATCAGGTGATGTTACTCAACATATTTTGTGTCAATCATGCTGCAAACTGACTTGAGATTCAGTTGATGAAACAGTGTTTCATATAAATATGGTTTGAGTAACAGCTTCTTATCTGGAACATTTCATGCAAAATGTAGAGTAGAAAATACAGTGGTAAGAACATAATCAAATAATGAGTTTTACTCTCCTCTGAGAAAAATATATATTTGTGAGTTACAGGTGTAGAGTATCAACAACAAAGTACCTTGTTAATGAGTTCGGTTGATTTGATTTGTTTGAACCCACAACCTAGAGACGTGCAAATGTGGTGCTTCCACCACAGCAGCATCAGAATGGCCTCCTTTACAGATGTATCGGGAATCTCTAGATGATGGCCAGAATTGATCCCGGGTCCTTCCTAATCTGTGATCAATTAAGCCCACCGCAGTATGGCCATCCATGCATCATACATTATTCTTGTGTAAAATATAACCAGAAAATCTTATAACAGTAAGTTTGTGTATATAAATGAAGATCCTTGCTATCTGTGTCACTGGCTTCCGGTTCAGCTTTATTGACTGGCATTTTGAAAATCATCTAGTGAATGTAAAACATTTTAATTGATACCCAATATAATGAGATTAGTTTTATACGGAACGAACATTTCAATCTGTCACATGTGTAAAACTTATGACCACTACCTACCAGTGACTGAATATGACAACTTTACCCATGATTTTCAAATTTGATTGATGAAGTGTAATTGCTTCAGATCACGAAAACAACAAACACGTTAAGAGTTAAAAATTGCTTTATCAATTGTAAACAAATATATAAAAAGTATCATCATATCCGAATTACATTTGCTTTCTCACACTGATAACACATGAATTACTCGTGGCTTCAAACCCTATTATCACTCATTAGGGCTCGGAACATAAACTGTAGGAGGGTTAAACCAATTCGACTTTTTTCTGGGTAGTAATGTTTTAACCCTCACCACTCCTAGAACCCATTAGTTACATAAAGTATAATCAACAACAACACACACACACGTCTGTGTATTAATGCTGTTTTATTCACTTTAAATGCTATGAAGCCACTTAACCAGGCGTACACTCGTTATTTTGATTGGGCACAGCCTGCAAAACTGTGGGCAGTTAGGTGAGTATCATATCAGAGGCTGAACAATAATATCACAAAATATAATACCGTTACCTCTAAATAAGGCAAAAAATAATGACAAGGAAATGCTATTTACATTACAATTAACCATCACCCCCCATCAGCTCCCAGTCATCCGTGTATGTGCTATGTTTTTATGGTGTGGGGCAATAATTACCTATAATACAATACGCTGGTTATTTGCTAATACAATATACATTTTGTCGCATGATGGTCCATAACCGTTGCATTATGATGGACGGATATTTACAGTGGATAAGTGTTCACCTTGAGGCAACCATGGACAAGAGGTGCCACCTGGTGGCAATCATTAGATTTCCAAATGCTGGTCAAGGCCTCCTGAACCGAAAAGCATAACCACACCACAACCCTCTCAGTTGATACAGGATATACAAGAGACAGCCACAGATCCACACCTGGCACCAATCTGATTGTCTGCACAGTGCTAGTCTACAGATTTGGCATACGTTATTATAATATGATGATGATGATGATAAATACTGATATATATTAAATAGCAAATTATGGTGTATATGTGTGTCTGTGTGAGTACAAATAAATAATTAGACAAATAAATAGATAGATGATACTTGGTGACAAAAGTGAAATAGAGATCTATGTACTAAAAAATCGCACAAATAACAAAAGATCAGATCCTTCATATACTAATTGACATATCTGATGACAGCCACAGACTGTTTGGCGAGATGTTAATTTTTTATGGTGATTTCCACCATGAACATATTATTACATAGTGAGTATTATACAATGGCTGTGGCACTAGAAGCGATAAAGGAAGTTTAGATGGCACGTAGCATGCGCTAAAACCAGTAAGAGTGCACCATGTTTGATTATGAGGTCAGAGGTCATAATTTATACAACATCGTTACAGATTGTTCTGGATGAACCACATTCGCCAACATCAGTCATATCATTCAAATTTTAGACCGGAAAACACTTGGGTCACATGACCGCACATTTACTTACATACAACGGTCATGTGACCTAGTCATTTACATATATAGGTCATCTGATTAAGTCACTTAAGTAAATGTGGCATGATTAAGTCATTGAAGAAGTGGCAACAGTAAAAAATACGTGCACGTGCGGTGTGTGCAGGCGTGCACAAACACAAACACGGAGACGACACACCAGTTATTTTCATACAACATCTATCATTGAAAGTGGTTATCCCATCACGGAGGTGACCTGAATACTGACTGTAAAATGTGGTCCATCTTGAAATTATGGTCATTTAACAGGCACATATCGTAACCAGATAGCCTTCACGTAATCCAAAAGATGTTAATCAGGGATATCGCTACCAAATATATACAACGATCAGTGAATCCGTTCAAAATACAAATATAATGAGATTGTATATGGAATATTGGTTACATTTTTGTTACGCTTAATACACATTAAGCATCTAACATTAATAATAGGCATGCATTTGAACTCGCATTATTATATAACACGTATACATAACCAGGCTATAGTACCACACACACACACACACACACATATATATATATATATATATATAATTCAAGGCTGATGAACACTTATAGTACTTAGCACCTTTGATGATGCCAATGAAAACAAACAAAAAGATTACAAAAGAAACCAACAAAAAGATATTATATCGTCCTATAATTGTTAATCTGTATTATGTAAATGATATGAAATCCTGTGCCATTCTATATCAACACTTGTGATAATTGATAACTAATAGTAAGGTATGTGATCATTATAATAAACACCTTTGTGTGGAGGAAGTTAAGGACTTATCTATTAATTGCATCTGATCAGACAACAGAATCACTGTCTGGATGTCTTGTTTCCGTTATGATGAGGATTAGGTCAGACGTATCCTTCTGATCCTATACCTCATTAAGGGATAAAACTAATAATGTTGACTTTTGATATTCACAGATGCTGGAGGATCATTGAGAACAATAATAACAAGAACAACAACAATAACAACAGAAATAACTTGCTGATGTGGAAGTAGTTTACAGTTACTGACACTAGGTCAATGTATTTCATTGTATAAAAATGAGGGAGTTACGAGTTGAATTGTTTACCCCCGGCTCTGGTAACATCTCAGACATATGGCCATTGGGCAGCCCTAAGGGCAAACCAGCACAATAAAACATCTCTCAAACACAAGTGTGAGTCGGATTTGAACCCAGTGCCTGGAGGTTTGCAGCGCATTGTTCTAGCCACTGCGTCACCGGAAGGCCCTCAAATGTATAGAGTGTGGGGGGGGGGGGTTCTGTAAATAAATATTTACATAAAACTTGTACCTCGTATCTAATATTACATATGCGTAAGGTCATTAAGTTGGCCAAATACTGGGGCAGGCAGGGAGAGTGGGGCGGAGTGTCGGCAAGACCAAAAGACGGGACTCTCCTGATATCCAGAACTGTGATAGCGGAAATCAGGATTCTCAGTACCGGCTGATATTAGGAACCTCTGATAGGTGAGTGATGCGAAAACTTGTGCTCACAGATATCAAAACAGTTTTGTTTTGACAGCAGGCCGCGGGAAGGTCAATGGAGCTGTGGGCGGTACTGTGATCATCTGATGTCTGAGAAGATAACAAAATATATCTAAACACTGATCAGCCCTGGACTAGGTGAGTAATAAACATGACAAGTTGATGTTAGAGACAGGTGTAGGTCGGTCCTCACTCCCAACCAGTTACGTCTTATAATAGGTACGGCCATCAGAGAGCGGCAGGTAACCATGGAAACTAGCCGCTAGGTTAACCCGACCACCCATTTTGTGTGTTTATTTTAGGGTAGCACACCTGATGTGTACAGATTCGGTGGCGGCTGCGTGCGGCTTATTATTGTTGTAAACAAATTAATTTTCCCGATATTTAGCGGAGTCACCAACTTCCTGGAGATAACCCAGGATTAAAATTTGTTACGGTGCTTTCTAATGGCACACCTTTTGTGTATAAAAAGACAAATTAACGAGATTATATTAATTATTATTATTAGAAAAAGTGCTTACCATTTGATACACCACTGTTACACATCTAATATCAAACAATTAAGTCACTATTTCTGGGTTTCGAGTTCTATCCAGAACTAATATCTGCATGAAAAGCTGATACAGCAACTTAAACTAAAATATATGGACCCCGATAATCTAAAATTATAGATTATATATCACACACACACACACACAAACATAAACTGGTACTTAAATTTTATGCAAGACATTGACGACAAGTGATTTTTTTAACATTCATAGATTTCAGACATCTGAGTATGAATGTCACATGAACCAAGGTAAGATCAGGTATATGAATGTAATATGGGACAAAGGGACATCTGCAGTATGAGTGTGGACTGTTACACGGGATCGAGACAAGTGACATCTGCCATGTGACTAGCATGTAGAAGATGGACAGTAGAAAGGTTATTTCATCTGCTGAGTGACATCTTCAATCATTCTCGAACATCTGAACCATCCCAGGCATACATCACACAGATTGGACTACACTCAGACACTGGCATCATATTGAAGGCATAGTACTAAGTTTACTGATCAACTATGATAATCACTATAGTGGCACATCCATTATGGAAATATATGTAATGAACGTGTGCCGTAAACACCTGCATTCACAAAACACTGAATATATTTGTCTTTAACAACTTTCAGTACAATTAACACCTCATTATATGTGTGTGTGTGTTACCTTTGAATTGAATAGCTCCTGCTTGCAAGGGTGCTTTATTAAATATACATTATAATATTTATATGTACGTGTCAGTGTATTCATAGCCAACCCTCATTTATCAGACTGCTAGAAGGACATTGTTATAAACTATATTATCAAAATTATGGAGGATCAATATTTTGTCACAAATTTTACATGATATTTGCAGGATAAGATTATCATCCGTTTAATCGAGACATTTCCAATAATCAAGAATTGACTGTTTTCATATTGTGAGTATTTAACAAAGAAAGAAAGAGAATACATCCCACCCCCCAGCAGATCATGATTGTCATTGAGGTATATAACATGATTGGCTGGTACTTGAGTACCATTTATGGTCCTGATAGTTCACGAACAACGAACTCCTTACACTGAATGTGCTCTACTCACAACAATCTGCACTACTACTGAATGTACCTCTAGCCAGGCACTAGTCATAGCACTAAGCTTCACTGCACAATCTGTTGTAGTATTATTATTAAGTGTATTACCAGACTTGTTGAAGTACCAGTTGTAGCACATTCTTTAATTTCAGGCACAGCACCTGCTTTTCTATTGGGTCAAGGACCTATTGTTACAGAACTGCATGTAATGTTTGGGGTGATTAAAAAAAGCAGCACCTGTTGTAATACCAAGTGTAGCACCTGCTATAGTATCAGATGCAGCATCTTCTGGAGTACCAGATGCACCATCTGCTATAGTACCAGGTGAAACACATTTTATAGTACCAGATGCAATACTTATTATACTACCAAGTGCAGCATATACTATTTTACTAGTTGCAGCACCTACTGAAGTGCTAGGCACAGGACCAGGTGCAGCACATGCTATTGTATAAGGTGCAGCATCTACCATAGTACCAGCTGAAGTACTAGATACTGCCTACTGCATCAGAATTCAGATACAGCACTAGTACAGCACCTGCTACAGTATGAGGTGCAGCACCTGCTGTAGTATCAGGTGCAACATCCGCTGTACTACCAAGTGCAAGATCTACTATAGCATCAGATACTGCATCTACTGCAGTACTGAGTGCAACACATTCCGTAGTATCAGGTGTAGCACCAAATGTAGCACCAGATGTAGTATTGTATATAACACAAGTTTGGTGACAGATGAAGTTCCAGACATAGCACGAGCTGTAGATGTGTTAGATGTGACATCAGGTAATGCAACTAAAGTTTAATTAACTTTGTTATAATTATATCCCCGGATGCCCAAATAAAGGTCACACCTACTGACCTAGAAACTAGTCACAGTGAAAATACACTAAACAGCTATGCTTTTGGTATAGTGAATGATAAACATAATAAAAGGATGACGATGATGATGATGATGACGATGACGATGATGACCATGATGATAACAGTCTGATCCGAAAAAGCGAGATCATTCCAAACATTTCATGAAATAATTGAAAACACATTCTGGCAAAATTTTCTATTCTGCCAAACAAAATCCCTATAACAATAAGAATTATAATAAAAACAAAAATTAGATTATGAAAAGAGACAAACGAAAAACAAACAATGGAAAATGTGGATAAAAATGGCAAATAAATTGCATACAGGTTTAACAGAATTACCGTCAGTGTTAGTTGATGAGAGTTCTGATCCAGGGACGTTACACACTGACATTTTAATACTTAACTGAGAAGGTGTCATCATTGTCCGCCTTCGACGACTCGATGGAGACGTTCACGTCTATTTCTTTCTCATTAGCTCCAATGGCGTACACTCGTATATTGTCGGCAGTCGAGTTGCCGCCATCGAAGCTGATCGATGGCAAGCTGCCGTTCCGCCGCCGCTCCCGCTCTGACCGCCGCCGCTTCAGACTCGAGCGCATCTTCTTGAAAATGTTTGGCGTGCCCTCGCTCGTTTCTGGCTTGTTATACGGGACGGCAGGGATGCTTAGAAAGTTGGACATGAATAATGACTCCTTGTGGAAGGTGTTTCTGACGGTGGCGCGTGTTCGCTGCTCGTACAGTTCCTTGGCACTGCACTCCGGAGTCTCGATTGGAATGGTAGCATTGAACTGAGTGAAGTCGACCTGATACTGACCCCTGTCCTTCCAGAATGCAAACAGGGGAGCAAATCGTTGCCCCCAGAGGATTTCACCGGGTAAGTATGATGTTCGCATCTGAGCCAACATCCCCGTGCTCTCAATAGTTCCCTCCAATATCACAACAATCTCAAACTGTTCCTGAAGCAATCGTTCAGCTGATATCTCCCAGAGCGGGCTGCATTCGTTGATTCTGTGAACGATGGTGATTGGCCATGAGAGGAGGAGGAAATTTTCCGAAGGTGAAGAACTTGTCTCCGTCTCCAGCTCTAAAGGGAACTGACACAAGGGAATCAGTTCACCCTCCTTCGTGTACCTGCTCTTGACCATCACAGCTTTGATGCTCGTTTGGATTATAGGTGACTTGCGCATGTCGCCAACGCGGAACAACAAGAAGAGCTCATCATCCCGCTGGCAGATCACGGCATTCTTGCTGAACATCATCGTCTTTGCCCGGCGCTTTGGACGTGACAGCTTGGCAAAGATGACACCAGTGAGCAGCGACTGGATAAAAACGCCGAAGCACGACTGGATCATGAGGAGCAGGAATGCCTCCAGACACTTGTCCTCGATCATTCTGGATCCATATCCGATGGTGTGCTGAGTCTCTATCGAGTAGAGCAGAGCGGTTGGAAAGCTGTAAACATTTGCCACACATCGATGTCTCTCTTCCTCATCGTCATGCGCCAGATGGTCACCGTGCGCAACACAGATGATCCACCAGAGGAATGCGAACACCAGCCAGCTGGTGACAAAGGCACAGCCAAACAGCATCAGATTATATCGCCACTTCATCTCCAGCAAGGTTGTGAAAAGGTCACGCATGTAGTGACGTTTCCTCTTCGTGATTTGGTTCTTTGAGATGTTGCACTCTCCGTCCTTAAAGACGAGTCGCCGCTGCTGTCGGTTGGCAAACATTCGCCCCCGTCTGGCCACTGAATCAAACAACTTACTGAAAGTAAATGTACTTGATGTGATTGTCGCATCAGCTTGGGTAGATTCTTGTTCCTTGGGGTCGACTGGATAGAACTTATGGAATGACTCCGTGGTGTTTGAATGATGTAAGGATTTGTTTGCTGGTATTCTTCCATTGACAGTTGGCTTACAAATCTTCTCTTTGCCATTTGGCTGAATGACTTCAGTTTCTTCTGGATCAACGGCAGGTGTACTATCACCAGCACCATCCACCACATTGGTTTGAGGATCACAGTCCTCGACAACTGGTATGTTTCGAGGAATCTCACCTTCCTGTAGTGGCACAGAGCTATAAGGGCCATGATTGGTCACCTTAGTCAGCCTCATTCTGGTTCCGGCCTTCTTTTTCACTCCAACAACAAGATTCTTTGGCAAAATACACGGCGTAATTTTATCATACGAAGACCGCTGTAACAGAGAAAAGAATATTCTTTATAGATAAGAGTAATACTAATTTTTCTGGGTATCTGACTAGTGTACAAAGAAAAAAGATCAATGATTTTTTATTCATGCAATTCATCATTAAAATGAAATTCTAATTAAGATGCATGAAGGATAATTTATTTCAAATTATGTATGGGGGGAAGGGAAGTTCTTATGACTGATGCCTCACAATAATAACATCAGTATTGATCTATCATCAGCAAAAAGTGTTATCTCCTAACATGACGACCCCCCCCCCTTCCTGCGAGGAGAACAGACGTACTAGTTTGAACTAAAAGACATCATATACAGTGTCCATGTTATATAAAAGAACAATGTGTACATTGTTTTGGGAGGTAAAGTAGGACAAATCTACAATATCTGAGGGACAAGAAGTTATTTGTTTAGCCTTGTCAACTCACTCACTCACTCACTCACTCACTCACTCACTCACTCACTCACTCACTCCAAAACATTCCATAAACACACTACACAGGTATGAGATGGCTCTGAACATTGACTTGAAGGTTTACTATGCAGAGATTTAACAACTGTGCTATCAAATCAGCAAAATGAGACATGAGAAGACAAAATGTTCAGCCTCAATACAATATTTACAAAAAAACACACAGTGACTGTGTTTTATACAACAGGAAATGTATACCGTTGGAATATTTGGGTTAAGTAATGAGGTACAACAAGAGGAGGACAAAAGGTGTTTGTGGCCCCAAAACGGGACACAAACTGTTTGGTAAAGGAGGACATTGGGAACAGTGTGCATGTAGCATAAATGGATATCATGTTCAAGTAAAGATATTTACTTCTCAGTTAAACCCATAAGTCGGCTGTACGAGAGATACTCCTATCTGAACTGACAACATCATAATAATGTACCTATGACAATATTGACAAAGAGAGACATCATTACACAGCACTGATAAATAAGTAATTTAATTTCCAACAATTCATTACAGTCGGAGGCATATTGGAATAATGACCGGGTGTAGTCGCCTACACGGATGCTCCCCAGAAATACAAATGTTACCATGACGATGTAATAATGGTTGCCAGGGTGTCCGTGTGATTTCCAAGACCTACGCCCAATCAAAAACATAATCAAATTGATTACCCATTATTAGAAATAAACTGGAAAGTGACGGCAAGATCGTTGCTGGCTGATTCCGAACATAAAATGGCAATCAGCGAAATGATGAAATCATAAAATACATTACCCACAACAGATTGAATAGGAGATTGTAACGTCAACAACCCAGTAACCGGTGGGTGTTTAATACTGGGCCACTTCTTTACCAGTAACCAGTGTCAGAGTAGCGCCATATTGAGAGAGAAATAACCTCAAATTGGTGAGAAATGAGATGAGTCATAACCCTAACCAGTTACTTATAACAACTGATAACGATGACACTCGATGGCAATTTGAGTAATAAAATTAATCAATGAAACATGAAAAATTAATTAAAAACTGAATCTTCTCACTGAATTAGAAACTTAACATTGTCTGAGGACATCAAATAATTGAGCACTTAAAGGGAATTTCAGCTCAATATTATTATTTACTCTCTGTAATAAAGTGAAACTAGGAGTGCCTCTGTGGTCTAACTGGTAGCGCATTGGCCCACAGATCACTACCACCTGAGTTCAAACTTCGGCATGGGCATATCTGAAGGGTGTTTCATCTTTGATTTCGCTTCATTACCTTTAATTGGAGGTCACTCGGCCCATTTAGCCTACCATGTACACGAAAGTGGCCGTAAAACATCAATTATCATCATCATCATGCAGCCATAAAATATCAATCATCATCATCTCCAATGAATTAGTGACCCAAATATGTCCACATCACGTTGTTCAAGTGTGAGAATGTATAATGCCAAAAAAAAAAAATGTGAACACAACCACAAAGGGATTGTGGGGGGGGGTTAAAGAGGATGCACCCCCCCACAATTTTCACTAGATTTTCTCAACAGATTTACACGAATCATGAGAATGATAGCTTTCCTTGGAAAAATTCTGAAATCTGCGTATCCGCCCCAAATTCTCATATCTGGTTATTATTTTTGTTGTCTTTATGTTTCTAGACCCATCAACTGGTTACTGGCTTCCCCTGATATAATTTTGCTGCTCCTATTGTTGTTGGCTTTGTTGTTGTTGTTGTTGCTGCTGCTGCTGTTGTTGTGGCTGTTCCAATGCACACAAAGGTATTAATATAAATATTGTGGGATAAATCTAGCTAGATGTGAATCAGCTCAAACTGATAAAGTGTCAAACAAACAGCTCCAAGTTTTGTAACTTATCCGCTGAATTAACTCAAGAGTATTTGAACCCCTGGGGCAGTCAGATTACAGACAAGGAGGTGGCTGGGGGGACTTTTAGGTAGGAAACTGTCAGCAGACTTCATCCAAATTGTTTTGTGTTGGGCTCCTAGATTTGGAAATATGGTAACCCACCCCCCCCCCCCATACCCAACTTCACCCTAAAGTCTAACACTACATACTATATTATTACTGTATAAAGTTAATGGTAACAGTACATAGTAATTAACACAAGACTGTTTGAACAGTGACTTTACGTTCATTCTAACATTTTCTTTATACGTACACTGGGTACTCATTTCTATTGATCAACTTCATTAACTTCAGTTAATTAATTAAACTGAAACCTATAGATTTAAAGTAAATGTACAATTAACTGCATTCCTCATCAAAATATTCCTAAATGGTTCCTACAAAAAGGTTTTAATATGGCAGGAGGGTGGTGTGCACTGGATATGGGAAGGCGAGTCTATAAGGTCGAGGGCGAGTGACAAACAAATCTTCACAAACACAGCCATGAGTCAGATATATAAACCTGCAACTTTAAAATCTTCAATTCAGTGTTTTATCCGTTGTGATACTGAAGTGTCCAATCAAATATGGTTACTACCGCTAAATGGGCCTTTCAAAGGTAATGAAACAAAGTCAAAGATGAAACACCCTTTAGATATGCACATGTCAAGATTCGAACTCAGGTAGTAGTGATCTAAAATGCTACCAGTTAGACCAAGGAGGCACCCGAATATTTTGATGAGAATCACTCAAAGATAACATGAATATTATGCCAACAAAACCTCCGGGTTTGGACCCAACTCATAACTGTATTTGTGGGATGTTACCCTAGCAAGCTGCTAAACAAACTACTCACTCACTCACAATTGATGGCTGAAGGAATGAGTGGTTGGTTAGTTTAACCCTGGAACTGGTCTGACACTAGTACAACATATGGCTGAAGAATTGCTCAATTAGAATTAGCCGAAGCCTTTTATTGAAGGATGAAATATCCCAGAGGTGGATGTAATACTGGGATTCAAACCTTAACCTGGATGTCATTAGTACAATGTAGTTTTGTCTACCTGATTGTATATTGGCACTTAGTTGTTTGTATATTATTACTTGCCTGTGTGTTTGCATGTATTATTACTTTTCTGTTTGTGCACCATTATCTACCTGGTTGGGTACTAATATCTGCCTGCCTGTATAGTATCTTTCAGTGTACTATTACCCATCTGTCTGTTTACTATCAGTAACCTACCTGTGTAATTATTACCCATTGGCATGTTAATTATCAGTTACCCACCTGTAATATTTTTACCCAACTGTCTGTGTACTATTAGCTAAAACATTTCCATACTATTACCAAAATGCCTGTGTACTACTGCCCACTTACCTGTGTACTATTATCTGCATGTATGTGTACTATTATCTGTTAACTGTGTACTATTACCCACCTGCTTGCGTTGGGGTATTCCGTTATCACAGTAATCAGAGAACTGTGCTGTAATTAACCTCCAAGTCGTGGGTTTGAATCCAAGTCATACCTGTGTTTGTGGGATGTTTCCTTAGGCAGCCGTCTCAGGTGTGGCCAGTGTTGAGGATAAATAACTGAACTCAATTCGACCTACTACCTACCTACTTATGTACTATCAGCTACCCACCTGTATATTATTACCCACCTGTCTGCGTACTATTACCTGGCCGGCTACCTGAGTATTATCAGCCATTACTATGTATATCCTCTCATTGAATCAACACAATACTCAAATTGATATACCTAACTATGATGACCCATTAGCCTATGTTCAGCCCATGCCCATCCAGTTGGGCAAGCGTGCTTTGCACAACCAGTTTAACCATGCGTGGCTTACCGCTTAAGTTAATGCTGACACATACCATTTGCACACCTTGCAACAGTCTGAACATTTTTGTTTGGTTGTTAAGCAGGCCTTTAGCAAGATATGAAATGACACTCTTATGACTGACAAATGCACAAAGTAGAAGTGCTGACGTGAACAAATCACCCCCAACTCCAGGGATCATCCTCTGTAAAAATGTTCAAAAATGATGTCTCTTAAATAACATCTCCATCTATCTTTGCTTTGTTAGATAATTAAAAAAAATTGGTTAACAATTTATAAGTAAATATTTCTTACCGTAAATGTGCCAGGTTTAAATAGAACTGATCTTACATGATGCTGAGCTGATGGGATTAGTGTGTGTGTGTGTGTGTGTGTGTGTGTGTGTCACTGTGTGTGTTACAATAGAAATCTGGTCAAGCTAAAGTTCTCCTTGAACTAACACAGATATCCACCACCTGTTCTCATCCTTTTTTTCTATATCCACGCAAATTTACTTTAGGCAAGTAATTTAGATGGCTAGACTGCTCTATATAGATAAAAGTCTGTACAACCAGACTTGACTCGGCTGTCTACCAAGTTACCAATGGTCTACTTTATAAATTTATTTCTACCAATCCATCCGTCTATCAAGACCAATCAACCAAGATAGTCTACAACAATCGACCACCCGTCATTTAAACTGTCTGTAAACGAGCATTTACCAGTTTACCAATAACAACTGTGACTAGTTCATTAACACAACACACTTCCGGTCTACTGTACATCAATCTACCTGTGTGTAAATCAATCAGCATCAACTAATGAATATTACCTGTCTAAAACAATCATCTATGACGCACGTCCTGACATTATCATACAGAGTTATATGGTGTAGGTGAGTGAAGGGTCAAATCTAGGTCACAGGTTAGCTGGAGCTGGGAAATAAGGGGGGGGGGTCAATTCTAATTCCGGGCTAGTTAGAGGGTTCACACCAAGGTCACTGGTCAGTACTCAGCATTGGAGTGGTGGAGGGTCACGGGGTCACGCCCCTGATCACGGAAATCTCAAAAATAAGGGGGATAGCCTCAATTAAATGAAAGTGAACAGTTTAAAACAGAAGCCTCTATATCTGGTCTGTCATAATGTTGATTTAGTTTAGTTTTTGGATATTTGACATTATCCCTATTGTTATACTTGATACAACAATAAAAGGGCTACACTACAACAAAAACACTGATACCAGTATAACAATAATATAGTAAACAGAACAATAATAAAATATTGTACTATCATAATATATGCTTGATAATAAATTACTATAATCAGCATAAACGCGTATATTCAAAGAGCTAATGACTCACAAAGTGTAGGAGGAAATGTGCTCCAGGAACTTGGTATCAGACTGATTGTGTCCCGTATATAGGAATATCTATTTCATGAAAAGGCGAACAACTGATAAAATTCAGTATCTATGGTGATGGTGATAATAATAATATTGCGATGACGATATAATTATTATAACATGTAATAGATTAATAAAATATTATTACAATCTCTTATCCAAAAGTAAACTGTTCTGAAGTAATTAATGGTGAGAATAAATCAATAAAACAGAGAACAAACCGAGATTTCTCAACACTACAACAGATATAGTAATAAGTCAGTAATGATATGATTCAAGATATTCAGACGTGCTTTTGCCCAACACACACACACACACGCACACACAGAGAGAGAGAGAGTGACTAACGAAAATGTCTCACAAATCAATCCTTACCAGCCAGGAATTATCCCTATTGTAGATTAATTAAAAACCACTAATGAATTCACTTATCGCCTACATTATAGCGGGGGTGGGCGTGGAGTATATAAATCTTATACAAATCTGTTAATCTATACCGGAACTTGGACTAAAGTGAATACAACTGAAGAAGAAAAAAAGGAACCATTTCTAATCCGAAACGGATCCTTTGTTGAATCGTTTACCTTTTGTGTTCCTGTTCAAATGCAAAACGATACCGGTCACTTCTAGGTTGGACAAAGGAGAATTCAATGTTATCCAACCACTTTGTTGACAGAACGTGAACAGTAATACCGAGTTTAGAGAGAGAGTGTGTAACTTGATGATGATACGTCGAGGAACTAAACCAGACCATAATATCATCAGCTAAACATTACTCTAAACTAATGACCTTGAGCTCTAACTAACAATAGGATATATGTCAACAGAAAAATATAGCCGAGTATAGCTCGGTTTGGGTGTCAGTGTGTGTACAGAAATATATACACAGATCCATGTATACGTACATATACTTCCCACTCTACCTCCCCCCTCCCCCACCCGCCCCCAATCCCGATATACACAGCGTTCCATTGTCATAACACTGAATGGATGAAAGAAAAATTAATAATATTAATAATACTAATGTAAATATATTTTTAATAGGAGCTATTCAAATGTGATAAATAGAGCTGGTTAGAAAAACTTAATGCTGGATATGATTTATTATAAAAAAATCGATCCTCGCACAACAACAAGTAGTTGTAACCACATGTACTTCTAATATGATCTAAATGGTCTCCATAAAATGAAATGGCGAAATCTATGACAGATAAAAAAGTATTCTGGAAGCAAGGTTTTTAAAATATCACGCGCGCGCGCACACACACACACAATGAAGCCGAGGTCAGTATCTGTGATGCTGAACTATTCTGATTAATAGATCTAGCTGGGTTTCTTTTGTGCCATAACACATTACTGCTGACTGTAAACTGTGGCGTTAACGTAGTTATCTCGTACATGTATTAACTTATCATTGAACCAGACGCACGTGTTGTTTACTGCCGGTTGTGATGTCATATGGTACATTTTCTGTACGTAGCCTACATACAACCGCTTCCCTGTGGGATTGACACTTTTGTCAGGTACAAAAAAAAACCCGGATTAGCCTTGTCTCACAGACTGACGAGTAGCCCAGACATATAAATACCGGTAGGCCTACTATGTTCTGATCTGTGGAGGTATTGATTTTGGTTTCATACATGGAGATTTATTTATGTATAGATTTATGGAGGCATAGGATTTAAAGGATGTTGTTCTGAGTAGGTGTTGTTCTGAGCCAGTGCCATCACACACACACACACACATGTCAAAATAGTGTCAAACATTCCAATAACAACATAAAGTATACATTCTGTACCAGGGCCTGGTATTAATGTCTAATTAGAAAATAGTTACTCTTTATACAAAAAAATAATATATATATATATATATATATATATATATATATATATATACTCCCACTCTACCTATATATATATATATATATATACATATATATATATGACCACAATGTTAATAACCTACAACAGGTGACAAACAGAACAACAACATATTATAACATGACATCCATTTTGGATCATTTACATAAAAAGTATAATAATATAATAATTTTTTTTGGGGGGGGGGAGTCTATTAGAGCTAGTGATGATAGTGATGATGTCACAGTGTAATTAGGAACTAAACTTAGGCTAGACATTATCTGAAGAGGTAACGAAGTTTTATATTTTACACCTTGAATGAAAAAGATAAACAGATAGGCAGATGGTGGTGATAGATTTAAAAAAAAAACAGATAGTGAAAGGAGCGAGATGCATAAGGATATGATCACAGATTTAATCATACACCAACACAAAAACGTTCGTTTTTGACATCTTTGATGACATACACAAAACAAAATTCAATGGGCCAATTGTTAAACCGTAAACACTCGGAATGAGAGAGACTGTTTATTCACTGCATATAAATGTAAAACATTTACAAAATAGAATATAAAAGCTAAAACTGGCCGTCTCCACATTTTACGCAAACCAAAGAACAGAATGAGGCCGCCTCTGTGGTCTAACGGTAGAGTGCTGGATCACAGGTCACTACCACCCATGTTCGAATCTCAGTGTGGACATATCTGAAGAGTGATTCATCTTTGCTTTGGCTTCATTGCCGTTGGGAGGCCACTCGGCCCATTTAGCCTACTGTGTGCGCAAAAGTGGCCGTAAAACATCAATCATCACCATCATCAAAGAACAGGCTGACATTGACTAACAAATTCTGACAACTGCAAATATGTCACATAAAACCAGTTGTGATATTATAACAGAAAAACATGAGTGGAGTTGTTTTGTCTCCACACCGGTCACTCGTCTGGGACAAGTGGCTTGAGGAGCCGACTGCCGAAGAAAACATCCTACAAACAAAACTCAAATTTGGACCCACAAGCTGGATGATGCTCTGACCATTGTACTATTGGAGCACCCACAAAATCTCAAATAAAAACATTACAATAATTCCGACTTTTTTAAAGACCACTTGCTTCAATTGGTTACTCGGCAAAAGTATCCCTTACTTAAGTTAGATCGTCTGCTGGTAGAAAGGGCAAAACATTATAAAGTAATAACTTCTCTCAATCAATTATAAATTAACCAGTTTGTGTGTGTGTGTGTGTGTGGGGGGGGGGGTTCTTTTATAATGTGGCTGATTCAATATCTAACTAATCATTTTTGTTTTACGCATTATATTTCAGATAATACTCACATATGGGGGGGGGGCATATTTAATATTTAGCTAACTAAAATCCTATTTAATTAACCAAATGTGCTTAATTGAGTACTGAATGTATGTGTTTCTGTTTATCTGATATTAATAATATAAGTCCATATTGGTATCATCATCAAGCGATCTTCATCCCAATGGCCTCAGGGACAACCAAACAATGAAGACAAATTTCCCATAATGTAGCCTATCCTTAGCAACCATCAACAATTCATTAGTTACCAGCCTTATGCCTAATTATTTGGTTTTCCCTATTTTCTAACCCCTTCAACAAGCTCCCCCCCATCCTTGTAGAATATAATATCTCTGTCAGGATCCACTCAACTCATCTGATTATTGTATCCACGTAAATGATAATTATCACTTTGAGCTATTTCCTAATAGAGTGAATGAGTCAGTGGGTGAGTGAGGAAAGGGTGAAGGTTTTATGACACATCAGTGCTGAAAGGTCATTTCCTGTTGTTTCCTTTAAATTACACGTGGCAAACTCCCATAGCATAGTGGATAGAGTAGTGGTTTGGAAGCTTGCAAATCAGGGTTTTAATTCTACAGTTACCTATATGTTTGTGGGGGTGTTTTCCTGGTGTGATGTGCATCAGAACTAAACAAGGAATTCACTCAGTCACTCACTCATTCAGTCACTCACTCACTCACGCTTACCATATCATTACACAACATAATATACGTAAGGGTCGTAACTCGACGACTACCTGTATATCATTTTCGTATCAGTTTGTCTGTTTAATTCTTTATTTATGATAATCCCTATTCCAAGACAGACTAAAGAATTAATTATTTAAACCATCGTCATTTAAAGGCAGTAATAAACAAACTAGTTTACTCTTATCAGTACAACCATAGGTAAAACATGTGTCTTTAAAAAAGGCTGAAAGGCTACAAGGATAAAGTTAACAGAATCAACGATCCCGACCGGATTACGTTGAAAACTGATATCTTGATCATCATCCGTCACCAAATCAGTTCACTATTAACATTAAACTAGGGTTTTAAAAACCTCGTACTAAACCCTTAGAGGAAAGGACGTAACATAAACAAACATTACTAATGCTTCCCGCGTAATTTACGGTAAACCAACAGCTAAAATAAATGAACAATCACTTCCTGTCACTTAACCGGAACAAATTGATCAGCGTTACTCAGTTAGCTATGTTCCAGTGTTGGTTTTATGGACAAAGTGAGAACACGGGTAAGCTTCGCTGGGTGTTGGGCCATCGGATCATAGATCAGTACCGGCCGAACTTCTGGTATGGTGCTAATAGAATACACGTGACCTTCGCTGCGGCTCTTCATTGGCCGCTTACCGCATAATGAGACCAGTTACGCGCGGAGCTGAGCGGGCACGTGCCCGGGTTTGTGACTTGTTCCAATCATCCGAATGTCAAAAGCCGTAAGAAGTACATATAGTTATAACTACAATCTTGGCTCTTTCCTTCGTTAAATAAACCAAATATAGGTGTCAGCACTGGTCTAACCACGTGATGAGTTTACCAATGTCCGAGAACAGAATGAATCAGATATTTAATCAATAACACATCACCTGGAAGACAACTGACTTAGAATATTACCCTATCATAAATATCGGGAGTGATAGATAAATACAAGTAGATATCTAGATGGATAGATAGAGACAAGTAAATATATAGATGGATAAATATAGACAGGTATATATATATATATATATATATATATATGGACAGATATCTAGATGGATATATATATATATATATATATATATATATAATATAATATTTGATGGATCAATAGAGACAGGTAGAAATATAGATGGATAAATATACAGGTAGATATATAGATAGATAGATAAAGACAGGTATATATATATATATATATATATATGGATAGAGACAGGTAGATATATAGATGGATAGATATAGAAAATATGGGAAGAGTTTGAAACCAACGTGTGTGTGGGGGGGGGGAGTGATTCCCTAAGGAGCCTACCATCTGTCATATGTTATAATTTATACCAGTGCTGAGGCTAAACAAAGAACTTGCAAAAAACTGTGCTACAAGAATGTCCTGACAGAGAGAGAACCAGAGAGAGACAGACAGCCAGAGAGAGTTCTTTAACCTCAGAACTGGTCACACCTAGGAAATATAGCCATGGGCCATGGGGTGTCTGTCAAGGGAGACAACCCCCACAAACACATTATTACAAGCCGGATATATAATCACATTGTGGATGTTTGGAGCAAATTGTTATCACCACTGAGTTACAAAAATGGACACAGACAGACAAAGACAGACAGACAGATCCTACACTTTTTAATTCAAGCTGAAATATTTACTTCTGTAAAAAAAGGTTTCACAGAGTCCATACAGTAAGTGAATTGATATAAAGAGTTCTTTGGAAAACTATTAAATTTTCACATCTTGATTATCACAGACTGATGTGGACCACTATAAAGTTACACACATATATATATATATATATATATAATTTAAGCAATCATATTAATAAAGGTAAGACATCTATTGGTGATGCTGTTGTTGTTGTTCTGGTTATAATATTGTTATTCTGTAAATAGCCCAAGGAATGCTTTATCACCAGACCATCAGTAAACAAATATTGAACAGTCCATTGTTGTAGCATTTTCAACGAAGATGTCAAGATCGTTGTAGAAAGGTAGCTTTCACCAAAATAGCTTCAGGATCAGATAATCCACGAGAAGACCTCTTGCTGTTGAGATATTCCACGGAGAGAAATATTCTACCAGACATCAGAGAGGTTTTAGGGTAAGAGTTGACGGTTGTTAACCCTAAGATCGGGCAGGAGTTATGCCAATCTACAAACTGGTAAAATGAACCAAACATTTGATAGTATCACAAAATAATAGTCCTGTAATAATAGTAGTAGGAAGATCAATGGATTAATTTGATTGGAAATGGTTAAAAAAGATGTGAAAATAATGATGACATGGCTAACTAGAAATAAACTAGGTCAGTTTCATTAGAAGAAGATGATGATGATGATTGTGTCTTACGGCCACTTCTGTGCACGTGGTAGGCTAAATGGGCCGAGCGACCTCCGAAGGTAATGAAGCGAACTCGAAGATGAAACAACCTTCAGATATGGCCACACCGAAGTTCGAACTTTCATTAGTAAATAATGTTTATGTTCCAATATCATATTGGGTTTTTACATACATCTTATTTCGGTATCACTGTACAGCGCTTTAGAACGGTTCCTGCTAGTAGGGGTGCTTTATTAAATCTACATGTATATTATTGTTATTATTTTCTGAATATATTAACAGCATGATAGCATGCAGTCTCCAAAATCAGCAGTTCACAAATTGCTATACATCAAATCCCCCAAGGTGGTGAGAATACCTGGTGTGTGTGGGGGGGGGGGGGAGTCTTAGAAGATGGGGACATTCTAGCTGGGTGGAGTAAAGGGCAGTTGGGATATATTTATGGAGATAATTGGGACAGAAGAAGCCACAATAAGTTTGATAATCACCACTCTATAGAGTGTCTAGCTTTAGGCTGGGGTTCGTTTGTTCATTATGACAAATGCAATCATGTGTTTGCTATATGTCGGTACAGGTAATACTATATCAATCAATCAATCAATCAATCAATTTTTATTTACAAAATGATATGTTACATACATGTATGTTACATATATTACATACATTTCTCGCAAATAATAATCTAGGAACTTTTTTACTAGTTCAAGGATGTTTGTTTTACTCGTTCAAGACTGCTGAATAAAAGTAGTGAATATAAACAACTGAAAAAGTATCAGTTTAAAGGAATTACTGATCTTTTATACACCTAAATTCCCGTAAAGACAGACATGGTACTGAAAAAATATTTAACACATATAATTATATTTACCATGTATGCAGAGTTGTTTTGGGGTTATTTTACAAACACAAATAGATACATAATTTGATAAAAAAAAATTAAGCTGATGAAGGATGAGTACTTTTAGTAATACTGTATTCCAAGTCTTTTTGTTCTTCTGCTGAAGCAACGTCGGTTATTGTTTCCATGGAATATATCATGTCATAATTTTGGTGCTATATGAATAAAAGTGCCATTAGCTAATGTTGTACGTCTATTTGATCAATGTAGGTCATGTTGATGTCTGGTGTCATGTTGATGTATCTCATATTCAGGCTAATAGATAAATTATGATGAAAATATTGAAACATAAATTGTTCTATTTGAATATTGAACATATCTCTGAAGGTCAATATATTTACTTCCTTGAAAAGGGGCCCGGTGTTATCATTATACATTATATCACCCCGATACGTCAACAAATCAAATAAATTCTACCATAAATTAATCAAGTCTGCTATTTTGGCTTAGAGATACAGCATACAGTTAGATTAATCCCCCCCCCCCAACACACACACACACACACACACAATCTTTGGGTTAAATGGGAAATCACCATTTTGGTGATAATTACATTAAAAACCACACACATCTGAAATGGGTGATATTTATGTCTGGAATATAGAGCACCTAACAATATCTGTGACTGTTTATATGTGATCACTCTCTGTTAAGTGTTATGGCATAAAGAGATAATGATCTCTCTCTCTCTCTCTCTCTCTCTCCCCCTCCTGATTAACTGTAGGGGATAGCAGAATCTTTTAAACACATATTGCATTACACCCACAGCGCGATTACCTGTGTAGTAGAGCTATTTTTAGAACCACTCACGGTGGATTAAAAGCATTATTTGTGTAACTCCGGCAACAGAGATAGTAAACACAGTCTGTGTTTATGTTTATTTAGATAATGATTAAACGTTTATTACAAGCTTGGCATCAAATTATGTTTGTAATCGGTCGCTCTGTCGGTAATATTAGTATGATCCAGAACCTAGTTTGTACAGTGTAAACCAGGGGAGGGCTTATTGGGCAATGTCTGATGGAACACACACAACCACACAGTTCCTTTGGTAAATGTGGCTAGAGAACGTGTATATACAAGTTCTCTGATGTGGGGGTGAGCTACCCTCTGCCACACAATAACCGTAAGAGTACGTAGCTCATATCAGCATATAGTCATACATTACTCCAGTTATCTTTGTCTCAGCTAAAGTCATGTGACGGCTAAAGTCACGTGACGATGTAAGTTTAGCGTCACTGCCTCCACTTTATGAAACAGATTGTCGGTGGATATTAGAAATGTGTCTTCTCTTGAAAAGTTTTAATTTGTTGTAAAACTTCACCTGTTCAAGGTTACTTTCAGTGATAAATAATATGTTCAAACATCTTATTGGGTTTTTACCTATATCTTATTTAGGGAATCAATGTACAGCGCCTTATAATACATTATTATTATTATAGTATTAGTAGCATGTATTATTTCTCCATCCCTCCAATTCACAGCATACAATAAAAGACTTACCACATAATTTATTTCAAACACAGTTATTCTAAAATTATAACTTTATTTCTAGGGCCTGGCTGATTACACAATTAGTCATCGTTGGTGGTCAGGGCAGAGTTTTGACTGTAAACACAAAACCCCTCGTACAGCAACTGGTAATATCCAGGTAGCTACAGTTTCATCTGCTAGTGTTAAAGGGTACAACAGATGCTGTATTTGTCAGGGGCGCAAAGAAAGCATATTGTGAAATGTGTTTTGGTCGTGTTTATTTTCCTCAGAGTCTGATGTGTCCCCGTCATTGAGTTGTGGGTGTGAATCCAGTTTAATGAGTTGTGGATGTGAATCCAGTTTATTGACAGTAAGTAGACTTAACGAATGGCTCTCTGAGCCCCAAAAGCATAAAGCCGACACGTTATGGTGTGTCATATGTATATATGTTACGCTTAATCTGCATAATTAGATAATATGTATATTACCTGATTATACAGATTAACTGTAACATATATAAAGATGAACGTGACTGTGTTAATGTGTGAAAACAGGACTTCATTGTGGACGAGAGAAAAATGGTTGATTTAGCATATTACATGATTAAAATATTTGGTGATATAGCGGCCAGCGCAAGCAGCCCAGCAATATAATAATAATGATATTAAACTTTTCTGGGAAACTTCTTAAAACCTTAACCATGGTATGGGGAACACATTTCCCCATCCACGTTTACAGCTTTGACAAATAGACTTTGACCTACCCCCCACAGATAACACCCCTTCCGTCCACCTTATAGATAAACCCGTGCCACCTTATCTCATCAACACTGATTGGTAAATAGAATGACACTGGCATAATAATTATAAAAAAAAACAATCAATATTCTTTAGTCTCATGTTTCCGTTGTTGGAAATAGACAAAACACTGCTCACATAAAGGCCAGCCAGGACTAAACAAACCTTTAACTACAACAGTAATAAACAAGGGCCACAGTTTATCACTGTGATGATAACATAAATCAAACCCGGTTTACAACAGTTCAAAATTTGGTCGACGTAGAGTCTATCTGTCTTCGGTTATTTTTACATTATCAAGGATGATGATGATGTTGTAGCCACGTTATTTGGGCTATCAGAGGCAACTTCATAAAAAGTGACCCGAATCCATTATGACATTTGAGCTAGGTATGTTGAGAACCACCAAAAAATAAACAACTATCTATCTACCAGCATAAACACATTTTACAAGATCAGTGTCAAACATCACAGGATTTTATACGCAGTTCCTGTAATGTGGATATATAAAATTTCTTATTTAACACAAAATACAAAATTAATATCATTTAGTCTTTGGCAGCGCTAGTCCATTTGTTGATAGAGTGGATATCCCGTTTATTATGATTCTGGATTCACCCTCCACGTGTCCGGAGTAGTAATGGCGTAACGCTAGTTAACAATCTGCTGACAGTGACTGGGTGTTAAACGTTGAAATGAACAAGTGATAGCATCACCAAAACTACTCAAAGGGGCCATTCACCACAAGTGTTTCAGTGATAACATCACCGAAGACACTTAAAAAGCTCTTCACGGGCAGTTAAATCAATACTTTACAGAATACAAACACTGTTAAATATTCTTACCTTTACTTTCATCATTGCAAGCTTCATCACCAGTCACAAACACAGAAATATAAACTAGATATCAATTTAATTCAATCAAAACCATGCACCATAGGCGTGCCTGCTACTTTACACAGTAAAGCACCTGTCAGTCACCTGCAGTCTGGATACGGCTCAAATCCAGACACAACTCACGTTTACGCTCTCAGAACTGCACTCATTTAACCCAAATCCTGAACGCTCCCTACAACTGGCACTGATCAGACATGTTCCTGGCTAAAACCGTTACAGGAAGCCCAGAGACTATCTCTCCGATATTAAAACAACCGAATTACAAGATGGTCTCTACTGGATACTAATCACCTCTGATGCATCCAGAGAATCTCTGATCATTTAAATCTTTTATTCCGAACCCTTTCATTCCTGGAAACATAAAGTTTAGACACAAGACGTGTTGTGCCATTAAGTCTGTAACAGTGTTAGTCGTGAAGGTGAGAGAGTTAAATAATTCCTCCTAGACGTCACTGCTCCGCGGGATACCTGGGGTATCCTAATCCAGGAGATGTCAGCAACTTTCGACCGTCGGGAATAAAAGGCGGGGAGTGACTCAGTTCTCGGAAAGGTACTAACGTCAATCGGCAATCTCACGCAGACGATCTAACGCGCGCACAAAAACAAACCGGCATAGCTTTAATGATAATCACATCTTATATGGATCGGATGGGAAGCCGGAGGTGCTGAGAGAGTGAGTGAGTGAGAGAGCGAGTGAGGGAGGGGAAACATTTAATACAATATTGGCACTGACGTAGCTCGTAGACTGCTGGCACTGATACCGGAGCCATATAAATAGCGGCCAAACAGCAATCACTGCAGCCAACCAGCATAATTCATTCTATGGAATAAATAACATCACATGACAAATATTGAAATACACTTCCGCTTCATGGAAGATGCCTTGCCAGCCACAAACCAGACCATGTACAGTGACTAATGGAACAAAGTTATACAAATGATTATTTACAAACTGCAACTCCACCTTGAAAACTAAATATCACCTAACGGCAGAACAGCCGTTTATAGCTATTTGAATGTTACTGTCTCACCAAAGGTTCAGCTTAGGCAAAGGTTTATGGAAAAATTGTGATTTTGGTTCAGATAAGGAACACACAGTCTAAACTCTAAAGAATGTACTCAAATCAGGCACCCATTTTTAAAGAAATCCTACTTTGTCAGAAAAATGTAATAATAACAAAATTCTATAGTGCCAATATCCTACACGAGAATCGAGCTCAGTGGCGCACCTAGTGGAGAGGTTAAGAAATCTGATAGTCAAGGTATGATGCAAAATTCGTCAACAACTGATCCGATGGATGGATAAATGTTGTTTAATGACACATCAGCACAATTTAGGCCATTCAGGGTGCAGTGGAATATTAGGAGGGATAAGTAAGTCTGAAAAGATGAGTTTTCAAATGGTCACGGAAAGAAACTATCTATCTTGTACTATTTCTTATGTAGTGTTAACTTAGGTTATGATTTATTGTACTGCACAGATGACAATAAATTAGTATATATCAAAAGATATTAAATATGTTATGACACTTATGGTTCTTTCCAGAAATCAATGGTCTAATTGGTAGATCACTACCACCCGAGTTCGAATCTCGCTGTGGGCATATCTGAAGGATGTTTCACCTTTGACTTCGCTTCATTACCTTTGGAAATCACACGGCCCGTTTAGCGTACAATGTGAACAAAAGTGGTGGTAAAACACCAATCAAGAGAACAAGTAGTACACTGACAGCGAAGTGATTAAAACGTTGCACTGTAAACCACCAAGTTTTGGATTCAAAACCAACTTGTATCTGTGTTTGTGGAATGTTTACCCAGGAAGTCACCCTTTGTTAATATGTCCCAGGCGTTTATGATTTCTAGACAACAGACAGTGGATCAGGGTAAATCTACACCCATCTGTCTATGGGAGAGAATGAACTTTGTCTGTTCAGTTGATGGAAACAGCACCTCTGTAGTCTAACTGGTAGAGCATGAACCACAAATCACTACCATCTGAGTTTGACATATCTGAAGGGTGTTACATCTTTGACTTCACTGTATTATCTTTGAAGGTCGTTCGACCTATTTAGCCTACCATGTGCACAAAAGTGGCTGTAAAACATCAATCACTGCTGGTGGAAACAGCAAAACACTATAAAGTAATTGCTTCCTTCGTCTGTCTGTTTGTCTGTCTGTTTTTGAGGGGTTTCTGACTGTCTGTATATTTGTACAGTCAATTCTAAATTAACCAGACTGTGGGGGGGGGTAGGTCCAGTTATAATGTGGCTGATTCAGTATCTAACTAATCATTATTGTTTTACGTATTATATTTAAAATAATACTCACATATGGGGGGGGGGCATATTTAATATTTAGCTAACTATAATCCTATTTAATTAACCAAATGTGCTTAATTGAGTACTGAATGTGTGGGTTTCTGTTTATCTGATATTAATAATATAAGTCCATATTGGTATCATCATCAAGCGATCTTCATCCCAATGGCCTCAGGGACAACCAAACAATGAAGACAAATTTCCCATAATGTAGCCTATCCTTAGCAACCATCAACAATTCATTAGTTACCAGCCTTATGCCTAATTATTTGGTTTTCCCTATTTTCTAACCCCTTCAACAAGCTCCCCCCCACCATCCTTGTAGAATATAATATCTCTGTCAGGATCCACTCAACTCATCTGATTATTGTATCCACATAAATGATAATTATCACTTTGAGCTATTTTCTAATAAAGTGACTGAGTCAGTGGGTGAGTGAGGGAAGGAACAAGGTTTTATGACACATCAGTCCTGAAAGGTCATTTCCTGTTGTTTCCTTTAAATTACATGTGGCAAAATCGCATAGCATAGTGGATAGAGGAGTAGTTTGGAAGCTTTAAAATCAAGATTCTGAATCCTATAGTTAGTCATGTTTGTAGGATGTTTTACTAGGGAGTTGTCCTCAGTCATATGTGGTAAGTGTGACACTCACTCATTGGGTGTCTCACTCACTAATTGGTTGTCTCACTCACTATCTGGAAGTAATGTGAGAGCACAGAAGTTTGAGCATTTCACTGCAAACCTCCAGGTTGTGGGTTCAAATCCAGCTTATATCTGTGTTTGTGGGAATTATAACCCAAGTGGCACTAGTATCTCACATGACTAGTGCTGAAGCTAAACAACTGAAATCACTCTCTCACTTTCGCTCACTCGCTCATACAGATCAATGCCAGATTCACTTACTTTCCATGCCCAGTTCTATATATTTCCAATCTCAGAATGGTAGGCATAGACTGAAATTTGTATCAATACAATAACAAATCAATTATCATGTTATAATCCTATCTCTATCTGTCTTTATATAGTATTATAATGTTACATAAGTAAAACATTACCAGCATTATCCTGCTCTATGTGGGAGACCCTCCAATCTGGATTACAACTGAATTTAAAGATGATTAACTCAACACAACACACCACATTCAACAATACAGTAATATATATGTTCTGCCATCCTAACAACACTGGAGGCTGACACACACACACACACACACACACACATACCACACTGCTGAATATTTTAATACATTAATCTCCAATCAGTGGCATGTGTAAATATTATATTATTCAAATGGCGCAGGTGTTATCTGTTCATGAATGATACGTGACATAACTGAACTATAATGTACCCATACAATGATGATGATGATACTATTGATGGTGTCATGATGTAACACATAATAAAGTTTAGTGCACTATCATATGTTTTCCTGAACATTACAGAAACATGAAAACATTTCTAAAATAATCTACAAGTACTTATATAATGTCACTGCTTATAAATTCTATGTCAGAGGATAATTGTTAATATTTATTACCATTATGGGTGGGAGAATTTATCTGAGAAAGAATAAGCCACTTCTATAATGATTCAAAATACCCCTAAACAGAAAATAAAAGGGATTTATTGCTGTCTAACAAGAGTACTTCTAAATAAGCTGTTATGAAATACTCTTGCTGGTGATGTTTTATATTGTTTTATCAAATAGAGTAAACTATGACCATCCAGCAATGATCTACTAGAAGATTTGTCTATCATGGTAGACCTTCTAATTAGTTAAATTAATAGTCAGATACAGAAAAGACAATCAGGTTAAAGTTAATTTGACTAATTTATGGAAAGTAAGATAATCAAGCCTACATACATAAAACATGAAGAAAAATTATACATAACCAATGATTTACCATTGTGGATAGCTTCACTCATCAGAAGCACATAGGTTCACCACATGTTGTATAGTGATGTATACATGCCAATGCCCTAACACCCATCCTGGAAATGTGAACAACACGCTTCTGACATATGTTTTGAACTATCCTTGACCATTTTGAGTTTACACTGAATGACTTAGTATTATATATTGTTATTTTGTAAAAAATATCCTATTTTGGTCTTACTCAATAAGCTTAATCAATATATTTCAACTACGTCACAACGATGACGTTGGTGGCTAGATAATACATCACACACCCTACAGATTACGTTAGAACTTGTGTCTTGTATGAAATCATTGTGACTGTATACTATTTGCAGTCCCCTTTACAATTTGGCGGGAATTGCGATTTAAGCCGAGAACCTACAGAAAGCTAGAGTGCTGTCAAATGAGTCTGTCAGATTGATGATGCAAGTCATTACCCGAACCAGCAACATGACAACAAAGTCTAAAATCATGCCTGAAACATTGTTATTATGTTAACACGATTGACTGACAAACACAACATTTGTTCAATGACAATAAAAAAACCTATAAAAGCAGTTCAAGAAAAGATATATTTTTTAATATCTTTATGCTGCAGTGCATAGTTTTACCTTGGATTTGGCATTATGTGGATTTATGTAAAACTTGCCAAGGGAAAATTCCACAAAAAGCAGCCTATCTTTGGGTGATAATAAGACGATATAGTGGTGTCACCTGGTGACTATGTAGTGAGATTTTATTTCTTAATTCCTTAGTCTCTCACCACGCTGCGCCACTCCAGCTCATGAATTTTGGATGCCTCCCGGTTGGTAGGTACGTAAAGAAAAGCTGTTCAGGCAGTCAACTTTTAGGTGAATTTTTTTAAAGCTAAAATCAAACGTGTGATAATTAGCATCAAAGGCGTTAAACAATGTAATTATTTAAAGGATGAACCCAAGTATACCCATGTGTATGTACATTGTTTTATGTGGTAAATATAATAGTAGTCCCTATTTGTTCTTGTCCCGATTCGGTCTTGTCCCGAAATGACCGCACATCATGTGTGTGTGTGTGTGTGCGTGCATGTGCGTGTTTTAGGATATATATATATATATATATATATATATGCTGGCTCTGGCTCAGAACATCAAAACCCATACATCCTTTAAAACCTGTACCTTCTCTACCACCTCCTGTCATATACATAATTAAATCAATACATAGTTTAATTTATGCATATAAAAAGTACACATCTAAACATTCGTAGACCTATATTTGTATGGGCTACTCATCAGCCTGTGGGGACCAGATAATCAGTAATAATAATAATAATAATATACAACATTTATATAGCGCCCCTATATAACCTGTAAGAAGGTTACTCTGAGGCATGCGTACGTACAGTGCGCGCGTACGTGCGTGCGTACGTGCGTGTGTGTAATCCCACAATTATTCATATGTCTATCAGCCACATTTAAATTATGAATGGAAATAAGCACATAACAAAATCAACATCATCACAATATGATATTACAGATATTTCTTAAATTATATGTTGTATTGAACCACAAATAAAATGTAATTAAAATGCTGTACATAATTATTTTTAAAATTTGTGATGCAGTTAATCACTTGTCACTTCAGTCCGTTCAGCTTCTGGTTTCGATTTGAGTGTTCCGTAAATTATTTGAGCATTTTTGCGTATATCTTGTTTAGTTAATCCCAAATTTTCAACAATGTTCTTCTCCCACTCATTGTTAACCATAGCCATTGTTAACATCAGTCATTGTTAACACCAACCAATCATTGTTAACAGATCTCAGTGATGTCATCCAAAGTCCATCATTATACATGATAATTAAGGTCACTGACTATATTCATCACGAATGATAAAGATATTATTATTATATTATTTCATTATCATGGCTAAACAACAGTTACCTAAAGATTGTATGTTGGAGAGATACTTTTCTAAATATGAATTTAACACAAAATTCCTTCTCTGTTGTTCCGATGTGGAAGCGTTGAGTATGAATGAGCTTATCAATATGGCTGACATCGAATGTAAACAATTGTGGGACGGCCTGAAACTATCGTATACAGGTAAGACGTCACCTGTAGCAGGTTACATTGATCTTTGCCTGCAACTGTATTATATTTAATATGTTAAGATGTATCGTGTGTTATTAAAAATAATCTATAAAACATTTAATGAATTAAAGTTATACTACTGCCATTAAATAATACATGTAATACATTTAATGGGTTATGGCCACATCATTGTATAATAAGATTTTATTAACTAAATACAATCTGGGGCGCCTCCGTGGTCTAGTGGTAGCGTGTTGGACCACAGCTCACTACCACTCGTGTTCGAATCTCGGCGTGGGCAAATCTGAAGATTGTTTCGTCTTTGACTTCGCCTCTTTATCTTTGGAGGTCGCTCGACCAATTTAGCCTACCTTGTGCACAATAGTGGCCGTAAAACATCAATCATCATCAACTAAATACAATCTATATATATATATATATATATTATACATTTGTTATTTATAAATAAGTTAATGCTATTAGTAGACTAGACTAATTATTAAATTTTGATTTGTTGTTGATCTCTCTTCTTCTTATTCTCCTCCCTCAATTCACTTCCCCTCTCACGTTGCCCCTCTCCCTCTATGGAGGATGACATTAGAGAGTGCAGGTCATCCTCTTTTGCGGCAAGAAGTGGCAAAACTCCATCTGGTGAATCCCGATGATGTCTTAATCATAACACCACAGGAGGGAATCTATATCGCTATGCACTGTCTGGTTGATTATTTTAGCAGGTAACAGCTCATTATAGATTGATTACCTGCAAAACACATTTCCTAACATCTATTAAGATACCATCTCGGACATTAATCCCCCCCCCCGTCACTCAGAGCCGATCTGTCTCGATGGCTGGAACAGAAATACCTTAAATTTTGCTAAATTTGTTTTTAATCTTTGACCTCCACGTCTTAACTGCTTAACATCTGAACTACCTTCAGATTAGTTTTTTCAAGTTTTATTATCCACTAATTATGTCGTTTCAATGAATATGAGCTCTACATTGTGGAATGGCATACGCTTGATCTATGTTAATTAACAGTAGCCACAAACCAACAATATTTACCTTTATATATATATATATATATATATATATATGTGTGTGTGTGTGTGTGTGTGTACAATGACATAAAAGTGCTCATGTACTTCTGTTTTGTGACTACAGAACTTATGGTGATGACCGATCACACGTCATCACCACATACCCAGCTTACCAGAGTCTGTACGAGAATCTGCATACGTTACGCTGTCAAGTGGATTACTGGATGGTAAAGGAATCCGGCGATGGTTGGTACTTCGACATGGCCGACCTGAGGCAATTGATAAGGGACGATACCAGACTTTTGGTGGTCAATTTCCCACACAACCCCACGGGCTACTTATTACCAGAAGACCAATGGCGGGAAATCATCGAGATATGTGAACGGAGGAATATCTTCTTGTTTTCGGATGAGATGTATAGACTGTCCAACAATGACCAGTCGGCGCCACTAGTCAGTGCTTGTACGGCCATGACCAATTCGGTGACGTTATTTGGAGTATCCAAGACGTTGGCCCTGCCTGGTCTGAGGATCGGGTGGCTCTGTACCAAACACTCGACCCTCATGACCTCGATGAAGTCATTCCGCGATTACATCACCATATGTTGCTCGGCTCCGGCCGAGATACTTGCCTTGATCGCGCTACGGAACAAAAACGAAATTCTGAAGAGAACTCTGGCCATCATCGAGAAAAATCTTCACCTCCTCGCCGACTTCTTTCGAGAATATGAAGATGTGTTCGAGTGGAGAGCGCCGAGAGCTTGTACGACTGGATTAGTGAAACTTAAAGGTTGGCTACTGAGACTGGGCAACGGTGGGGCAAAAGGCTTTTGCGAAAGGCTGCAGGAAGAGGCCGGTGTTCTTATGCTGCCATCGGCTGTTTACGAATTCGACGACAACTGTGTACGTCTAGGGTTCGGAAGAACCGACCTGAAGTACGCTCTTATTGCATTGAGGGAGTTCTTGCGCAGGAATAAGCCATAACACGGTTTATGGCATCTGCTTTCTGCGTTTTAGAATCGTTTTGCCGAAAGCAACGTTATATAAAATGTTCTGTTTTTATTAATCCCAGTATCATCAAGTGTGGATATATTTCTATTTGTCACACAATATTGATATCGATTATAATACGGAATAATTCAATTTGAGAATAAATTAACTATATTTCAACAAAACAGCTCTGAGAGCACATTTGGATACACAATATTTCACTAGGAAATAACATATCGTGTTGCTATATAGTTTATTTATGCAAACAAATCTTTGCATATATGTTTAACGTTTCTTGAATGTTGTTTTGCTAAACTGTGAACATGATTAATTAGGTGTAAATCTCTCTCTCTCTCTCTCTCTCTCTCTCTGTGTGTGTGTGTGTGTGTGTGCATATTTACAGCACAAAATATTTACTTATAGACAAAAACATACTATAATTGACACCCGAATTGGCATAAACTGATTCTAAGTCATTTTCTTGAAATGGTCAACAAAAATAATTTAAATAGCAGACTAATTAAAAGAAAATTTGCTTTATTATATATTTAATTTTAGTTGATCTAAAATATCTAACTTGTCTTTTAATAAATATTAATTTAAATGTAATTATAATTTAACCTCCATATTCGAACATATATTAATTAACCTAGTTTCAAAGTAGTCAATATATTTAATAAGAAATATGTTATTTGCTGAAATATAAAATGCATTAAAATAACTTCTTCTTTGAGATATTTCTGGATGAATGATAACAAATCTTGATTTGGGATTATTATCACGCCCTCAATAATTTATTTTAATAAATAATTGATTTTGACATTAAATACTATTATTGAAATTAAGAAACAAAATCTTAAAGATAATGATCTGAAACAAACAAAGAATGTCGATGGAAAACAAAAAAACGCGACTAACTTTATTAATTCACACGGATTAATTATTGACATGATCAGCCGAATAAATTAATTGAAATACTAAATATTTTGTTAAATATTGATTAGCCAAGCTATCCAAAGTTGAATAGTTGTTAGATAAATAACTGATGGTGCCAACAAAACATCATTATATATGGAGGATGTCATTTTGGCAGCCAATGGACATTATGTTAATGATATTGTACAGACATGGGAAATCAAATCTGACAAGAATATTTAATATTATGAACTGCTTCAGACCAACAGGTGAAAATACACGACGATAAGTGTCTGACAAGAACCATTAAAAAACTCACTCACAAACAAACACAAACACACACACACACAAACAAACACACAAACAACGTTGGAGATATATTTATAACATTTCTTGTGCAGTCTTTAACCTGATAAGTAAGCAACTTCATCCAGTTATACTATTATTTTTTAACCTGGAAAGTTGCTCGTGTTTTGGTAACAAAAAGCTTAATATGCTTTATATTGAATAGGTCTACCCAGGAAATCAGTATATATAGAATTCAATATATGAATTCAATATATATATATATATATATATATACGTTTTTTTTTTCAACAATAAGTAATAACATTTCGGGACTTAATTTTATTTACACACGCACGCACACAAACACACACGCACGCACACGCGTGCGCGCGCGCACACACACACACAAATCTAGTAATCCCACATAAATCGTCTATCTTTAAGTAAAGTTGCTAGTTGGTGGTTAAATGGCCTAAAGAAGCTCCGCAGCATCTCCAATGTATCGTTTCTGATTGGTTGACGTAGTTCCTCAATTAATTTATGTTGAACTTTCCACGCTTCCTCCTCCAGTAAAATGTTTGTCTCCTGTTCCACATCTAAGCTCTCTGTTACCGATAAAAACAAGTAATAATAAGTCTCCGTATATTGCATGTTGTGTTAATATTATTTGATCAAAAACCCAAATTGAGTGTTAAACTGATATAGACAATAGATGTACACATTGAAAGTGAACTTGAAAACTTGGGTGTTTTTGTTATTTCAGTTAGTAGTAACTTATTGAACAATTTCATTTCAACAGATATTTAGATCTTCTAAATCAGCAAATGATGACGACGTATTAAGTTGGCGAATTTCATAATGTGGACAAGTTGGCGGCGTTTTAATTTGGCGACTTCTTGGTTCGACGAGATTTATGATTGTGTGTTATACTGTAAAACGGAAAAAGTTGACGTCGTTTTAAACTGGCGATTTTTTTGCCATTCGCCAAATTCGCCAACCTGATACGATCGTCAAAATTATCAAGAAATGCCTGAGGGGTGTGTGTGTGTTTAAATTATCCTTTGTATTTATGAGTACAAAAATGGTTTCAGAACAGGGACCTTATTAATTACTATTATTAATTAATATTCTTACTATTTTTATTATTTTCAGCTAAAAATGGTGTCCGGTATTTCTTTATTTTGTTAAAACTATTTATCGACAAAACAATTAGAAGAAAATTTTATAAGTTGATTGATTGATTGATTGATTAGAAGTCCAGCTAATTATTATAGTAACTATAGATTAGTACATAATAATTGGCGGACATGTTTGTGATCAATTTAATCGTAATTATTGTGGTCATAGGAATCCCATCACCCCCCCCCCCACATCGACCTGTAGAGTAAGATTAGCAACGAGTCATGATGGATTATAACTGTGGCTCAATAACATGGCCACTATGTTGTATGTATCATATTGTACATATTATATTGTAAAATAATATTGTACGTATCACATTGTACGCATCGTTTGTGTGTGTGTGTTAGTGTGTGTTGGTGTGTGTTCATTAAAAAGAAACTTTAATGAGAGCTGTAAGAACTCAAATAATACAGGAGAACGTCAGTCAGCCACTATAAAGTGCTGCCACCTGGCGAATGTATAATTTTTCTTTCGAATACGAACAAACACGCATTCGCTTTTATTAATATAGACAAAGCAAGCACAGTTAAGAGTTTCTTCATATATTTGAATACGATAATGATGATGATTGATGTTTTACGGTCCCTTTTATACACATGGTAGGCTAAATGGACTTCCAAATGTAATGCAGCGAAGTCAAAGATGAAATAACCTTCAGATATGCCCACGCCGAGATTAGAACACGGGTGGTAGTGATCTGTGATCCAACACACTACAGACCACAGAGGTTCCTTATATATATTTGAATACGTGATATATATGCATATATTTGAATACGAGTAAATATCTAGAGCATTAGACTAGGTTAGCTTGTAGGATAACTTACTTATGCCAAGAAACTCCAGTAACCGTTTGATGTGATATACTTTGTTCTTTGAATAATCTTCCATCCTCAACACGAAGAACTGCTCTCGTGGAAATATACTCATCCAATCATTGAGGAACACCTCATATAATGATTTAGTCAGGTGTCGTATCAAGTCCACTCTCTTGATAATACGGGAACAGAACACAAAATATAACTTTGAGAAATGTATAGACAACTTTACTGTTTATAATAAAAAATTGAAAGTTAATTTGTACGTTTTGTTAATAATAATAATAATAATAATAATAATTATTATTATTATATTATTATTATTAATTATTATTATTATTATTATTATTATTATATCATCATTACTATTATTAGTTGTTGTAGTATTAGTAGTAGTAATAGTACAACAACAACCAGCAATAGTATTAGTATTAGTACAAATAGATAGATAGATAGTGTGTATGTGTGCGTCCACGTGATATATATATATATATATATATATATATATATATTTTTATATGTGTTGTGTGTGTGTGTGTGTGTGTGTGTGTGTGTGTGTGTGTGTGTATGGAGAGGGATAGATAACTAGAGAGATGATACTTACAGGTCCTATATAAGAACAAACCCTAGCAGCTCCTTCGTTATCTTTAAGACATTGTTTAAACTCGTTAAGAGTCACTTCAACCTCAGCGTGAAAATGATCTGGTGTAAACTTTGGCTTGGCTGGGTTCTTGTTCTTACTCATGAGTTAGAATATAACCTATATATATATATATATATATATATATATATATATATATATATATATATATATATATATATATATATATATATATATATACAACGCACGCACACACACGCACACACTCACACACACATATTACAATACTCTTACAGTAGAATCTCATTATTTAGAATACACAGACGGAGAAGTAGACAAACGTTAGACATTAGTGAGTGAGTGAGTGAGTTAGTGAGTGAGGGTCGCCACAAAAAGCCATCATTCATTGATGCCTGTTACTGCAAAATGTTAATTTATTCTCATTATCAGCTACCAACAATAGACCCTCGGGGGAGGGGGGGGGGTGCCAGATATTAACAGACAGCGAAATATGATCTATCAATTAAACTAGTGAATATTTTATTTAAACGTATGCATTATCCATTGATTCGTATGCATGACTAATTATATATCGTTAATGTATTGTTCTATAAAGTATTACAATAGATTTATATATTGATAGACACATTAATTTTACATTAATTTTACATTTACTTTAATCGGGAATGTATACAATTAAAGTAGATGATGATTGATGTTTTACGGCCACTTTTGTGCACAAGGGCCACTAAATGGGCCGAGCGACTTCCAAAGGTAATGAGACGAAGTGAAAGACGAAACAACCTTCAGATATACCCGCGCCGGGATTCGAACACGGATGGTAGTGATCTGTGGAACAGCACGCTACCGCTAGACCACGGAGGCGCCCGCACAATTAAAGTAGAACAAACTGAACAATATTACAACACAAGTTGATTTAAATATTGATACTAATGTTTTTTTATCAAACTGAGTTAAATGAGTTTCCCTTCACGGTTAAACAAAAGTGGTTTGATCTGTAGAGTTCGGGTTAACCTGCGTGTACGTGCGTGTATTGACCAGTAGGCCTGTACCCACTTACCTATCGACTGGTTCTCTTAGCATCAGTACAAACTTAGTCTCAGGTCTGATGCTGTATATATAATGTGCCGTGATATACCTGGGCTCTGTCAGGTTATTGTTACCTGGCCTCTGGGACCAACAAGGGTCATAGGTCATAGTGGAAGGGGTCATGTCACCTGTAATATGTAATAATGGAGAACTGATGAGTACTGGATATTTTGGATATGCTTGATAAATATATTAATAATCACTTCATTACATAATTTTAATCAAAAAGTATGAAAATCGAGACCCTTTAAGAGCAAACAATTAAAGCCAATCTTTGCGGGTTTTTCTACTCCGAAATATATAATTCCTTACTAAAATTATAGATTAATGTAACTCTAGTCATTTTATATTTTAACTTTATAAGAACTATTTTAATTATTTTAATTACGGGTACACAGCAATTCAGATCCCGAGTGCCATATAAGGCATCCTCATGAATATTCGGTTCTGTCCGTTTTTACTCGGTAAGTACGGCCAGGCGGAGTCGTGTACTGAGGTTTTTAAGATATGGGTATTTTGGTTGTTGTGGTTGTTGATGTTTAAATTTGGGGTAGAGAACATTTGTAAATGTAAATGTTAAGAGTAAATTTGGGCACAGCCGTTTTGGCATAGGTTTGCCTCAGTTATGTGTGTAACGTTATCAGTCTTTGCGTGTCAACGCTGAGCATGCGTGCATATTCTGCTGGATAATTAATTAGCCACATAGTGGACAGTTCACTGTTCCATGTAAATACACAAACTTATTACGACATTTCTACGCACAAAACACGTAATTTGTGTACAACTTGGAAGATAAATATGATTGAGTGACTAATAATGAATGCCCATACAAGTAATTATTTTTAGAATCATCAACTAAAAAAGAAATGCATTAAATAAAGTAAATAAAACCTTTTTTTTAAACTAAAGTAGGTAGGTTGCATTCTTTCTCCATCTTACATACTATTACAGATGAAATGGATTTATTAAGAAGTCATGATTTTAAAAGCTGAAAATTACCATATTGAATTTTTTTATTTGAACATGGTATTCATGGTATGTGTGTAATGGTTGGGTCCAAATAAAAATAAATTAAGTTCTGGTGACTATTAAACGTCTACCGAACGCCTCACATTAGAATAATGTACGTTTGTTGGGAACTATACGGTATGACCTACTGAGCCCACGGTGATGTGGTAGCTCAGTGGTAAAGCCCTGAGCTATTAACTTGGGTGGTCCCGGTTTCGAAACTCCACGATAGAGTTGCTGATGTCACTGTACTACAAAGGGGATAAAGTTAAAATGATTACATCCGGAAGTAGACTATCGAGTATATAGAGCAGCATAATCAATCTCGGCTTATAAACTAATAAATAAACAAATTAAACAAATAAATAAGCTAAATTATTATTATTATTATTATCATCATCATCATCACAGGGGCGCCTCCATGGTCCAACTGGTAGCGCGTTTGATCACATATCATTACCACTTGAGTTCGAATCTCGGCGTGGACATTTCTGAGGGTTGTTTCATCTTTGACTTCGCTGCATTACCTTTGGAGTTCGCTCGGCCCATTTAGCCTACCATGTGTACAAAAGTGGCCGTAAAACATCAATCATCATTATCATCGTTATCACAACCGATAGAGCACTTCGTCTCCCCTCCTGGTTTAAAACTTTACCTATTTTAAAACGCTGACTGACCAGTACCACGACCAAGATCGATACATACAAGTAATGATTGTCATCGATCAGAACTTACCAATAATCATTGGATGATAAGGTTTAGCATCCTTTAGTCTGACGTAACGTCGTATTATTTCTGAAGCTCCGTCGTATGTGTCCAAGTAGTCAGAGAACGTTGGTGATCGTGGTCGATTAGCTGTATAAAGATATCACAGTATCATCATCATCATCATCATCATCATTATTGTTATTATGATTAATATCATCTTCTATAATAAGTAAACACGTAATGGATATAAACAATAATACAGATATGTGATTTTTTATTTATACTTTTCTGCATACCTCGGGATTCTCTAAAATTATACAACATATTAACCGTATCTATACAATATTAATCTTATCTATATCATATCAATAACTATTTTAGTTATGGATCAATTAAATGGGATTGCTTTTCAACAATTGCTTAATAGATCACGTGATATTTTGAATTCGTTCCATAGCAACCATTATTTGTTGATAAGTGTTTCAACTAAAACATTTTCCACTCAACTATTTCTGAACTGTACAGAAAGTTTGTTCCAGTACCACTCTTATCACCACTACCATAACTACTACTACTGCTACTACTACTACTACTACTACTACTACTACTAATAATAATAATAATAGAGTAGTACTCGACTATTATCAATAATATTAGATAACAACAAAATGAATATTTTCAGTTACCAGATGATATATATATATATATATATATATATAAAATATATATATATATATATATATACTTCTACCATAAAACCAAAGATCACATACCTCCTTTACAATATTCCTTATCAGCACACCTTTTGTAGTCCCAATAATGTAGCTCCCGGAGGTTACCAGGTAAGAACTCGTCAGCGTACTTTAACAGTGTGTTATAGAGGTCCTGTGTGGCACACTTAGGTACACCTGTATATTATATGGTAATCAGAATAATGCTTAACGTGATGATGTCTATAGTGGTAATTTTATTAACACGATATTGGTAATCACTGTCATGATCGTGATAGTAATGATGATGACGCTGATGAAGATAATATATACCTGACAGACAAAAACATGAGAAAAATAATTTTCGGAATATTATTCTTAAAATAAAATAGACTTGGATTTGTTAATTAGTGAAGTATATTCTTTATCTAGAACAACTACTAAATAGATGGGGTTTTAATCTTCAGTTTTATTGACCAACCTAAAAGGAAGAAAGATGGAAAACATCGAACTCTCCAATTTTCTCCCCGTTCGCCTCTCAGTCTGATGACGTCATCCATGGCCTTGAACTTGCCGGAATGTTTAGGCAGTTTATGACTAGAGAGTGCGCATTCGCTGTAGTACGACTTGGCGTACGAAAAATATTCCGGTATCTCCTCCAGCCAACAGGGATTACGATAATCTTCTAATAATGGTGGAAGTTTCTGTTGGAATAATCAAATATCGTATACGAGTTACCGGATGGGAAATTTCTGGATGAAGCTGAATATATACTCTTTTTGTTTATATATATATTTCCCATTCGGCTGCTTCCATTTGTAGGCAGAGTGTACGCAAAACAAGTTTATCGCGTGATCAACCAAAGCTGTCATATTGACTGACGCATCGAGAACCTATAAAAGACGTCAGTTGATCTGTGGTGTCGAAATGTTCTGATTATTAGGTTTCTTTTGAACCACAACAAATTGCTGCTGAATGTAAACTGTGGCGTTAACGTAGTTATATCGTACATGTATTAATTTATCATTAAACAACACGCGCGTGTTGTTTATTGTCGGCTGTTGTGTTAAATGGTACTTCTGTTTTCCGTATGTGCAAAAAGCAGATTGTCTGGGTAATACAGGCTGAAGAGGAGCCAAGAAATATTTTAACTGTTTATATATATATATATATATATATATATATATATTTATATATATATATTGGCCTCTGTATGAATAGATATGTGCGAGTGTATTTTTGTTTAGGTCTATATATGTTTAGGTTCTGTGTATGTATAGATTTGTATAGGTGTAGCTATATTTATGTTTAGGTTCATATGTATATGTTTAGGTTCATGTATGTGTAGGTTTATTTATGTAAAAGTGGTGGATGTATAGGAATTTAGGGATTATATCTGGTTTTTATGACACACACACACACACAGAGAGAGATAGAGAGAGAGAGAGAGACGCACACACACACGCACATACACACACACTATTAAGGATCTGTACAATCTGATTCTATCTTCAACGTCTGTGTAGCATATTATTTTTATTGACCATTAATAGGAGTATAATTACCAGTAACACATCTTCATCATCCAACTGTTATAGCTATAGGTATCTGGTTATTGTGATCACCCAAATATACAACGTTATACTGATACTTCCGTCACAATCAAAACCAAAACATATGGGGGTGTGACTGGTATTAATTGAGGGATAAATATTAGTTACCTTCAAATCATCTCTGTATCATCATTTTCCATAAACTGTAGCACAAGTTACCAACAGTGAAGCAACTCTCGCTCGCGGGCTTCCCGT
The DNA here is from genome assembly GCA_025642065.1 of Paralvinella palmiformis. Classification (NCBI taxonomy): domain Eukaryota; kingdom Metazoa; phylum Annelida; class Polychaeta; order Terebellida; family Alvinellidae; genus Paralvinella; species Paralvinella palmiformis. Next base: position 960,329 of record JAODUP010000039.1, read on the forward strand.
TGCCCATTGTACTCGGGCTCACAATACGGGTAGATCATATAATGATGATGATTGATGTTTTATGGCCACTTTTGTGCACAAGGTAGGCTAAATGGGCCGAGCGACCTCCAAAGGTAATGAGGCGAAGTCAAAGACGAAACAACCTTCAGATATGCCCACGCCGAGATTTGAACACGAGTGGTAGTGATCTGTAGTCCAACACGCTACCGCTAGACCACGGAGGGGCCCTGGGTAGATCATATAGAAATGTCTTTTGCCCGTGACGTCATATATTAATGGGGGATTCCCAACTTCCACCTGACAACACGCCGCGTTACTTTCGAAGTGCAAACCATTTAAAGAGCTAGAAATATCCGTATCCCTCTAATCCATTTTTACTTTATAATTTTGATTAGTCCGTTTGGTCAAACTTCCATGTGAGTCTACTTTAGAATAGACTCTTCCATTTAGTCCTGCGGCCATTTTGGTGTTGATTCTTTTAAGCAAATGCTCGGGTAACAAATCACGGCACAATCGGGTTGTATTGTGTACGTTCTAATCTTTCTATGTTTCTTACATTTAGGGAATATTAAGGAAATAACAAACTAGATTGTATTATTTAAAAAATATTATTTTTAGTATAATATTGGTATTAATGTGCAATTTTGTCATCAAGTTCCCTCACCGATTTGGCAGGAGGGCTGAACCCATGCAGATGTTCGAAACGGCCTGTCACATTTTTATTAATTTGCCGCAAACTTTAATCGGTATCGATGAGCAAAATGTATTCAGATAAAAACAGTAGATTCGGATCATTTCAAGGTTACGAAGTGTGTGTTGACTCACCGCTGATAAAGTAAAGAGAGTGGCGAATTAACTTCAGCAATATTGCCAGGATTTATCCCAGCTCGTACGGATGCTGAGCAAAAATCTGTTAAGACTAACCAATTAACAACTGGGGGTCAACGCTGTGCTTTAATACAATGCCTACATTCAATTAATCAAAGGAAAAACTCATGAAAGTAAGATAAAACCTAAACTCGGAAAAGGGTTTCCAGGCTGAAAATAGCTACCAATCAAATCACAGAACTCGTCAGCCTTAATGACATCTACCTACAGCAGGCGCTATATCGAGAATCTTTTAGCTCCAAAATGGTGGCCAGGTTTTGAATGAGCCCACTCAGCAGGGAATATTCCGTGATCGTGTGAGAAATCCTTCAGCCACTACCAAACAAATTTGTGATTGTTTAATTTCGTTTCACAAAATGACTTCGTATCAAAGCTAATACAGTATTAGAAGGGACATCGCAAAATAAATATTTCAGCCATAGATATAATTTTTCTAATACTTTTGTCTTCCATCACTCATAGACTGATACCAACAAAGATAGAAGAATAATTCGACTGAACTGTAATGAGAGATAATATATGGTTCATCTGTCATAAATAGTCTGACCCGTAACCGTTTAAGAATACTGAGTTATGTAGCAACTCCTCACTTCTTGTAACACACGTGATATCGAATAAACAGCTCTTTATTAGTTATGTTCTACACACATAGACGTACCGATATCAGTGTCGGATTCAGACTTAGTGAGGTACTAAGCTGTATATATCTTAAAAGCCCATAGTTAAAAAGGTACACCAGAAGATCGCATAAATGTGCCTACCAAAAGAGAACGTTGGGTCGCCACGAAAACAAACAAAAAACATTATATGGCTTTTAATTATTTAATACCGATATATTTTAAGTGAAAAGTACAAATTATTTTCAAATTAGTGCACTTACTGATTAGGTATTTCTCATTTGACTGGCTCAATCCAGTATTATAATATCAAGGATCATTCTGGGTTAGTAGGCCAGTGTGCTCTTGGAACACATCAGTCTGGAAAAACTGTGCCGTTGTAAAATAAATTGTGCGTCCCACTATTTGTTTCCACAGTATTTTCCTAATCATATGTAACATGCAGGTTGTTTTGTTATAATATGTAGGTAAACGTGCTGAGATTAAACTATAAATAATATTTATTATTATTGTATGAATTTCGTGCATAGTTCTGATTTGGCTTGTGTACACTGACAGTCCTGTACTTGCTGTGCATATTTAAAGTTCAGATTATTTGGCACAAATATCGCATAAAGGCATTGGACACCGTTGCCACATTTTCCTTATCTGCCATAGGATCATCATGATCACCTTCACTGCGGCAGTTTAACTCTAATATGTATAACGTCGTGTAATATACAATTCAATCAATCAGTAATCTCAGCATTGATTCCATTCGGAAATCTCCAACGTTGTGTCAAATGCAACACGTCAGTAAAAATAAACATCACGGATGGTTGGTGTGAAGGAATCATACTTTCTGAGAACGATCGATGTTGTATATATCTCTCTACTATTGGTGAAATGATACAGGAACCAGCCAATTCTCACGTAATAGCAATTTCTGGCATAGATTGTCCGCCAATGGAACTTGGTATAACTGGGTCAAGTTTTTTCATTCATTTAAAAACGACAACAACTCGGGGTCTCTACCCCAAATTTCAAGAAGAGAATGAATTTTCTACAGACGTCTTCCAAGTGCGATGTAAATAAACCCGGACGCGTGTGTGCGTCCATTTAACTGAGTATAGTGTGTGACCATTTGTCACAAGTTTAAAAAAATGTCAACAACGCAAGGGCACACCCCACACCGATCCCTGTAACATAGTATACCATTGAAACAATACTTAAATGTATTTTTTTAAATACACTTTAATTTAGATTAATATACATATGTTACAGTTAATCCGTATAATCAGGTAATACGTATATTACCTGAGATTTTCAGGTAATATACATATATTACCTGATTATACAGATTAACTGTGACACACACACACACACACACAAGAGAGAGAGAGAGAGAGAGAGAGAGAGAGACACACACACACACACACACACACACAAACACACACAAAGAGACAAAATTCTAAAAACAAAAGTAGTGAAATTTTGTAAGGTTTCTGCGAACTGTGAGGCCTTAAGGTATAACTTGTTTAGCTTAAACCTAATAGATATAGATTAATCAAGTTCTCCGTATCAGTAAAAGTAATATTAAATGACATTCTGGCTGAAATAAATTACTTACTTCAAAATAAGTAGTCTCTTACTATCGTCCAACTTTCAGAATTTTAGTTTACACTAAATGCTGATAAGTAGTCGTTATTAATAAGAAAAACTCCCCACTTTAAATATAAAAGATAAAAACATTTCATAATTGAAAAAATACACAGCAAATTTTTTAATAATAATAATAATAATAATAATAATAATAATGACAACAATAGAAACAATATTGATAAACTATATGAATATTAAAATCATTGTCAGTTTTATCACATTCACATCCTCATACTATAATGTCACCAATCAACATTATCAATCTAAACATATACAACCACGTCACACTGACTTCAAACAAAATATATAATACAAACAATACAATACATACACATGGTATTAACATCATACACGTTCATACCAGATGTACAAATAGATGACCTCTATATGTCCACTCTTGTATCATGTTTTGTTGTTCGGGGAGAATCCCCAGGCTGTCGCTTAATCAGCACAGCCTCTATGTTGGAGTGGTTGAGAAATCTCCTCCCCCACAACTCACAGGGGAGCAGTACGGAAAGATGGAGCCGAAATACCCTGAGGGTGGTCCCTGCCAGAGTGTCTTACGTCCTCAGGGGGTTTTAACGTTCCCCTTTATTTTAAATAATTCTTGTATCATGTATCTCTTTAAAGATATAAGCGAGCGAGCGCGCATGCGCTCAAACATCCAGAAACCCAAACAAATATACTCATACCCACAACAGGGTATCAGAAAGCCAAAGGTTTTCACATACGCATTGACATCATACACACTCACATCCATATAATCATACAAAATAATAATAATAATAACCCAGAAACTAGATTTTACAGGAATGCGTATGTAACAATAAATTGACGTACGTCAATATCAACTACCCCCTCCCCACTCTCTCTATATTTATTTGATTTACTGAATAAGAATAGATCGATATAGACTGACATTAGATGTATCACTAACTGTTTATCTTACAGTTTATAAAAGTATTAACTTGTGTGAAGTATTTGGCTGTGTGTAAGCTGTAGTATTTCTATGTATCTATCTATCTATCTATATATATATATATATATATATATATATATATATGTTTGTATCTGTATATATGTATGTATTTGTGAATATATATATATATATATATATATATATATATATATATATTATGCGAAGTATTCGTGTATGTATATATGTGTGTGTACTTCAATGTATGTACACTCACACACTCACTCATTCAATAACCCACTCACTCACTCATTCACCTAACCCAGCCCAATTACGCCTCACTCACTCACTCACTCACTCACTCACTCACCACCACCACCACCACCACCATCACCACCACCACCACCACTCACTCACTCACTCATTCATTCATTCATTCATTCATTCACTCAATCATTCACTCACTGACTAATACCCATATCACCGACAATATCTATAATTAAACTTACCACTTTGAAGTGATCTATCTTATCATTGCTGACATATAGAGAGAAGTGTTTGATGTCACTATGTTTATGTAAGATCTTTCTGCTATAGCCGAGCTGGTCGGCCCACTCGTTGTTAAACTCCTCCATCATGTCGATCATCTCCGGATCGGGATCTCCCTCCTGGATCCCGTACTCGACCGGCGCCACCGACTGGGCCGTGTTTCCGGAGCTCTTCTGGTCCTCCTGGAGCACGAGGATAAAGATGAGCAGCGACGAGGCGAGGATTAGCAGGAGGAAGCTGATCCTGACCCGCGGAAACCTGACGTATGTCATCACCTTGGCAATGTCCAGTGGCTTGGCTTCCTCGGTTGACATGGTCGGTGTATTCAGAACGGTGACGGATAACTCGAAGGCGGATTTATCTGGCGTCCGTTCTCACCAGTGACATTGTAGAGGACAGCGACCGGGAGATGGCGTGTTGTATAAACGACCGAGAGATCTTGGAAGCTACTTCAGCAATCCGGCGACGAGCAAATCAGCCAACAAGTCTAACTCTCATAGCCGGCGAAAGATGGCGCAAAGGTCTGCCCACGTCACTAGGTCACGTGTGAGTCGACGATGCACGGTGTTTGTTGGCAGTTTATTGGCTTTTTGCGTCGATTTCAATCATATCGAACAGTCTTCGCGCAGGTAGATGTATATGTGCTTGTATCAGTATATGCGTGTACGTAAATTCAAACTATGAATATATATATATATATATATATATTTATCGATTTTAATGATGGCCTATTGGAGCTATATATCGACCCACAGCTGTTACTAGGACGGTTAACTCGGGTAGCTCATATCGCATATTGGTTATAACTTATATAGAATACATACAATTAATATTAATCATGTTTCTACAATTATTTGATGGTAGCAGGACCTTGTACCTCTCCCAACGTTTCCAAAACAATTCACGCTGTGTCGGGTCGGCTTTAAGGTGTGTTGCTTTTGAGTTTTATATGATGATGTAATGCTGGAATATAGCAATATACCACTTATAAATGATTAAACAAATTCGAACAATTATACCTATTTTGTACATTCGTTTCTTTATGTTCAATCATCCCCTTTAGTTTTCAAAGAGAATGCATTTGATCACGTCATCAAAAGCTGAAATATCCTCGTTTCAACCTAAAATAATCTCGGTTTACTTACAACTTCTATGTTAGCCAAGTTACGTTCCCATTTTGTGAGCCATATATTGTTGTTAAGAAGGTGTCCACTTTACACACTGTTTGTTAAGTGCACATTTCTTTTAGACAACAAAATTCGCGAATTCAATTGCTGAAGCCAATCTTAGCTGCCATTACATCATTCCATGTTGCCATCGGCATTAATAGCAGAAGGTCACAGTCAACAGAAGGTCACAGACAACAGAACATGACCTTGTGATTATATCAGAAGTGTCTGCATTATAATTTATACTGAACACAAAACGGTAAAATTACCCGTTTGAGAAATTGTGACGATGTTCTTTTTGCATAAACGAAAACTGGAAAAGGAAACCAGGCAGCATCCCATGAAATTAACAGTTCCTTCAGACGTATGATATGAGGTTATTGAAGGTTGAGTACTAAATATTTAACTAATTAAAACGTTATGAAATGTTGATGTTTTACGGCCGCTTTTGTGCACAAGGTATGCTAAATGCACAAGTTATGACCTCAAAACGTAATGAGGAAAAACGTTATGAAAATTGACCGACTATATGTCTGTACATCATCATGACACCTTAACGACAGTAGTATCAAACAATTGTCAGCCTACACTAGGTCTTATTCATTTACCTCTACCACCATATCATTATTGTACTACTAACAGTGGTGGATCTACGGGACAGGACCCCCCCCCCCACCTCTCAGTGAGTCAGAACCCCAGAACAATATCTAGTAGGGATCCTCCATCTTTAAATGTAATATTTCATAACCACACGTAGAATATTGTGTAATGTGTGTTTGATAGCATTATTATTTAACAGACATATCACAATATACTTCATTTTATACTAAGTTACTTAGTATAAAATGAAGTATAATTGTTATTTGTCTGTTAAATAATAACCTAGTAAGTACAAATTTTTGACAATTCTCCCAAGAGGCAAAAATCCATGGAGCTTGCACTCAAACAATATAGCTCCAATACTCGCCACGTGAAACTTAAAGGTTTGTGCAAGACACGTTGGGTTTGAACGACATTCTTCTTTGGAAACATTTGGTGAAGCTTTATGAACACGTGGTCACTTGCATTGATGCTATGGTTATTCCACCTGTTTGTCCAGAGGTTAACGAAAGTCGTTGGAATTGGGATAGCGATACCAAGACTATGGTCGATCATGGTTTGAAAAGTAGTCTGCAAAGTTTTGGACTTATTGTTGGCTTTACAGAACCTCTGTCCTGTGATTCTAATACCATCTTCAATTGTCAAACTAGGGTTGCCTCCCCAGAGCAATTTGAATCATGGCATGACGACCTGCTAACTCCAGGTCATTCGATAATGAGGTATCCAGATGGTTCAATATGTGGTTCGATTTACCTGATACTTTGATGAAATCCTTAGTGTCTGCAGATCCATATTCCTTTCCGTATATTACAATTTTACTGGTATTAGGATGTACTCTGCTTGACACATATACGGAAGCAGAACGTAGTTTCTCTGTATTGAGGCTAATCAAAACCCATTTGAGGAGCTGGATGGCTGAGACAACGTTTTCTGCCTTAACATTAATGAAAATACATTACACTAAACACATCGATTCCAAACAAACTGCAGTAGGTTCATTAAAGGACACACTAGACGTTTGTTCAAGGCCAGCCTTTTCGACTAACTGATGCAGATTTATATGAGGTAATAAATATTTTAAACATCATTATTTCTTTCTCATAAGTATGCACCTTGAAATAAATGGTCAGTCTGCTTATTTTTCAGTGACACAATGTATTATATGTCACATTACGACTGGAGACACTTTCATGTTTCTAGTAACAAATCGGGCAACCCCCCCCCCCAAAAAAAAAAAATAACAATCTGTATATACTCTGAACCAACATGAAGTCCCATGCCATGGGTCTTTCTTCACAGGACTGTCTACTTTTGCCAGTATTTATACACAGTATTCACTTGAAAAATGTGGATTTTGTAGTGCTTCAGAAAACAGCTAAGCATTATTTAATTTCCATTTTTATCCCACAGAGAAAGGGGGGGGGGAGCCCTACCAGTCTTACTCGTCCCTCATCGGCGCTTTATAGCTCGCATAATGGCTTTGCCCTTGCTTAGACCCTCAACAACTCAAAACATCCTGGATCCGTTCATAAAAAATTACCAGTCAAAACCTTTCTAAACGCTACTTTGTGTAGGTTAACAATAAGTTAGATTATATCAAGTGATAAAAGTAATTAAGCAATGACCTCTCCCCGAACTCGTATTTTAGCCAAATAATGACAGAGAAGTTTACAACTTTGTACACAACATCAACTATTCAATATTAGGTCGCTAGAAACACCTTTAAGACTAAGGTTGTTAACTTCCCGGGCTCTCGATATTGAGTGACACGGTAAGACCGGAATTTGTCAAATTTCGACCAATTATTAAATATTTTCAAACTTAAATGTCTGTTTAGCAAGGACGACTCACTATTGATTATTTCTGGATTAAACATCGTTATCGTATATCAGTTACGTGATCAATTATAGGATAAATAATAAAATATCTGATTTATGTATTAGCTCTCTTCTGAAATACGTGTCTCTATACAGCCTACACACACATAACAAAACGTAGGTATATTACAATTATATATATATATATATATATATATATATATAAAACAAACGAACGAGTATATCCTCTATAAGCAAATCGTAATGATGAGAATTATCTATTAATATCGGAGCATGAAGATGATGCTAATAATTTGAGGATTTATAAAAAATATCTACTTTTTATCGTCTGCTCATTGATAACAGATCCCATGCCAAAAGTATGGTACGTCCATTGGAAATGTTCTTTGACTATAGCGCATTAGACGAGTCTTTATAAAGACTGTTACGCAATGGCTCGATGATTCAACCAGTCGACTGTGTTCGGGATAGTTATACAAAAGTTGCCGTAAAACATCAATCATCATCATGTTAATCCCATAATTCTAACTGATACTAGTTGTTAATATGTAGTGATGTCTAGTAAATGAGAGTTGATAATGTTGATACTACATAAATTATGTCATGGAAGTTCAGTTGTTTAGCCTTCGCGCTGGTCACATGTGGAACACGTGACCGAGGGGCGACTCTAAGGAAACATCCCACAAACACAGGTGCGAGTCAGATTCGAACCGACAGTCGTGAGGTTTGCAGCCACCAATCAACCCATTTTAGGGAACGATCTAGATGTGAAACTGTTAGTGTATTAACACTATGCGATTTTACTATCATACTGTAATTACAGATATTTTCGCGTGTTCTTAAATTAGGCAATTCGCGGAGCTTTATATTAATGTATGGTCATTGCAAAAAGTTTTTATTGCATGCTTTACGGTAGCATGAACACGAAGATATATGCACATTTATTGAACAACGATAACCCGGTTTTAGAGATGGAGAGAACTAATTAAAATAAGCCAATTCAAAACTTATTGCCACACTGACCGTTGCATTGTTTGCGTTGGCCAACCGGGAAACACATTTCAAATTACCCCCAATGCGTCACTTGTGGGGAGTCCACTTCGTCACATCATTGCCACAGACCTCGACAGATTTCTTGTGATTGGACGGAATCTTAATTATAACAGCCAATCATAGTGAGAGTAAGAACGAACGGTGACCAACACATATATATTACTGAAGCCATCGTCACCGGCTTCTGAAATCTCGCTAAATGTGAAATGGTAAACTTAGTTCATGAACCACACACACGAAACTTATATTCGCGTGTCGTATTTTCGCGAGGTCACTGACCTGGCGAGTTTCATGATGTTATTCCTGTACTGACACCAGGTAATTCTACGACCATGATATTATTTCTGTACCGAGATCAGGTAATTCTACCATCATGATATTCCTTTAATAAAAATAGGTAATTCAATAAAATGCAAGAAACAAAGCCAGCGTTCTCTGAACTCTTGTCACACTACCTGTATATGCTCTGCCTGACTGATAGATGGTTATCGACACGTTAATACATTATGTAGAATATGTTGACGAGGGTCAGTATTACAAGCATTACACGACTTAATTACCAGCTTGAAACGATCAATGACACCAAGAACTACTTTACGGCAAAGAAATTGAAATCACCACGCTGCAGCCGAACAACTATCGTACTTACTCATTAAGTAAATACTATAAATCGTTTAATTCCAAACTGCAGAAAAGGTAGAACCAAGAAAAGGAAATTTGTCCTATTAAATGAACTTATAAACAGATAATAGCTCTGTCAGTTTTGCTAGTATCAGGGTCGGTTAATAATGGTTTAAATGGGAAGTGGCTTCACAGTTAAATCAGTTTTTACCTGAAATAAACAAGTTAGAGAAGGAATTTCCTGCCAAGTACAACATGCTACGCATGGTATAAGAACATAAACCACCCCGGGAAAAAACATCCAGATAAAAACTCACCCGGACAGAAGCCACTCCGGACAAAAATCACCCTATGGTTATATTTATTGTCATAACACAAAATAACATCGCCAGTTTATATTCTTATGTGCATGTTTGTATCATTTTACACCAAACATACATACATAGGACACATGCACTCATTCTCCAGTCAAAAATGATATACAGATTTCAAATGTCACCTTTTATTCACTTCCACCGAATGCAGTGTCTTAGTCCCCTCGTGGTGTCTTCCATAGATTTGTGACCATCAGTGATACTTGTGCAGAGGTTGTGAAACTTCCGCTGCAGTTATGCTGTGGAACGATGTACCCGCTTCCTGTGTGGCTGTCCACGGGAATAGAGAAGAATGGCCATCTGAACATTGTTCTGATCTTTTCGAAGATTGTCAATGCGAGTGATCGGAACGAGTTATTCCAGGATTTACATATGTTTGTTCTGGATCCACCACAGAGGGTTACATTGTGAACATTCCACAGTTCGGGAGGAAATAATGGTGCTATGCGACGCATTTTCATGGGAGGAATCACACCATCTGGAGCTGGATTCTGCGATAGGAGCCAGAAACATACCTTGCGTCGAAATAATCAGTGAGAGGTTCAAGGCCTTCTGGTGTGTGTATATATTTTCAGCCTCATTTAATTGCAATGGATTTTAGGACAATTGTTCTTTCTTCATGGCTACTCATTCACTACAGTTACATCCTTTTATTTTATCAAAGCATGAGCTTGACTACAATTAAAAACTTATTCACTTTTAGCTTCATTTGGTCGCATTTTGCGTGGCTTCTCTCCTTAACCGTTTGAACCAAATAATCTGTGTTTCCGTTTTATTTTATCACACATTTTCATGTACATACAAACAGACACAATAGCCATACATTTTCAATTACTTTTACTAACAAATGATGAATATCATACACAAAACCATAAGATAGAAGAAAATATAGCTGCACTTCAGTATTTTCTTCAAAAAATAAAAGGGTGGTTTTTGTCCATTTCCTTGTTGGGGGATTATGTCCGGTGTTTTTTTTATCCAGTCCAGGTAGTTTTCGTCCAGCGGGAATTTGGTCCAACATTCGCTATGTATACCACATAAAATAGCATACACTTATGAAGCCACCACTGTGATATGTGATACAGGAACTGAAACCTAAAATCAAAGTTCAGAACTTGCGCTGGGTCGTGACACTGCAGAGCCATAACTCGAATCGGACTTACTAAAGAAAGACTCAAATGACCTCTTTTGAGACTTAGCACTTTCTTTTTCAACTTTTTTCTTTACCACTGTGATTAGTATTATAGTAGACGGTTCTAGTGAAAAATTTCTGTCTCTGTCGCCAGCTCAACAATCTCTGGCTCTTGCAGGTATACACTGAGCACCACATAAATGTGTCTTATAACGTAAATAAATGTTTATTGGTGTCCATGTATCGAGATAATTATGCAGTGGTGCAGTGTTAGCCATTATAAGCTAATGATTCCATCTGTAATCTATGTTTTGTGTGATTTATGTGTAATTTGTTAACGATAACATTCATTATGTTTATCTAGTATAAATGGTGTTTTGTTTAAAGGTTGTATATATGTGTGTACATTTAATTTTTGTAGTTTCATTTAAAATATTGTACATACATGATATTTACTGATGTCCATGTGTTGAAATAAATGCTTTAATAATTTTTCGATGGTTGTCCTTTGATTATCAAACACTAATCGTAGCTATCAGTAACTTATATTGCATCATTAATATCTGATTATGGTAGTCTTTCTGGGTAGAGGAAAACATCTCTACATTCACACATAATGAGAATGGTCTCCCCAGTCAGGTTTTGTCGTACGAAATATCCAAGTAATAAACAATCTGATATAAAGAATAATTATACTGGTCTCCCCAGTATTGTTTAGTCACGTGAAATAACTTCGTATTCTAGTAATAAACAATGCGATATGAAGAAAAGAAAAAAGAGTACACAAAAGGCCACTGGTCTCCCCAGTCTGGTTTAGTACACGGTTTTTTATAGTTTTATCAAACGAAATCACGCAGGATTTATTCAATACAATTAGATCTATACGATTTTCTGATCACATACACAGTCTACGGTTGCAATCTCAGCACGGACCGGCACGTGGCGAGTTTGTTTCGCGCATGCGCAATTACGAGAATACAAACTCGGCACGGCTACAAACTGAGACAGTGACTCCGGGCTGGCTGACTAACACCCGACGCGGGTCGTTCGAATTTGCCGATAAATGCACTCGCTTAATTCTCGCTCGCTATTCGATATGATGCTCGTTAATCGGGATTTATTGTGACTAAAAGTTTTGCTCGTACTACGAGTTACCCGTTAATCGGGACTCTCGTTATTCGAGGGTTCGCTGTATAACATATCTGATAACAATTAATCTCAGACGTACTAACCATTTATGATACATGTATTGTATGTTACCAGATCTATCTACAACACGGTGGTTATGAGGGAACCATTCTTCAACACGATGGACGGACAAAATTCCCACGAAGATAAAGTAAATAAATGAAACAAAATTAAACGAATTATTTTAATGTATTTGCATTCTACTGGTGACGTCATCAGCAGAATTGCCGTCATATCAGAATCTGTCATCACTGCAGCGCCCTTGCAACTTTCGCTAACTCCTCCCATCTGATCCAGTCCTTCTCAGCAATCTTCTTCACTAACATATGACGACTAATACACACACATTTTTACCATCCTTCTGGGTTTTATAACCTTCATCACAGTAAAAATTTGCAAATACATATAATGTAAGCTTCAGATATATTATGCCAATAAAGAGAGCCAGAAATGATATTACCAGAATGACATTATTGGCACCTTTTATATATTTTTGCTGATCATGATTGCAATTAACGAAGCCATCAATATTGTCTGATTGCAATACTGGACACCATAGGACGATATAAAACATTGCAATTGAGGATATCAGGAAACCTAAATATTAAATGGCTTCAATAAAGGAATCAATTACTTTTCAACATAGAACTTAAATCTTCTAGTTCAATGTATTTGATTTAAATAACATCTAAAATCTTAAGCTAACTTTAATTGATAATGTATTGCTTTAATTGGAAGTCAGTTGACAAAAATAATAGTGATAGTATTGGGAATATAATATTTGAAAATGTTGACATTATACTTTAAAGTTAAAAAAATCCTATCATATAAAAATGGAAAGCTCAATATTTTGTTTAGTTTTTTTTTCTTGGTGAACATTTGTCCACTCTCCTACTTTATTGGTGGGCATTTGTCCTACTTTCCTTCAACACATAGGCTAACACTGTAAACTTTAAGATACATTTGTTGATTTCGTATTTATTTCACAACAGGTCAACAGACACACACACACACACACACTCACAGACGGATCTTATGAACTCGATGAAAGTAATTTACAACATTATGAAAATGAATGAACAAGATAATCCCTAATAACACCAACTAATAACAAATACCACAAAACATTATAGACGGATCATGTTAATATGACTATCATTAATTTAGATGTATATTAGTTTACTGATATGGGATACATACTTTGCTTGCAGATTCAATGAATCATGTATTGTAACTGATTAGTTGGAACATTTATATAATAATTTAAAAAAATTGGGCCTGGACACGATTTAAAAAAAAATATCCACTGGGAAAATGAATGAAATTAGTAATTTTGTAAATCAGAGCACAGGTAAATATTATTAGACAGTAATTTCTATTTGATGACCCACTGTCTTTAAATCATAGATAGTGCCGAACCTGTGTAATTAACAAAAACTAACTCTTCATCTGGATACCTTTCATCGTTGTTTGAACATTAAACTTTTATTTCTGGCTAAACATCTTCCTAGAAGATACAAAAAACAAAATGGCGCATGTAGGATAACAAGTGACATACAAGGGAATACTTGGCCAAAAGAAAATGGTATTTCAATTGACAACAGATAATCTCCCTTACCTTGATGTACTTAGATATTGTCAAATCTATATGCACCTAAATATGACATCTAAAAAATAACAAATAGCAAACATGATACACGTTGCTGGAATCAGAATTCATTCACCATTACAATCGGATGTGATACAGTTTTATTGTAGATAATCGAAAACAATATCATATATATACCAAAAATTTTTTGTTTACAACATGATCTCCAAATACTAGTTGAAAAAATACAACTTCCCCATCATGTATAGCAAGCTTGTAAACTGTTGTTCAAACATAAATTTCATCATCATCATCATCATCATCACCAAACAATCATGCATCTTCCGATTAAAGTGTCTGGAGATTCCTCTTCTGGGCTACATGGTATCAAAATATTATGTGATGTACCATTATACAGAGATATATGTTTGAACATAAAATGGTACCATTTTGCCTTGTATTCATAATTTGTTGTCATCGTTGTTGAGGAAACAAATCCCATAAACACACAGGTATTAACCCACAACCTGGAGGTTTGCAGTGCAGTGCTATGGCCATTATACAACCTGAGCACCTGAAGTCACATACATCATAAACTGGTCATTGCCAACTTGTCTGAGGAGTTTAAATACAGCTTCATCTCATTTAGGCACCGCAGTAAGGGTCCAAGTATTAACACTTGGAGCTAACTAGAAACCACAGATAATTTGAAACTGATCATCTATTAATCATCTTTTCCGGATAATAATAAAGAATTATTTAAAGCACGATTAATGGCTGCCTCAATGGGAAAAACAATTAAAGCATGATCCCCTACAATAAAATGTACTTGTTAGTAATCAATAAACCAATCCGAACTAAATCGCGTTGATTATTTTAACAGCCAAAAGCGAATAAACTTGTTTTAGCGGGAAACAAATCGTTGATACTGACAATATAATTATAGGCCGTTATGAAAATGAGAGCTAAGGATTAAACCCCAAACTAAAGATTAATGAATTACAGACATCTTCATAGATTTAGTATCATCAGAACCTAACTCATCGATGACTTAGGATCCATAAATAAAGGAGGTTCATCTCACAGCAGGATTCATTCTCCAAAATGATGGGGAAAATGTACAAGTCACCTTCAATGTTCCATGAAGGCTGGTGGTAGACAAGGCTGGGTTTACTGTGATATTTTATTCAGGTACTATAGAGGTACTGTAGAGTTTATAGCTAGACAGAGGATGAAAGATGAGCCTTTCTGAGATCATCGTTAATGGTGTCGAAGTCTCTTGGCAATTGGCGCATTTTCCTCTTCGGAACGTTTGCGGCCAGCTCTAGTCAGACGACGTGGTCCATAATCTTGGTACGGTGATGTCATGTCATCACTAACATTATGCCCATCATCATCAACATCATCATCAACATCATCCTCATCTGAGCTCTGTTTCATGTGGACTGGTCTTCTTACCGTGGAACCCCTGACCGATGGTCCAGCAGACAATCCACCTTCTCTTAGTCTTCCATGAGTTATGTGACCATGAGGAAGATCATAACCATGTACCGGTGGGCCTCTCAGTGGCCTATCCTCATGAACACCATGACCTTTTGGTGAGACATGTTTTGGTCTTCTGGATTCATGCTGAGAACCTGGTGGAGAGATATGATCCGGCAGATCATGGAATCTACGATGAGGAGTTGGTGGCGAGCCATGGCCAATCAGGGAATGGTGACTGACTGGGGATGACATGCCTGGTGAATGATGTCTGACACGTTTACCAGGTGGTGCAGAATCAGCGCTCTCCATACCTTCACCACCATCTGAAGTTTCACCTTCTTCAGGACTCGAAGTTCTCTCTCCAGACGAGAGTGACCTCTGGGAGCTGTGTGGAGACTGTGATCTTGATGACTTCAAATAACGAGATGATGGAGAATGACATCTGCTGCCATCACGGCCAGAAGATGACCCTCGTCCCCACAGATCAGGATCATCCTCATCCCAATATCGGGCTTCTTCTTCACCAGAGGGCACTGCTTTAGATCGTGGATCTTCTTTGCTGCTTCTTGAAAATGATGGTGCTGGCGTACTGTCACTTTCTGATGACCGAGATCTTAACCATGGCCTCCGCTTATCAGGAGAGGATAGCAAGTCAGTGGCCCCATCTGATGTATAGGTCTGTCTCTGAAAGGCTGCAAAATTGGCTGTGTGAGGACGGAAGCTTGGAGAGCCACTGTGTGGTGACGTGGTGGTGGCACGTGGTGAAATGGCGCCTCTTGCTGGTGGGATCGCACGCCTCATGCCTCTGTAAGACAGTTGAAGATACTTAAGTGAAACGATCTCTACCTCTCACCATGACAGCGTACGATGTATTGTCATTAATCAGCTTTGGTTATCAGCTTATGGGTATAGGTTACTCAAAAAAGTATCTTAACTAACTTAACTGATTCTCAACAGTTAGTACTTACTGAAGATCATATTAAACAGACAGGATCACACTTAATATAAAGTACAAAATTCTTATTTAAATCTTTTCTTTGGATGGAGGCATAACAAGCGGTGATTACTTGGTGCTGGCCTTAGTTGGGGATCCAACTAACCTTGCAGGATACGGTCCAGGAAATTTCCCACGCGTGACAGGTGCTCCACGGGCAGGAGTCTCACCCCTAGTTGATGCAGTTCTCCCACGGCCTGCCAAGCCTCTGAAGCTCGGAGAAGCCGCTGGGAAACCTCTCGCTGGCTGCACCTGCCCACGTACGTGACGCTCTGCCTCACCAAAGTCCACATCATCGATAAATTTTCGCTTCGCACGTTTGGCCGCCTCACCAAAATTAATTTTGTCAATGGGCACTCGAGCGTGATCCTTCTTATCATCGCCACCGGAAATTTCATCCTCATCATTATGATGACTCTGGGATACGGAGTGACACCTGGCGGATGAACCCGTCGAACTTCTGGAGTGATGCCTTATGCGTGACCCCGAACTGGAACTGGATGCCGAGCATGACCTAGATCTAGACCTGGAGCAATATGGTGAGCGAGATCTAGATTTTGATCTTGATCTAGACCTGGATGGTTGGGTATGATGCGATGATCGCTCATCATCAGATTTATCATCAAAATCTTGTTCGGGTGTTGAGATTGGTTCATAAACGCTAACGAAAGGAAGATACAAAACAAAACCTTAAGTAAATGATCAATATTTAGACAGTATGCAATCAGGGAATATTTCTATACTAATTACAGGGAAAACCTGCAACAGTGGAATTCCTTACATAACACCATTTTGGGCACTGTGATGATGCTTGGATCCACAATTATCAGAATATGTATCTGATTATCATTATTAGGGATAATAGATGGCTTGATGTAATAACATTAGACTACTATTAGGTGATTGGTCTAGTTACCTGGAGTGATTCGTTTCTAGTTAATAACCAAGCTAATTGCACCACACACTGATTATCAAAAGAGGCTTAAATTTCAACATTTTCTACTTCAGTTAGTACAAGTATTATGCTATTATAATAAATAGTTTTTACTATTTTTTATTAATATTAATAAATTATCTCTTGTTGTTTTCTTAATGTAATGCGACAAAATATGGAAAGTCCATTACACCACAGCCAATATTTCTTGGGAGCCCAAACATTGTATCAAGTTTTCTATAAAATTAGTAATTATTGTCAACCATAAACTAGGGAGGGAGTGATAGATCAAGACACAAACTATAATACACAAGACAAATGATTGTACATGCATGTGTGTGTGTGTGTGTGAGTGCACGCACATGTACATGGACATATATGCAGTTACTGCAAGATTAGTATAAACACTTAACTCTCTTACTTAAACTAGAATACAAATACAAACATGTGAGCAATATATATTGTTAGATTAACAATAAATCAGAAAATGATGTATACATCCAATAATGGTTATAAATGGCACTTATTCCCCTAAAATAAAACCACAGAAGTAGAAATAAGAAAAAAAATTACAGATCACAGACAGATTAAAATGAGCAAAATTTTCATGAAATTAATAATTCCCTGTATCATCTCTCTGTGTAGATTCTGAAAAAAATATAATTTCGTAAAACTGTCAATGTTGGAAAACTGATTTACTGGACACCTGGACAACCATAGAGAATGAGAAGAGCTATCAGAGATATATCGATCCCCTAAAAAATATTGAATTTAACAGAAACACACACAGACACACACACACCACCTTTCCGTAAACATCATTGAACTATATTTTTAATCATTCCAATGCATTTGACATTAGAGGCTTTCAAATTTCAAACAAAGCTATTTATCTGGTGGACATAACACTCTGTCGTGTACATTTTACCACCAGTAAAACATTAAAATAATTATAAGTGAATTTCAGCTCATTTGAGACTTTATTAGCTTAAAATTCAAAGCTTCACATTTGAGCATTGTTCTATATTTGTTCTAAGATATTAGAAATGCGTCGTCTCTTGAAAATTTTAAATCTGTTCTAAAAACACACCCGTTCAAGGTCGCTTTCACAGATAAATAATTATTATCTTTTAAATCACTTATGGGTTTTACAGACATATTATTTGGGGTATTATTATATTACATATTATTTGTACAGCGCCTTTGAATGGCTCCTGCTAGTAAGGGCGCTTTATTAAATATACATTATTGTTATTTATATTTGTTCATCATCATCATCATCATCATCATCTTACCACATTCTGTTGCTAAACCAATAGATAAATAACATATGCACAACTCCAGCACATCAAAGATTTCATTTTAACATTTTCTGTATTACATATACATATGTTTAATGTTACTGGTCCTTGGTACCATACAGATGTTTTACCAACCACACACACACACACACAGAGAACATTCATAACAAAGCTCAGCTATTCCTATATTCCAGGAATTAAATATTTTTAACTAATAGTCCCCATTTATACTTATGTTATGTTCACTTTGCTTTAACAGCACCAGAAAACAGGTTATGGAGTCTCTTGTGCTACACAAATATAATCCTTATTATTAGATTTCCTGCCCACGTAAAGCAGTGTTCTAACGACACAAACCGTGACACACGTACCTTTCAGCATCAATATCATGAACACCTTTTGTCCTCATCACTGACTTGTCATCCTCGGATACGGGTGACTGGCCACGGAGTGAACCACAAAATGGTAGACGAGACTGGTACGAGTCTGAGTGACCACGCGACTTATCTGACTCTGATCTGTGACAACGAGTAAGTCAAAATGTTAATACAATAATTGGTTAAAGGATGGCGGAGATGATAATAAAAAGGTAACTGCTCTAATTGTTGTATTTATTGTACATCACCTCAGAATATATTATTCAGAGGTGATGTATAATACAAACATACTTTATATTATTAATATTAATAATGCAATCAATTGTGAGTGGGTATGGAGATGCGATAATCTTAACGTTGGCTTGTCAAGAAAGATAACGGAACTGAGGATTATTTGAAAGATGAGTGTTGGAAGGACAACAGACATTGTGGATCGAACTGCTTCATAGCATTAACAGTTGAACAGGTGGGTTCCATAAAACTACACAATATATAGCTATACCTAATATATTCGTAACAAATTATTTGAACTGACACTGAAGTAATGTTCATTCATGAGACATACTATATTAAAACAATAAGCCTCTTTTGTGATCATGGAAAACCAAGAAATATTTTTAGAATCTTCAGTGTGAAACAAAATTTGCTGAACAGAAATTCTGCAATTGCACAAATGTGTAGGATATTGGTAAGCTTTATGGGTCATTAGTAATACTACAGAACAAAACTGTTACCAACCATTGGCATAACACATAACATTTGAGCACTTGAAGGTTGTCAGAGACTAACATAAGGATTCCTTTGTCACAGTGTGAAGTTATTCTTTAACACATCTATGGAATGAGAACCCCTAAACAACATGTTTTGATTTAGGGGAGATAATCCTATCCGTAAACCTAACCTTGAAATGTTGGACATAGTCTGAGCTATTACACATTATAAATTAAAGTTCATTAAATACCATGAACCAGCACACAACCAGAGTTCTTTGAGTTAAATCAGGATTTAAATCACTACAATTTTTTTTTTAAATCATGCATTTAGATTTAAATTATGTTTCATTCGATTTTTACGATCAGTACATTTATCTAGTGGTGAAATTGCTACTGCTTTAGAATTCTGCAGTCAGAATTACACAATATGCCTTTCATGTGTAATAAATTTCCAGAGTCAAAGTGGCCTATTCAAGCCATACAAGTTTACTGATCTGCTTATTCATTCAGTGTCACCCCTTACTTGGTTGGAATAACAGAAAACTGTTTGGATAATTCCATGTTAACACTTTGTTGCCAGATGCTGTACACCGCCTCAGAAAAGGGTTACCATGTTCTGGCGCTATATAAACATGCATTATTATAGTGCTGGTATGGAATAAATTTTTCTACAATTGATCTAGTACTCTCCAAACTGAGGAAAAGACTCAGAAAAGACAAACAAGGAAACATCGTCTTTATGATTATACACAAACTGTTAAACCAACAATCTTGAACTGATTATCTTTTTCTTAGATGATGATGATTGATGTTTTATGGCCACAAAAAGTAATGAAGTGAAGTCAAAGATGAAACACCCTTCAGATATGCCCACACCGAGATTCAAACATGGTGGTAGTGATCTGTGGTCCAAAATGCTACTGTTAGACCACACAGGTTCCCCAAATCGTTTTTTGGGACTAGCTTAGATCTATAACATAGATTTAAAAGAAGTTTAAAAGATAAATAAAAATATATAAATGTCTTCACTAGTTTTCTTTGTTAGAAAATGTTTTACTAATGTTTTAACAAAAAGATTTAAATTAAAAAATCTGATTTAAATAAAAACATTTGTTTGATTTTTTGCAACCCTGACACACACACACACACACACACACACTGTATCATCATATATAGCCCACCAACTATAACTTATGAAACTGTGCCCAAATTCATATACAAAATACAGCATGTCATACAGCAAATATACCATGACCTGTTGCAGAAAACACACAATCTTTGCAACCAATAAAGGGTAGCAAGTTATGGAAACACAGGGGTTGATGTTAAGTTTTAACATTAACTTTCCACACTGGGCAAGTAATGCAAAAATAAGGCTGCCGCTCCCCCAAAAAGTTGTCATACATTTGATGCTGCCACGCCTACTGCACAATTAGGTTTTACATAAACCAGCTGCATGATGACTTCTGGGAAGCAAGTTGTGAATCATTGCATCACCTCTTGGTGCAATCGCACTGACTTATGTCAATGAGTTACGTAATTACTGGACTAGACGACCATTTCCTGATTGACTGACCTATGTTTTGAATGTATGAACGAAATTACAGGAAAATCTCTAATAAATGTTTGAAATATTATCACCAAACCTCGTTGCCATGCCACACAATCAACAATAGCTTTTATATTTCTTGATATCATGATTAGGTTGCTAATGACAATCAGGCGAGTGTTATGGTTGAACCCTGAAACGGTTATTTTTATTATTTTATTTCTTCTGACATAATATATCTACTCTCCCCATACTGTACTGGCTTAATCAGACGTCACACTATGTAAAATCTATTGTTATTAACTACTTATCACCTAAGACTGAATACGGAAGCTGTAATTGTTGCTAGTTTGTGGTTAACTGCCTGAAATGGTATATATTAATATATACTGAGGACAAAATTCTCTAAACCTTCATTGGTCATAACTGCCCATCCATCTCTGACTCAAAGATTGAAATAACTATTTACTTTGGCCCTCCATTAAACAAAACTGGTAACAGCCTAACTCTAAAGGCCAATCCTAAAACTGAGCAAAACCCTAATTCATTAAAGATTATTTATCCAAATCAAGGTAACCTTCTTTATTTTTACCATCAAAATATATCAGGTTTGTTGTGTATAAAATGCTACCTATTTTGAAATGGGAATTTTTGCGAGTCTAATCATAATATACGCCTTTTATAAAATAGAAAATGGTGTCTGAAATGGAATTTCCCTTTTTCCGAAAAAGAAATTAATATCTAAAATGGAATCTGCTTTAATGTAAAACCTAAATTAGTGTCCACGTCGTGCATAATCAAGGTGTCACTGGTCTGAATGGATCTGATAATCATAGTACACTAAACTGAATTGACGAACAAGCATGTATGCAGCACTAACATCCTATAGTAACATTGTACCAACATGTCTACTACACTAACACAATGTATATGTACTGTAAAATAAATCTTCACAAAAAAACCCGATAAACAGTGATAACTGGTAAGAATTTTTCCAAACTGAACCCTAGAGTTTGTGAATCACTAAATTGCGCAATGCATTCTTAAAATTGGCCACGGAAAGACCACCTGCGCATATATACAGCACAAAGACCAGGTTCAAATCTGATATTTATTTAGACGTCAATTCATAATCATAACACTGTCCACATTGCTCACTTCATCACAGTCACCAATGTAGTCACTACAAATCATCATCACACCATGCATAAAACAGATGTTGTATTTTCTATTGACTCAATGCGCAAACAACTACTAGATGATGAGTAATTATTGCCATTATACAACATTCTGATGAAAATGTGCACAAAAACTGTCAATATTTTAAACACAGAAAGTGTTAGTTTTAAAAATAGTTGTCTCTACACTGGAATCAGGAATGCAGAGAGAAGGCAACATCCAATGTAAATTTATTAATAAATGGAATAAACGTGAGGTTGTTAAAATATGGTGTTGATTTTATTTCTGATACACAAGTCAGTTAGTTGGGTTTAAATGCACATAGACAGAATTTTTTTTATTTTGTGTTACATCTATATAGTTCACCTCATAAAACATGAAGGTGATGGTGAACTAATTTTGGGCTTCAAACCAAACGAGCATTAATCATAAATGAATATGAATAAGACAATATATGTTTAAATATACCTATTGTCATATTTTTGTATATGAATGCTTCATGTCATATATTTATATTCAAACTTGTGTCATCCAAAATTTGAAGTATTTCAATTTGAATACTTAGCCTATGTATTCAGCCATGTCTATTTTCAGTTTTATCAGAGCATTTCCATGTTTCTCCTCATTTTATCAACAACAAATTCGCAAAGCAAGATAAGCCAGAGGAGGAGCACATATATACAAAACAAGAGGTAATGCATCATGCACAAACAATTGGTACATGCAGCAAAACCCACGCAGGATCAAGCAACAGGTTCTCCAATCTAGGAAGCCTTGAGCGACAAAAGCAATGAAAAAAATTCACCTTCTTCGCCAAGACAGCCGTGGCTTATATAGGTCTTCGATATCATAATGCTTAGAGGTCACATGAGGTCGGAAGCTGTGTGGAGGTGAACTGGGCCTTCAAGTTGCCAGCAGTTAAGAAAGATGAAATCATTGATTAGATCAGAACAGGATGTTTACCAAAAGATGAGGAATGGCCATCTCCGATAAACAATTAACTAAGCGGAGATTAATTAAGGTAACATTACCATAATTAACATACCTCGAGTCCTCTGGATCAGCAGATGTCATGCTTGAATGCCTCCTGGAACGTCTTGTCCGACCTCTCATGGAATCCGTCACAGAGCTGTTTAGTTCTTCCTTGCTCTGTTCATCTTTAACATCCTCAGAATCTCTTGATGAGGTAGATATGTCACTGTATGGTGACGAGGGACGCTCCTTCGGGATCGGCGTCTCTGATCTCGGTGCGGGCGCCTGTCTTTGGATCTAGATCTGGTCATGTGACCAGAATCGAACTTCGGCGGAGCGTGTTGCTCGACAATGTGGTCACTCGTTGACGTGATCACTTCTTCGTGAGCATGTGGCACTGCGTACACAATTTGGTCATTCTGAGTTGAACTGTCCTCACTCTGAATAGTCAGGAGAGAGAAAAAGCCAGGAATGTGTTCAATGTCCAAGTGCTTATAAGAACTAGTGCTAGCAGAAAACCCACAAAACATTTAGATATGAGAAATAGATGCCCAACATATACACAGCAATTCAAGTAATCATCAAAAGTAAATACATTACCCGTGTTAGGCTAACTTCCAACACATTTGCGTCAGTGATTGGTTCCGCTTCTATTTCGACAGCGTGCTCAACAACTATTTCTTCTACATACGTATCATTCACTCCTGTCAGTAGGTTCTTCCTCTCCGTGAAGATTGAGGTGAATTCATCGCTGACGTAACGTCGGTTACGCGTTCTCCTACGTCGTAAAGCCATTCTCTTCTCCATGACCTTCTGCTCACGTAGGATCTCCTTAGCTTCCTCCTTTGAAATCTTTGGCCGCTTCCTCGGTGATTCCGCCTTCTGACTTGGCGTTGAAGCGTTGTCAGGTGACAACAACAACAACTGCTTGTCATTCGCTTCTTCTACGGGAGATAACAATAAAAAAAGCAATAACTTAAAACATCATATTTCTGATATCACAAAACATTAATCTAAGTGGATACTAACAACAATTTGGATCGTGGAAGAATTGACCTACTTTCTTTGACGTTCTCGTCTTCCCTTTCTTGCTCTACTCCATCTTTCACCAGCACAGAACTGTTCAATTCTTTTTTATCCTCGGCGTTCTTTGAATCTTCACCTTCTTTCAACAATTCTTCTTTTCCATCATCGTCATCATCACCCAACTGTTCAGCTTCGACATCATCAGTTTTCACCTTCACTTCATCATCATTGTCTTTCAGCTGTTCTCTCAAGGCAGCTTTCTGACGTTGTTTCTCGGCCTTGAGGCGAGCCTTCTCTTGTTCACGTTCCTTTCGTTTCTGTTCCAATTCAGCACGACGCTGCTGTCTACGTAGGTATCGCTCCTCCTTCTCACGTGCCTGAGCCACCAAATATAAACGAGTTACCTGATATGTTTTCCAGCTTGTTTACAACCAATTCAGATTAAATAATGAATGCAACTTAAAATAATGAAAAACACACACACACAGAGAGAGAGAGAGAGAGAGAGAGATTACACATACAATTCTTGCTTTCCTTTCTTCTCGAGTTTCATCATCGTCACTGTCACTAAAATTATAAGACAATGATATCAGTTTCTTTGGCCTTGGCTTCACTGATGGAGGCGTAACAGCTGGTGGTGGTGGTGCTGCGATGGGTGGTGGTGCTGCGACGGGTGGTGGTGCCTTGACAGGACTCGAACCAGGCGTTGATGCATCACTGGAATCTGCAGAAGACAACGAAACAATATCAGTGAACCACTCGACACACGTTTCGGTTCAACACAACCGAGGATATCCAATTATATTCTTGCCAATTACATAACGAAGTACCGTAAGCTCCTCCACTTTGAGCAGGCTAGTATTTCTTCGACGGCTGCATTCTCTTCTACTTTGTCCACTTCTTCATCCTTCACCTCTTCATCAATGAAGTAGACATCGTGGTCAGGTATCGTGGCTAGCGTCATCATCGAACGAGGACAGATCACTCGTGTGTATTGAAGAGACGGTAATATCGGAGAAGCTGTCGTCCTCCATATTGTCCCAGGCAAAGTGGTAGATCTTCTGTTGACCTCCTTCCTCCGTCTCTCCAGACTCATACTGACCTGATGGAAGCATGATACTGTCGACCTTGAAATGCAAATTAATCAATTATACATCATTCTCTACCGAGATATGACGAGTAAAGATGGTCTAAATGATAACGAACATGTCAGACTTATTGGTGTTTATTTGTCTGTTTCATAATGTTTGAATTAAGTCGCTTTGACTTAAGGGTATTCGGCTGTCTGTGTGTGTATATTTATATCTGTGTGCACACGCGTGCTTGGCATATGATAAATATAAGATCCAATGTTTACAAGAAAAATCTACAGCCATGCCATATTTTCTTTTATAAAAAGGGCACAAAATCAAGGGCTCATTTCTTACCTCTGAGCCTGTTACTTTAATTTAAGATTTTAAAATGGATTTCTCAGTTTGTGTGAACCAGAGAACACCATATAGTTTTTAATCAACCATTAACATGAGAATATTAAAATAGATAGGTTTCATTACATAGTTCACTGATCACCGTATAAAACAGGCAGTTTAACACTTTATTAACTGGCTATTAATTAATCAGATCACAAACATATCACCCATGATATGATATGTAGCTACAACAGATTAATTGCTTGTTTTCTTAATCAATCTACTTACAAACTCATCCCACTCCAGATCTGATTAACAAAGAGTTGACTGTCTGGTGGTTATAATACACTTACCTCAATGCATTCAACCTCTATGTCCTTCTGCTCCGCCGTATCCATGACAACAACTTCAGTCTTCTCTGGCTCGATTTTCTCCTGCTGTTCATCTTTCTTTTTGTCCTTGACCTTCGGTGGCTCGGACTTCGGCAGTGGTATGTTTAGGAAGGATTCTACAGTGAGCGGCTCAATCTCCTCTTTCTTTGTCTTTTCTTTCTTTTTCTCCGAGTCATTGGTCTTTTCAGTTGAATCCTCTCCAGGTACTGGTGGGTTCAGTATCTGATGCAGCGTTGGATTGTGGGGGAGATTGAGCACCCCGCTGACTATTGTCTGCTCAGTGGATGTTGGCCAGTAGCTCGGTACTGGTGGTGCTGCTGCTGCTGGTGGTGCTGATGCTGCTGAGGTACTGGGAAATCCAACAGCGGGATACCCATGCGGGTAAAACCCAGGATAGGTTCCAGGAAGTTGTTGCTGCTGTGGAAAGGTGGCTGGAAATCCAGGTATACCTGGGTTATATGGTAAACCAGGAGTCATACCCATTGGCACTGCACCTACTGGTTGCATTAGTTGTGCACTGGACATACCAGGAGGGAGACTCATACCTGGGATGCTGGTATTACCCATGGCCATGAGGCTGACATCAGAGGCTGGAACCATAGGATTTGGTGGTACCATACCAGGCTTAACATCAGTTTGTACTGGCAATTCCATCAGACTTGGTATTCCACCAATCATAGCATCTGTAATATCAGTGACATATTAAACCATTTATTTACATCATTGACAAAGTTAATCAACCATCCAACAATATGGCAACAGTTATTATAACACTGAAATATCAGTTGTAACATCATTGAGTATGATCTTGTAATAGTCTAGTCAGGTACTTTGTAACTAAATGATAACCATAGTTAGGTCTTGTTCTCTCAAAATAATTTGTACAACTACCTAATAATAATAATGACCGAAATTGCAACAATTTTACTTCAAATGAGGGACACACGTGGTCTGTAATTTACTGCTCAAATACGAGGGCTAATTCTAAGCAAATTTGGAATTTAGAATAAATGGCATATCCAGGAGAGAAAACCTTGCCAGTTTCCTGGCTGGATGAATAACTCTCCCTACTGTAGTGTCACAGCTGGGATTCGAACCTCTGATATCCATCCTGCTACGACCACAGGAAAGAAGTACTATGCTTTAACCCATGAGGCCATAGAGGTGATTGCACTTCCTTATAATAATTTAAGAAATGATTTGAAAGCTCTCAATTACCTCATTCTCTTAATCAAATTTCTTCAAACATTGTATTCACAGTGTGTGTGTGTGGGGGGGGGGATATAATTAAGGCTCATTATTCTTTTTTGTAGCTACTGTCTTTTTTTTATTTACTGCAACATTTCGCTAGAGTACATTTCGAGAAAGGAATGGTTACCCATTCACTTCACGTAAATTAAACTGGAATACGTCCTCATTGTTCAGCAGTAGTCTCAAATAATACCCATCTTATACCAACGGTATATACTGCATAACACAATCCACATTGTTAATTATGTCATACTGACGGACAGCCCCTTCTGTTCTTACTTTTATCTGGCGCATTCTGTGACATCTGTTGTTGATGTTTCTTCTGCTGTTCCAGCTGATGTATTTGCCGTTTCAGCTCGTCACGCTGTTTCAACTTCTCTATCCAGGCTTCGTAGTCCATGCCAAGAAATTCGCAGACCGCTCGATCAAGCGGCGCCTTGAAGACCTTGTAGATCTTTGGGTTTACGACCTGCTCAACCACACGGTCAACTCCCGTCGTCAACATCTGGGACCTGAAGAAACAAGTTACACTGAATATAAACCAGATTTTAAACACAAACAAAGAAGTTGACCAGTAAATTTGAATGTTCAATATGTAACATATGTCAAGTTCAGATTTCAGACTCAGAATGTGTCAAAACTAACCTCATTTAAAGAGCAAAAACTCACAATTTTACCTCATCTGCAAGTTGTAAACAAGGTAAACAAAATGTTGTTTACTTCTCACTAATAGCTAGGTCCTATTTCCTCAATATAATTGGTACAATTACAGCGTGAAGATGGTTCCAATAAGGAATCATGGTTTAGATGCTTCCTTGATATAATTTAAGAATTGACTTGAAAGCTCTCCATTAACACATGTTTCAAATCAGCCTTGAAAACTCACATGGGGTCGATCATGTTGATATTTTGACATGATCTATAATTTGGGTGAGTATATTTATACCAGGTTTGGGTTTTTTTACTGTAAAAAACCTATTTTTACATTACATTGTAAAAAAAACTGTTAATAATAATAACTGTAATAAACCTCGTTCATTATAACTATAAGCCAATTCTACTAGTCTTAATAGATGTTGTTGAGCACATTTATGTGATAGTGTCACACACATGAATTTTTATGAACATACTACTCAATATTTGACACATGAATTTGTACATGAATACAGCAAAATAATGACATTTATCATTCTTCTGCACACGAAGTGAATATTGTCTATCTGAACAGTTAATAGTTTAATTCAACACTGCCTCTGAGAATCCTATAGCAGATCACTCACAGGGGAGCAGTACGGAAAGATGGAGCTGAAATACCCTGAGGGTGGTCACTGCTAGAGTGTTTTACATCCCCATGTTTTTTTAACGTCCCCCTTTATTTTAAATAATTCAGTGGAGACGGCAGCGCCATTTAACGTGGTCAGTCACCCACAATGTTGTGAGCCGAGAAATTAATCTCTGGAAAAGTTTCGACCTCTTGCCGGGTGCGAACCTGTGACTGTTGGCACCGAGTGCCGGTTGCTTAACCGCTAGGCCACTGGAGCTCACTGTACCCCCCCCCCAAAAAAATGATCCAGAACTTTGGTTCCTTATATATATATCAGATATGCACACCAACTGTGGCACCCAAGTGAGCATTTAACTAATTTAATTGTTCTGGACACTGTGGGCTCCACTGATAATACTATGACACCACCACATAGCATACCTTTAATCTATATAGAGATATTACTATTTAGGAATTAATTCATTTTATCATCTCACTGGGAATGCCAATCTGGAGCCAAGGATGCCCCCCCTCTCCCCAAACTGTGACTACTATAGCCTGTCCCCAGACCTAACTGTTTAATAACCTTTTGAGAGATTTTGTAAACTTACCATATGTCATTGGTTTAGTACCCAGCAGGGTTGTGAAAGTAAATACAGGATCTGACCCCTGCTGGGCGGAACTAAACAAAAACATTCGTTTTAAGGCTCCTACTTGACAAAATGGGTGATTAGAAATCTCTGGCAGTGGAATATAAATGGATCTTTGATGATTACAAAATACACTTTTACATAGTGATACACCCAAGACTATGATCCACCACTTGATATCATCAAATATCTCTTTAGCTAAAAGCACCATGCGCTTAGGCTTCTGCACTGACTGTGGCACCATATGTGAGCATTTAACCAATTAAAATGGTCTCCATACCGTAGGCTCTGCCCACAACACTGTGACACCACCACATAACATGCCTCTAATCTATATAGAGATATTGCTACTTAGAAATTTACCCCCATTCAATGTTTGGAATGGGCACAAAAATAAATAAATCCACAAATAAATTTACCATTTAATTCAGAAATTCTTCCATGACAATCCTACTTGGAATATAAACTTCTTGGAGTAGGCATTCCAAGTAGGTACTTGGAGTACATACTCATGGTAAAAAGTATTAGGCAAAAAGAGTCGGAAAAACACAGAATTGGAATTGATAAATTTAGAACTGGAATTGACCAAACAGAATTGAGTGGAATTGACCCCATGTCTGACCTGGACTATACACAACAACAGTGAGTTAGCCTATACACACAGTCATGACACTACTCACTCGGTGATGTGTCTGCGTAAGCTGTCACGTAGCTGCTTCTTGTTCAGATCTGGATGCCATGTCTGTGTTGACAGAAATCTAGCCACAGCTCCCTCCACTCTGTGACGCAGGTTCTGATAGGCAGGCTGGAATAAAAAAAATCTTCATGAAAGCATGTTAGAAAACCTGAAAATAATTTAGCAGTCTTTAGCTACAATCTTCTAGACACAAGATTTTATGGATGCAGAAGCTTTAGCAGTAGAAAGTAGTGGTGCGAGTTTAGTATGTTTAACTGGAATTGACCAAATGGAACTGATCTAAAAAATATTAAAACTTGTAAATTAACATCGTACAATGGCATCAAAGTCTGTTGTACATTTTCATTTCAAAAACATACCAGAAAATGTGTCTGGTTCTTACAAAACAACTTGTAAACATTGTAGAATGCTTATTTCTCCAAGAGGGAAGACAACGCCAAATCTGCTAACCCATTTAAAGATAATTCATTGATACATATATTGCAAGGGTCTGTCTTTAAATAATGGTATATTTTGTAAACTTTATTTATTGTAAATACTTTTATTCAGAGCATAAGGTAATGCAGAACATTTCATCTGTGTGATATAGATTGCATTTATGATGTAATCATAGTATTCTCAAGTAATCAAAATCAATTGCCCATGTCCTGTAATTGGTCCAATGCTGGTTAGAAAGTATTTTAGAGGTGGAATCGATTATGTTTATATTATGGTTTCATATAAATCGAGTGATAAAATAATTTCGATAATACTATATAAGTGATAAAACAGCAATGACGGACGATTAGCATTTTGGGCTCTGCCTATCTGATACCATGCTAAACACTCCCAATTCAGTACCTAATATCATTGATTAGTAAGGGTGTTTTATACACGTTTGTCATATCAATGGACAGATTATGGGCTGTATTTTAATAATGTGGAAAAATTTATTGTATTTCACAATCTCTGTTGCCACAATTGCCAAATGAAAATAATAAAAATAGGCAGAAAGCAGATATCGTAACCGCATTTCTATGCCATTTTGTGCAGACCTGTTACAGTCATCTCGTGCAAGATATCATGTCCAATCCGGTTGTTTTAGAATGTCACGGTCTCGCTGATTATATAGATATCAATTTTGTGTAGATGTTTCAATGTTTAGCTTATTTTAGGGTATAGCAAACATGGATGAATTGGCAAATAATGATAAACTGTTCAATATATTAGTGAAAATAACGAAATTGACCATTGGAGAAAGCTCGAGAAAGTTATAAGTTAATACTTCAATCGCAGTGTTCTCAAAATCCTATATTATCGCTCACTCAGATATTCCAGTTTATAGTAGTGTAGTCATATGCACATGTAAATATATTGATTATACATATAATAAATCATTATTTAGTATGTTGTTTATATATTTATCATACATTAATTAACAGTGGTTTGTGTTTAGAAAATATTTGAAAAAATAATGCCTATTTCAATAATTACAATCTGATTTTAAATTTTGGAATACAATTTATACATATCAAAGACTATGAATCTCATGATCAAGAGATAATTGTATAGATCTAATGGTAATTTTGTATTCCTGTTTTGTTTAATTGAGCTGTAGCAATGATTGTTTGACGACATCTTTGTCATTTAAGTTTTAAGTTGGTTCAAACGTTACTGTTGCCTGTTCTGCATTTCTACATTATTTGATATTATATATTTCCATAATTTTGTGCACTTTGGATAATTTGATTTGTTAATTTGTTTGCTGGGACTTTATAAAGTTTGGTGTGTGTTTATCGTGTTGGAGGTTAGTTATGCTCCATTTGAGTTTATCTGCGTTTGCATTCCTTTGTCTTGTTTGTTTATATGCAGATACACAACTTGTTATTAAATATTATTATCACAACTTGCCTTAAATAATGGTTACATATTGTTATATTTATGATTGGTGGTGTTATGACCCTTTTAAGGGGGATCATTTTTTGGGATTGCCTTCAACCTTTGTTTATAATTTGCTAAATTATCAAAATAATTGATAAATAATATCTGTATAACATTGACAAATAAAAAGTAATGTTATTTTTGGTATAAAATTTACCTTCACATGAATAAATAAAATCTGGCATTGAAATCGCTGGATCATTTTATGAAAAAGGACAGACTTATAAATGACATAACTCCCCCCTTTTAGGGGTTATTAGTGAAGACCTTTCTGGTGATATACAAATTGTATGATTTATCTTTAAAAATGAAAATCATCATCATTGCTAGATCAGACTGGTACTCTGGAACACCATGCTAGTAAGTGTTCTTATTTGATTATATAAATAACAGTCAGCCTTTAATGTAAATAACACAATTTATGTCTAATTAGTAATTGTTAATTACAGGCTTTTGCATTAGTTGAATATACTGTCATTTATATCATAACAGTGGTGTGAATAATATAGCTATTCACATATGTGACCTAATCCCCTGGTTGAAAAAACCCACAGGCAGGCCGAGATCAGCGACACCCAAAAACAGTTTAATGCAGAATTGGCCCAAATCAACATATATTGATGAGACTCATGTCGATTTCGGCCCATTGACATTATGGTATGAACAACTATCTTAATGTTTATCTGCTTGGAATCCGTGGGCCGTTTGTTTGGTTCCAGTTTTAGTTTAAATGACTAAACTATAATAAGATACCATTAATCATGAATTTAGAATAAAAAAATCGTTGTGGTTGATAAATAGGACAAAGATTAAACTAACCTCTGATTGGATCAGTCACTTGTCAATTTGGGGATTTGATCATTTGGGTCAGGAGTGAATGGGACCATTAACTGATTAAGTCTTTAACAAGGCATTATCATGATTATGATTATAGTCTATGATTATAAGATTATTGGTCTGGCAGTCATACACTCAACATTAAAATATGATGAATATCGCAAGTGAAATTATAATACTAATAATAGATATCAGTTTATCAGAAGGAAACTACAATAAACATAACATACAGATAGATCTATGGGATAATTATACTAGTTATTAAAATAAATACCCCCCTGGGTAGGACCTTTGTATCACGTCCGCTAAACATTCTTTCCGAAACTGATCAAACAATCCTTGCTTTTTCAACCGATCGACGATATCTTTCACTGTTTGGCTTCTATCGGGCAACTGGCCCTGCTGCATGTACGTAGTCATACTGTATCAAATATTATGGCTATAAATAAGGGAATAACAACTGAATCAAAACACGAACAATCGCCATGTTTGTGATGGGTTAACATTTGGTAAATACTATTTACCACCTTAATAACGTCCCTAAATAATTTATTTTATACAAACTCCGACATTATTTGATTTATATACACTGCAGCCAAGTAGCTCATAGCATACGTTTTGGCTATATTGTAAGTATTGTAAGATAACACCGGGTAACTGTTTTCTGATACGATTAATGACAATTAAAAAATTACCAAATTCTTATAATAAATATAGTCATAATGTTCTTTTAAAATTGCATCAGCCATCTTAAATCTAACTATAATTTGCATGAAAGGGCTGTTGACTAGTTTTACACACAATCGATGTTACACATTCGTAACGAATCTATAAGGAGGACTGAAGATATATTTAATTGTGTATAGATCGTATTATTAGAAAAACAGATAATTTCCAAAGATCGTATGGTCTTTGCCATTTCAAAACGTTATGATATCTTGGTGCGGAGCAGTCTTATCGGAAGTCCAGTTGGTTGGTCCAAAGTTTCAAAACATGGGGGTGGTTGATCGTAATAATGTCACGACTACCCCATTATCATACATAAATGAAATAAATCTTGATATAAACCAGCTCTTGCTAATATTGATAGTTTTTAAAAATCTATTCCCGTTTCCTTTACTGGTTTATGAAATTATAACGAAATATAACAGTTTTAAATGACAAAAATAAGCTATGTTTTGCAGACCACCTGTTCTGAGGAAAGCTATCCTATGATTCCGAGACAAGACTACCAAATGAAGAGATTATTCTGCCTTTATTCTGAAATTTAACATCCAGACATTGAATGAATATTTCCCTTGGACCGAAGTTAATCTGCGTCGATCCTGGAACATGATAGATGAAATTAAAGAATCTAATGAAGACAAAATAGATGGACAGTGATAAAATCATCTAGATTATTGCTTGTTGGTTGATCATACTCAACTGAAATATACATTAGAGTTCAAAAGTACTTTCTAAGGATTAGGGTAGCATTTATTAAAATATTGTTTATATTAGATTTATTTGACCTAGAAAAGATATATCCTATTGAGTATATAGACTCAGTTTAATATAATACTGGCAAATGTTCTAGCCTTAATTAGGTATAATTTATTTAAGTATACATTTGAAATTATATTTAAATCAATTAATATATGCTTACCCCGTGAAAATTCTCTCTCTCGCTCTCTCTCTCTCTCTCTCTCTCGGTGTGTGTGCATTTATTATTTAGTAAGTGGGAGAAACAGGTATTATAACAATGATATTTAATAAATAAAATTGTCTACTGCAGACACACACACACACACACACACACACACAGTGTATTCCAAATATCACGAAATATTAAACAAAGCGGTCTATTATCGAAGTTTTCTCTCATGCTAATCATTCATTTGTTAGGAGAGGATCAACACAACCAATGACATTTCATAACAGAGATATCAGCAGCCCAACCATGATCGTCAGCATCTGAGGTGTCGAAATGTTTTATATACAGGTTTCTTTTGGACCACAGAAAATTACTGATGAATGTAAACTGTGGTGTCAAAATAGTTTATGATATGTATGTAGCAAGTCACCATTGAACCACACGCACGTGTTGTTTGCTGCGAGCTGTGGTGTCAAATGTGTTTTACGTGCTTTCGCTTTTTGTACGTAGCCTGCATGTAGCCGCTTTCCTGTGGGCGTGACATATTTGTCGCGTACTAAAAGCGAATTAGCTGGTTCCCACAGGCTGATGAGTAGACCAGACATGTGCTTAGGTATACGTATATCTCTATTAATATGTGGAGGTATGGAATATTTTATTTTTAGATTAATGTATGTATAGTTGTATTTGTATTTAGATTTATGGAGGTAGGTCTCGAAGGATTTTTAGATATGTTGATGCTCTGTGCCTGTTCCCTCTTTATATGTACCCTAAAACGCACATTGGCCGTGCCAGACATCTTATCTATTTCAATCCAGATTCCTTATTACACCAATGTAAGAAAGTTATGTCGTTGTTGCAACATGTTTGAGTTTATTAGCTTTGTTATGTATAATGTAGAATCTATATTGTTGTCCTCTTTATGTGGTCTGGCGAAACAACCTATTAATTCATACAATGCTGTTTGATGGAGTCGTTTGTTAACCCGAAGGCATCTCCATGGGTATTAAGCTGCGGACAGAGTCTTTTCCCATACTATGAGTAATTAGGTTACACTGATATAGGAAATTTGTTAAATGTATAGCTATTATAATCCCGACGTGTCATTCGCAGTATCGGAGATCTACCTGAAATCCGCTGTTCTCGACAATGGGTTAAATAGATCAAGCTTTTATTTAGATCCCACCACACCTAACTGCATATACTCAAGGACGCTAAATTAGGCGTGAATGCACGTTCCCTTAGTGATGAACGGAAACGTATGAGGATTAGCTAACTTTAGTCTCCTTGTCATTAATAAAACCCTATTTTATAATTATAGTTTGTATAGCAGACATTAGGTCTGATTTGAAAATGTTAATATATAGAACGGCAATTCCGCCATAACGGTATGCTAAAGCGCCGATGTAAATTGTTATAATAGTGACGAGTATGTCATAGTATTTATTGGATTTGTATGTTTATGAGGTATTTGACCCTCCAGCAAATATCACAAGGTATATTATGCTGCGGTTGAGAAAGTTCCGTTTTCTATGCGTGGAGACCATATTTCCCGGTCCCTGCATTCAAGAAAAGTTGATCTAGAGCTGTATAATCCATGTACTATTTGCGTCTTTGGAGGCACGCCGTTTAGGTGTCTGGCCTGGTTATCCAGCATTTAAATGACTGTAGCAGGCACAGTACGCTCTTAAAGCATGTACTCCTGACTCAGGAATAGAAACACTGCATCGCATCTCGAGCGGTGGCATTGGACACAGCTCGCGCGGTTGGTGGGTTTTATATAACAACTTATATAATTCACCTTGGTTGTATGTGGGAATAGAATTATCTTTCCTAGGTCCAGTTATGTCCAGTTTGTACTATGACATTCAAGATTAGCTCTAATCTGCTTGTCATAAATAACATTTAAGAACTACAATAGTTAGAATAGCATAAATTAGGTCAGGTTTGAAAATGATAGCATAGTTCAAACAGTACGGAAGCTATGACGCGCTATTACGGTCTGCTTCAGCGCAGATGTCAGTCTTTTAATAGTAATTAAGATAAACAGTTTTAATTGTAGACGCTTCATGACGCCTGCCCGTTGTAAAAACTGATCTTTGAAGACGGTAACAATTGGGTTATATAGTTTATATAGTATTGCTTTGAAGAAAGATACAGCAATTGAAAAATAGCTATAAATAGGGCTGCTTAGATAATTAAGCTAAACATTCTCACTACTGCCGTGATCTGACTTGGGTGTTCTACTCCCAAACTCCACGGCTGTAGGTGATTCGTATTTTGCTTTTGCTTGGCGGCTTAGGGACTGGTGAGACATTACACATGTCTCAGCAAGAAAAGTCGCCACTCTGGATTCAGTCCCCTGAAGAAACGTCCAGAGTTTGAATTCACGGATTCGAGATTCTCTGTGCCTGTGCCTTATTATACACAGCTAAAACACACACACACACACACACACGCATACGGGTCTTTTTGTGGATGTCAATGCAAACATCTCTCTCTCACGCCTACTGTCTAGTTTTAATTTCATTACAGCCAATCACATAAATATCGATTAGTGATTGGTGTGAGACATAGAGGATGAACAGCTAGCTTTATTTCAAGGCTGAAATCTGTTATACCCAGAAGGACGAGTGAGAAGTAATTTACTTCAGACATATTTCTTGATTACCTGGACATACATAAACTTTGTGATTTATTTCGAACATCTGGTAGTAACGTTCTAATAAAGTAAGTTAATCATAGACTGTATGTGTGTGTGTGTGGGGGGGGGGGGTCTCTATAACTGGATTGACAGGCTGTGCGTGTGTATCTCTAATTTTGTGCAGTTTTATTTATTAATAGAGAATATGTCGTTATATTTCTCCGGCTCATGTTCTGTTTGTTAGTAACCAACATGTTATATTGTAATATAACATGTTAACAACCAACATGTTATATTGTAATTTAACATGGTATCAACCAACATGTTATATTACACTACAAGTGTGTGCGTGCGTGCGTGCGTGTGTGGCGAGCCTTGATAGCGCAGTTAGTTAGAGCGTAGGACTCGTAGCCGAAGGGTCGCGGGTTCGAATCTCCGGGAGTTGCAATGTTGTCATGTGGCGACTGGTTCACTCATCCATAAAAATGAGTACCTTGTAGGACGCGATGGTTATGTGTTTGAGTAACGCTTTGCCCCTACAATGGCATGGAAACAGGTCTGAGTCAGGGATAATAATATTGTATAGCGTTTCAGAACAGGGTTACCTGGTTCTGGCGCTATATAAACATGCATTATTAATAATATTATATAAGATCTAGACAAGGATTGTTTGGTGTTAGTTTAGTTGTACGACTGTCATAACAAAGTGCGTCAATCAGTGGCTTGCTATATCCCGATATTGGTAGGATATAGGATATATGACGGAAGGGTCACTCCCTGAGAACGATTCCATAATCAGAAGTACAAGGAGTATATTTGAACTTAGACTTGAAGGTTTGCCGTTCCCATCTGATAAAAAGGGATCTATAATAGTAGTAGTAGTAACAGTAGTAGTACTAACAGCAGTAGTAGTAATAGTAGTAATAATAGTAATTATAATAATGGTAACAATCAAATTAACTCCTTTGATATCTTGATTTCCCCCATAAAGGTAAAACATTTGTTATTTTTCGTATTTACGTGGAAATTTACTGATTAGTTGTTTGTGTGGTAGATCATTTGACATAACTGTTCTCCTAATAACTAATAACTCACACAAAAAAGTATGATCAGGAAATGTTAATTATAAATAACAGATCTATCCCCACAACATTTATTCGCCACAAGTGACACCGGTATGATGAAATTAGAACCTCCTAAAGTGTTACTAAGCTTCAGCCATATGTCCAAGATATGACAAACGCCATGGCCAAATAATTAACTCGTTTACTGTATTTTATATATCTATTATCAGTCTGCTTGTAATCATAAAAACATTTCTATTATTAGCAGCAATATATATGATGAGAAATAGAGATTAACTTGCTTATTTAATATTTAGTTCATATTTGAGATATCCATGCATCCAAAATATTGGTTACAACCTTCGCCCAGAAAACATTATAGTAGATAAAGTGGCCTTGATAAAAGGTTGTTCACATAACAACCTGCCAGGTGATTCTGTCTAGAGACATTGTGTTCAAATTTAAATATAAATTGGGATGATAAAGTAATATCTTTTGTTATATTATCATATGCTGAGTAAAATATGAATTTATATTGCATAAATTATGTAATAAGAAGGTCCACTTTGCTGGTGAAAAAACCCAACATTTTTGTGTGTGCAGTTCTCTCGCTCTCTCAATATATATATATATATATATATATATATACATTTATTGTATGTGTGTGTATGTCTCTCTCTCTGTGTGTATGTGTGTGTGTTTATATATATATATATATATATATATATATATATATATATATATATATGTGTGTGTGTGTGTGTATGTGTGTGTGTGTGTATATATATATAGTGGCACAGGCGCAGAACATCAACGTCCCTAAACATCATTTGATACCTCTAACTCCTTTAATCGAAATCTAAATAAACTGTACATACATCAATCTAAATATGAAACTTCTACACCTCCACATATCGATACCTATATACGTATACATGTGTCTGGTCTACTCATCAGCCTGTGGGAACCAGCTAATTCGCTTTTAGTACGCGACAAATATGTCACGCCCACAGGAAAGCGGCTACATGCAGGTTACGTACAAAAAGCGGAAGCACGTAAGAACATATTATTTGATGCCACAGCTCACAGTAAACAACACGTGCGTGTGGTTCAATGGTGACTTACTACATACATATCATAAACTATTTTGACACCACAGTTTACATTCAACAGTAATTGTCTGTGGTCCAAACGAAACCCATATTTATTACATTTCGACACCTCAGATGCTGACCTCAACTTTATTCTGGGTTGAATAACTAAATAAACCCGACCTATATGAACCGCATCGACAGACGTCCCACTAGTTTGGCGTCGAAGTTGTTCTCTAGCTGGAGAGAACGGTTTTTATAAGCCCTCGGCACGTTAACAAACATTGACCACGTGAGACAATGTACACCAACTCCATACGGAAGCAGTGAAGTGATTGAGCTCCAAATAATAAAGTTGCAATACTGCACAATGGATTATTACTAGACTAGAACGAAATATCGTCTCAAACCTGAGTAAATACTATGATTTACTCGAAACTAACAGCTAATCCTCATACGTTTCCCTTCCTCACTAAGTGTGTTTGTGTATATGCCTGTGTGTCAGTAAGGGACGAACTTCGTAGTGCGCCCTGGAAACAAAGGGCGCCCTTCGTTTGAAGTGCGATTTATCGACCGCTAGGTGGCTAGCACGATATATTATTATCTGCCTACAAATACCTACAGAATCTGGACGTTCTAAGGAGGTTTTTAGGTATAATTTACAATAACAAGCGTTGGAACTGATAAAATGGATAATTTTCAGCTTTTGAAGACTCGGTTCACTTAGTTATTGAAGTAATCAAATCATCGCGATTTTAATTGATGTAGAAGAACAAGATGTGTTATTGTTTCAAATGATAGATAGTAGAATCTTCACGTATATCACCACGACATTGTGATAAATTATTTAATTGTACTCATTTCGTTGGTCTTTTTCTAAACACTCACTCTCGTGGTCATTTTAAACGAAGCCAACACTAGTTGAGTTTTAGTGACATTATGCAGCCATGTATTGAGCTTTAAGTTCTTAATGCCATTATCTGTGATTTAAGTCTAATACAGTTAGCTTATTTCGGCAAAGATAGCTTACCTAGCCTTGTAATTTGTGCAATATTTCATATCGCCGAAATACGCTGACAATTAGCTGTCATATTGATTTATAAATATCCCTGAAGCGAAACTAAATGTACGTACAGATAATGGTAATAGTATTATTATTTATCAACGAGGTTGTAATAATTTAGCAATTCGACCTTCAGATATGGCAGGTTTGATAGTTATCAAGGAACATGACAAGGTACTTCCTATAGTGTTAATGATCGTCATCACTGTCATCCTGAAGGTACATCTTGTATCTAATTGTTTATCTGTTTATGTTTATTTTCATTCTGTGTATTCGGTTTTATATATATATATATATATATATATATATATATATATATATATATATATATATAATTACACTCCTGGCCGACAATTATCCCGATACTTGTACGATATTTGCTATTGATGATAGCGTAGCAATCCCGCAACATTCTCAAGTTCGAGTTCAGGTACCCGATGCCGTATATAATTATGTTAATGCGACATTAATTGGCACTAATTTAGGATATGGCAATAACCTTTGTGTCAGTCCGCTATCACCTGTCGATAAAGAGAAATGGACAGATCGTTGGACGACTTGTCAGTTATTGGATACATCAGTGTGACGCGATAAAGAAAGATGTTTATACCAATGTAAGTGTTCTGGAAATTGTGAGGAGATCCAAATAATAAAAATGCCAAAGACATATGGGGTTAAATATCACTTGTATGCTGATGACACACAGCTGTATATATCACTGGATCCTGACAATGAGTTAAATTTCTCCTCTTCCTTGAAGAATTTAGAACATTGTATTGCCGATATTCGGCTTTGGATGACTCAAAATCTTCTAAAACGTAATGATAATAAAACAAATATTATATATTTGGCATCACTACATTGTGTTAAAACCCTAAAGACACCAGCATTACAGATGGGTGCATCTTCGATTATCCCTAATGGGTCAGTAAAAAGGGGTTATTTTTGACCAATGTATTAACATGCATGAACATGTCACATCAATATGCCGAACTGCCTACTACCATCTTAAGAACATCCACTGTTTAAAAAGATTCTTGACACAAGAAGCACTTGTAACTGTAGTCCACGCCTTTGTTACATCTCGTATAGACTATTGTAACTCCCTGTTATATGGCATATCTGATTATAACATTAATCGCCTTCAGCGAATTCAGAATAGTGCAGCTCGCATTGTAACAAATACTAGAAAATATGATCATATCACCCCAATTCTTCAAAAACTACATTGTCTACCCTACGACGGCGTATCCATTTCACGATTTTGTTAATAACTTATAAATCTATATGTGAACTGGTGTCCATTAGAAAGTCATCCCGAAAGTTCAGGTCATCCAGTCAGATACTATTGCAGGTGCCTGTGTCTCGGCTCAAGTCATATAGTGATTTTGCGTTTAGTGTTGCAGCCCCCACTTTGTGGAATAAGTTGCCGGCAGATATTAGAAATACGTCGTCTCTTGAAAATTTTAAGTCTCTTCTAAAATCACACCTATTTAAGGTCGCTTTCACAGATCTTCATACATCTTCCAAATACCAAAGGATGTTCATATGCTCCATCAAATTTCAGCGGCATTTAACCTGTTCAGATGACAACAATTTGGGGATCCTATGCCCATGTCTACTGTGACATGGTAACAGATGGGGGTGGATGGATGGCAATGAGTAATATTTAATATTTTTAGTGTAGTCAATAATAAGCCTATTGTCGTCTTCATCTGTCACTGGTTAATTAAACAATTATTATTATTCTTTATTTATTTGGTATTTTAAAGGTTATTTTAAGACGACTGGATGGTTCGACAAACTTTACCAGAGAATGGATGGAGATTTCTATTTGGGTATTTATTTATTCTTTCCCTCGAAAAGGAAAGTTTTCGTTAGATTTGTTATATTCATTCCTTTATAGTTCTGGACTTAATTTCACTTATAATATCTTGCAGGGAATGAAATGATCTCCAAATTGACCCTAAGTATTCTATGCTGATTTTTGAACAACAAGCCTGACCCTATGCACATATTCGATTGCTTTTAAATGGTGGTAATGTTCCTCGTCAACACCGGAACTTCTGAACATCGATAAAAGGTAGTTGCCTCCAGGGAATGACTTGGCGGTGACAAAGATGCATGCCAACAAACGGATCAGCCTCCAGATCGGGAATCGGCTTGTGTTGATTTTCTTTAGAGGATCGGGAAAACATTTAGGCTAACTCCTGAATAAATCTGTAGTATGGCTTTCCATAGAGTTTTTGTCATGATAGCATCAAGTCGTGCATGGAGATAGGCATAGAGCTTTTTATATCCCTTCCTCACTTATACAGTCGACCTTGTCAATCGTGACATTTTTCTGAAAATACTGCTGGGTCAACCCGTCCGCGATTAGAGCAGATATGTCAACAGTATTCTAGATAGCTCAGCTATCTTGTAAACATCATCTCATCCGTGATTCTCTAAGGTGGGTCTGCCATTAAAGACACCGTGATTGTTAAATTAGTATTAAAACTACCAGGCTACTGTCAACTAGTATTACGTGATTGCAATAATATGCCTGTATTATAGCAATCTATTATTAAAGATAATAACCTTATATTTAGGATTATAAGTGTGTAAAGCATTTAGATAATAATATTCATTTATTACAATTACTTGAAATTTGGTATTTAGAATTATACATAACTGATTTATAGTTTTTTTTAAACAATAACCACACGTTATTTAAAATACTATAACACATAGATCAAATGTGTTGTACTTAGTGAAGTTATAGATAGACAGTCATCAAATGGGGTTTCATTAGATATGAATATTTACTAAGCTTTATGGCTAAGATGTTCATCAGTGGAGAACTAAACATCAAACGTATATCATAGACGAATGTTATAATTGTATTTTCAGATGATTTGCTGCGCTGCAATTTGCTAATGACATTTCTCTTCTCCTCCATCGAGTTTCCATTTAGATATTATTTCTGATAATGATACATGCCATCCTAGGTTTTGTATTCATGCCTGAATTGTATCTATAAGATAAATTATATTAGTTAAATATTAAAATATTAGCGGCGTTACATCTCATAATTGTCAAATCACTAGAATCTGAGACTTAACAATGGCCGCCTAATATGTTGTAAATGTACTTAACCTTTCAGTCAGTGTTTATTTCTATCATAATTAGTTAACTTTTATCATTTGAAAATAAATAACGTACTCCAATAAAAAGCATCCATTTTCTGATCAACGGCATTTTTTGTGTGATTTACGACAAGGAAAGATCGATTTACATGTGTAGAGTTATTACTTACATAAATAACTCTTAGAAAGATTAAATTTAAATAATTGACACCCATAATATATATATATATATATATATATATATATATATATGTGTGTGTGTGTGTGTGTGTGTGTATGTGTGTTTTAGGAAACGTATATATGGTGGCATTAGCTCAGAACAATAACACCTATACATCCTTTAAAACATATACCTTCATAAATCTGTACATAATTTAATCAATACATAGTTCAATTTAAGCATACGAAAACACAATCTGAACACACGTAGTTCTATATAAGTGTGGTCTACCCATGAGCCTACGGGGACCAGTTAATGAGCTGTATCTAGACGGCTGTATCTAGGCTACGCACAAAAAAGTGGAAGCAGCAAAAAAGAATTTGACACCACAGCTCGCAGTTAACAACACCTGCATGTGGTTCAATAGACCGATTCAATTACCCCTGGCGCTACCATGCGGCTGAATTTCACACTACGGTCACGGGTTAGAAGTCTAAGAATCACTCTGTTGCATGGCGATTTAGGCGTGTAATGGCCGATAAATGTCTTACTGAAAAGCTATTTACCAGCTGTATTTGGATTTTATTTATAGTCCATTAAGGGTATGTGATCTGCAGATCATAATTTTGCATTTAATAGGAACGGCATAGACTTCTTCCAATAGATATATGCCAATAAACTAAGTAACGTTCAGCACGATGATAATCATGATTGATGTTTTACGGCCACTTTTGTGCACATGGTAGGCTAAATGGGCCGAGCGACCTCCAAAGGTAATGAAGCGAAGTGAAAGATGAAACAACCTTCAGATAT
Source organism: Paralvinella palmiformis (assembly GCA_025642065.1). Taxonomy (NCBI): domain Eukaryota; kingdom Metazoa; phylum Annelida; class Polychaeta; order Terebellida; family Alvinellidae; genus Paralvinella; species Paralvinella palmiformis. Next base: position 1,005,049 of record JAODUP010000039.1, read on the forward strand.
GCCCACGCCGAGATTCGAACCCGGGTGGGAGACCACGGAGGCGCCATGCATGACTCAGAGTCCGGCCTGTCTAGTTCAAATTTATTTTTTGTATAACCTTTGCCATCTGACATGACGATTTGAATGGATTTAAACAATGATTACATAGATGATAATTCAATGGGTGATTCCTATTACTGTAACATTGGTATTTATGCATAATATCTTGTATTGAAAGTGAACTGTTTTATTTTATGAATCATCCTTTTGCGCTACATCTAAGTCAAGGGTGGTAATACTTTAATGTAATAACATTTTTTTATTTAATAATATACAGGTAATACATATATGATTGGTTCACAGGTACAAATAAAATAATATTTCCAAAACTCTACATTAAATATTTAAAAAATCTTCATTAAAATCAATTTACGTTCAGATAAAGTTTAATGTTAAAATCATTTATTTAATCCATTGAAACCCATGCTAAAAGTCAGCATGAATAACTAAGGCTTAGCTGTGTCATTCATCTGGAAAGATCGGTCCGCTCAATCATTGGATTATATCCTGATAAATATTGTGTTAGATCCTTTGGAAAGACACAATCATTCTGCTGAAATACTAGTCTCAGTCTCCGTGTAATGTGAAATAATTTGCTGAAACAGTGGGCGTCATAGCTATTTCTAACCCGAGACTGCAGTATGTAACCGATGCAACGCATTTCGCCTGGATCCGTCTATACAAGATAACTATTTTGAAAGTTTACATTCAGCGGTTATTTGCTGTGGCTCAAAGATAACCTATGCATAAGAACATTTCCACACCACAATTGTTGATTTCAGACCCATTCTGGGTTCGAATAGCTAAACACATCCAATCTATAGCAAACGTGCGGACAGTTCCAACAGATCCAAGGTGTTGTGTGAACGGGTTGAATATTTTGGCTTTTTGTAAGCTTTCGGCGCGTCAACCAACATAACAGTTTGTTGAACATGTGATAATATGTTCCTACATATGAAAGCAGCGAAGTGCCTTAGCTTGAAAAATAAAGTAGCAATACTGTACTGTATTATTTCTGGACTAGAACGAAATAGCGCCTCAGTAATATTTGTATACCAGCATTTCCTACAATCCAGTAATATACTTACTTTATTCGTGAATTTATTTTCGGTTATCATCGAGAAACCATACACGAGCCTGTGATCGGCCATATATGTAACATCTCGAATTTGATCTAGTTATTCTATTGGGTTAAGATAATAGTCGTACCTAAAAATAATTTATTTGGATTAGGAATCGTCTTTTTCCGGATCTGGACGCCATTGGCAATATCCCAGTGCAACCGTCTCTGCGCCATTTTTCCTTTAAGGCTTTCAAGTAGCCTGAGTCTGGTGAAACTCGGTGTGGGCTAGCCAGAGTGGTTACTAACAATTACTAACTTCTATCTTAGGATGATAAGATTTGTTATCATTCTATCATAGCTGAAGACTGATGTCAGGTCATCAAAATGCTCTATTACCTGTTTTATTTACATGTACACTTCATGACACTAATCGCCCCATCACTGAATAACATTTATCTGCCAAAGAAATGACTGCGTTCATTTGTTTTACGATCTGTTAGTCAAATCTTAGTCGATTCAAGTGTCATTTTCCTGCTTAATATTCGTACATTTTACAATTTATATATCTAATTCGCTGATTATTATTAAAATAATAACTTATAATAGTGTATGTATACTATCTCCGAAAATCAAACTTTATATTCCTTGCAAAAGAGAAGGACATTGTTTTAATTAGCAGTCACTCAGTGCAAAAATTCACAGATAAATATATATATGCAAATCGAATAAATATAGATTGATTATTATTACTCCCCCCTTTTTAGTAACAACAACTTCAGTACCGGAGTAAACCAACGAAGATGTCTTATGTTCTGGTAGTCTATTCAATATCTCTTTTATCATTCTATTCCGAAGGTAAGTTTAAATAAGTATATATAACTTTATATCTCCCCCCCCCTCTGGCATCAGGCCACATCAATACACACAGTGTAATTAATCGGAAATGTTTCTCTCACATCTTGAAACAAATGTTTTCAGTTGGCATTTATTTAGTCAATCCATGAAAATGTAGCGTATGTCATGAAGTGATGGTTTAACATCTTCAGCATCTTCTCATTGCACGCTATATTATATATATATCTTTATTTTGGTATACTTGTGGTGGATGTGGATTGATACTCGCGTATTATCTCTAATTAAACATTTAAACAATTCAATATTTCAATTTCAATATTACAGCCATACTTCGTGTACGTTTCGATGAGAAAGGGTTACTTCCTAACAATGAAATGCTTCTAGTCGACAATTATATTGAAACTTGTTCTACATTTGTACCTGATGATGGACTATCAATACCTCGATATACTCAAGTACGTGTTCAAGTTCCTGAAGAAGTAGTTGATGAGGTTAATGTGACATTAATTGGCACACACCTAGGTTGTGGTCATAATCTTTATGTCAGTCCGTTATCAACTTTCGATTTAAGGAAATGGACAGGTCGTTGGACAACCTGTTATTTAATGGACGTAGCAGTGGATCACGATAAAGATACCTGCTTTTATCGATGTCACTGTAAAATACACCCAGAACGAGAGAAGAGAGTTATTGGACTTTTTGTCACATATTCCTCATCTACAACACCACAGGTAGACGTTATTATTGATAATCTACACAATGATGCAGGTTTCTTTTAGGTCTTTAGATTGATTGTAATCAATTAATTCGGGAAACGGACTTTTAGTATTTTACATTATGTATTTATTTTGATTAATTACATTATGCTAATGAGACGTAGGGAACTGGAAATAGAGTAGATCGTATTTTGCCTTATCTTTTTAATATAATCTTTTAAATTTTAATCCTATTATAATTAATTATATAATTAGAATAATAATAATAATAATTATTATTATTATTGCTACTACTCCTACAACACTACTTTTACTACTTCTAAAGTCTAATTGCCTCTTTGTAGTTATTGGTGACTTTAGTTAACCAGTTAATTGTTAGGAAGAGTTATGTTTAATAAATAATATCCTTTTGTATTTTGTAAAGTGTAAACTTCCTCGGTCCTTGAGAAATAGATAATAGTATCTTCTTATATCATTCGATGCTCCTTTGATCCTTTATATTTTAGTTTTCAGATTTTATGTGATTTCCGATTGTATTATTTCCAAACAATTTAATGTTATTGTTTAGATGAGTCAATAGTTCAGTAATCTTTACAAAAGAATGGGAAGATTTCAAAGTCGGCTTTGGTTTCTGAATGGAGAATTCTATACTGGTAGTAATTAGTATTTACTTTTTCATTTGGGTCAAAGTTTAAATACATATTCTCAGAATTTAAATGATTTGTATAAATTTGAATACTTTATTCTTATTTGTTATTTTAATGCTCCAGGAAATGAAATGGTTCACCAGCTGACAACAGATGATAATCGAAGCTACTCCTTGAGAGTAGATCTAGAATCTTATGACAATCAAAGTGTTTTCGCTCTTTACACTGATTTGTTCATTGAACCAGAATCGGATAATTACAGATTTCACGTACATGGATATTTAACAAATAGTACAGCAGGTTAGAAAAGTAGATCTCATATTGATCTTCCACCTGATTATAGATCTAAACGTGAATGTAAATCAAGCGTTTCCTTGATATCATCCTAAATTAACACTGATTATATTACGTTTATAATTAGTGATTTTATTTTAACTTAGGTGACTCTCTAACTTATCACGATGGCATGATGTTTAGTACAGCAAGTCATGATAATGATATACCTCATAATATTAACTGCGCATTGTATTCACATCTGTGATGGCACCAAGGTTGAGCGATGTGTTCTATCTTTGCGTTATACGGTGAATATCGCACAATAGCCGAAAATAATGGAATAAGAAGGCAAACAATTGGGGTAGAAAAGAATTCGCTGAATATGCCAGTATGATGACACGTCCATATTAAATGGTGACAATTTGTCAGATAGGAAGTGTATTTAGTTCACTCATAGTTAACCCCATTTTAACGTGATATGTTCATCAAACTAATTAGACAATTTAAATATATCAATGTTATATTTTATATTTTTTAATATATGTAGGATTTATAGGTGATAAATTTCAATGAAAATAATATAACCGTTTAAAGCATCACCTCGTGAACACTTATATTTTATCATTTTAAATGATATGTGAAGAATTTTAGTCATTTTGTATAGAAGTTAAAATTATATCATAGTTATAGTTTCATGTGAGTTTTAGGCAAACAGTTAATATCGACCATTTGCAATATTGCTAGTCATGGAATTATATATCTGAAATTGAATTAATACATAAATACATTAATTAATCTTTACCCTTCAGCTTTTCGTTTAATAATATCCTTAAAGTGATTCTCACGCATTACGCATTCGTACAACTCAAAACTATCAGATATAATTAAATTTGGTTATGTGGTCTAGTGCAGAGTTTGGTGATTTCTATGTATAGATATGTGATTATCGTATAATGGTTGTTATCTGGTTTGAAGTAAATTTATCAAACAATGCAATCGTATTACATCAATAATATCAACCCATGTTTACTAAAGGATCTGATACCATTTATTTCTCTCATTCACATAACATGGCATAATTCTTATAAAACAATTAAAAATACAAGTTATTTGTTCTTATATAAAATATAAAATCACATGCTTTCTTATTTACAGTTGGTCCAATATGGTCACCATCTACTGATATAACCCCCAGGAACTCAAAGCATATACATCCGGACTACGAGTACAAGTTACCAGGCTGAAATGAAATGTGCTCAAGGCCACTCAACTCAAAGTAACAGCTACGGATGACATGTCTGTAGCTCAGTTGGTGAAGGAACTTGTTAAACATATATCTGGTCCAGGTCTTGATTTTGTGTCATCTCAACTTCAACATTCCAGTCCACAAACATGAAAGCTCCTTGCCAAAGTCTTCCTGTTACCATCAGTGAAATCACTCCATAGAAGTGTCACAAAACTCAAGATTTATCCAGGTTTTAATAAAGCTTTGTTCGGCACTTTCAAAATTAAAGTTAATATAATGGCAGACCAGTTGAAATTATGCTGTGTTGTTTTTGATGAACTGGCAATAAAAGAAAATGTGTCCCATAATCCTGAGCATGATGAAATTTTGTAGATGAAAATTTTAATATTTTGCCAGTGGTGTTTATGTTGGAAGGTTTAGCATGTAAGTGGAATCAACCAATTAGCTATTTTGTAACCAACAGTACTCTAAGTGCTGATCTTCCCATGTGTTTATTGCTGCTAAGCAGTATCAAGATCTTCACACTGGCGGTCTTGTTGTACCGAGTTCTGATTTAATGGAAGTGTGTACATCGATAGAAGCAGAATTCCGTAATAATATTGAAAAGATCCTCCACATGAATAAAGTTAGTTCTATACTAGTAACACTTATGCTGTCAAAGATACAAGGAAAGTTAGAATGTAATTCTCGTAAAACATTACACTTTCTTGTACACTTGTATATTAATATCCGTCTACACCATGTTTTTACGTGTGAATATTAGAGAATTCAATAATTGCAAGGGTAAAAAGAACTGTAATATTTTTGAATTAAAGCATTGTTAATTGATCAGTGTCATTAATTATTATTTCTTGTGTCTTTATGTACACTTATACAAACTTGTAATTATTACTTTTAAATTCAAAATACATATTCAGGACTTAAATAATATAAAGCAGAACATATCAATTACTGAATATTTAAGGATTACATTCACAGCTTTCTAGTTGTGGATCTTGTATATGATGTGTGTTATTTTAATTTCATATTATATTCATGTCATGTGATAACATTTACATATTATAAAGTTCACTGATTTAACTCGCTACCTTGTTTTATTTCCAGAATATATCTGCTCATTAGCCAATTTATTTTTAGCGTGGTGATTATGTGAAACAAACATAACATGGTGTCTGAAATACATGATCAGTAATAATAATGGTCATATAGACACATATCAACCACAACACATCATAACGTACTTTGCATCATAAAATAAATCGTGCAAAAACTAATTCTACACTAGTGACTAGGCCTACTTATTACACTTTTCAACTACACCAAATGAGTGGCAAATCCAACTTTCTAATTCAGTTTATATTCCCAACCCACTCATTCTCTATATAATAGATACCAGTATTACTCTTTTCCCCATTTATTTAACTTTATCCTTGAATATATCCAATTATATTGTCTAATGCCTGTTTAAAGCTGACTTTTCTTGAGATAGTCCACTCGAAAATATGAAATAGTCTACCATGTTTTCCGCAAAGCGGCGCTGCTAACAGTTTATTTCACGCAATGTCGTAAGCTATCGCTCGCTGTCATGTCTTATTCTATATGGTCTTTGGAAATACCAGATTTGTGGAATGTTTCCGTTATGCTTATGCACACGAAAAGGAATTCCGTATCTTTCTGCTGTTGTATAAATTGTTCTGGAGACATAAACATGATGTTTTCTTTCAGAATGAAGTTCCTAGATTAAAACGTCCAACTCTATAGTTATATCCTACTTGTATGTCTTAAAACACAACTTCTCCGTTTTCTTCGCATGATACTTGGAAAACATAATGTTTGTTGCTAATCTAAACTTGGAAAGGGTTCACGTTCACAGACATCAATAAATATTTCAACTCGATTATTTTAGTTATATAAACATTAAGATGATCAGGATTGATATTATGATGATTATTATGCCTTCTGCATATCAGCAACACAATCACGATGGCTATTGTGTATTTTATCTTTTATTCAATCATCTGTTTCTACAAATTTACGAGTTTATTTGTTTTAAGATTGGCCGTTAATTAATTCATATTTAATTTCATGGATCATTAATATTCATATTCTGGATCAGTAATAATAATATTCATAAATGGGCATCAGTATAATTCTCTTGGCAACCAACATAATTGTAGTGTCATTGTCGTGATGACAGAAGTATGTCGTATGATTGGCATATATAAACGTCAAATGTTGTCTAGGTCTAGTTGGGTTCCAAATAAAAACCATGACTATCTGACCATACCTTGATCAAGGTCAGAGATTCTTGATTTGGGGGTTTTGTTCCACACAGGTATTGTTCGGGGAAAGAATGAGTTTTTGAAGACAAGAGTTCGTGCTGCGTACAGGTTTAGTTTGTCACTATTAACTGACTTCTTTAATGGTATCGCCACCCTGTCGCCAACTTTCTTGGTCATTAGATTGAGTCGAGCCTTTTCCCTTCTGGATTCCAGTGATTCCCAGCAGAACGTTTATAGACAAATATGGCGGCCTTTCGTTGGAGCACTTCGACTAATTAAATGTCTTTGGCTAAATGTGGGTCCCACACCACTGTGCCGGGCTCGATCCGTGATCTGGAAAAGTACACTAGTCCCTGTAGTTGTCTAGGAAACATCTACTTAAGTTGCTCGGTATGAATCCTATCATATCTTGGCTGTTGTTGTTGCAATATGTCGCTCCTATCTAAGGTCATCTGATATTGTGATTCCCAGGACACTTGAGTATCATGGACTTGTGTTAAGATGCATTCACACAGACTATAAACGTGTTCAGGTGGGTTATTGGTGTTGGTTATAGTCATTATAAAAAATATTGTGAGTTATATTTCATCCCCTAACTATCAGCCTATTGGGAAATGGCAGCGAGATCCTTGATTCAATACGTATTAGTCACTTGAGTCCATGATGGGCTTGTAGAGAAGACAATCATCGGCAAAGAGCCGTACCTGAGATTGGACGATATATGGCAGGTCGTTCATAAACAATAAAAATATCAATAGATCAAGGACTGTCCCCAGGGGAAAGCCAGACGTCACGTACAGGTTAACAGAATGCTCATCATCGACTACGACTCTCTGATGGCGTGGTGTAAGAGAGTTACTGATCCAGCTATGCAGATCTCCGTTAATACAATAATGGGAAACTTCATGAAGTAATTTGTCATGTGGAATGGCGTCGAAAGCCTTGGTTAGATCTAAAATGGCAACATCGACTGTAATCATCCTATCAAAATATGACATAAGGTCATGAAGAGTAATTAGTAGTTGTGATTCACATGAATGGCATTTTCTAAATCCATGCTGCATGGGTGTTAGAATGTGTGTAGGCATGTGGGAACATACTCTATGCTGTAGGAGTTTACAACAAACACATATGAGCGAGACAGGAATGCAATTCACTGCCTTGTGGCGATCTCCCTTCTTGAAGATAGGCATCACGTTTCCATTGCGCTAGTCCTTTCCGGTAGAGTGTTGGTTTCGATCGATTATTGAAACATTATTGTAAGTACTGGTGCTAACTGATTAGCCAATTTTTAAGTACTCTGTTTGGCAATCATTCCGGGTCAGAGGATTTGTTTACCTTGAGCTGTGTGAGTAGTTTGTCCATGCCATGCACGTTATTGGACAGCTGTGGTATATCCGGATATTGGTCATCTTCCAGGGCAGGGATGTTGGTAGTATCATCCCCTTTAGTAAACACCGAGTCAAATTATTCGTTTAATATACGTGCCTTAGCTTGGATATTAGTGTGAAGTGTCCCTTAGTCAAGGATAGGTGCTACTCCGACAGAATCTTGTCGTTTTGCTTTGACGTTTTGACAGTTTGCCTTGGAATACTGGAATAATTTCATCCAGAGAACACTTTTCATCCAGGGTTCAACTGCTCTTAAATCTTTTATTAAGAGACTAGGTAGTAGGTTTTCATATACAGATAAAACAATTTCAGACGTAAGACAAATTTCGTTTCATCGAGAAAGCGTCCACTTTTGTTTAATGCTCGAAGTTCATGTATTCGATTCGCTTATAAGAAAATGCATGATTTCGATATCAAGTACAAAATATTATCTGAAACTTATCTAATACTATCGTACAAGCAAAGAAACGTCAAGTTGCTACTGATATCAAATTGACCATAATTTGTGCCATCAAAAACAATAAAAAGATGAAAACTATTTTCTCTCTCGTAAATATATCCTACTTACATCATCAGGAGTTCCACGGTCACATAAATTTGACCGAAAGTTAATAGTAAAATACATTTTAAGTTTGAATCAACGGAAATTGTGTTACATTGAACTTAAGTGCAAGAAAGATTTCTATAGATACAATATATAACAAATATACATCAATTGGAAAAACTATCACGCCAATAGTCTGCCTCAAGCTAACAAAAACTCGATAGCCCTGATATCGCCCATGCCAACATGAACACTTTACAATAACGCTGTCTCAAATAACAGAGACAGTTACAACTCTAATGATTATGTAAAACATGGTAGGATTAATGGGCGGAGCGACCCCCAAAAGTAATGAATCGAAGTGAAAGATAAAACAACCTTCAGATATGTCTACGCCAAGATTCGAACACTGGTGGTAGTGATATGTGGTCCAACATGCTATCGCTAGACCACGGAGACGATCTATGTCGGATCATAGGAACCGATAGGCTAATATATTAGAAATACTCGATGGAAATTACTATAAATAATAGTTACTGGAATGATAACCATAATTAGGTAATTATAAATTCACATGATTGATTTTACCTTAATAAAGATATGCTCTAGTTTCAAAATGTTGGTCCATTAAACACTTAAAATATATTTCCTTGAATTTAATTATCTAGCAATCATAAAAATCACTTGTGTTTTGTTTGGCAAATGGTATAAGAGTTGATTCTAGGGCGAAATTGTCTGTAGAATATAAATATGCTAGTCTGATAGAAATCAACAGTTTTCCACAAATCGCGTGTTTATAGGGATACCCTACAATTTTGCTTGCGAGCATTCACAGCGTAAAATTTCAAGGGAACCTTATAAAGTCATAATTTGACTGAAGTATAAGTATCTACATCCACAAATAAGAAACCAGATGAAACCTTTTCGTTGGCCGGATTCCATGAAATATTCATGTTTATATTTGACCTCAAAATAACGACACCAGCATGATTTCAATAATAAACATACTTTTACATATGTGCGCATTTCATCATCATAAAATATTTGTGTATTTTTTCCTGTTCTGATTTTCTCACGATGGATACGTATAAAACAAATATATCATAACGAACAGGTACTATTCTTCTTTCGGGCATATGAAAAATTGTCGAAATAGGTTTAGAATCTACAAAGTAATTAATAAAAGAGTAGGCATGGGAGTTGTTATTAAATATTGCTATTTCTCATATTATTGGCATATATTATGAATTGGTTGGTATTTACTTTATTACAAAATCACGTGATTCCCTAATATAATCACCAGGCAATATTACTGATGAGTTTGATTTCATTGCATGCCAATATAATCATTATAATTAGATGTTTACAACCATGGTATAAAACATGATTGAATATCAGCAACGTGGTTTTGAAGAACAATACAAAATGTGCATGTGGATATATCTGAATTTTGTGTCTTGTTAATTATGACTAATGTGCGGTTTGTCGGGATTAGTTTACTTGCTAAATTTCGATTTCAAATTGAATCCATAGGTGTATCCTGGACATATGTATGAGTCAATGAGCTTTTCTATTTGCAGTGTATGCTTATCTCCAATCATCATCGTCAACGTCCGATCCATCAGAACCAGAGTTCCCCATGTGACATGCTGGTTTGGCTTTGGCCGCATAACCTGGCTAGTTATGGTCGCAGAGCATTATTCCATAGAGATGCAACATAATTAGCTTTCATTGTTTTCTTGGTCATAACAGATCGACAGGGCGGCAAGCTGCTTTGGTTTAGATCATTAATAATCCCCAGTGGACCACCCCGCTTACTTGGTGCATGTGTGTTTTGGAACATAACAGAGCGGACAGTGTCAACACTGTGCATGTTGTTTTGTCCAGACAAGGAACATACAAAATGCTCAATTATCAGATACGTTTCATCAGGTTGTGTTTTGTGCTCCCGGAGCATGGTAAAAGCCGAGATGAATTGTTCATGTTTCACCATGATACTAAGAGACCGTACCAGTAAACGCATGAAGTCCAGGAAGATATTGCAGGATGGTGGGATCCAGTTCATCAACCAGCTTTGGGATACTGATATATCGCCTGGTGTTGTTGCTACTGACCCTAACATCCATCCATACGTTTGGGAACTTGGCTCGTCTCACAGATAAAGCTCCCTTCTCTAAGGATTCTAGAACTCCAGGATGTGTGTTGTCCATGTTCATCAAATTTGATAATAAAGGACCATCCATCTAGCATAGTTGGGGCGATTTCCAGCGAAGAAGATGGGACACATTTGGCCCAACGTAAAAATGAACAACTGCAGATTATTCGTTCTGTATGCTCAACTGAATCGTAAGAATATATGCACAAGTTCAATGTACAACATCCAGAACTTAGCTGTGCTTCCACGATGACCATTGAGGATTAATGCTAATTACTCTGTATACTTCTTCGTGATCAGCATGTAATCATTGTTTCCCTTTCTATAGCATGAAATGTATTAGGTGTCAGTCCATATCTGGAAGATGCTATTGCAGACATAAAGGCTTCAGGCAATGGGCCGGTATCTTGAAGAATGTTTTGGAAGTGGATAACTTGTAAAGCTGTCGCTAGTAGAGGATGGAGCCATTTACATCTGCAATTATAAATATTCAAACAAGGGTTTGTGTATGCCATCAAAATCATGTGAAATTCACACTAAATGATGCACTTTAACAGATAAAGTTTTTGAATTGCTTCCTTTCCACTCACCGATTAAAGTGTTCTCCATGTAAAAATACGTTCAGCGATCCAGGTGCAGGTACTCCTGTTTCTGTGAGTATATGCAGGGCCCCCCAGACCAATCGAGGAAGTGGCCCTGTGCACCGAAGAATGCAAGATCAATATGGAAGGGACCAAATGCAGATGAAGACGTTGTTGTAAGTGGAAGCCTCAGAAGCTTGGATTTATCGAGCTGGTTTAGCTTTTGACAAGTCGTAGTGGACGATGATTAATTCCTCTCTGCATTCGTGAGCCACACACTAAGAAAGTCGTAGTGTTTCTACCACTTATATCTAGTCGCGCAGGGTGGACATGCAAGTTCTCCATGTAGGCAATTCGCTGTCTGGTTGCTTGCATGTATTTCGGGCAGAATACCCAGGCTGTCACTCGATCAGCACAGTCTGTGTTGGAGTGAATCCGCTTTCTGGGGAGTGGATGTTCTGTGACAAGTGAGTTCCAACCTGTTTAAAATGGTGGTTTGTCCACTGCAATGCTCAACATCCAGAACATATATCTATATTCTATATTATTGAGATTTATTGATCTTGGCATGCTTTTGGCGGCATACTGAAATACAGTGATCTTAGGATTCTTGCGTTACGGTTCTAATGTATGTTCTCTGAAGTGGAATGCACGTTTCGTTATTGAACTGAAGGTATCTTTCGCTGGGAGCTTTGATTGAGAATCGGGTAAAATCTCAGAAATAGCAATATTTCAACAACCACATATGCATGGTACACTTGGTGCCTTGAAACGAATTAGATACTTAAAACTAGAATGTAGGCACACTTAGTGGGAAAATGAGAGATGAATTGCCTGAAATATAATTGATACGCCAATCATGTATAGAAGACACTGCAAATTCACTAGAAAATAAATGCTTAATCAAAGAAGATGCGATTATTCTTCCCTTTTGTTATCCTTCTAGTATGTGATAATTTCACTAAGCAGTTAAAATTATGCTTAATTACAGCCTCCAATACGAAGTCGAAACCCAATTAAATGTAATGGGCAGCCTGTGATTCATGTGTAAGAATCTCGCTGAAGCTGTGCTGAAGGTTAATGACGTCATCTAGTTGACAGTGGTACTTAAGCACAGATCCTGAAGCGTGGCTCTGTTGTGTCTTGTTCTGATTGACTTTTGTATTATTGTGAGAAAAATAGTAAAATATGGTCGGGATGAATAATGATGAAAGTGTTCAAGGTTATTTATGTGACCCACAAAGGTATCAGGATATTAGGGATTCAAGTGATTCGTCGGAGTCCGAGCACGAATGCCGTGTGGTGGAAATGTGAGAAATATGTTATGCAAAAACAGATGCCGAGTGTTATTGTTGCAAGGAACACGAACATTTAACAGACTAATCAAAGACATTGATTTGTTCGAGTAATGTCGCCAATTTAGAAGGATATGTCGCGCACAAACCATCCTTGGAGGTGACTTGCTTAGACGGGATGATCAAACGATATTTGAAGGGTCCAGCTCGAGAAGAGCTGTCAAGCAAATAGCATTTCAGGGTGCAATTAATTGGACTATGGGATGATCATTTAATTACATGATAGCGTTAGACCTAGCAATTAGCATTAGGTAAAGAAGTGAGAGTTAGTAAATCACTGACAAAATAGCAGTATCTATATGTATATCTAAACCTAGCCAGTCTATCATGGGTAGTGATTCAGCTCTTCCAGTAGCACCCCGCTGCATACATTGGATGCTTTTCATAGCTTATTGCGATTGAACACTTAAACTATTTGTTATGATAAAGGCTAATAGACAAATCTTTCCATATAGTTATGCATGATTTGATTTCAGGATTAACAGAACTATTCGCGAGTTCTGATTTTGATAGCTGTTCGGCTTAAAACGGCTGTGCTCCATCTATTGAACCAAAATATATTTGGAAGGGCACGATCTGAAAATATTTCTGATGATTATCTACATGTATTTCGATTTTGTTAAAATTGCATTTGTGAGAAATAAAGCGTTTAAGAAATTCATATGTGTTTACCGTATATACTTGTGTATAAGTCTATCTCGTAAATAAGACGGGGTCAGTATATCAGTCAATATAGTGGTACCCTGTCTAACTTAAATATAAGACGAAGTAGAATTTAAAACTTTTAAAAGTTGTTATTTTCAGAAAAATGGCGTTTTCTTTTTGACATGGCATGTTGAAATTACTAAGAAAGTCGAACGAGTGATAAGAATTTGTGTATGTAGAACTGATATAACAGCCAAAGACATCAGCGATATTTATAAATATAACTAACTACAAAAAAGATAATCAAGCTGAAATTTTCATTATTGCTTGTACTCGCAACTTTATGTTTTTAAAACATTGAATAAAAACAAATTAAAATACAAAACTGTCACAGATAGTTGCGAATTCAATTCAAGGATTAATACCTCGTCTTATACACAAGTATATGCGATGTGTGTTTATATTTGTTTATATATGTTGTATGCTGTTTCTAATATCGTATGATGATGATGATGATGATTGGTATTTTACGGTAATTTTTGTGCACATGGTTGGCTAAATAGGCCGAGCGACCTCCAGTGATAATGAAGCGAAGTCAAAGATGAAACACCCTTCAGATATGCCCACGCCGAGATTCGAACTCAGGTGGTAGTGATCTGTGGTCCAATATCATATAACTATACTAGCTATAAGCATTACAACCAGTTAGCCAAATAGATTATTTATAGGCCTACTAGTTATATACAATTATTTTGTTATTTAGAAAATGTATTTTTCATATTTCAAACCAGACTAATTGGCCATAAATGCAGAGTGGGCACAGATACAACAAGATAAAAACACATTTCAAGATGTTACAGACACAAACCTAAATCCTATTGTTCAGGTTATTACTTCCAGAAACTGATTAATGTTTGCCCACGTTAAGGCAGAACATCAGCCCATTTGTGTTCACGTTGTCCTGGGGCACAAACGTAACATATACTCAAAACATTAAAACTAACAGATGTACAAACAATAGAAAATTTAATTTACAAATTAATATCTACCCAAATAACCATTATGGCCGATACAGTTCAAATGATGAATGAAAGGTTATCAAGTCTCCTATACAGATGTCGATGACATAAAGAGATAGAACGATGATGCCAATACGATTCTCAAACGACGTTCGCGATTCCAGAATAAGTTTCCAAAACGTAATTACGATGAGACGATTATTTCAACGAACAACTTCTGTCACTTCAAAAGACATAAATGGCAAAAGGTATGAATCGTTGATTCCCTCTTAAATGGTCACCTATACAATATACTTAGATAATAAAATAAATACGACGGACGTCAGTGTAGTAACTAATGAAATCGGATATATAAACAATATGCGATATATAAAAACGACTTGTGTGCGACAACTAATGTAATGCGATAGCTTGTGCTAGAAACTTATCCCTATATATATATATATATATATATATATATATATTGTGATAAAATCATACATAGATGACATAATTCATTTAAACAATGAAGTTATATTACACCCCCCCCCCAACATAAACGCCATATGCATTGAGACCACACTTTATTGTTGAAATATCAAACACATTGTATTAAAATATATAGTTTATGATACACATCAGCACAAATGACAAAATATCGCTACCTTTAGAAGAGTCATCAAAGCTGTTTATATTCCATCTCTCGTTCAAACCCTTTATTCTTAATAACTATTTGTTGACGCCCGACGTTGGCGCTATACTCAATCACCGCTAACTGTGTTCGTCCTAATATACAGGGAAAATCAAACTCCTGCCGCTTTAGACAATATACTGTTAACTTCCTAGTTATAAGTTATAAGTATGGCAGAAGAGGAGACTGACGTTTTTATATGGAACAAAGTATATTTCACAGTTAGTAGAGATGGACCTGGATTTTTGTTCTTCCCTGCTGAGAGGGACATACAAACACCTGTTAACATATTTCTTGGCTTCCCATTTGTGTTTGCCATCGATGTGGAACGCAATACTGGAGAAGAGCTCCACCAACTTGTTCAGATTACCATCACATTTTCGGTTGCTATATCATACGTGACTTAAAATGCTCCTCATTCGTGGAACTACACTTTTATACTTCTGGTATGGCACTTCGTTCTTCTTCTAAAACTGTGTACAATGTTATATACTTAGAACTGATTATGTATGCCCTTTGGCGTATACTCTGTTCGCATTCGAGTTCTGATACCAAGGTGCTTATCAATCACAACAGTGGCTACATTAACTTGTGTACCTATCGACTTATCCAATGCTTTACAAAACCTGTTTTTCTCCATTGATTGCGATGTACCGGTCTGTGTGACTTGTACTGTTTCAAAGTCAATAAGTTTACTACGCGCTGTATCCATCATTGAACAAACACAGTATTTGGTTGAAAACCTAGGACAAGCATACCTCCCCTCACCTGCCATGACGAGATCTTGATATTCATCTGAATGTTACACCTCTTCGTAATCGGCGGGCTTCTCTTTTTGGCATCTATCACTTATCACACATAACAACACATTGGCTTGAATATCATAATAGGTGTATATAGGTGCATATAACCTGTTCAGCATTTATAAAAAGGATACATTTTAGAGAATAAGTTAAACCAGAATGGAGAAACGCTGAACACACAACAAGATTCCCTGCATATATTTGTTTGTTTTTCCATTCCCTATCTTAGGCTGAACTGACCAAATAAAGTTGTTATGATTGCACAGATACTGTATGTTATAGGTCATATTGGTCCCAGTGACCACTTTACAACATTCACTTCCATACTTTACAAGTTATACAATTTACTAATTTATCATTCAACAACACATCTTCAGTCTGGGAGGTAGCAGCTCATCTCAGTAGCTCGATCACCATCATCAATTACCTCCTAACAAGATCATAAAACCTGCTTGTTGATATATCGTGATCTAATCAGATCCTGTCTCTATTTGACCGAAGTTGACGTCATTGGCTCACTTGCTACATCTAAAAACTCTCCTCTGTCAGCATTTTGACGCACTCGCACCACTGTATCAGATGCCTTCTTGATAATATGCACTGGGTCTGTCTGTCACTGGATAAGATACACTTGTAACTGTGTATAGATATGTCATTATTTGAATTAGCTGACATTAAAATGATCAAGGATAAAACTGTCTGTTTATATGTAAAGATACATCCATTTCAGCCTTAATAAATATAAAATATATTTGCATTACCAAAACATTAAATAAAGTCAGGTTTCAACACTAAATACACGATAGTGTACCCTAATTACTCATTAGTATTATGCACAAGTAATTCACTTGCATTCGCTGATTTGCTTCAAAACTACCTTCAATAAAAGACCCTGATGTTTCACTGAATCGGCATTGGTAGACTATCATAATAGGTGTATATAGGTACATATAACCTGTTCAGCATTTATAAAAAGGATACATTTTAGAGAATAAGTTAAACCAGAATGGAGAAACGCTGAACACACAACAAGATTCCCTGCATATATTTGTTTGTTTTTCCATTCCCTATCTTAGGCTGAACTGACCAAATAAAGTTGTTATGATTGCACAGATACTGTATGTTATAGGTCATATTGGTCCCAGTGACCACTTTACAACATTCACTTCCATACTTTACAAGTTATACAATTTACTAATTTATCATTCAACAACACATCTTCAGTCTGGGAGGTAGCAGCTCATCTCAGTAGCTCGATCACCATCATCAATTACCTCATAACAAGATCATAAAACCTGCTTGTTGATATATCGTGATCTAATCAGATCCTGTCTCTATTTGACCGAAGTTGACGTCATTGGCTCACTTGCTACATCTAAAAACTCTCCTCTGTCAGCATTTTGACGCACTCGCACCACTGTATCAGATGCCTTCTTGATAATATGCACTGGGTCTGTCTGTCACTGGATAAGATACACTTGTAACTGTGTATAGATATGTCATTATTTGAATTAGCTGACATTAAAATGATCAAGGATAAAAATGTCTGTTTATATGTAAAGATACATCCATTTCAGCCTTAATAAATATAAAATATATTTGCATTACCAAAACACTAAATAAAGTCAGGTTTCAACACTAAATACACGATAGTGTACCCTAATTACTCATTAGTATTATGCACAAGTAATTCACTTGCATTCGCTGATTTGCTTCAAAACTACTTTCAATAAAAGACCCTATGTTTCACTGAATCGGCATTGGTAGACATTATATGGCACTGGACAATGAGCAAAATTCAGGATCAAATTGAGTTACACATAATTGTGTTGCATTAAATACTCTTACATTAGATGGATATTGTCGGACACCAGGAAGTGAGTTAAAACGCGGCTCGTTTTGATCACTATATGAAAGTGAGGCTGGAAGATCAGCTTCTGTAACTATCAAATTGACGAGTATATTGGGAATGGGATAGGTTTTCTTCGTGGGAGATGGCGTTAGATTTCCGCTGATGAGCTGCAAAAATATATAGTAACAAATGACTAATTTCGTTTACAATATAGAAAATCTAATCCATAACTGAATTGATTCAGCAGACAAAAACACTATCAGACATAAACAACCCGGAAGCAAATAGATTTACAGTAATGGACATAATAGGGATGTCTAACTAAGCATATGCTAAGCTAAATGGCTTATGGTGTGATATACATTATTGTGGTTTAAATAATTAGTCATCAATATTATGTAAAGGTTTGTAATCATTCGATCACCAGCATCTTTATGGTTTTTTTTTAATGTCTGTGGAAATGTTAGATATATGGCAGAAAAGCTAATAAATAGGCGTATGAGCTGAATTAGCTAAGACTCGTCGTGGCTTTTTCTTCAGACAGCGAAGATCTGCAGATCCCTGTATTTACATTGAATATTTACTTGTTTTTAGTCGCGATTATTAAATTACGACTACATCGTTTACATTTTGGTTTCCTCCGATTTGCTCTCGCTGTTCCTTAGATGATACATCTGCCGTAGTCTTACGGTGTTCCATTATGGTTGGCATGGCATCGTCAGTCAGTCTCTGTGTAACAAGGAGGCCGAGTAACTTTGCCCTCAGATCCCGTTTTATGAACTTATGCTCAAAACTGATCATTGCAAATGACGCTGTTTCGGCCAAATTTAAATGTTTCAGTAAAATGCCTAAATAGGTGACCAAATTACTAAGTCTTTGCCGTAGCTTTACTTTTTTCTCCTGTGTATTCGCCTTTGATAAGAAAAACAGTGTTTTCTGGATTATTGCTTGATATGCTGCCAATCAGAACACCCGATATTTACCTACGATTTGAAGTCATGATTCCAGCTTTCTGTCGAGCTGGGAGGGAAATGGCTGCCGGAATGGTCATTCACGGGCTCAATAAATTATTTTGATGCTTCCACATTGGCAAGGGCTGATCTCCAGAAAAGATAAAAGAAATCACTTGGGTGTAAACAAACTGTATTCGGGCCAGGAAAGATAACTTTAATACAATTCAAAAACCGAACGTGACACAAGAACCACTCGTGACTGTGGTGTATTCATTTGTTACATCTCGTATAGACTGTTGTAACTGCCTATTGTATAACTTATTTAATTATAACAATATTAACATCAATCACTTTCGGTGAATTCGTAGAAGATCCAACCACCATCGTCACAAAGAGTTTAAAATATAAAATTCTTCAAAACTTACGTTGACTACCGATTAATTAGCATATCCAACTCATGGTTATATTAAAAACATATATAGTTATAAATAGACAGTGCATCTAAATATTTCTGTGATCTGGTGTCCATTAGAAAGTCGCCTGGAAAATTCAACTCGTCTACTCGGATTCTATTGCAAACACCTGCGTCTTGGCTCAAGTCATTTGATCATTGTATGTTTAGTCCATCAGTTCCCCCCCCCGCCGCCTTATGGAACAAGTTGTCGTAGTTAGTACGAGATAGTTAGTACGTCATGATTTCAAAAGTGGAAATCTGCTCTAATACCTTACCAATCAAATTAAGTTTTTCCGGTAAATAATATTAACTGTTGAACTATGATATTGGATTTTAAATACATCTTATTGTGTTATCGTTCGGATCTTTATTTATCCGGTTTCATGAAGACAAACATTTCTCAACAAAAAGTTACGTCTAACATCACGCGATCGTAATATGAAACCGCAATAAAATTATGTCTCCTAACAACATCTACCAGTTCTCTTAGATCGGCGCCATTTCAATATCTTGCCGTTCTCACGTGGCATCGTCATTCACTTCGTGGATCCGCTCGTTTGATTCATTCAATCGACACGAAAATTAAGCAGAATATGTTTTCCAACTAAAGTCTGAAAAGATCAGTTGTGAACGATCGACGGTTAATTTGTCTTATTGCCCTGGGATCGCTACCATCTACCATCATCTCCGGGTCTCGTCGCGGCGGGTGATCTTCAGTAGTGGCGAACTAAATCGCCGTCTCGCCCCGTAGGAACGCGTTTCCCGATGGCGTGCAAGTAAATCCGGGCAATTTCCGCCTTACGTCGGTTCTTGTCCATGGCCAGCGAATCCGAGAGTGTATCCATGTCGTTCTGGATGGAGAGCACGGGACGCTTGTGCCGCCCGCCGCTGAGTTCCGGCACGATGCGCATCTCGCCAAAGCCGTCGGTTACGTCCCGCTCCGCTCCCGTCAGGATTTCCGAACGTTGGGCATGCACTCCGGCCGTGGTACACAGTAAAATGCAGAGCACCAAAGTGGACAGTTTGGTCAGGCATTGCGATGCGAACATCTTCCTCATTCTGTACTGGCTTCCTGGCAGGCGATCACTACTGAGCGAGTCTTCGAAGCGTTCGGCACTGACTACGGCCCGTTGCCGGCAAATCTTTATATCTACTCGGCGATCACGGCCGTAGCCATGGGTTATTTGAGCATTGCTCAGCGGGTGATGAACGTGGGCAGTACACAGGGTGCCGCTTCCGGCCCGTCGGCTATAAGCCAAATAGCCTACTATGGCCAGCTTTGGCTGCAGTATGCGACACCAATATCGTGACTTTAACTTTAATCAGTCGGGTTCAGTTACGTTATGGAATTTCCAACCAATAAAAATCGATTCGTTTCCTGTAGCATTCAGAGGGTTCGCTTATCTTAGCGGAATTATCAACGTGTGGTGTGCGTGGTGTGTTTTTGTTCTGAGTTTTTCTACGGCAAAACTATATTCATATCGGAATTAAGAAAGCGATCCGCTTTTATTCTAGCTTTTACTCCACCTGCATCCCCGGTCGCAGTGCTCATAGACGATTCGATGTGCGCATATTCATATGGGAAAAGGCAGGTTATTCACCATTCGTACAATGGACAACAAAACGCCGCCAAATTAAATTTCAAGTCTTGTTACCGACGTCCGACCGTATGGGGTTTCAACTCGACAAAGCGTCACGTTTTATGAAATCTGATCACCGTCATCTGTCATCGACTCACCGTCGGTTCGAATTGCTCCGGCAATAAGTGTAAGTAACAGGATATCGCTCGGCGGGGAAACACAAGCCACGCGTCATTTGGCTAACACAAATTAAAACGATAGCAAATGAGAAGATGGGCATTGTTTTTTTAATTGTCTATGACTATCAGTGAAAGGTGCGCATTCATCGCTTCATATGTGAATTGAGAACATCGGAGTCGCTTCCCAACTTTGATAATTTGCACTTTTCTCTTCCGTCGAACGAGACGTGTCACGTGACAGACAATTAATCGGTCAACAAATATTTATTACGTAACCAGAGGTATCCGCTTATACATGTGTACAATTGCTGTTATGAAAGATTTATAGTAGTCTACTTGTGTAACTGATACGTTCTGATCAGATATCTGGCTCTGGTTGTTACCCATTTAAAAAGCTCCAACAGAAGTGAATTAGTCAGGGCGATCACGTGACCGCATGAGAGTCGGGGAAAAAAAACTATTCTTTTAATACCGTATCTTCATTTTCATCTTCAAATGTAATGGTTTTTGACCCTCTAATTCTTTCCTCAGGCCTATGCTCACCGTATAAGTCGAGGTGAATTACCGTTATTTCCGCCGCCGTAATTTCCGCGTTATACACCACTAAATGTGTCTTTTTTTAAAGAAAAACAATAGAAATCACTGCTCACAATTGAGAGAAGTTTGTTTATTAAATACAACATCAAAGCAATTATGAAATCTGTATCACGCTGTCATACACGGAGGGTGTACGTAATTTCGGACAAAATGATGTACAAGTCCTGGTGATGATATATCCATTGTGGCGATACTCCAGTACCCACTCATTCAAAGCTGTCTCTAATTTGATGTACGGATTAACTCCGTAACGTTTCGCCCTTTGCATCCTCGGCATTTCAAATAAATATGCAACAGTCTCTCACTAGTTTTTCACTAACAGCAAAAGATCTGTCGCTTTTGTTTCAAACTCATGGTGTCAGCAAGTGCGTCTTAAATATATCGGTATCAATTTCTTCACCGGCAGCGACACACACACACACACACACACACACACACACGGAGTTCGCTTTGATGTTATAACTAGGCTGTGCTGAATAAGCGACAACCTGGGGATTCTCTCCGAAAAACAAAACAAACAATGTTATAACTAATAAACAAACTTGTCACACCAAACACGCAATGTGAACAGTGATTTCTATAGTATCACTAATCATCTGGAGGTACTGGTAGTTAACGGCATGTGACTATCGACTATTATTACACAAAGACTGGCATGTTTGTAAGATCCAAATAACAGTTTGGTGAAACTTAATCGTTATTTATTGGATAAGACTAGTAGGCAGAGATTTTGTCCCAACTCTGGCTCACACAAATACGCCTGATTGCAAGTGTTATTAATTCATTGTTTCACAGCACATCTGGAAGTACTGGTAGGTAACAACGCGTGACTATCAAGTATTATTATATAAAGACTGGCATGTTTGTGATATCCAAATAACAGTTTGGTGAAAATTAATTGTTATTTATTGAATAATAATGATTTAGTAGGCATCGATGTGACGCTTTTATTCTGACTCTGGCTATTATTAGGTTGAATCCTGTAGTGTTGTGGGTCCAGGATGGCCGAAAATATATTTCCTCCAGCTGGTAAGAACTATGTCGGACGTATAAGTCGAGGTGCTTCTGGGAGCTCCCTTTTCACTACCAAAAAAATCGACTTATACGCGAGTATATACGGTACAGTCTATGTCGGAACCATTTGAACCAAGTACAGAGGTTCGCATGCAGGAAATCATTAGGTCGGGAAATTTCAACAGATTTCACCTGGAATATATTCTATACCTGCTACTTATGCAATGCCTCAACTGTTCATATGCCCATAAACTCAAGAAATCTACCTCATAATATGCCGTCCTCGCAAATTGATTGCAGCCTATGCTACTCACCTCATCGAGAAGATACTTGGTAAAGAGAAAAAAGCCTATAAAACATTATCTATCAATAAGTATACTGGCATACATTCATAATTGTGTAAAAATGGTTTCCGGCGTCATTGGCCAAGCATAAGAATGATCGGGATCTTGTTACGGATGTCGGATCCAGCAAATGACGTATGTCTGGATCGCTATATTCTGGCCTATAAGTAAGCACTAGTTTCTATTCGAGGGTGTTTTTCAGTTTCTATGTTTATCATTCGCTTGTTTGATGTCATAATTGAGGCACGGTTTGTGGATGTCATGCAATGGCAGACCTCGTTTTTGACCATAAAATGTTTGTGTTACATGACAGAAATATCATCAGAAAAATCAGCCGTTTTAACCATTTACGTATAATGCGTTTTAGAACTAAATTTACACACACACTACTATTGTATCAACTTATCATTATAGTGAAAAGTGTGTGTGCGTGTGTGTTGTATGCGTGCGTCTGCGGTAATAATATTTTGGTAGTATTTTAGTTTTTCATTAACACAAGCATAAATGGCCAGGTTATAACACAGAAAAAAAGGAATAAATATACTATTTCTATTGATGTAGGCAATCCTAACAGTAATTATTCCACACTGGGATCAACAATAACAATGGGTCACTTGCCAAACATCCCCGCTTAACTCGCCAGGTAGCGCTGATATGATATCCGGGTAGTACAAGCTACTCGCAGTACCAACAAGAGCAGATGATGATGATTGATGTTTTACGGCCACTTTTGTGCAATTGGTAGGCTAAATGGACCGAGCTACCTCCAAAGGTAATGAAGCGAAATCAAAGATGAAACACCCTTCAGATATGCCCACGCCGAGATTCGAAAACCAACAAGATCAGAAATTGTAAGCTAATTAATAGTGGAGACCCAAGTAAACAAACGTATTGTATGGCCTCATTTTGTGTCGGTTTCTTCATGATCGAGGTAGTGGATAAACTAGGTAGAAAGGATTGCACGCACACTGCTTAACTGTATTTAAAATCTACTTTTTCCGGAGCTGCTTTTATTAATCATGGCACCCGTCGAGTGTTTATGATCGGGTAATACTGTATTTATTCTCCTGGGCCTTGTCAAGTGTATTAATTAGTTTAATTCCTGTCATCAAAACTTGTCTATATATGCATAATCATTTATTTGTTTGTCATTATCTGAATTACGGGACTGCAAACCATTTTTGGATGTTTTCGATGCGGCCCGTCAACTTTCTTGTAAAAAACTAGTGAAATAGAGAATATTTTATCTCCGTCTGGAATCGCAAGGACTGATCTGATTCATTTAATTCTCCAAATTCAAACATCCCGTGGCTCAAATATTTACAGAAAAAAATGTAAACAAAACGAGAGAATGGGTAAGTCAGACAAGGCATTCGCTGTCGGGTAAATTTTACTCGGAAAGAATTATATAATAGACATACAATTTTAGACAGTATCTAACCGACTCAATTGAGAAAAAACACACGTTTTGTTTCCAGGGATTGCCAGTTTTTCTCATGGATGAATACCAGCAACTGCTTAGTTCAACACCCCGGATATCGCGAAAACGGTGCTGCCACCTGTTCGCCAAATGGCGAAACACTCGATCTTGATAGGGTGTCATTATTGAGAAACCTGGGATAAGTTCAATACTATAAATTATCGAGTTCTCGACTTAGAACAAAATTAAGGAGTGAATTATCATCATCGTGGATATCATTACAATGATAGTCATTTAATTTCTGAGTAAATGTGCAATAAGCCAAAGATTTATAATAATTTAGACATTATACAACATAAGGCTACGGTGTCGGGGAATGCGCAAAAAGATAAATAAATAAAATCACATAAGGAATTTTTTAAAATCTAATACGGTATATATATATATATTTAAATGTTGCTTACATTATAACTAGCCAACAAAAAGGTTGCATCGAATGTAGTGTAATATTGCACAGATTACTTCATTTAATCGGGTTAATTAAGCCGATGACCACCATAGAATGATGAAACATCCCAGAAAACACTGCTATATAAAAATATTTTTAAATCTTTATTTAAGGGGTTGGATGGTTGAAAAAGCTCAGTTTTTTAAATGTTTTTCCATTAGTTCATCACTGTAGACTTTTTGCGGTGAAACATTTGCATGCAGCGAAATAGCCAGCACCACAGCTGTGTGAATTATTTCCTGAATATATTCTATTTAGTTGTCTCTAGTTTGATTGCTGCCTTTACTTAAAGGGATACACACAACTGATCTTTCCATAGCAGTCAGAACGATTTATCAGACTGATATATTAACTCTGTATGATCCTCACTTAGTTCATGTATACTTTAGTGAAGCATTTGTAAGAGCTCTATAAAGATCACATACTGAGAATGGTTATATCCCATCAACTAAATAAATGCTGTGAGTAGTGAAAATTACTTCTGGTAATTGGCATCAACTAAGACCGGTTGATGAGTGATTATATTTATATCACTAGCTGTACAGATGATGACGATTGATGTTTTACGGCCACTTTTGTGCACATGGTAGGGTAAATAGACCAAGCGACCTCCAAAGGTAACGAAACGAAGTCAAAGATGAAATACCCTTCAGATATGCACACGCCGAGATTCGAATTCACGTGGTAGTGAACTATGGTCCAACGCGCTACCAACTAGACCACGGAGGCGCCCGGCTAGCTGTACAGTATAGTCGGGGAAGTGTGTCGTCTCACCGTGATGGAACCGAGATAGATCGTCCGGGTATACTCTCCCAACAAACTCCGTAACAGTAAAAGGTTACATCACTAGCGTATTGAATGACCCACCATACTCTATTCCGACAAATTCAGTTTCATTCCGAACATTTCTTCAAACATTGGAATGAGAGTAGGATCTTTGTTACGATCCAATTTTCAAACATATATATTTTAACTCCGGTATTTAACATCTTCCCGACTCCGGGTCACTGCCACACTGTTCTAGTCCATTTACGAGCCTGGTTCATTCCGTAGCGTAGTAACACACGCGATTAGGGAATCGATCACAAATATTAGTATAGTGTATATTAATATTTGTTTTCAATGCAGAAATTCCTCACGGCTTTCTTGTCACCAAACGAGTCCAGACTCAATAAAACCTCGGTGCTATCGTACGAACAGGTGAAACATTATAAAGTTCATTGGACACATTAAGACGGAATAAATATGCGAGCTAGTTAAGGACACCTCATAGATTTCCCTGAAAACAGTCGTCTTTCTCGGTTCAGTCACGTGACGTAAAGGTAAGGCTACCCCCACATACAAATCCGTTCTATATCATGAAAGCGTAATGTAACCAATTTAATTTCTCAGCTATCATCCGAAACGATTCTGCGACATTTCTCGACAAAATAGCATCACGTTATCGCAAAAATGGCGGAGTCCTCATTTCATATGGTCTTAAATGTGACACGTTTTCGGGTCTGAAACTAAATTAGTATTTAATGGCGTTTAAACAAATGAACTAACACATACCGATCAGGAACTGCACTAGATGACATTATGGTATCTGATAGTTCCCCGCTTTATATATCTAGAAATATAAACTAAATTTATACTGAAAGAATTACAATTCATTGCAGATCATATTATTATACCCGATATTTTATCTTGTCACATGAATGTTTTTAGACAATAGATGCCACCAAAATGACAGCAGGCGGCTCGACATAGTGATTATATCGCATGTTCATTGGTATACATTTGTCAAAAAAATAACAGCCAGGATTACTGCTGATTTGAATCCAATTATTTAATCTCTGCGATGGTCACATCTGGATCACATGTCCGTTACAAGTTTAATATGATCAGCAACTTGTTCCAGAGCCCGAGAGCTGCTGCTCGGAAGGATTTCTCTCCGTGCATTGCTGTATGCCTTTTTTGTAGCCTCAAAAGTGAAAAGGACTCAGATCGGAGCATTCTCACTAGTATATATTTTTCGATCAGTTCGCTTAGATACAGTGGTGCTGTTCCACTCAATACATTGAATGTATGAAACAGGATCCTGTACTGTGATCTGAAACGTACCAAAAAGACCCACATCTGGCGATGTATTATCCGCAACTGAAACTTACCCAAGTTAAGGCCTTTTCCTTGATGCCAAAGAAATATTCTAAGAGCTTCAGTAACATCGGAAGGTTACAAATAGGACGATAATTATATCTTCCTTATCCAAACCAGGTCGTAGATTTTGTTCCCGTGTCTGGCCTTAAGCAGCAGGGTTATGGTGGCTCGATTCAAACGCAACAACATTACTGACAACAATATTTCTTCAAAGGCTATTCCTCTATATTTAGATTATCCAAAATTCCTTAATATTTATACCACGATATGTTCTGTATATGATCCATAATGCAGGGAAGCTAAATAAATGTTTATTTAATCAACATATAATTTAAGGTTATATCGATACATTCATAACCGAATATCAGCGAGGCACATACATCGGCTTAACGTGTCACGTGTCTTATAACCTCCGACCAAAGGTTCTACAATCGGTTGATGTCATCGATGAAAGTCCAAAGTCGCCAACATCTTGCAAACATTATGATATAGTTATGGTTGTATAAACAAGTGAGCAAATAAAGATACCAGAACAAAACCGAGTATTAAATCTATTACTACCTCGCGTTTTGTTTTTTTCTTAACCAAGATGGAACCCTTGTACTAGCAACTCCGAAGTACGGTAATGTTTCATTAGTTGACCATATAACAAGTTAGCTGTAATGTGCGATATAAACACCCTTGCTCTCTATTCAATTACAAGGAAGCACCAATACATAAATTTAAAATTTGCTAGTTGGGTGGTTTATAAGTGACCCATCGTCCCAAACAGATTTCCTTTTTCGTTCCAAGCTCGTGAAAATTGCGGGAATCACACAAAGCCGAACTCTCTCAAGACATCTCGATGTGACGTACGCAAATTAATACAATTCCATAAACCTACTATAAATTACTAGGACACATCGAGCCACATTTTTGCTACAGGTAAACAAATACCATATTCCAGATTATAGTTGTGCTTTGATATATAAATATATATATATGATTTTTATTATTTATGTACCTTTCCAGAAGTATATTTAGACGTTGGTGCTTGTAGGCAAATGGAGCATATTTAAATGAAGGATTAGTCTGATTGTCCGTTAGTCAAGGTAAGTACACGATGTGTACGTGATTGTTCCATATCTGAATGTAATACTAATAGGTGAAGTCATTTAGGATAAAAAATAGACAAACCTCGATACTTCTCCGGATAGGGAACTGCGATAACAGCATCGCCGTGTGTTTGGGTAAAAATAAACGACCAATCTGCACCAATTGCTCGTTCGTGTTTTGAAAAACTCTGTCAGGAAAAGAATTTTATTTTGCAAAATGAATATATACGCGTTGAAAATTCGCACAAAACGATAACTTCGTAAGTATATTATTAAACTACCAATCCTGAATATCTATAATCTGAAGATAAGAAATACAAAAAGGGCAGTTACAGTGACCATTACTTATTAATAAGCCGCTAAGTAAGTTCAGGTTCATTAAACATTCTATGATAATGATCGTGTCATAGGTTTACACAGATTAATACCTACTCTTGACATAGGTACAAAAACTTGCATAGAAATAACTAAAGCACGACGGCAAAGTAAAGACATGTCAATCTGTACACGTCCGAAATATTGCATACATTTATTGTCAAACGCTGCTGGTATAAAAACGAAATTGGTTATCCAGTGTCCGTAAAATATCGTGTAATTATGAAATAACATTTTTACCATTGGGAAGTCTAATAAACCACTCGCAGATTAGATATATTTATATTAGCATCATCGAACATCTAATGCAGTGGAACAAATTACAACAACAACGACAACAACGACCAAAAATAAATGCGAACAAGCAGCAGTTCAAACCAAATCCCACCACCTTTATCACTATCAGTATGTCGCCTGCAACACTGATGACTTAACAGAAACACTCAGGTTACAGTTAGCAAACCGCGAACTGAGAACGTGAACGTCTCGCTACTCGGTGTGTTCCCCCTCTCCGTGATTAACTGTCCAGTGCCTCACTTCAGTCATCACCGTCGCTATCCGTCAGTACTATCAGAGAAATATCCCAGGGCTTTTTGACCATAGTAATGAGACAATCGTCATCACCTTCCCATATAATGCTGCTATCTTTCCACATGTTCTCCTCCGTCTGTTCACACTTGACTTTGGTCACTCGATCATACTGAAAAACAACATACACACACACACGGTCACATACACATGATAAATATTGTTATAGCTCAGTGGTGATGGCTTCGCGCACATCAAAGAAAACATCACTACTAAAATTATAATGATAGAAAATATATTTACCGTCACATCGACTATCTCGATGTCTGAATCATTGACCTAAAAATAAAACAATATATTATTAAAATAACACACACACACACACACATTAAGTACTAATGTTCTAATAGGTTCTTTATGAAGTATTTCTTTAAACATTTAAGACTGTTTATTTTTCCCTTCCTTCGAAACACCAAGCAATCATTATCATCATCTAATTAGATGCCAAGGTGTCCATAAAACAAGCGCCTACCCAGTCCCTGCTTAAAATTACAATCCCCGAATCGAAAGAAATGGAAAAACCTAAACAAACCTTAAAGGAGCAGTTAACCTTCATTTCAGATTTTCAGTACTAATAAAGCTACGTTCGCAAATATAATAAGTGATGTCAAAATGTTAAAACGATCACCCACACATTAAAGAATCCAGTTCAAAGTGTTGATTAATCGACTATTAATGGCCTGTGAGCTATTAATGGCCATTTTGAAGCTAGACATAGATCGGAAGCTCCTGAACGCTGCCGACACCCGAACCAAGCAATTTGACCGGAAGTCTGTATAACCAATTTAAAAACATGTAAACAAGAATAATTCGAGAACAAAACGTAGTAATCTCCCTAAATTAACAGCAATATCAGCTTTAGCCAGAAGAGCCATTATAAGTTGAAGGTAATCCCAATTGTTTGGAATAAAGCGGAATCATCGAAGTAACCACGAGGAGAACCGGGAACACTAACTAGTGGTTATGTGAACTCCTGGGCCATGTGACGTCAGAGCATTTGACTGTTTCCTTCCCGCCTTCGAATCTGGCATCCGGTGCAGCCAACACTGGCTACTTTGTGTACGAATAACACGATTCTTACGTGTGACATGGTATATATGATCTATCGTAACAGGTCGTTTCGTTGTCACTACCAATTCGTCGCCAGCTAAGTCGTTTCGTCGCCGTCATTAATTATTCTAGATCACATACACACATACAAAGTTTTTTATTTACTTTATATTATAATGTTAATACATATTATATGGTAGTAAAGTATATATATATATATATATATATATATATATATATATATATATAATATGACATTCATAATTTTCACTAACAGTTTTGTGTTTCAATTACTTTTTTATAATTCATCCAATTGGCTGGCAGGGCTTTTTCAGAGAAAACATATAAATAACGATAAAAATTATAGAAGTCAATTCAGTTCTATATATATATATCCGTCAGCAGTACAAGGTATTCAGCAAATATGTCCAACATATAGGCATGTATTGTGTGCCAGCAGCCAGTTCGAGAACACCATCAGGCAATTGAGTTGGATGGGTGTAAAGATTAGTGTCACGGTACTAGCTTGTGGTACGGGCTACACTGCGTACCGCTATGCGAAGGCTAGGCGGGAAGATCGGGAGCTGCCATATACATGTTGGCACCACAGCATTCACATCCACTAACTCTCGGCATCACTGAAACTGCTTAGGTCAGAGCCAAAATAAGGACAGAGGCCCAGCGACAACCCGTTTATTCCAGTCTCCCAAATTGTGGAATCAGCACTCCATGAACACCTGGATCCAGAGGCTCCATGCCCATCATTGCCGAAGCCTATGGCTTTAGATCGAAAAGCGAACAGACAAAGGCAATCTAATAGGTCCAAAGCATCCCTCATCACTAGATTTTGAACTGAACGAACCGGCGATTCCAGATGGGTTTCTTATTGCAGATATCGATGTCGGAACTTCGCCAACCTTAAGACGGCACTTGATATTTGCACCAACTCGTCAATTGGAACTCTCGGCACTGGCAAAATATTGGCATGTTGATGGAACATTTCGCCTGGTTCTAGCGCCTTTTACCCAATTACGCTTTTGTGCGATCGGGAGAAAATATGAAGCAAGTCCCTCTTGTGTTCGTCGTGATGTCTGGGAAGGTAAAGGCCTATTATGGCGGATTTTAAGGTCACAACCTCGCAATCACTGCGCCATGTATTACAAGATGTCCAACTGACGGGGTGTGTTTTTCATTTCAGGCAAGCTGTGTGGCGTAAGATCCAAGAACTTGGCATGCAGATATAGCCTACAATAGGAAAACAAGCACCTATGACTTCTGCCGTAGACTGATGGCCCTGCCGTTTCTTCCAGCGGCCTACATTCCGTCCTTATTTGGTACTGATCCACCCGAGCCACTCAATCAGCTGCCGACATACTTTAAATGACAGTGGATGACCAACAATGTTTTTTCCAATCACTTCATGGTCCAGCGAATTCGGACTTATAACGATGTCGAAGGATGGCACAAGAGGCTGAACAGTGGCACCAAGAGGTTACAGTCTCTAAATTTGAATACATTAATCCAAGTGTTCCATACAGAGGCCATGCACCTACTTCAATACACAAGTACAATTAATTTCCAATGGTGTAACCTTGGCATATTGTCGTCAAAAATTCAATAAATCACGAGAAATTATTACTAAATCATGGTCTGAATTGATAGCAGGAGATATTTTGGCTAAGGAGTTGTTTAAAACGATATGCACACATGAACAGGCCCTTTGTATCTGATATAACTGGTCTATGCAATTTTTACTTGTGCTTCCTTTATTAAACCTTTTTATTCAGTTGTGGGTTCTTGTCTCATTTCTGTCAATTGATAGCTACATATCTATTAATTATCGCTGTTACGATTTTGATTGACGATGAAACGACGTTTAGTTGGCGACGAAATTACCTTTTTATTGGCGACGAACTGGTAGTGGCGACGAAACGAAACGACTCGCAACCTTATCTATGTGTGTCACTCTTTCATATTTATCTTGATTAAAGCTTTTTTTAATGTTAAAGCCGTTCAGGAAACATAGCAAACAAATCTTGTTATACTATACATAAAAGAAAATACCATAATTACAGTATTCAACGTATTTAGCGCATCTGGCGTAATAAGCGTACACCCCATTTCCGATGAAAGTGCCGCGAGGTTAGATTTTCGCAGATCTTTTTTCATGACAATCACAATCCTTTTCGAGTCCACTGAAGGCGTATAGAGCAAGTTTCAAAAAAAATAACACCTCTGAGTTTTCCCGTGGCACCTGTCCTACCACAACATTATCTTTCACTATAAAGACAACATATCTATCATACGGATTATCGTTCTCCTACAGAGAGATCACTTTCCCCCCTATATAGTCCACATAAGCATGATATCCATGAATGAATGAATGAATGGCACAGGGGAAAATGTTTACAAGGATCAGTGGCCATCTTTTTGATACACATATTGCTATATGAATGAGGGTCAAGAAAAGGCAGTTGCTTTCCATTTAAACAAATATTTAATCAATAATAACCTTAATGAATCACTACAGTCTGCCTATAAAAGTGGTCACAGCACTGAAACAGCCTTGGTTCGAGTGAAAAATGATATTATGATGTCAATTGATCAAGGTAAGCCAGTAATACTTGTTCTTCTGGACCTGTCTGCTGCATTTGATACAGTTGACCATAATGTACTTTTCTCTAGGCTAAAAGACATGTTTGGTCTGTCAGGTAGAGTACTTGAATGGTTTAGATCCTATCTGGAACAACGCTCCCAGAGTGTCGGTTCATGGTATTATATCTGACATTCAGTTTTTGTTATCTGGTGTACCACAGGGTTCAGTTCTTGGTCCTCTGGTTTTCACAATGTATACCCGTCCTCTTGGAATCATTGCGCAGCGATATGGGGTTAAATATCACTTGTATGCTGATGACACACAGCTGTACATATCACTGGATCCTGACAATGAGTTAAATTTCTCCTCTTCCTTGAAGAATTTAGAACATTGTATTGCCGATATTCGGCTATGGATGACTCAAAATCTTCTAAAACTAAATGATAATAAAACAAATATTTTATATTTGGCATCACCACATTGTGTTAAATCCCTAAAGACACCAGCATTACAGATGGGTGCATCTTCGATTACCCCTAATGGGTCAGTAACAAATCTAGGGGTTATTTTTGACCAATGTATTAACATGCATGAACATGTCACATCAGTATGCCGAGCTGCCTACTACCATCTTAAGAACATCCACTGTTTAAAAACATCCTTGACACAAGAAGCACTTGTAACTGTAGTCCACGCCTTTGTTACATCTCGTATAGACTATTGTAACTCCCTGTTATATGGCATATATGATTATAACATTAATCGCCTTCAACGAATTCAGAATAGTGCAGCTCGCATTGTAACAAATACTAGAAAATATGATCATATCACCCCAATTCTTCAAAAACTACATTGGCTACCTGTTAGACAGCGTATCCATTTTAAGATTCTGTTAATAACTTATAAATCTATTAATGATATGGCGCCAGAATACCTGTGTGAACTGGTTTCCATTAGAAAGTCATCCCGAAAGTTCAGGCCATCCAGTCAGATACTATTGCAGGTGCCTGTGTCTCAGCTCAAGTCATATAGTGATTGTGCGTTTAGTGTTGCAGCCCCCAATTTGTGGAATAAGTTGCCGGCAAATATTAGAAATAGGTCGTCTCTTCTAAAAACACACCTATTTAAGGTCGCTTTCACAGATAAATAATTATTATCTTTTAAATCATTACAGGGTTTTTACAGACATTATTTGGGGTATTATTATATTACATATTATTTGTACAGCGCTTTGAATGGCTCCTGCTAGTAAGGGCGCTTTATTAAATATACATTATTATTATTTGGATCCCTGTTGTTCAGGGGTCGTGTCGTCAAAAGAGAATGGTTATGAGTTAGCTGTACGACAAAAAGTATACGCTTAGTCAATGAAAAACTTTGTTCACAATTTTTTGAGCAGACTGTGTGCTTAAGACATCGAACCTAATAGAATGTCAAGAAGCTTATTCACAATTGTTTTAGCAGTGTGCACTAAATAGGTCAAATATGGGTGTGTGATTGGATTAAAATGTAGAGTTTCCTGGTGTGCTACAAATTTGAACCAGTCACCGGATTGATACAGTCCAGATTAATGTTCCAACTTCATTGGTAGTGGTTAAAAGCGGTCCAAGAACTCGGTTAATTGGAATGTCTACATATTCCTAATGCAACTATTATATTAAAACTCTCAATTGTCAAAAATAAACCGACGATAACAATTTAATTGTTACACCTTGTGAGCATTGCTGTAAACATTAGCTGTGCGTTGAATTAACGAATTGTATAAGCCATAATCATTTAAAATGACGTTTTATCTTTATCTATCTTGTTAGCTGGAGTGTGTTTGGATATATTTTCAAAATCTCCAAGTACAATTGCATGCCGTATATGTTAAATAACATCACTCAGCAATTTGCATGTTAACCACACACACGAACAAACAAGTCAATTATTTTAAATTGGCTATATATAAAAAGAATCAGATCAGATTTTTAAACATATTATATGATCCTCTAACTGAAATATCAAACATACCTCTTTTCCATTAGCCTCTTCTCCCTCATCACAAATCAATTGTTTCTTGATCAGACACTGATCTTCCACAAGTGCGCTTTCCTACCAGATTCAAATTTTACTGACATGTACAACAGTTAAGTCACAACATTTTAAAGATTTGGAGACTAACAAAGAAAAATTAATTTTTGCATCTGGATTATTAAGTTTAAAAATTAACAGACACAATCACACTGTCACACACACACACATACACACACACACGCATTCCCCCTTGAAAGGTGTACTGTCAAAGGAACAGGGTAAAACATACCTATAAAAACGTATTAAACTATTGCCATTACACCAGATAATGGCATCTAATCCACATTAGCACGTTAAGCTGTATTAATCTTTTGAAAAATTACAAACCTGTATAATGTTCGCATCTTGTTTATCATGAAGTGGCGACTGTTGATTGGTTAGATATTTTTCTTCACAAGTTTCATGTATCTGACACAAAAAACGTGTTCACGTTATAATTTAATAATAATTTTTCCTTGGTTCAAGTGACATTATCTACCATCACGCCAACATTTACACACACACAGAGAGAGAGGGGGGAGGGAGTGTATGTGTGTGCGCGTGCATGCAAGAACAAATCAAAATTTTCGAAAGATTAAATATCAATCAAATACAGTTATTACGGTCAGTGGGAACTTCCGCTCACATTTCAATCCCATCCCGCAAATTATGTTTCATGTGTTTGTATAGTGATATCACCTGTTGTAACACGTCAACAACCAAAAACACTAAAAATAAATAAATATTTAAAAAAAAAAGGTTAGCTCACAATACTCTCTGCTGATTCGCTATCATCCACCTGTTGGTTTTCAGGCAGAACATCTTCTTCGTTCCCTTCAGGTAGCTGATACGGAAAAATAAACAAGTATAATATTAATTAACTTAGGGACAATTGCATAAAGTACCTGATCTCAGATCAGTGATCTGTAAGGTGCTGCCGAGAATTACACCGATGTAAAACAAAATTGCTGAATACATTCTAGATTTGGTACACTGCAAACAACACATTCCAGTGGCACAGTAGTTGGCACACTGTGAAACAAATCGCCGGACTGTTGGTTCATATCTGGCTGTTAGCGGTACTTATGGGACACATTTCTTTCTGCAATCACCTCTCAGCCATTATGACCCAGCTCTGACCAGCTCTCAGGTCAAACAACAATTTAGTGACGTGAACAGGACAAAGGCTAAACAAAGAACTCAACTGAGTTGGATTTAATACACACACACACACACACACACATAAATTTATTCAGATTTATTTATTGATGACTATTAATAGTATTATGCCAATTGTTTTGTTATTTTGGAAAACTCAATCAGCATGAATATTATACACCTCCAGTCATCATCATTAACGAAACAATGAGCATAATATTCATCAATAATAGTCAATAACAAAACAATTAGCATAATAATCATCAATAAATCAATCTGAACTAACTGCACTGTATATCATAACATGACAATGTCGGCTCTCTGGTTATGTTGTAGTTAGAGCATTGCGGTGATTGTATGTATGTATGTATGTATGTATGTTATATATATATATATATATATATATATATATAATGATGTCATTTTATTTGGATTGTTTACCTCAATTACTTGACAGTAACAATATACAGACTTTCATAGAGCTATCTTTCAAGGTTAATGCACTCAAGTGTCAAAATCACCATAACTGAGCTGTCGCGAAAGATTTGTTTTCTTCTAAGTTCTCGTCAGTCGGCGGCTATGTTTTGACAATGGCATCCAAACATCACACTAACTTGTCTAATCACAGCTCACTAAGAAACTAGAAGGACTCTCCCAAATTACACGATGCAACGTAAAGGAATCATCTCCAGTTCTTCTCAGATTTGTACTTCAAAGGGGTCTTCCATACATTCCCCCTTTCCTTGCCATTTTACATTCTACCTTTTGTCTGAGCAATATCAGAAACATATTAATATTCTCGTCGTCTATGTTGGAATATTGGTGAAGTTACATACGAGAAACCTTATTTTTTTACTAGTACAAATGTACAGGCTGCAGCTGTAGAAGCTATGACGTTCCACATGTTGTCGTTTAATGTTGGAAGACTGAACACTTACTGGTATCTGGTTCTCCGGTAGATCAACAATACCAAGTACTTCTAATGCTAGCCTAGTTCTGTAATGCAGCTCAATAGAGGAAATGGTTTTTCCCAGAGTAAACCTTCTTCTTAACCTGCTAATAGATGACCTTTCTTGTATTTGTACCGTGTGACCAGTACCAGAATACAACATCGGATACTGACCTGGAATTAACACGATACCGATATAAAACAATAACATCGAGTCATAACGATAGCTTATTATCAATTATGGCTATGGATTACAACCTTGGATTAATTACATTTACAAAACCAATTGCAGTCTATAATTCTTCACATTGGAAAAAAAGGTAATTGATAAACTAGTGTTTTAATTAAAACACTTTAAGTGAATTGGGACAAGCATGACGCACAAATAATGTCAAGAGCTTAGAACTGCACAAAGGACATTACAGAGATAACTTCTCATAAATTGTTATCTCGAATGAAAAACAGTTAGAAGATGCTATTTTAGAGATTTAAAACCCTGAGTGGAAAGTGTATTATTCGGCTTTTCTTTACTATCTTCACACTGAGTGCATTTGTAATAAAACTATAGTTAGCAATGAAAATATATCTCGTCATCTCGACATCAGTCTTGAATTGGCTTTTCAAATATTTATGATACGGTTAATCATTGTTGGCTGATCACACTAAATAACACGATACAAACTGGATATTTTTCACCCGATTTACTAGTTTCTTCCACAAGATGAGGCATACACATCATAGATATTTTCAGTCTCATATAACCATAACTTATTTCAGTTTGCCAGATCAGCTCAAATTGTGTGATGACCTTCTATTTATTCTCTCCAACCAATCAACATCCCCATTTGTTTGGCGAATGCGTAATTAAAAAAACAGACATGGCCAAAAATAGCCATAAGCTTATAATATATTCTACTTCCCAAACTAGAAATAATACAATCAACATTTCGGCAACCCATTTAACATATCGAAATGGTAATAGCCCAGCTTATCCAACAAGCTACTTAACTTAATGACCAAATCAACCAATGATCACATGACAGACCACATTCACAAGGATGATTGATCATTAATGTTTTATGTCCACTTTTGTGCACATGGTAGGCTAAATAGGCCTAGCGACCTCCAAAGGTAATGAAGCGAAGTCAAAGATGAAACAACCTTCTGACATGCCCACACCGAGATTCAAACATTGGTGGTAGTGATTTGTGATCCAATACGCCACCACTAAATGACTGAGGCGCCCCCACATTCAGAAGGAGGACCCACCAATGTTTAGCATACAAACCGAGAACTAGTTCACAACTTGGACTTATGCAGAATCATAATTATGCTGCTCCATAAAGTGTCCAGTGGATATTTGCAAACCATAAATCTTCAATCAAAACATCCCTGGAGAGTCTTAGAAACCTTTATCCATGCTCCCCCCCCCTCGAGACTTAAAAAGCCCATAAAGTAAGTGTATCCCACTTGACGTTTCCGTATTTAACTATATTCTAAAAACTTACCTGTTGAAGGTAATCTTTAATCAATAACTACTATTCATTGTTCAAATATCTTATTGGGCTTTGACATACATCATATTGAGGTATCCCCGTAGATCACCATTGAATGGCTTCTGCTAGTATTGGTACTTTATTAAATCACTAATTACTATTATTACTATTAGCCATACAGTTGTTCCTTCTGGGCTATTATGAACCAAAGCTAAATAAAAAAGAGGTGAACCTTTAGTTATTTTCATTACATCTTTCTTGCTGGCGTGTTTTAAGGTCCTTAGGCAGGACTGTAACGGGTAATTTTCATCGGTGACGGGTCTGAAGTGAGACTGATAGTAGTATTCTTTGATCCCAGTATCAACTGCTTCTACTGCATCAATCCTAATAGAACCCAAGTTCTTAAAACTGTCTGCGGATGGTGGCTGGTCATCCTGAAATGAAATAGCATTAGGTCTAAAGCAAATAAATAAGTGGTTTGTTGATATAAAATTTATATTTACAAGAAAATTAAATACAATGTTTGGTGTGTGCGTGTGCACATAAAATTGGATGTAAGCAAGTTGTAGTGATAATTTCCCATGCAGAGATCATGTGCCCCATCATTACTTATATTCGTAACATGGTTTAAACAAAGGAATAATATAATCAAATAAAAAGAGAATTACATTTCACACACTTTCTACTTGTACTAGGAGTTAGTCATGTGTCTGTGTGTGCACGTGTGTAGTTATTGATAAAATATGTCAACTGATACACATCTAGTTTGAGGGGTTAATGGGAAGACAGCTTCAGTTACATTGGGATTATATATATATATATATATATATATATATATATATATATAAAGAGAGAGAGAGAGAGAGAGAGAGAGAGAGTCAAACATGCTCTTATCCCCACCTTTCAGGACTTGCTGAAAGTGGCATTTACTGACAGGTGGAGCTTCCAGACAAGTGGAACCCCAGGCACTTAATTAAAGGTGGAATTTCTAGTGATTGAACAACATACTATTTATTTTGATTCATGCATACATATACTTTATACAGATTTGCATGTAGATCTAATAATATATATATATATATATATATATATATATATATATATATATATATACAACACAAATCTAATTACATAAAAAATCATTTATCTTGCTTTGCTTTGGACATATCCACATCACCACTCTCACCATTCACAGATCCAAACACAATGTTTTTGCATTTTAGAAATGACCAACCAACCATTTGAAGCATGAAACGAATCGATCTTCAGATCAGCAGCAAATTTAAGGGCTTGATGCTGAATCAATGGTCCGTTGACTTGTACATGCCTTGTAATGGCATCCTGCAAACCACCTCTGTGTCAGTTCATTGATTTTGTAATTGCCAGTTTTATGGCGAATACATTGACTTGACTGGGTGCATTCCCACTATATTCCTCCAGTGCACCAGCCTTGAGCTTGATGAGTTTCTGTATTTGGTCTTTGCTCACACCAAATGCCTCTCCAACTGTGCGAGAGCCTTCACTTTTTGTTCTAAGGTTAAGATTTTCCAAGATCTACGAAACAGCTTGGAATCCATACAGACGATTGCCGTTTCTTAAAATCACAATGTCAGATATGTCAAGAATAGAGCGTATGTTGGAACATCAAAAGTATAATATTATTAATTAAGAAATTTGCTGACAATTTATATCCAAAATATTTGTAGAGATTGCAATTACAATTGTAAAATAATGCCTTGATCAATTTTAAGTTTGCATATCTCTAACAAGAGCTGCTTAATTACTTTTAATCAAGGTGTGCTGAAATCACACAACAATTACATAAAAATGCAAACAGCATGGCTGACTAGCCAAGACACCATCAATACAAAACGTCATACACACCATCGGAGACATAACTGGGGAAGAGTAATCATTGGTCAATATGTTGGTGATGTTTGGCCAATGACAATCAGTGCTCAATTAAGTTATTGCAACTGGCGGTTACTTGACAGGCAATATTGTTGGGCTGCATCGGGCAGGTGGCGGCTCTAGACAAGTTTGTTTGAATGGGACTGGCATCAGGACTTTGGAAAGGTGGCGCTTAATGGCAGGTGACGCTTCCAGACAGGTGATGTTAAGAGCAGGTACAACATATAATATATATATATATATATTATATATATTAATAATTCCATATAAAATGGACCAAATTCATAAAAAGTTCCCAACTGACCACTTAAGATTTTATTAATATTTTTTTACATATCAACTACCACATATATGATGAGGCCAGGCACAATTTTTTTATTTCAATAAAAAATAAATTCAGAGTTACACCACTTTGAAGTGCATACTAGTGTATAAGTTAAAAATCAAAATTGTCACAATTGTATTTTAATCACATTGGTTGTGTTCATTAGAATCTCTTTCGACTGAAAATAACTTTAGAGAGCAATAACTCATTATGAGGAAAATCTCTGGCTTATAACTTTGTGTCCTAAAAATTTCCATAGAAAACACAAATTTTAGCTTTTTCAGTAAAAATTTATTTTGATATGAATTAAACAATGGATTTATATTTTATATTAATTAAAATTCTATCTTTTTATAAAACCGACATTAAAAGAGAAATATGGAAAAAGGACACCGTTATGAGCAGAAGACTCGGATATTATTTTCAATGTTGAAGACATGATGAAAGGTAAGTGAGAAAAGACTTATCCATGAAGTTCACTTATTTCAAGTGTAAAACAATGACAATAAGCACATGGTATGAATGTGAGAAAAAGTAGCACAAAAGAACAATTGACCATTTTGTCTTCTGCGCATAACCGTGACACCGGTTATACAAAGACAAATAACAAAGACCAGTATTTCCTTTCAAACAGATGGTTTTATTTCTTTTGTCCAAAAGAAATATCTCCCACATCCATCGATATGGGATGCTGGGAGAATTCTCAAAATCTCCCCAAGGAAAACAGATGACGAGTCATTGATGTTTGGCCCGACGTAGCGACCACCGGTCTTCTCCTTCTCACAAGCTTCTACCTGGAAAAAGTAGCATAAAGCAGATGGAATTAGACG
The DNA here is from genome assembly GCA_025642065.1 of Paralvinella palmiformis. NCBI lineage: Eukaryota > Metazoa > Annelida > Polychaeta > Terebellida > Alvinellidae > Paralvinella > Paralvinella palmiformis. The sequence goes on from JAODUP010000039.1 coordinate 1,046,806, forward strand.
GGACGCTTATGACAATAAAGAAAGGTTTACATAACACTACACACACACACACAAAATCAGTTTAACAGTATTTTGATATGCAGGCATGTCATTATAAGCAGCCGGCACCCAGCGAATTTCCCGGCTACTACCATTGCAGCGCCGGCTACTCATTGTCCAGCGAAATTACACCTCCTTGGTTTAAGCTCAGCCCAAGCCTCGCTAAATATTTTCTCCTACTACTCTAGTTTAGTCTCTGCCTACTCTAAAACTAAAGCCTGGATATGGACAGATAAATGAGGACATACATAATAATAATGATGCTGTTAGTCGTGTACATAAAAATTAAAACATTAAGACAATAGAAATTATAGCTGCTTAAAAACAGCTCTGCAAACAACCAATCACTGATCATTCCAATATTGACGGGCAGCAACACCAATCCGTGTCCTACGTTATGAGCGTAAAAAAACAAGAAAGTTGTAGGTAAATAAAGTTACACAGTAGTCTTTCACTGAAAACATCAATCGTTATCTAAAATCACTATATTCTAAAACACCACCATCGTGGTGTGAAGGTGAAATGGGCATAGGAAATGTGTACATCAACAAAACATCTCCCAATTTGCACCGCCGTCATGTGACTTCGAAAATTGTGGAAAGAAATATGAATATCAGATTAAATTAACTAGTTAACCATTTTCATCCCAGAAATAATCATATAAAAAGCAAGCCTTACCTTTCAAGATCAGCTATTTAACTCAGCAGCAGTGTAATTTGTAGAAATCGTCAATAAACTGGTCTCCTCTTCTGCGCATAACTGATCGTCACTGTGCGGGACATGAGTGAAAATACATTTTCGTCCAGATGTATAACACAAACAGCATAAATTGATGACTTTACAGTTTCTGTGTACTAAAGCTGTGATGTTCAGCACAAATTCAGAATTGAACAGCAACTGACATCTTACACAGTGTGCTGTCTTCCGTGCATCATGCATGGTACACGACACTTAAGTGACAGAAAAAAAAAATCATAATTTTATTTGGCTTGAGGTTTTGCGACGAAAACAATCAACATGCACAAACCGTGTTTTGAAGCAAAGCACAACGTATTTCTTCTACCGCATTTTGCTTTGTAGAGTCTTGGATGTATCATCTGCTGTCAGAGTAGAATTGTGATGTGAACGGTGATGAGTGGAAGACACTTTTTGTGCCCTTGGTGTTACAAAAGCAAAGGTCAAAAGTTCAAACAAACCCCAGGAAGATTTAAAAGAAAGGTTCTCCCGATGTGCTAACATTTTAACATCAGTTTGTGGTGAAGTAATACATTAAGACTCGATATACCGATAAAACCCTGCCATTGTTATGATGTAACAAAATTAATGCATTTTTTTCTGATTTATTTTGCCTATTACAAGGCTTTATTTCTCATTCTAACTGCCAAGTTCACAATTGCTTGCTTCTCACACATGTTGTCTTGACATGCATATCATCAGAAAATTTCTAAATAAATTTGTGTTCGTAAAATCGCACTTCTCGTGAAGGTGGTATCAGGTGTATCCATGACTGAAGCTGTGCACGTGCACACACAAACACGTGTGAGTGTGTGTATATATATTACACACACACACACCATATCACAAACAGATATAAATCCACATGCCAGTAACATTTACCAATAATACCATGTTGATTGGTTGGTTTCTTTAGCCCCAAAACTGGTCACATCTGAGACAAGTGGCTGAGAGACAATTAATTATAAAACAATCTACTTTTCTAAAATACAGGAATCTTATGGTATCATGTAATTTCATCGAAGTCTTACTAAAAATTGTTCAGCGTAATGTAGCATTGGTACTATAACATAAACACACACCCATGAGTCTACATATATCATCCGGGTTTTTATAAAACAAATATTGCTCTTAAATGTTACGGATCATGTTAACATTAATACAAATGACTAGAAAACTGTTACATAAAACACAAATATGGTTCACTCAGTAAAGCTAACGTTACCATTTAACAATTATTATAAAAGGAGATGAGTTGAAGTGTCACTTCTGTGTTTCATGAAGTAGGTATTATTTTTGTGTGAAATAGAATAGTGGATAATAAAACTTAATGGAAGCCACGTGTCTTAACAATCACAGTGTAACAAGCAGAAAATGGCCAGTATTGAATTGATAGCTGAGTTATAACTCATGCTCAGTGGCATAACAAGGTAGTAATCCGAGTTCAGGTAAAATAATATTTCCGCACTGAATTAATGGTATCCAATTACTGGGAGGTGGCCAAAAATAGCCTCAGTGACTATCACAGATTATGTTCATTTCTTTAACAAGCTAACTGACACCTGTTGTCAGAATGTTTCAACATAACAGTTAGCTCATCCTACCAACATATGTCCACTTAAAATTGCAGACCTACCATGTGGGATACAATAAACACGAGAGACAAGGGGTCAATTCAATTCCGGAATTGGAATTGCTTATTTTAAAAAAAAATGGAATTGGAATTGATAAATTTGCTACAAAACAAATATAATCCACAAATTAATTTTTCAATTCAGAAATATTTCTTCCATGACAATCCTACTTTTTGCTTATTTAAAAAAATGGAATTGATAAATTTGGAATTGAAATTTGCTACAAAAAATTAAATCCACAAATTAATTTACCATTTAATATTTCAATTCAGAAATATTTCTTCCAAGCCAATTTTTGACCTTGTAATTCTTTCCTCAGGCATATTCTCACTATATAATTGGATGTCAAGTATTGGCTTAATATCGGAATTATTGTCGTCATTCACGAAAAAGTTGACCCAGTCATTCAAACTCATGGTGTCAGCAAGTGCATTGTGAATATCAATTTCTTCACCGGCAGCGACACACACACACATAATTTGGCTTAGATGTTATAACTAATATAAATAAACAAACATTGATTGTAGACTCCCTTCAACTGACAAGTGTTATTAATTAATTGTTTCACAGCAAGTGGCCAGCAAGGTTAACTGTGATTTTTATATTATCGCTAATCATCTGTAGGTACAGGTAGTTAACAAGGCGTGACTGTCATATTACATACAGACTGGCATGTTCATGAGATTCAAATAACAGTTTGGTGAAAATGAATCTTAATCTATTCACTAAGACTAGTAGGCAGAGAAGGTATCGCTCACACAAACATGCCTGTCATTTCAATTGGCAAGTGTTATTAATTCATTGTGTTACAGCACATCTGTAGGTACTGGTAGGTAACAGCGCGTGACTATCAAGTATTATTACACAAAGACCGGCATGTTTGTGAGATCCAAATAACAGTTAGGTGAATATTTTCTTGGCTTTTACTGGGTTGAACCCTATAGTGTTGAGTGTCATATGGCCGAAAATATCTTTCCTTCGGCTGGTAGGAAATCTGACCCGCATATAAGTCGAGGTGCCTTTTAACTACCCAAAAAATCGACTTATACGCAAGTATATACGGTAGTGCACTGTGCTGCAAACCTCCAGATCGTGGGTTCGAATCTGGCACATGGCTGTATCTGTCGGTATCTAAGGAATGGCATCCGTTTCCCATACGTCCGAGCTGTTGTTCAGCAAACAGGCTAAACAAACCAATCAATCATTGGCATCCGAGTAAACCAATGGGAAAAATGAAAGCCAGCAGATGGTTGGAGGATTCGAAAAGAGAGCCTCTTGGTTTCTAGTCATGCATTTTCAATGCACCATTAATTTTGATTACAAATTTTATAATTCAATTCACGGCTCAGAATAATAAACAACTGATTAGTAAGACTGTCTGAACAAAACAACATAATAGCAACCATTGCCCCTTTATCTAGATAATATACCAGACAGACATGGGATGGGGTCAATTCAATTCCGGAATTGGAATTCAGTATTTTTTTTAAATGGAATTGGAATTGATAAATTTTATGTGGAAGTGACAAAATGGAATTGACCCCATGTCTGTTAATGTACAACAACAACAATTGAACTCACCGTCTGATCTTCCACAGGAAAAGTGAACACAAATTCTTTCATCTCAGACTGTTCAAGTGTTCCACAAAACATTCTGGCAGCAAAGAACAGACAATGATATAACAACTGGGAGAATCTGTCAACTTTATCAAAATGTATTTACAATTTATATACGTGTATATGCATTCTTATAAATATATTGTCATGTTATTAAACTGTAATAATACAGCCAATATTTATCAACATTGGACAACAAAGATTTAATTTGGTGAATTACCAAATTTGTCTTATTGGGTTTTTTTCTTAGTCAACTCAGTAACATATTTCCGAATTACTGCACATCATTTTTTATCATTATTAAATTTCACTATAACTGGTGTGTATGCATGTGCGCGTGTATGTGTAAATTCCAAACCCATTATAATCATTTTTACATGGGGTCAAATACAATGAAATGTATTTAAATACAAATACTTTTGAGGGGGTCAAATACAATTACACTTAAATGCAATGTATTTAAATACAAATACAATGGAAAGTATTTCAAATACTTTCAGGATACATTACTAGGTAAAAGAAACAAAATGAATCAGTTCGAGACATCTATTTCATTGTCACCAGTTTCCATTCAAAGGGTCCAGGATCTAATTATGTTTGATACGGGTATATGCCTATTGTTCACTTTGAGCTGCACCACAAAAACATCAGCTGCTGGAAGATGTTGTCAGTTAGGCGTCATCTCTTTGGACGAAACACTTTCCCAGCGATGCTGAAAAATCTTTCAACTGGAGCTGAGAATGCAAAGAAAGGTGGGGACTATGTTGGCTAGTGCTGGTTATTTACTTCCAATTACTTTCCAAAAACTCAGAGGGTCTGTTTCTTCTGCCATACATGACCTTGTGAGGAAATCATCAATGTCCGACTCTGTGCTAGTGGTCACAGGTGGTACTCAGCAGCTCTCAATGATCTACTGTCTTAATCACTTATCATATGATGGCTTAATTGCCTATACCTTGACATCATTTCTGAGTGAATTGCCAAAGGACACAGTACAATTACCGGTACTTGACTTTTAAGAATTCAGTTTCAATTTCAAATATCCTATGCATTTTGGGGGGAAAAGTATTTGAAATATCAAATACTTTAGGAAAGTATTTAAATACAAATACTTTCAATTCCTAAACGTCAAATACAAATACTTAAAAAAAAGTATTTAAATACTCTCAAATACAAATGTATTTGACCCCATGTCTGATACCACAATTTTAGATAACACATGATAAAGTCATGGACGACAAATATGCTGACTCTGTAATGGAACATTTTCAGTATAATTAAAGAAAATTAGTCTAACAACTGTGGATTACCATCTAATCAGATTTAATGCTTAGATGACCAGACAAGAAATACGCCATCTTCCCATATACCACTGAAGACTGAATGAATCACAAGTCATGTCAAGTGTTCAGGGGTAAAATATGAAGGGGAAGTGAGAGTACATTACCCTTTAAAGGGGTAGAAACCGTCCTTTATAGTCATTAACATCCACCTCATCATACCTATAAACACGTACCATTGACTGAGCCTAGTGACATCGCTCACTGAATGATGTTTGGTTTGACTGACACCATGTGCCAATCACTTCCCACCTGATAACCATCTAATAATGATGACACGTTTTCTAACAAATTACTGACAATTTACCCATCTTGACCATGTTTCTATTGCAACCAGTTTTTCTGGCAGAAGCTGTCCAGTACCAGTAGTTTAAAATATATATAAATACAAGATTTTCATAGGTAAATAAAATAAATAGGTGTCTTTTAGATTTGCTGCCATGCTAACTGAGCCAGGCTTATAGAGAAAATGTTCACCTCGAGCAAAGAAAAAACAACATAATTACTCCTACAATTACCGTTTCTTTCCGCCATACATGAAAGCTTTTGTAATTCTTGTACCATCCACATAGAGTACGTAGAACCTTGGTACAGCATGATTTCCGGCTTGTAGAGCTATCTTGTACGGTGTTACCATAACCTAAAGAAATACATAAAACAATCATAGACCCATTTACATACACCATGTTCGATCGAGTTATTTAGCCTCAGCATGGTTACACCTGGGATATAGGGCTAAGACGTGACTGCTTAGGGAAACATATACAAAAAAATACAGGTATAAGCCATATTCAAACCCACATCCTGTGTGTGTGCGCGGTACTCTAACCACTCTGCCATTGGAAAACCTAGACAGAAATGTGGTTAACTTAACACATAAATATACGACTAATTTATGATAAAAAATATGAACACAACAAACTTCATTTAAGGAAATGCTCCTCCAAAAATGAATACAATTATATTTTAAACAATATACAACTCAACTGGACTAAATACTGTGCCCTATTTAGCTATATAACATGTCTGACCAGTAACTCTTAACAAATATAATTTGAACATGATTTATCAAATCAACATCGAAATGGTAAGCATCACATCCTGTTTTGTTTTTTAAATATACAGGAAAAACGAACACCTGTAATTATGTAAAATATAACAGCAGTCTACATTTTGAAATAAAATTGGCATTTTGACAAGGAAATGTCACACTGGTAAAACACCATGCATTTTCTGTAACTAACGGTATCAGAACACATGATGCCAAAATAATTCTTACAGAAACACTCAGCCAGTGACATAAATTACTACTTGTGGCTAAAAGGTACTAATATAATTTATAAAACATTCATTAGTCATTGTCTGGTTACTCTTTCTCACACACACACACACACACACACACACACTGTCTTATGCTACTTCAACTTCAAGCAGTCTACATTTTGATGTGATTTTAATATGTAGAGAAAATGTCTAAAGTGCTAAATGAATTATTGTAAAAAATTTTATATTACAGCTACTTTATTATCATTATTAAAAAATTCAATGACAGAAAAACTGTGTGGGCTTTGTAATCAGAATACTCATCTGGTGTTACAAAAACCATTGTAAAACTGAGTTACCTTACCGGTAACAATTGGAGAACTGGATTATTTTAGGAATCAAGTTTTTTACGACAGATGAGATGAGATGATACGACTGACTGGCAGGTGAAGAGAGGTGCGAGTAAACGATAAGAATGGGCGAAAAGGAAATATTAAACGTCTGTGACACTTCACATAATACCCGAGATCTGGTTATTTTTAACGGACATCAATCAATAAAATGATTTTCGAAAAACAGGTTTAAATAAAAGGAGATCAACTAAGAATCAACTTATCACAAAATCAACAAAACATGCCATTTCCTATCCCATGGCACAAACTTTTGATGATGTTGCACTGATCTGAACATAACAATATACATATAATACTAACAATAATAGCTAATGATTTATGTTTTACGGCCACATGTTAGCAATGAAAATATATCTGGTCATCTTGAATCAGTTTTGAATTGATCTTTTCAAATATTTATGATACGGTTAATCATTGTTGGCATAACCATAACTTATTTCAGTTTGCCAGATCAGCTCAAATTTTGTGACGATCTTCTATTTATTCTCTCCAACCAATCAACATCCCCATTTGTTTGGCGAATGCGTAATTAAAAAAAAAACAGACATGGCCAAAAATAACCATAAGTTTATATTCTACTTCCCAAACTAGAAATAATACAATCAACATTTCGGCAACCCATTTAACATATCGAAATGGCAATAGCCCAGCTTATCCAACAAGCTACTTAACTTAATGACCAAATCAAACAATGATCATATGACAGACCACATTCACAAGGATGACTGATCATTTTTTTACGTCCACTTTTGTGCACATGGTAGGCTAAATGGGCCGAGCGACCTCCAAAGGTACTGAAGCAAAGTCAAAGATGAAACAACCTTCAGATATGCCCATGCCGAGGTTCGAACATGGGTGGGAGTGATCTGTGGTCCAACGCACTACTAACTAGACCACAGAGGCACCCTACATATAGTAGAAAGAAATTATAATAGTTTTTTCAGAGCCAAAAACTGTCCTGATGACCAGATCATCAAAAACAAAAACCCACAGAAAATTTAACTTCAATACTGCTAAATATGGTTAGGTCTTGTTAATTAAGCACACATTGTCTTATCTAAAAAAATATACTATTAATGGATTTGATAAACAGCAAACAATAAGGACAAATAATACAAAAAAGGAAAATACATTTTATCCTTTCTTTGAACGAAATTAATTTAGAGCTCTTCTGGAAATATGATAGGAACACCTCCACAACATAACAGAACCCACAGGCTGCACAGCCTTCTCGTAATTCTATCACCATATCACACCATTATAGACACCAGCTCAAATTATTCATATATATGACAACACATTTTAGGGATCTAATAGGTTGGCATACAGCAAATAGTGGCTTTGAACTTGATACAAGTATGTAATACAATATATCGGCAGCAAAAAAACTAGAAATCACTGCACAGATATGTATCAGAGATCACTGAAACTGTTAAAATGTGACTTTTGTGCATTTTTATGACAATCTGAGTGGGGATGAAATGTCTTTTGCAAAGAAATTTTTTTAAACCACCAGTTTTACCCACTGCCCATTTTCAAAAACGTTATTTGAAGCTCTGGAAAACTCCCATCCCTGCAACTGGGAAGATAACTATAGCACTTCAAATCTTATAGAAAAACAAACTGCCTGTTTACGTTCATGGATCAAATCAGTTAATTTAATTCCTTTTTAGATAGAGAGAAAAGAAGTCAGAACTTGTTGTTTGCATCTATCCGCTAATGACCCATTTTGACATTGCATCGTAACCAATTACACGATATCAAGTAACAGTAACCACAATCGCCATTTCCAGATTCAATGTTTCGATTAAGTTGTAAATGTAATTGTAATCAGTAAGTACCTTCATGATTACATAGGGTTTTACACAAGCCTTGAGAAAGCAATATTCTGTACCTAGTCTCAACCTGGAGTGGGTTTATAAACTGTAATTCTTATAATTACCGCATAGATTACATAAAACTTACCTGACAACTGTCACACTATATACACGATGCGTCTTGTTGCTGAACGTAATTTTCTCAAATATTCAAACATCGTAAGATAATAGATTAAAGGTTTATGTGATGCGTTTGCAATGAATGACCTAGCCAATTGGGAACAAATTCGCTACCAAATATTTAACTACTAAATGACTTAGCTGAAGAGGTGACATTAAGATGGAGATAATGCCGAAGTAAATTGTTGAGTTGATGATTCTCTTAGTGTAGTAAAATTTCTGACGTTTGCCATGCCATTCAAATTAATATCGAATTTTATAATCAAGGAAAGAAGGAAACAGGAAAAAAGTAACAGAAATAAAGAAGCACTCCACATCTCAACTACTAATTGTAAAATGATATATTCCTCTGATCTTACAGTATGGTGAAGATTTTAAAGTTAATGTTTCAGGTATAATCATAATATAATTGTAATCTATATCAGTATTAACCACGCAGCTGTAATTCATATTTGCAAGAAGCCAATTCTCAATTGACCCATCACTGGAATAGAATATCTTGTATTATCTTTGGTCATCAATGGTTCCTGTGATGGTCTCACTTCAGTCTAATGGCTTCTAATTGGAATGGCTTCTAACTCATAATTGAAGTGGTGGAGCTAATATGATTTAATTGCCAGAAGAAACAGCATAAAGATGCAATGGCTCATAATAGCAATCATAACCAACAATGGACCGATCCAGGCGAAATGCGTTGCATCGGTTACCAACTGTGGTCTCGGGTTAGAAAGAACTATGATGCCCACTGTTAACAGGGTATGGCAACTTTTCACTAACGACAAATACTGGAAATCTTTCAGCAAATTATTTCATATTACACGGAGACTGAGACTAGTATTTCAGTTGAACGATTGTGTCTTTCCAAAGAATTTAACACAATACTTATCAAGATATAACCCAATGATTTTCCCAGATAAACAACACAGCAAAGCCTTAGTTATTCATGTTGATTCGTAGGGGATTTTTAGCATATTTTCCATGATTTTAAAAATTAAACTTTTAGCTGAAATTGTTTTTAAATATTTAATATAGAATTTTGAAAATATTAATTTTACTTGTACCTGGGAACCAATCATCTATGTATCACCTGCATATTATTAAATAAAAAATATTATTATATTAGAGTATTAAGAGCCTTGACATTTAAATAAACATTGCACCAATAGCTAGTTCACTTTCAATACAAGATATTATGCATAAATACCAATGTTATGGTAATAGGAATCACCCATTGAATTATAATCTATGTGATCATTGTTTAAGCCAGTGCTAATTTTTTTAAATGTATCCTTGTGAAAACGTTTAACTAAATTAATATATTACCCCACCCATCCATCCATAGTCAAATTAACCACATACCATCTTCAAGTATTAAATCATGATTGTCATGTATATATATATATATATATATATATATATATATATTACAATGTTGTTTTATTCTTGTTTGATCATTTACTTGTAACGTGACATATTATAAGTTCTTTGAAATATTGTCTCATTGTTGGTTAACAAATTGAATTAAGGATCTATAAACATATATATAGGATACCTGAAATAATAGTGTCAGTGTAGTGTCATGCACAGGGGGGTATTTATGGCAGTTTTGTTGATATGCAAATATTGGGAGCACTAAATCCATTTCATGTGGCGGGGGTCTGGGATGTACCTGACGGCATTGGTTTCATGCGCAATCTATTTAATGGGTGACCAGAATGCATCACACCAAAAATAACCAATCAATGAATTAATACACAAACCAAACATGATAATATGCAATTGTGTAATGAGATATATCCCCTTGCATACTAGATCTAAATCTTTCTTCTGGATTCATGTTTTATAATAAAATTTCAATTTAAAGTATAATATTACTAAACTGTTTGTGGTGTAAGCAGCATGCAGCACTATCAGGAGTCATGCTTTGTGGATATGCTGTTCTTGTGGGCTGTACTTATGATGTGACTAACCAAATTATACTGCCGCCAATTCTCAATTTGACATAATATTTGCATCGCACAAGGTGATTGTTGCCAATTGGATCATGGCACATCCACTCCTTGCATTCGAGAATTTGTAACCATTTCTCCCTAAATTAGCACATTCCCTTTTTTGCAGGCATCATTTATCACACAACTCAGTTACTCTATAAGGTTTACTGAACTCGTGTTTTATGCAAAATGGTGGATGACCCATAACCTGCCAAATATACAATCTTTTTACTCACTACGTCCTTTCCCGCTGCGTGAACAAATCAAATTAAAATCAATTTCCGACCACTTGAACTATCATCTAGATTATCTAGTCACTGCGCCACCTTATGGACACTTAAAAATATCTAATAGTTTTCTGAATATTACAACCAAAACTAAATTTCTTTGGCAAATTATATAATTGTGTTTGATACATAAACGGACACCTATGTCTATTATAAGAATTCGGGAACAACCACCTTTCCAAGAGTTTCATCTGAAAATGGACGATATTCAAGGGTTTTTGGGTTTCCTTGAACAAAATGTCCAAATTTACGGGTTTTAGGAGATATGTGCGAACCCTGACTTACTAATTTAATAGAAGTATTCATTAATTGGATGACAAGCAAGACACTGCCCTCTTGGGTTGGTGCTGGTGTTTATTAGTAGCTGACCATCTATGCAGTGACTTCATTTAATGATTCTCCATGTGGCAAGAGCTCCAGATATCTGCTACTCTGATTCTATTAATCCATCTTATAGCTTTCACAAACATGAATTAGACAATGAAATGGCTGCAGAGGAAGAGGTGATAAAGCTTGATCAGTTTCAAAGTGATTATGAATGAAAACTATGAACTTGTGTCGAATGAATTTCACAAGCAAAACTGATTAAATTAGGATTAAACAAATTGTGATTCAAAAGTGATTGTTCTCATTTGCAGCAATTTTTATACCCTTTTCAGGAAATTAGACCAAATTTTTTTTTCACAGCTAAAAGAAAATGGTAGACTAAACTCTGAAATGCTCCCATATGGCTTCTTTGGGGGCTAAATTATTAAATCTACAAATCAATTTACCATTTTAACACTTACATGTGGTGTTACCAATATACTAGAACCAAAAATATTCAGAACTTTGATTCTTAATACATATATATCAGATGATGAATGTTTTACGGCCACTTTTGTGCCTAATATATATATATATATATATCAGATACACACACTGACCATGGCATCCCATGTGAGCGTTTAACCAATTAAAATGGTCTGGATACTGTTGGCTCCACCAACAACACTGTGACAATACCACATAGCACACCTGCAATCTATATAGAGATATTGCTATTTAGGAATTTACACCCGTTCAATGTTTAGAACTGGCAAAAAAATATATAAATCCACAAATTCATTTTTTAATTCAGAAACATTTTTTCTAAGATTTTCCTACTTGGAATATTCCAAGTAGGTACTCGGAGTACCTACTCATGGTAAAAAGTATTAGGCCAAAGAGTTTGATGTGGAATTGACCCCATGTCTGAACACAAGTAAAATTATTATACAATAAGTTAGGGCCTCATTATTAAACTATGGTAATCATACCCTGGTGTCTACTATTTGTTTCTAGAACTTAGGGGGGCTGTATTAATTCAATAGAACTATTAATTAATTGCATGATAAGCCCTCTCAGGTTGGCGCTGGTGTATATCTGTGGCTGACCATGCATGCAGTGACAGTGGCTTCACTTAATGATCCCTTCATGTGGCAAGAGCTCAAAATATCTGCTAATCTGATTCTATTGTATTGCTCCATCTTATAGCTTTCACATTAAATAATAGTCCAGTTGCCAGTTCAGGTAGTTTTCCCAACTGTTTGCTTGGTGCAGCACTGTTTTCATAATACCCGGTGAGGTCTACAATGATTGAATGGGTAACTAACCTAATCATGCTGAACTATTTGACTAGTTTGGTCCATTTCGGATGTCTTTTATAAATTTTCAACAGCTTTGTTTCTGACACTATGGCAATTTAAATGTTTACATCTAATCATGTTTATAACTTTATTCCTAGCACTTTACACTCACTTAGTTACAGTGATTTCATTCATACTAATTTTAAAACTCTGAATTTTTTGTCATATTATATCTAGATCTAGATAATTCTAGTCTACCTACTTACTGACTTCAATCTAATAATACTAACTTAAGGAAAGTTAGGCCTATGAAGCTTACTTGTAGATCTAGTATCAACTAGTCCATATCTAAAATAGGTAATGAAGTAGATCTAAATCTATCAAGTAGATCTAGATCTATCAAGTAGATCATGCTTACCTCATTTCCATTTTCTGACAAAATCTTGTACGAATTCGATGACTGTGTTGAAGACTCTACGTAAATCTTTCCATCCGCATAATATTCCCAGAGTAACCTATCACCCACAAGGACATTGAATCCAAAATCGTTGTTTTCTGGCATTTTGACTGTTTCTTTTACTTTCAGATAAACAACTTTCCAACAGACACCTGTGGCTGTGACCTATCCCTGATCACAATCAAAATTCCCGCAAACCAGACATGACGTCAGAAGTTTGTACCACAGTCAATTCGACCCAACAGCATCCGTACCAATGTGTAAATAAATGGCTCATTTGCTACGTATATATATATATATATATATATATATGGATTAATATCAATGACAATGTAGGTTGTCTTTAAATGCAATCTGCGTTGTATTAATGAAATGTAGCATACAAATAGTTCAGTTGACAGGTTAAGCTAAATTCGTCCCAGATATATTCGTCACATTACATCACGTTAAGGTTTGCGAAGTTCGCAGTTTTCTCACTACAATCAGCTATCTTGTTATAGTTTTTTAGGCGGCAATATATCACAGTTTCTGGCTGATGGCCGGGGGGGTTTGAACCAATATGCTATTGTGGGCGTTTCTTTATAAAATATTCGCGTTTATATTTAATCCCGTCTTGGTGCTTCCGTGGCCTAACTGGTACCGCGGTTGGCCACAGGTCTAAACGATCTGGGGTCAAACCCCGGCCTGGCTATATCAAAAGGGTATTTCATCTTTCATTTCGCCTCATTACCTTTGAAGATCCCTCCAGTGGACAGAAAAGAGCAACATATTTTACATTCAATTCCCGTCTTATAAAAATCTTGATCTAGTTCTCAGACATGTTAAGTCTCCCGTTTCGCCGGGAGTCTCCCGGTTTTAAGCTACATCTCGCGGTCTCCAGGCGGGAGCCTCGACTTTGTTGTGAGCCGAGAAATTACTCTCTGGAAAAGTTTCGATCTCTTACGGGGTTCGAACCTGTGACCGTTGGCACCAAGTGCCGGGTGCTTAACCGCTAGGCCACCGGAGCTCAACAGGCGGGAGCCGGAAATTTCCCAGTTTTTAACGAAACCCGAACCAAAAAATGTCTAACTTTATCAAGCTTGGTGTGGAATAAATTCTTTTTTATTTTTGCCTGGGTTATGTCTCGCGTGTTTTTTTTCTGGGTCAACAGAAACTGTCCAAACTGTGTACGCTATAGCTCACGTGTTCTTGTTTGCGATCGGTACGAAACGAAATATATTGCAGCTAACGTCGATGATCGCCCGCGGCAATGCTGATAGCGAACGTGTCTTTTCCATGTTCCGCAACATTGACACCGTTGACCTGAAAGAAAACTAGACCGAACACGGCCACCGATTTGATGGCAAATAGGTCCCAACTTCCGGTCGTGGAAAAAAGGGACACGGTGAATTATTGTTGTGTCGTTGGTTGCTTAAGCCGTGGGAATAAAAGTAATACAAAAAGAATATCTTTTCATCGGTAACTATAAGAAACACACTTAAAATAACTGCTAAAGCGTTGGTTTTTGGCGGGAAATTAAGCTTAACTATTATTATATTTAACCTATTCGACAACCCCCCTTCTGTCTCTGGCGTTTGATCCCAACTAAACTAGATCTACGAACTTACATAAAACGACACTTACATATTTCATGGCATGTAATAGGACAGGAATAATACAGATTGTCTGCACACACAAAATTATAATGCACACATCGCAATAAATGTACGTATTCATAAGTTCAAAACTCGAAGCGCAGCCGCTTCGACGTTGCTTTTTTCCACTACCGGAAATCAGCGCTGTTTGGTCATGGCGGCCAATTCAAACACCACTGACTGCTCGGTCTAGTTTTCTTTCAGGTCAATGATTGACACCGATGCTCGATCACAGCTTGGCAACAACACTCTGCACGCTCTTCTTTCGTGCAAAATCAACATTTATTAACCATGCTATACATTTCAGCCAGCCAGCGATCTGCTGAAAGTCTGCAACATGGAACTGTGTGGAAGATCACCAGTGATGTTGATGTGTTGACCTCTGGTTGTGTGACTTTGTGCTATATCTGTATTATAACAGGTAGAGGTGTACCGGTATGTAAAGATAACACAGTCTGTCTTTACAAGTGTTTAGCATGTATTTTTAATATTACTTTTGCTAGATTTGCATTGACACATACTTTATTATCATATTTTATTTAGTGCATTAGTTTTTGTAAAGTGTAATAATTTGAGATTGTAACAATACTACTACTACTACTAATAACAATAATAATATGGTCGAAATGGCCGTTTTTAACGTGCTTAACAACCTCAATTGAGGGAGACGCACAAGGTCTGTAATTTACGTGTATGTATGTGCACGTATCTCGACAATTACATTTTTATTCCTGTAGGTGCATGGTTGTGTAAGTAGGGGCCACAGTGCACTGCTTTGCCCGGGGGGGGGATATAATGCTGTTGAGATGGCCCTGCCTGAGCCGCAGAGCTGGGAGCTATCAACATATCACGCAGTAATACTAGCTATGTCAACTTTGTGTTCAAAATCGCTCCTAGAAAGGTGCGGGATCTGGGATAAACAAGCCAACATGAGGTCAAGAAAGACCTCCACCCCTCACACACACACACACGCGCGCGCGCGCATGCCTAAATTAATTTAAATCCAAAACAGACAGAACGGGGACGTGACACTTAAAGGTGGTCACACTTCAGACCGTCATTAATCACCCACAACCCTTTGTCCATTTCATTTCAGTTACTGAAGTTCACCAAACATTGCGTATTAACTAAATACTTTTGCATGTCTGAGGTTAAGAATTTCTTAAACGGATAAGATTTTATCATATCAGGTTTTCTATATGACTCTTTTGATAGATATACTGTATATACAGTATATTATGACAATTCATTATGAATCAAACGTACTGTGTGCCTACCACTGAGATGTATATCACTCAGGATTCTGATCCATGAAGGCATTCCACAAGGTACCACTATACCATCTCTGTCTTATGTCTATAAGGTGTTCTTTATGCCGCCTGATATATTATAATTTCTGTCATGTATATTTCCATAAAGTTTTATAATTAGGTTCTGGCTGGTGAAAGACACTATCAATCAAAAGCTTCTAGAAGTCAAAGTATATTACATATTGTAAACCTCGACTATTACCAAGCTGTTAGTATTCAGTGAACCGTCAATAGATAGGTTTCACACAGTTCCCAGAAACACACGCAGCTTGATACAAGCAAGCGGCAGGCATCATATTATTTAGAAGTAACTAATAAATTTGACATTTATTGAAAAACAACGACTCGAAAAGATACTGCCATATTGCTAGGAATAATTAATAAACGATAAAACGGTGACATGAAATCCAGACGAGATAGGGTTAGATTTATATAAGTGGGCATGCACCGATATGAAAAGTTAATACTAAGTTACTTTGAAACAAATTATCTTTAAAGTTATCAATTAAGTACTGATAAGATCAGATAACTGATGCCTGGCCGCAAGTATCACGCTGGGTCTCTGGTCCGGGAAGTGCTATATAAGCCAGTAGCGATGGGCTCATGAAAAACCCCTGAGGACGTAAAACACTCTGGCAGTGACCACCCTCAGGGTATTTCGGCTCCATCTTACCGTACTGCTCCCCTGTGAGTGGTGGGGGAAGAGGTTTCTCAACCACTCCAACATAGAGGCTGTGCTGATTAAGCGACAACCTGGGGATTCTCCCCGAACAACAAAACCAAACCAAACCATGAAGAGTGTAGTGAGCTCTGGTGGCCTAGCGGTTAAGCACCCGGCACTTGGTGCCAACGGTCACAGGTTCGAACCCTGTAAGAGGTCGAAACTTTTCCAGGGATTAATTTCTCGGCTCACTACATCGTGGGTGGCTGACCACGTTAAATGGCACTGCCGTCTCCACTGAATTATTTAAAATAAAGGGGGACGTTAAAAACCCCCTGAGGACGTAAAACACTCTGGCAGTGACCACCCTCACGGTATTTCGGCTCCATCTTTCCGGAGGTTTCTCAGCCACTCCAACATAGAGGATTGTAAA
The DNA here is from genome assembly GCA_025642065.1 of Paralvinella palmiformis. Classification (NCBI taxonomy): domain Eukaryota; kingdom Metazoa; phylum Annelida; class Polychaeta; order Terebellida; family Alvinellidae; genus Paralvinella; species Paralvinella palmiformis. The sequence continues at coordinate 1,064,224 of JAODUP010000039.1, forward strand.
CCAGTGAATTAGGCAGTGACTAAACGAGTGAATGAAGCAGTTACTAAACGAAGCAGTGTCTTTCGCAGCTCGATATTGACGCGTGTTACTTGATAGACCTACTGTATAATTGAAATAAACTCTGCTAGACGCAGCAGCAAAGCACATCAAATATTCCGTCTTCTGTGTGTGAAGGAAGGCGCGAATGAGATAGTAGAATTGCTGCCGTCCGAAATGTCGCCCTTTATATACGGGCGGCGGTCCTTGAATTCTAGAATATGTGGTGATCATCATATATTCTCCATGACCACAATTCTAGTCTTATAGTGGTAGATTCCATCTGTTCCCTGTAAATGAGATATCAAACCTCTTCATCCGGATTTCTCTGACGTTTCCCAAATGTTCTATACGTAGGTATAGGCTCTGTTACGATCAACATACAATGGATCACTTAAACCACATCAAATTTTGTTACTAAGATAGGATACTGTAATGGAAGGAATTGTGGAACAAAATGTCCATCTAAATTCATGCCGTTAATTGTTACTGGCTAAACCAAAAATTAGGATTCGAACACGGTCACCGACTAGACTAATATATTGGTGTAACGTGACCTTGAAATAATAATTCTATCTGCCACAGTCCCTTCCCCCAATTTATTTTACCAAGTTTTTCTTACATTCATGGTTCCCATCGATTCATTTACATTAAGATTTTACATGGGAATCAAATGTAATGGAAATAGTAGTTAGTTACCGATTTTAATAAATTAATAAAGTCAGTAATGAATAATAAATTTACATAATTTTCCAGTTGATGTTTGGGATGTGGAATTTGACACCTCACATAAATGGGATTTGGCAACATCATGACCGGATCGATTATCACAGAAAGTTAACTCGCCTGTCGTCGAGTAATGTTTCACACGCCGTTATGTGTCCCAATAAAACCTTTTTTAATCCCTTTCCCATTTCCCCGATATTATAGCCCACTGAAATATCAAAGAATTATTTGTTCATTGTACACTAAGTACTCATTTAACTAGATACGTAATTATGACTCTTTGACATGAGCTACTTGACTACTTCATCTCCAAGCTAATATACGTCTCACTCAGACATTGTCTAGATTCTATACACTTACCGTGACTATGCACCGACTGTCTAAACCAAAGTCAAATTATCAATATAAACATGAAACGTTTGCAATTTCAATTTTGACTCTGAGAAAAATGAAGATATTGTTAATTATTATGCATCATAAATAGCAAGATCTGTTAATAATGATTTTAGTGTTCTCAACAATCCAGATAGTATATTCCCTTACTATACTATACATTGATACCAAATCCCAGCCATGGCATACGAAAAATATTTGTAATGGGACGCATGACGGCGTGGGACACAGGAAGCTACAGTGTCATGACACCTACGTCTATTCCATCTGTATTTTGTAGAGAAAAGGAGCTAATGTCTTGAATTATGACCGAGCTGACAACAAGGGAATTTAGCTACCACATCAAGATATGACCGGGATCTGTTGAAACAAGAATATATATATATATATATATATATATATATATATATAGAGAGAGAGAGAGAGAGAGAGAGAGAGACTGAACGTTCGCTCACTAGCAGCACTTGTGGGCATGACACAGAGGACGTTCCCTGCAATAGATGAGAGTCACGGATATTCGATCTACCACAAGTCCAAATTCTTTCCAAGCATCAGACTTTCCCTTATAACAAAACCTAATTTTATATTCTCCAGACTTCAAACTTGATGTAACCGAGCTAGCCTAAGTTTGGCAGCAGCCATTGTTATCAGTAGCAATAGTTGAAATAAAATCGCGTCTATTCAAAAGATGTGACTTTTGATCTTTTTTTAACCTCAACTATCACTTTATTTAATCTATCGCTATATATATATATATATATATATATATATATATATATAGTATTTATTTTGTATGTGTATTATATTATCATTGAGACACAGGCACATCCTGTTTACTACGAGCTGTGGTGTCAACTTGTACTTTTTGTGTTTCCACTTTCTGTACAAACTAACATAGCCTACGTACAACAGCTTCCCTGTGTGCGTGACTCATTTGCCACGCACGAAAAGCGAATTGGCTGATTAGTAGCCCAGATTTATTATCAATATTTGTGTGATATATATATAGATATATATATATATATATGTGTGTGTGTGTGTGTGTGTGTGTGTGCGCGTGAGCTTGTGCACGCGCGCGCGCTTGAGTGTAGAATTTAATTTAATTTTATAGATTCCTGTATATAGATTTATTTATGTATAGCTTTATGAAAGTATAGATTTTAAAAGGATGTTCAGGTCTTAATGCTCTGAGCCAGTGCTGCAATATATATATATATATATATATATATATATATATCCTGACACACTCACACTCACACACACACACACACGCACAGTAGTTCTCTTGTATATGTATTATATAATCATTATCCTTTTTCTCTGCGAGTTATGGTGTCAACTTTTACTTTCTGTATGTGTTTCCACTTTCTGTACATTGTCTACTTATAACCGCTTCTCTGTGGACGTGACTCATTTGACGTGTACGAAAGGCGGATTGGCTTGGACTCCACAGGCTGATGAGTAATCCAGATTTGTAGTCATGGCCGGTGTCGTATAATAGACCCCCCCCCCCCTACAGTTTATCCCCCCGGATAAAATATTTTATTCCCCGGTTAAAATATTTAATCCCTCGGATGGTTTGTAGACTAGTGGCAAAATACGTTATCCCGCCTTAAAACAAGTCAGCCCCTTAACACACCATATTTTAACCCCCGTCTTTCTATATCGCGTCCTATTTCAAGCTTATGTTACTCGAACAAAAAGTTTGAATTTATGGTTCACTTTGAATTCTACCAATGTCATAACGTTGAGCTTGAATAAAGCAATTGATTATTTCGACGGCAACAAATGATACAATGACTGTTATTAACGTAAGCATCGATATGTTTATGATAGTAGGCTTATACGACATCGACAATTATAACTTATGATGACAAATAAAGAAAAGATGATCGAAGTTCCAGTGAATTTACAATAACAAACATAGCCATAAACGATCACTTGTGTACGCCAGGAACCGTTATAGTCACGTGTTGCTGTTCTCTTAAGTTGGCATCTATGTTCAAACGAACTCAGTCGGTCACAGTTGACTGACCGCTGACATAAACAAAGCGTTTTGGGAAAATATATGTTAATGAAGTACTTTGATTCAAGAAAAATTTATATATATTTTAATGATTTAGCTATTATTGAGACAACATAGAGATAAAAATGTAATACAACAATGACGATTAAATTAAGAGGTTTCTATTTACGATTAAAGTTTGTTTCTATTATTGGAACATCCATATTTGGTATTATTCACGGATAATAATTTGTTAGTTGAAAAGGTCACCTAATATCGCAATCAATCAGTATTACTGTTGTCATAGAAATGAAACGAGATGTTCTTATAAGGTCATTTCTAATGTCCAAACCTGAGGACGCGTTAAATCTAGGCCCATATAAAGCGCTATATAAGAGTTAATAATTCTTCATATCACTAGTTCAACACACAATAGAAGACGATACTCTCATCAATAAGTGTTTAAAGAATCGTTACCCGGATGGTGCTAGTAAAGCTACTAAACGCCATATTAGATTGCAATCAAAATCTTTAAAATTGAAGGAGTTGAGCTTTATCATATAACAAAATCTGGAACAGTTAAAACAGCAACACGCAGTGATGAAGTGGATGAAATAATTCGTAGAATGAATCCAGGACATAATCCCCTCTGACAATATCCCCTCAGAACATAATCCCCTCAAGACAAAATGCCCTCAGGACATAACCCCTCACGTGAAGATTATACACATTTTTATTTTACCAATTTGTTATTAATTTATATTTATTATTTTTCCTCCCAATTAATAAATTAAGTGTTTTAATTATTAAAATACTTTTTATTATCGAAATAAATTTATATTGAAATGAATTTATGACTGCTCATTTGGTACAATAAATTGAATAAATGACAATTTAGTTTAATTCCAATTCACAGTCAGAGTCTGTTGGACCATGGAGATCAACTTGTTAACAACTTAAGCCTGCTATTTGTTAATCTGCCTGGTATCAGTGGAAGTCACATACTTGTCACTTTCCACATAGAAGTCCGTGCGGAACTCGGCAACCCTGAGACTATCAAGAGGTCACGGGCCAAAAACCTACCGAAGAACCCAAGCTCAGTCCCAAGATCTGATCTTAGAAGATGAGTGGACCAATACTAGAGATGGGGATAAACGTTTGATCTATGACAATGGGGTAGATTCATCCAACCGGATGCCAGCCTTTTGGTACGGATGAGGGTCTGCGCCTACCTGGTTCCTGCATGAGACATTTAACTTTTGTTCCATCACTATTCAGTCACCTCTATGTGATTCTACGTGCACCCCCGGCGACTCTTCAATCAACTCTCCTACGTATAGATTCCAGGCAGACCCTACTACTGTCACCATGGACTTTGAGTGTAGGAAATATATGTTTTTATTTTTCATATAAGGGGATTTTGTCTTGAGGGGATTATGTCCTGAGGGGATTATCTGCGAGGGGATTATGTCCCGTTTCCCTCTTAGAATACATTGTGATATAGGAGGATCCCACTTCTATCAGGATTGGGCAATCAGAAAAATAAGAGAACCGTACTGGTGGTGAAGGGTAAACGAACACAATCCCCTCAAATATTTTAGCACATAGTTTAAATTCAAAACTATTTTGACATTTCTTACAAGTTTATTTGTAAAAGACTTCAAAAGTTGTTCTGGAAGGAGGAGAATGGCTCAACGACAAGGTATACATATGCTGCTTAGCAATTACTTAAACAATAGATCTTGCATAATGGTAACAACCATTGGGTATGTTCGTCGAGCGCCAAAAGAGTCGTTTATTTAACAAACAGCTTACGCGTAGCTCCAACTGAGAGACTAAAGAAGCAGATGACAGAAATGTTGTCACAATATTAAGAAGGATTATAATGGCACACTTGAAATAAAACTGATTTAAGGAGCCATGGAAGCGGATGCTTCGGACTGTGGAGTTTTTACATTTGCATTTGAATTTGCAGTTAGTGGAAAGGTATCTACTGCAGATTACATCCAACCAGACACGAAAAAGCATTTGATGAAATATTAGATACCATGTCTGTAGAACCGTTCCCAGGAAAGCGCCTCTACAGGAAATTAAAATCTCTTAACCAAGTTATCAATATCTAAATTATAAAACTTTTGAAAATTTATCTTTGTAATTCTGTGTTATAAGTTATTCAATTATTATCGAGTTATTTTTGTTTGTAGTATTAAACTTTCTATTATACCAAATGTTTTGTATTTTTTAGAACTTTTTGTTATTTCTTTTCTACGTTTATTTTCTTCTCCTTTTACCCTCCTTGTAAGGGGGGGGGGGTTAACTCTATATTTAATCAGTCGTGTCGCCTATCTTCAATTATGCATCAATCTCTACTTATTTAAAACTGAACCTTTTTTATCAATCCATTTAAGCTTTTGACCCATAAATCTATCAGAATCAACAAATCATTCAATTTCCGACGTGAGCATGTCCGTATTTCATACATCGTCCACCCGTACAGTTGTCCGTATTGTCTGATAGTGCGGCCAGCAAAAGATACGTAAATAGTTAATAAATTAGCATAATTCATGCATGCCTATTTTCTATTTAGGTACCTCACCAAGTAAACTAGGACAAATATCTTTGATAAATTGCAAGTCTGCACAACGCCTATCAAAATGATGAACTTATAACAAGACTGTTGTTACTTAGTATAAACTACACGAAATAATGTTTTCGTTTTTCCCCCATAAAGAACGGAGCTAACTTCCTATATTCCTGTAACATTTTAATAATTCTAAATACTATTTACTGCATGAACAGTGTAAACAAAAGGTAAATAATATTCAATAGAAGATATTGAATCATTTGTTTTCAAAGTGTTATTAAGAATTATCGTATGCTGAAAACATTATTATAACATTTGCAATAAATATATATGTGGTTATTGTATTTATTCGGACATTATCAATAGATCAACATTAGGTGTGTTGATAAGTTCAAATATTTACTATCCTATTAATCAATCGTGTTACCCCCCAAAATGTAATGCTCTCTTTATAAGTATGACCGTCGTGAAACTTGCATATATACCATGAAATACAACATATACACTCTATTATATAACGTGCTAGCCGGAGGACTACATCCAAGAGCTTGGTGCATATGTCTTTTGTCAGCATCTAGAGTATGCCATTGTCGACAAATAGCTCTAAATAGAGGCTTGTTTTGACCATGATTTGTCCCAAAATTGGGTATTTTGTTCCAATAAGGTAAGTTGGAGATCCATACAAAATTATATTATATATATATATATATATATATATATATATATATATATATATATATATATATATATATATACTTTAATGCATGTGAGTAATCTTATCTACATATGTTTCAAGGTGATCGGTAGTGTTTGCTTTCATCCATCAATTGGCCTAGTATATGAAAAAGCTCACAATTCAAATGATCTGTACATATTGCTCATTGTGTGTGGCTCCTAAGACTTGGACAACATTGAAATGGCTTCTAGTTCATTCGGCAGCCGGAGCTTGTGTGACATGATTGGAATCCAAGGTTCCAAACGAGCTTCGTTTATGTTCCCTGGCCAGATACTATACAGAGTAAAACTTTAATAAGGTTTCTACCATCTTGATGTATCGTTTCTAGAACCCAATTCAATGACTATTATAAAGACAACGTTTACATCTAAATCGTCTACGTATTCGCCAAATATAGTAAAAGTCTACGAGACTTTTCATCGTTTTTGGTTATAAACATTTCTTTAAAACCAGTTCGTTTGCTGATCATAAAATAAGTCCATTCTGAAGACCATACAAGAGTATAAGATCGTTTAATGCTCGTTAATTATAGAAGAAAAAAGAGTACCAGTATATAGTATTGACATCCCATGTTAGTTAAAATTTAGATAAAAGTAGTTGGATCAAACAGCTAGAAATGGTGATGAGGAGGCTTTACCATAGAAATTTTAATAATCGATCATACATTTGATTAAATATATGTTATTTTCGCACATATCTTGATTTATATCCTTTAAATCTTGAACACCTTGTCCTGGAAAATGGCAAAATCTTCGAAAATATTTCCTTGGCTGTGGGAACCATGTTATTTGGACTATCATGGATGGGCAATTACTGCTAGTATTTAGTGGTACAAAAAATCGTCACTCGCTAATTCACCGAAGTTAGCCTGATCGTACGAGTTTAAATACCCCGAGAATATATTATCACATGTTATTATAATAAGATACAGGTAATAACTATCACAACGTGTCTTATATACGCTGAAGAGATTAAATTATTAGCTTATATTTTGACACATGCATTTGTTTACAAACTGATACGAGCACTGCCAGCTCTAGACTGTGTTTGTTTACTTTCCGATCTTTTAATTTCATTGTATTTATCCATAACTGAATCTTTAGAAAATTGTCTTTATATTCTATAATAAATACTGATGTTTTGACATTCAGGTGTCACTCAATAGAGTAAACAAGTAACGTCATCATTGTTTATAAATGACATCAAAGCTTGATGAGTTTCTTTTGACTTCAACCCGGGGTTGGGGGGAGGGGGATTTCTCAAGTCGATTTAAAACATATGCGTGTGTGCGTGAGCATATATATATATATATATATATATATATATATATATATATATATATATATATATATATATATATAATTAAAATAAGTGCCTATCACATTTAAGACAAATATCGGGTTAATGTTATCAGTAAGATCCTTCTTTTTTGTCTCGGATCGAAGAGTTATCACCTACACACTACATATGTTCTACATACAATAGCACAGAGATATTCAAACGTATTTACACTGAAGTCGATTATAATAGATATAACTTATTTTTGTAGCAATATGCAGCTAGTAATAGTAGTAGTAATAGTATTGGTAATAGTAGTAGTAGAATACCAGATTGTACAGGGAGGGGAGGGACCATGAGTCACTTTACAATTTAAAACTTATTCAAACGCAAAATAGTAAACAGAACTATCCTAGTTTCAGAAACGCTCCTTGGATAATCTACGATCGTGGTCAACACAGTGTGGGGTAACACAGCCACACGCACTCACACGCGCGCGCACACCCACACACACACATAAACACACACACACGCACGCACGCACGCACGCACGCACGCACGCACGCACGCACGCACGCACGCACGCACGCACACACACAGAGTTAAAGTCATTCTTAAATAAGTACGATACCAGAGTACAAGACGTGACCAGTATCCATGTGTTCCTTCCCAGATCATTTCGTCCAGACACTCTGACGTCATGTGCAGATAATATAACGCCGTCTACCGTCTCATCAACCACCCCCCACCGACCACCGTCTGGTTGGTGCTCGGGGGTTAAATTCCTCTCATCGCATCATCATTATTTCTGATGAGATAACCGATAACTCAATGGTTAGGACACTGGGGTGATAGCCCGTGAAATAGTTCCTATGACATTATCCCGTAATAATAAATATCTAGTGATAAATGATCGCTATGCGATCATGTGTTGCTAAACTGTCTTCACTGACTGACTGACTGACTGACTGACTAACTAACTGACTGACTGCACTCACTAACTGACTGACTGGCTGACTCGCCCATATCTTGAACAAGGCTACTAAACCCCTCTTGCCCATATCATTGTTCGTTGTTTACCGGTTAGCAAAACCGTAAACGTGGATTGGAGGGGGGGGGATGCGTGTATGAAACGGGAATTGCTGGGGGTAGCTGGTGGGATAAACTTATGCAGTTCTTGAAGGGGAACCATCCATTCCCCAAAATCTGCGTCACTAGGTGATGATGATTGATGATTGGTGTTTTACGTCCATTTTTGTGCACATGGTTTTTTTTCTTGTACCCCAGGCTGTCGCTTAATCGGCACAGCCGCAAGATGGTAGGCTAGATGGGCCGATATATAGTCTTCCAGAAGCATGCATGTTGTCTCCATCAAACTCCTTGCACAAACAAAAACACGAACATATCCAGAAATCACAATGAAAATTATTCACTCCACCTTCGCCTTAAGCCAACGTGGCAGCCTAACAACTCTACGTTTGGCGCCTCTGTGGTCCAGCGGTAGCATGTCGGACCACAGATCACTACCACCCGTGTTCGAATCTCGGCGTGGGCATATCTGAAGGTTGTTTCATCTTTGACTTCGCTTCATTACCTTTGAAGGTCGATCGGCCCATTTAGCCTACCTTGTGCACAAAAGTGGCCGTAAAACATCAATCGTCATCATCCCAGCCACACAACTATCGAGGGTAATGAACGAGCCGATGCTCTGGCCAACGAAACCACTAACCTAACCAACATCCTACACGCAGAACAGACACCAGGTGCCTACAAACACATGATAACAAATTTCCTACACAAATAAATAACACGAAATCCAGACATAGCCAAATTAAGTATCTGGTACAATAAAACCATTGTTCCCGGCATTCACCTCATAAACAGCAGAATAGCAGACACACATACGCAGCCTCCGCTGCTGGGTGCACACAAATAGCCTATTAAACAACTTCTAACGCCAGCACAACACAACCTAACCGACACAGAAAAAGCAGCCACCATAATATACACAGTCACAGCCACTCCACACATAATAATTGGTTTATTTAAAAAAGACTCAGACACCTGGCAAAAGCCAAACAACACACAGTAAATCTTTTGTAAAAGTTCGGCACCGGTACGTCCGGACGCTGTGCCAAACTATCGACAGCCAGGATATACTCCCCGAACTACAAGCAAGCATGCATGTTGTTCTCAACGGATATTCCCGTACAGGAATATCCTAGGAAGTACCGTAAATATAGTTGAATTGATCTTATATAGTGTAGGTATTTAGTCTCGATGCTAGTCACAGGTGGAACATATGGCCGAAGGGCGACTGCCTATGGAAACTCATCCTAGAAACACAGCTATAAGCCAGATTCGAACCCACCACCTGGAATTTTTCCGCACAGTATTTTAACCACTGTGCCATCGGAACGCCCTAATGTAGTTGTATTAATTCAGTTCAGCCTAGAACGTAAAATGGTTTATTTATCTTATCATAGAAACGAACCAAATCTGTAGATTTTGTTCTTTGGATGCGCCACAGACATTTGACAAAGTATGTCATCTGTTAACATATTTAAATTAGTCATAAATTTGTATACCGAAAAATATTTCACTGTACATGCTAATGGAGGCTCGTATTGAATTTGTTTAACCAAGGTAGCCATCGCCCAGAAGAGAAGAATGCAGAGTTGAAACTGAAAGCAACGTTCGTATTAAAAATTAAATTAAACTATCCCCACAAAAAAACAGAAAGTTTGCGGTGCGTACGCCCTTTTTTCTACGGGATTTAGTTATTGTATTGAAGAAATATAGAACGGCGCACTCTTCTAGTCGGTTCATGCCTAAATACATTTTATATTTCATACGATAGATTTATTATGTAAATAATACAAACAGAGATCGACACATTTGGTGAAAATTACTTTAATATCTTTGCAGAAGGGAAATGTTAATTAGGCTTCAATTAAGGTAACTTTTGAAATCAACGGTAAATAGTTCCTAGTATTTCATTTTGCGCCATTAAGCAGAGGATGCCCCGATAGTGCCGTTGTTAGAGATAGGATTTGCAAACTTTAAAAATAATAATAATATATTATATAGCACCTTCTTGAACTTGAATTGTTCTAAGGCGCTTTAGATTTAAAACATAATTAAAACATATTCTAAGCTCATATAGCACAAATACATTTGATACATAACTAGATTGGTTAATATATTATAAATAGGCTAATTTAAGTAAGTAGGTTTTCAGAACCTTACAGATTATTTATTTATTTATTTGCAAGTTTAATATGATTATTCCACACCCTGGTAGCTGATACTCGGAAGGATTTCTCTCCGTACATTGCTATGTGGCTTTTTAGTATCGTCAAAAGTGAACAGGACTCCGATCGGAGCATTCTCACTGATATATAAATTTGGATCAGATCTCTTAGATACACTGGTGCTGTTCCTCTCAGTACTTCGAATGTATGAAGCAGGATTGTGTACAGTGATCTGAAACGTACATGAAGCCAGTGCAGCTGGAACAAAACTGGTGTTATATGTTCCCTTTTGCGAGTGTGTGTCACCATACATTCGGTCTTATATTTGTAACTTCTAGGGCAGGATTCGACTCCGACTCATATCTGGATGTGTTTGTGGGATATTTCCCTATGGAGTTGTTCCTCGGTCATGGGGCATATAGACAAGCTTAAAATATAAATATATTTTACTTACTGAGTGGTAATATGGAACGAGTGTAGTATAGATGCATAGACTGCTAAAGATACGATGTCGTATATAAATATGTCCTGTGATCTATTAATCTGTCTTAATTATTATTTTAATATATTAGTTCATCATTCGGCCATTATTTACGATGTTATGTTATTATGTGCCAGTTTAACTGGGACATATATTTTCCATTGAAGAAGAACAAAACAAATTAAATCTCTCTCGTATAAACAATATTATAGTCTAGTTTGAACAGTGTATCACCATCAGTGTTGAAGGAATATACAATTTTTCATGTTATTATAATCATAAACTCTTACAGCCGATGAGAGCATGTTGATGACATTATTAGAGGTACGGAAATAATGGGACTGGAAAAAATGGCACCGGAAAAAATTGCGCCAGAAAAATGGCACCTGGAAGAAATGGCACTATGCAAATTTGGAAAAAAATGGTACCTAAATTTTTTTTATTGCTTATTGACATTTAGTTAGTGGTAGTAGATGAAGTCCTGCTTACAAAAACAATTCATAATTGCACATCTGAAGGAGTGGCTTCCCACATCCTTGGATTAACTACCAGACATAATATTCCATTGGTGTCGCGGAACCTCTTCTCAACTACTTCCACGCCATCTACTGTACTGGTAGTTACAGACGGATTCAACGCCACGATCCAGATGGCGAAGGACAGAACGTCATCATGCTCCGCGGCATTCCTTCTCTCTTCCCACCACAGATATGGAATGTTCACCAAGTCACCCTTGATGGCGCACATTACACTGACAATCTCTGTGAGGCATGGAATCACAGAGTTCAACATTAGTGTGGTGTTTCTCATCCTTCTGTGTGGAAACTGATTCGCTGACATAAAGCAGATGCTGCCCAAGTCAGTACAACTCTACTCAACGCTGCTCGTGGTGAGCCTCCTCGCAAGCGTGTCAAACCTGTGTACACCGAGCTACAGTCTCATCTTCATCAGATATGTGTGTATAGAGAAGAGATAGGAGCAAGACTGTTGAAGAGTTCCTTCAAGGAGCTGCTCACAACATCCGCTGGAAACCTCATGGTTGAGTGGTGCTATGTGTTGAGTGATGGTATGTATATTGTATTTTTGTATGTGATAATAATATGATAATTGTGGTATTAAATTATGATATAATACTGTACTTTGTTAAGCAAAACCAAGTGCTTGGGTGATGATATATCTTAATATACATGTATGTAGCAATATTGTATGAATAAAGTGTATTTTTAAGCAACTATATAGAACAAATAAATAGGATGTCATTTTTTCCAAAGTTGCATAATGCCATTTCTTCCGCTGCCTTTTTCCATTGCCATTTTCTCCAGTGCCATTATTTCCTACACCACATGATTATAACTAGTGACTCAGTTTCGGCGTGGGCATATCTGAAGGGTGTTTCATCTTTGACTTCGCTTCATTACCTTTGGGGGTCGCTCGGCTCACTTAGCCTACCGCGTGCACAAAAGTTGCCGTAAAGCATCAATCATCATCTGGAAGTATGTACATCCGCGAAGCATTGTGTATGTGAATAGCAATAGCTACTGTAATTGTATGACAACAATAAGCAACCAAATGGTTAGTTGTTCATCTTCGGTGCTAGTAATGGCGCCCTTTCTAGTAGCTGTAGCTTACCACACCTCACACTATACTAGTTAGATAGGTGGATCAAACCTAGATAATGGTACACACCTGGTCTTCTCTATCCTGTGATATAGGGTTTGTTCTTGCGTGTGAAGAATAATTTCAACGCAGTTCGTGAATAATAAAAATAATGTATATTTAATGAAGGGTTCTTAATAGTCGGAGAAATCCAAAGACAATTTACAATGATACCACAAAAAGATGGACATACAACTAAATTAGAATTTGGATGATCAATGTTATTTACCGGTGAAAGACATTTACCAGTTTTTAGAACGATTTAATTTTGTCAAGAAACGATGCATTTCTTATCTCCACCACCAACCTGATCCGCAAAGTGGGAGGGGTCAGTGATAGATGCAGAGCTGCCTTATGATGTGAGCCGAGATCTGAGAGGAACGACTGTCATAGATACATTTAAGTAGTTAATGGAATCTTGATATTAAAGTCATATATCTTGATAGCTATCGAGCCGTGGTGGCGCAGTTTGTTAGAGCGTAGGACTCGTAGCCGAACGATCGCGGGTTCGAGGCTACTTGAGCTGCAATGCTGTCATGTGGCGACTGGTTCACTCTTACTTAAAAAATGAGTACATGGCAGGACGCGATGGCTTTGTGTTTGAGTAACGCTTTGCGCCTATAAGCCAGCATGTGTTGTATGCTCCCTTGGGAGTTGAGATGTGTGCTGGGTGGAAACAGGGCTGAGTCAGGGATAATAATATTGTAAAGCACCTTAGAACAGCTATATAGCTGGACAGGGCCCTATATAAATCTTACATATTATTATATATATATATTGCCTTGTGTGTGTGTGCGCGTGTGTGTTATTACCAATGTGTGGTATCAGATAATTGTAATTAAAGCAATGAAACTGAAATAACAATATTTCTTTTGCCCAAAAGTGATTTATGTTAAATAAATATCAGATACAAATACCCCGATTCTATATATTTTTTTATTTTACACTGCTATGTAAAAATCACCTTTCGGTCAAAACCCAGCACTGGTTTAGGTTAATCTTTCTGTCATTAATTAATTAGTGGAGTCAGTTATTCATTTAACGAATGCAGAGAAATGTACCATGTATGCTTTGGATTTGAAGGCTTCCAGTTTAGTGTTCTAATCATCTTAAGAAATAATATTTCATTTTAATTGTGTACAAACAAAATCAGGAGGGGGGGGGTAATTATGTCTTGTCCTAAGACCTTAAGACTCCAACCTCTGTGTTAAATGTTGTAGCATACAAAATAGGATCAGATGCATGATATACAATAAATAAATAAAATTACTAAGTATGTTGCACTTAGTGTATATAACAAGTACAACCACCTGTTATTTGGTGTAATTCTTTTTATTTTGGATCCTGTCAAAGTATATTAATATTTGTTATCCTTTTGATGTCTACATTGCCGTCTGATGGTGACAGACGCACATACAGAACCTCACTATTATGTATTATGGGGCAGTGGGAAGACAGCTTTATAGCTACACTGGTCCAACAGCGTTCCACATAATTTTCTATATATTTATTGTCTGTATTGTGGATGTTGGAAATAAAATTCTATTCTATCCTCTAGACAATATAATGAAACATTTGTCTTTAACAAACATCCTAAATTAGGCATCCATAAAAACATGTCCAGATCTACCCCAGTTTAAGTTACGGGTAATTTGTTTGGCACTTAAAACATTAACATCTTCAAAAACAAAACTTGTCACCTGCTCTTTTTGGTAAGAAATATCATGCCATTATTCCCAAATATACTAACACATGCAAATTGCCTTTTACCAGTCCTAGGCATGAATATGATGCTATATAGACCAAATGTTACTTATATTTCATCAAATGAAAACACACACTCTGTAGTAAATATATATTTATTAATATTGGTTTCATAAAAATAACAATTGATGTCAATAATGTGAAACAGTTTACTTCATGATATAAAAAGATAATATTTCATCAAAACAAAACTGCTTCAACCATAAAATACGAGTCACATAATATAAATAAACTTCCATCTCCCATTAAACTATATTTAACATTTTCCTTGAATGCAAAATATTCCCCCATTGGTCACTAAAAATAGTTACCTTGCTTAATTATTTAATTATTTAATTATAATACATGTCATCTCGGGATAATATTATGACTAGAATAAATTCCTGAATCTTCCACCTCTGTAACAAATGAATAGCAAGTATGGAATGTGAAAAAATCTTTCTTTCAATTCTCCTATTTACAATCAGGTTTTTCTCTGAAATACTTGTATAAAAAACATTATCTACAAAATTAACTTCTCATTAATAAGAACTTTATAATTCATATTTCATTAGTTTCCACAATATGGTTTTTAACATGTCAAATAGACTCCAGAAAAATACCCGTATCTGTTATTTGACTTTTGAAGAGAGGTGGCTTATTATTGGAAATATCGCTGGACACCGGCAATATCCATATTTAGGCACAAATAATTTTAGCTTTCATTATAAATAGGTGTGTTTCTATTACATACTGCGCCTTTATTGAAAAATCTATGTCACAGAAGCTCAACTTATATCATAAAAAGGTACATAATGGTTACTGGTACTAAAAGAAGAAAAAAAAACTATTTGAAATTTTGTTAACAATCTGTTTTTTTCAGTGTGACAGGTCAAATTGGGTATTTACTAGTTTAATCCTGGCTAAACCTGGATCAAATTATATTTGTCCCCAAGAAAGACTATATTAGTCCATAAGTTGATGCCAACACAGATACAGATGCCATAAATTTGTAAGATGCCATTATTGATATAACAATAAGAGTATATATGTCACAGCATTGCTATATCAACAAAAAGAATATCAATTATGGTACTCATAATGCACTTCTAAGTTTAAAACATGCATCCTCTCTCTCTCTCAGAAACACACACACACACACACACACACACATACACGGTTTAATGCATCAGAATGGTGGTACTGCTGCTATCACAACTATGAATCCCATAAACTGTGTGAAAAGGATAGGTATAGTGAGGACTCCCCAGACTGGCCAGAGTCCAATTGTTACACTGAAAGAATAAATAAATGTTAAAATACAAACATACTCAATCAATATACAGAATTCTGCATCTATAAAAATCATTTCCTAGCAGCAGCCTTTTAGAGAGAGAAATCCGTAACAATTTGTGAAACAGCAAATGTTACACCAATCACTCTCTAATAACAACATAAATATGTTTTGAGTGTGCACACACACAAACGTGTGTGTACAAGCCTATAATATATCAAAGGAAACTAACCAAAATGAGCCAAAAGCAAAGCTGGCTGTCGCTACTGGTATGGCAGCCGGATACTGTAGCTCCCAATCATCTGTGCTCATCTTCTTGATCCAAGACAAGTACACAATAAGGAAGAAGGCAATGGCACAAGTGAGGCCCATCAGGACCAAGCCAATGTAGAACCAGGATCTTAAAAATAAACACACAGTGAGATTGGTATCCAGATTTGGTGTGAAGCACAGCTTACCAATCCCAAATAAATTATAAATCCCAATAAAAAGAAGCAATGACTATTAATCCTAGCGTAAAAAAAAAAATGCCTATTCCATAATGCCTAAGGTTCATTTTTTTAAAATTATTTATAAATAAATCTTCCATGTTCGTAATAGTAATACAGAGAGTAATATATGTACATATATTTTTATTGCAACTATGAAAACTCATAAACAACAGTCATTTCAAACTTATTTGTGGCCAGATAACGCTAAACAGATAACTTTAAATAATCCACTTATTTACCACTAATGCCAATAACTCTTTAAAATTTTAATACAAGGTTCAACACAAACTAGTCTTTCAATTGCCATTAAAAAGTGACTGAGTCCATTCGTGCCAGTAAAACATTTGACAAAAACAGACATAAAAATGTATATGTTGTGTCCGTCGTGGCTAGGTGGTAAAATAGCAAACCAAAAGGTGAAGGACTTTAATTTGAATCCAGGGGGCACCTTCATGGACTAACCAGTAACATCGTTAGCCACAGATCTATAGCATCTGGGTTAAAACCCTGGCAGCCTGTCTATGTCAAAAAGATGTTTCATCTTTCACTTTATCTCATTACCTTAACAGGTTACTCAGCCCGTATAGTCTACTATTTAAACAATATTGGCATTAAACCAGCAACATTTAAGTTCAAATCTATTGAGTACTGGTACATGGTTAAGAAATGAGAGATCAAATGCATGAATATGAATCTGGATCTCTGATATCACTTTCTGAATTTGTTACATGCTTCAGAAATATTTCCAGCATCAGATAAGGTCATAAAATATTATTGCTATGATCTGAAAACAGTAACCACAATTATTCTTATTAAGGTACAATTTTGTGTGTACCTATGTTATTTAATTTGTTTTTTGTCAATTCCATTTTTTCAATTCCAATTTCACTTCAAATTTATCAATTATAATTCCTAATCAGTAATGTATCAATTCCAATTCTGTTTTTTACCAACTCATTTTTTACCTTGGTACTACTTTTTACCAAGAGTAGATACTCTGAATATCTGTCATGGAAGAAATATTTCTGAATTAAAAAGATTAAATAGTAAATTAATTTGTGGATTTAATTTTGTTTTGTAGAAAACTTCAATTCCAATTTATCAATTCCAATTTTTTTTTAAATAATCAATTCCAATTCCGGAATTTAATTGACCCATCTGATAACAGGACATGTCATCAACTTCAACAGAAGTATCTGGTAAAGTGGTAGGCAGATTTTATCTTGCAGATCTCTCTCTCTCTCTCTCTCTCTCTCTGTGTGTCCAATTTGGCATAATAATGATAAATCTCAGGATCAGATGTACACATTATGGGGAAATTCGTTGGTTTTTCTCTTAGAGTCTTACGTTATAAAATAAGGTTCTGGTGTTATCTCATTTAATAAGAGTTATATTTAAATACTTATTAAAATATTTAAACAAATACAAAACAGTATTTAGGAAATTTTTAAATGAAGAATAAAATCAAAACAAGACACCACATGACTAGATTAAATGATAATAAGACTTCTGTGTCTACATCTATTTGACCAAAAACAAAATCTACTGAAATAAGTGAGAAAATAGGAAAATGAGTATCTTGTAAGAAAAACTGATAAAAAATACCATAATCTTAATACAATACATGGTATATCACTGGATATAGGGCAACTAGACATATAAGTGGGATTTCTTAGCTGAACACAAAAGATTTCAATAATTAAACCAAAATATTTTGCAGAAAACCTATTCTGGTAATCAACCTACAATATAAACTTTATTGCACCTTAGTTTGATATCTTTGTCTAAAAAAGGAATGTGATTATTGTTACCTTGGTTACTTGTACTTTTCTTGTATTAAAACTATATTACATGTCTACATGTGTATTTCAGTGATAACAAATATCCGTTTTTATTTTTCTTGTATGTGAATACTAATGGGAGAATATGTGACGTGAAACAGAAAGTTTTTCAATCACTTCTCATGAAAAAACATGCTGCAGATATGAATAATAATAACCAGGCAATGGATGCCACTAGATCATTGGGAGACCTAGAATCAAAGTGTCTACTTTATTTTAAACAAGCCCACCCGTATAATGAACCCTTATTTCGAGAAGGTTATGCCAGTCATCCAGTCTAGAAGAGTTCATCCAGCCATGACGGTTAAGCCATGCATGACAGCCCAACAAACAACCTAATACATACCATGCCATTTGTAACAATAAATAAATGAATTCGAATTTCAAAGCTGAAAGCAATTCAGGTTTATCAGTGCAACAGCTTATTGTTTGAATATCTGAAAACATCATTAAAAGTATATTGATAACTTCATGTTTTTATGGCAAAAAATTATCCAATAAGATATAAAACACTTTGGATGAAATTTATTTATTTGAATGCTGGTTGTTTACAGAACGACTGTATTATCACCCCCCCCCCAGATATATACTAATGCAAATATTATTTATGCAAAAATAATGTTTTTCAGATGATGTTAGATGTACCGAAGTTGACTTCTCTTTGAGATAATTTGGTGATATATAATACTCAAAATAATTTAATTTAATTAATTATGCAAAATAATGTTTATATTAGACTGATTTTTAAGAATAAAGGAAATGACATGACCACAATTACCATTTGTAAGATCATGTTAAGCACAGCATCTACCTTCTGACATCAGGATCATAAAGCATGGCTCTCGCAAAGTCAGCGTAATAAAACACAGCTATCGATGAAATTAGCCAGAGAATGTTTTCTACACTGTATGGCGACTCTCGTTTGACTCTTAACCCCTTGGATTTAGCTTGAGGATCATCTTCGTCATTTTTCTGCTGATCCTCTGAAATTAGGAAACAAATCAGGGTTCATTGTAATGAGATTTAATAACATCAAAAACTTAAACAAACTGAATTACTGGCCTGGGTTGTGACGGATGGTTTGGTTTTGTTGTTCGGGGAGAATCCCCAGGCTGTCGCTTATTCGGCACAGCCTCTATGTTGGAGTGGTTGAGAAATCTCCTCCCCACCACTGACAGGGGAACAGTACGAAAAGATGGAGCCGAAATACCCTGAGGGTGGTCACTGCCAGAGTGTTTTATGTCCTCAGGGGGGTTTTAACGTCCCCCTTTATTTTAAATAATTCAGTGGAGACGGCAGCGCCATTTAACGTGGTCAGCCACCCACGATGTAGTGAGCCGAGAAATTAATCCCTGGAAAAGTTTCGACCTCTTGCGGGGTTCAAACCTGCGACCGTTGACACTGAGTGCCGGGTGCTTAACCGCTAGGCCACTGGAGCTTACTAACAGGGTTGTGACATTGCTATCCTCTATTTTATACTAATTCATTCAGCTCACAGATGAGAATACATATTGTGACAATCTTGTGAAAAAAGTAATGCAGATAATGTAATACGATATCACTTCTGTTAAGCGTTACAGTTAGTACCAGCATCTGGGCTAGAAACATATTTCTTTAACTCACTAACCCCCAAAACTACTGCGTATACTTGCGTATAAGTTGCACTTGCATATAAGATACACCTGCATGCTTTTAGGACCAATAAACCCTCTGGAGTCGAACCTGCATATAAGACTCACTAAAATCAGCAATATTGATTCAAAACCCCAAAGTTCATCATCTTCACTCTCTTCACTGAACTCATCTGTTGTATCTGTTTGTGTGTCACCATTTCATTGTACATGTCGTCGCCTTCTTCCTCGGAGTCAATGTTAGATTTGTCATACCATTCATCCCACAATACATAATCTTTCGTGCCATCTAAATCATTGCTGATAGAGCACTTCTTGAACGAGTTGGTAATAATACTGGAGTCGATTTAATCCCAGGCTGTTTTCACCCACTGTGTGACGATAGGCAACAAATCTGCTTCAACTTCAAGTTATCTGCTGCTGTTTATTCATTTCTGTAATGCTGTTTGAAGTAGTTTATTAGCAGTTCCCATGTGCCAGCTTTGGAAGTAATTAACACATTGTTTGCTGAAATCATTTTCCTTTGCGTGGCCTCATTTACAATTTGTTTCAATTACACACACTCGCATATCTAGATAGTAATGACAAGTCTTTATGATCAGGTCACTAATTACGGCATCATATTAAATAATCATGGCAGTTATCACAATTAAGTTTGGATTTGAAAGACAACAGAGAAAACATACCTGATAAATTTGTTTATTGTTCATATATTCATTATTAATGTTGAAAAGCACTATTATTGTATTTCCCCCCAAATTATGCCAAATATTACTTTCCCCATTAGTAGACTATGACCCATGTATAAGACACACTTGATTTCGGTGTATGAAAAGTGTATCTTATACATGAGTATATACAGTACTAAAATTTGTTTTCCACTAGCCAAGCAAATATTTTCCCCAGTCTCCCTGAACAAAATATAACCAGCCAGAGCAAAAATGTGCTGAGCAGCGAAGATGATGGAGCAAATGCAAGGTTCCTGGAATTCATGTAATAAGAACAACTGTTTGTATTTATTTTATTCATAAACATCTGTTGAACAATAGCGCTCATCGAATGTGCACACCTTAAAGCAATTCTTTGGCGGTCAACAATTATTTAGAATAATTCTAAAAATAATGACTTTCATCAGCTTTCATTAGTAACTCTATTGCTTACATGTTGCAAGCTACACATGAAATGAGTATTTTTTAAAGGTAGAAACGTTGTAATAGGGTTGTGTTTATGTGGATCATTTTAGCCAGACAAGTAGGTGGCTGATTAATTATACAGCGAAATATGCACACATGGTCAATGTTGGTATGAAGAGAATGATGACTCTGCACACATAACTGAGCAAAACTATACCAAAATGCACACATACTGATGACGTTAGTACACAACTCAGTCTGTGGAACTTGCTGAATGATAATGGACACTGAGTATAGATGAGGATACCTCATATGGCACCCAATAGACAATATTCACAGCACAAGCGCAGTGAGTAGCATTAGCCTGTTACAGGCCAATATCGATGGGCCTACACTTACATATGCATAAATTTAATGTGTGTGTATGTATGAGTGCATCTTCACGTACGTTTAGATTTGGGGTCTAAACATACGGCTCATGCACATGTAGACAGTTCCTACAAAGAATAGTTTTAAATGTGATTTATATTTTTTTAATATACGAGCTTTTGATCCAAACGAATTAAAGTTAATCTCAGTTAAGTGTTAAAGTAACTGGAGCAATAATGAAAATGGCGAAACGAAATGTCAAATGACTTGAAATCAGAAATGTGGAACGATATTAAAATCGATGGCGAATAATCAACATTGCCGTTGGACGAGATTGGTCAGTCTGGGCCCTGGGGGAGTCTGGCCGTCTGGGCTGGCCCTGGCACATCAACATAGAATACAGTAAATATAGCATATTTCTCTTATAATAAACAGTTATAGATACCATCAAATATATCTTCCTGTAACTGGTTGGCCACCTTTCGTCGCACACGAACTTCCATACTAAATGAACTATTATTGCTGCTAATGTCTATTTACAATTTCTTAACTATTAAAGGTGAAGGCCAAATGTTGACATATCTATTTACCATCACATGATAACGCCACGCAAATTACCTTTATTTGAATTTCCTAAAATATGGAACAAATGGAGATCTTGCTCAAAATGCATTAATTTCTCAATCTATGCTAAAAAGGCAGCTTAAAGCTGAAATGTTATCCCACTATGGAATTAATGAATGAGAAGTGGGAATTTCTGTTTCCACTTTACTTTGTATATATATATATATATATATATATATATACGTGTGTGTGTGTGTGTGTAATTATACATACTGGAACAAATATATATACACGGCTACATGTTACACATCAACTGACTAATAGAATGTTAGAAGAAAAATAATTGTCAAGAAACAAGCATGCAGCAGCCCACGCACAATAAGCAAAAGTGAAGACTGTCAAATTAATTAAGATATGGTGTTAAATCTTGTACGTACTCATTTATTTTTGTTCTATTCTTATAGATGAATAAAGTTAGTTTAAAAGTTTAGTGTGTGCGTGTTATGAAATAAAATTATAACTAATATTTTCAGCTCTAGACTTCAAAAATAGCAATTTCAAATTGCCAAATAACCATAGATTTAGAACGCACATACACACAACACGTCATCATTATGTATGTACATTTATTATTAACGTACGTATATATCTTGAATTGATAAATTTTAAAGTCCTTCAAACAATTAGACTATATATATTATTAATGTACTTGGTTGACACTACTTCTAGCTGGAACGTTATGATCAAGTTATTTATTTATTGACTCTAGTGTTAGATTATATTTGATTTGTGTTTTTACAGAACACACGCGCGCACATACACACACACGCGCGCGCGCGCGCACGGTGATGATTCTGGCTTCTTAAAGATGTCTCGCTCGACTTATTCTGGCTGACCAGAAAAAATATTGACATACACAGTTGCGCATCATATTTTAGAATGAATCAATTTCTATGAAGTCAGTTGACTGCCAGCTGGTGGAACATCTAAAGTAATCTTAATTATAATTGAGAAAAAAAAACCTATAGAGAAAGAGCATACAGTATGGTACAATTTGATGCACTATTTCATTAAATAGTTCATGAAAACCAAAACACACACACAATCATGATATTTAATATAAATTATGTTTTGGTACTTGATCTGTTGCCATTTCTTTATTCTCCAATTTACTAAAACAACAACTTTCTCCTGACTGTAATATTGACTGAAAACAAATGGGGGAAGCTCTATAACAAGCTGTATATGTTTTGGGCTCAAACAAACACGTATATATATATATATATATATATATATATATATATATATATATATATATATATATATATATATATATATATATATATATATATATAACACTCAAACATGTACAATATCCCACACATATACATCCATATGTACAGTGACGTCTTCGTGACCTAACTGGTAGAGTGGTTGGTCACCGACCTCTAGCACCTAGGTTCAATCCCCCGGAGCGGGCTATATAAGAAATTATGTGCTTCATCTTTCACTGCATGAGCTCCGGTGGACTAGCGGTTTAGCAGCCGGTGCCAACGGTCACAGGTTCGATCCCAGCAAGAGGTCGAAACCTTTCAAGAGATTAATTTCTCCGCTCACAACATCGTGGGTGGGTGACCACGTTAAATGGCGCTGCCGTCTCCACTGAATTATTTAAAATAAAGGGGGACTTTAAATACCCCCTGAGGACGTAAAACACTCTGGCAGTGACCACCCTCAGGGTATTTCGGCTCCATCTTTCCTACTGCTCCCCTGTGAGTTGTGGGGGAGGAGTTTTCTCAACCACTTTAACATTGAGGTTGTGCTGAATAAGTGACAGCCTGGGGATTCTCCCCGAAATACAAAGCAGCAAGGAGCACCTTTCACTTCGTCTCATTATACCTTTGGAGATAGCTCGGCTCGTATAACTTATCATGTGCATAAAAGTTGCCGTAAACACCAATATATGTACCGTATATATGTACCGTAGTGAGGTTCTTACCTGAAGTATTTTATTAATTTTGAGCAGTGCTAAATAAAGGCTGCATCGAGGTTTTAAACACACACACACCTATATAAATAAAAGCGAATATATTTGGGTTGGGTGTGTTTGTTTGACTGTGTGTTCGCAAAAATCTGATAAAAGAATCTTAAACGGCGGTGAATATGACATTGCCTGGTACTGTGGTTGGGACTATGATCTATCATTCTTCTTTTTAATATTTTAACTTTAAATAAAAATAATTAACTGTTTCGTGTCGAATAAATGGAATATAATCAATAACTGGTTATGAAGTAAAAGGTCAGTAAAATAAAGGATAATGAAAGTGAACCGCTCGTCATTTATATTAAACATGATGGTAATAATATACTAATAAAAATAATAACAATAATAATAATATAACAAGAACAACAATAAGAAATGTATTTAGCAGCTTCCCCAAATGGACGTTTGACGTATGTCCTCAAATGAAGCATAAAAGCTAGTGAAGGGCGGGCCATCATCAGTAGTAACAGCAGTGGCAGCAGCCGCATGTGTAAACGTACTTGTTTTAGTTCATGTCGTAACCACCTCCAGCATAAGTGCGTAGCCCGGTGAGTGATAAAAGAAGACTGTTGTGTTTCGTGGCCGAATCTTCATAATTATTCTTCCAAAATGTGGTTTATGTACGTTCTGAGCTGGGCTGCAATGGTGATTCAGATATGTTTCATCACCTTATCAATAGGTATTTATCAACACTCCATATTTGAATATCCTAGCTTTATAAACACGTAGAATTGATGGCCGCCGTTGGTACTGACCCGTCTTTGTGAAGTTCGAGTTCTTTCATTAACAGTTGATTAATTTTAGGTTTTTAATAAATTATGTGAAATTAGTGCTAGATATATTTATTTAGTGTAATATTGATCACTGTATTGCATAGCGTATGTAGCCGGATACACATGACATCATATAAATAATAAAAAAAATTATATCATTTAAATTATGTTTCTTAGTCTAGAATAGATCTAGACGTCTACGACTACGGTCTAGTGACTCAGTAGGGTCTAGATCAATTGCCTAGACTATAGACTAATATAATGGTCATAGATACAAGTTAGTAATCCCTAGGACCTGATGGAGCTGCACCCAGAGTACTATTACTTAAAGGCATACAAGAAATTATAGCTGGACCACTATTACTATACCTGATCTTCAGACAGTCTCTTAACCTGGGGAAAATACCAGTTGGCTGGAAGATGGGCCAAAAACTACAGACCAGTAAGCCTAATATCAGTCATCTGTAAGACTAGAGTCGATCATCAGGGACCATATTATACATCATAACTCCTCACAAAATGCCAACATGGTTTCATCAAAGGTTGCTCTTGTGTCACTCAACTGTTGGCAGTCCTGGACAAATTGACATAAGCACTGGACATGGGAAATAATATGGATGTTGTGTATCTTGATTTTGCAAAACCATTCGACTCTGTTCCACATCAGTGATTGACTCCTGATGAAAATGGCATATCAGGTAAAATATGGAAATGGATAGAGGACTTTTTATTTCAAAGAAATCAGCAAGTAGTAGTCAATGGCATGAAGTCACTGGTAGCTCTTGTTCTGAGTGGAATCCCTCAAGGTAGTATGTTGGGGCCATTGCTATTTATCTGTTTCATTAACGACATGACAGAGGTGGTCCACTCAAATATACAGATGTTTGCTGATGACACAAAGATGTTTAGAACAGTGAACAACCCAGAACAAGCTCAGCTATTACAAGACGACCTGGGTGCCCTGGAAGAATGGTCTAACCTATGGCAACTGAGGTTTAATGCTGAAAAATGTAAAGCTGTGCATCTTGGTAGCCGCAATAAACGCATAGAGTATCACATGCACAAAGAGGGAGTCCAGATTAACTTACAAACCACAAAACTGGAAAGGGATCTTGGTGTGTATGTTGACACCAACTGACCAAGTGAACATTCAGTATGTACTGTGAAAAGGTAAATATGGCTAACAAACTATTAGGCCTGATCAGAAGATCATATGTGTACCTTGATAATACAACAGTGAAGACTTTGTACACCTCTCTTGTTAGGCCACATCTTGAATATGGGAACACTGCTTGGTGCCCAGTATTAAAAAAAGACTGCGAACTGTTGGAAAATGTCCAACGTTGAGCAACAAAATTAGCCCCAGCATTGAAGGACCTGTCTTATGTTGAGAGAATTACTGCCCTAGGTAGATCTACCCAGCCTCTACTTTAGATGAGCTAGAGGTGGCATGATATAGACATATAAACACATGACTGGAACATATGCAGTAGATGCCGAGTACATCAAACCAGATACAACATTCACTAGGGGTCACAGTTTCAAGTTAAAGAAAGAAAGATCAATGAAAAATATTAGGCAACAATACTACAGCAACAGGATACTAAACTCATGGAAGATGTTGCCTGCTGAAGTATTTAGTGCACCCTCACTAAAAGCATTTAAAAACAGAATTTGTTCGACCAGGCTAGAAGAATCGACCACAACATTAAAACCCTATTCATTATTTATTACACTTAAAAGTTTTAGGCTGGAATATAATTATATCATTGAATAATTTTGTGTTTACTTTGAAAAATTTGCAACAATACACTACCGAAAAACAATTAGCGACTGAACCAAGAACAAAAGTGTCCATGTCAAAATTCAAACTTTTGCCGCTAGCTGTCAACACTTCAAAAGTCTATACTATACTATATATATATATATATATATATATATATATGGTCCATCCACACCACACTGTGGGAGAACCTCCCCTCCCACCATGTTGCATTTGAACTACAGTTACTGTGAAAAGTTCATACAGTAATTCATCACAAGGATTATTGTATATTTGGCCAGTGGTAACCAACATACTAGGTCACATGACCAGAGAACAAAGTTTAGATAGCAAAACATACAGGTACAAATATATCAAATATAGTCACATGATCAGTACATCATGGGAATTATATCTGATTAATTTTGATAGTTATAGTAATTAGTATATTTATGAATGATTCTAAATAATTATATATGAATGGGAAGAGAAGAAATAGGAATTTTCAGAGGCTTTTACTTCCATGATAAATAATGGTTTGCCACTTGACCTGACATAGTTTGATGTAATTTCCTTTGAACTAACCACAAATATAATTTGTCTTATAGTTAGTTATACATGAGCATATTTTGTAAATAATAAACACAATAAAATGGAAGTATTAGAACTTTTATTCAGGCCCAGAAAATATGTCTTCACCTCACTAGCCTCCGAGCTAGCGATATTTAAGGTATACTAGCCCAACAAGTTTTATTAGCTCAATAAGTCAAAGGAATGTCACCCTAGATATTACAACATTGATACAAGTCACATACAATTAAATGTCCCCACAAGCTGGCGTTTTTGTCAAGTAAATTTGATTGTGAAGAATTTGGAAACTTCTTGTGGAAATTGCTAAAAATAAAGAAACTATCAGTGCTTAGAATGTCATTCTCATGCTTTAACAATTATGGTTCAGGTGTCTTTATTTGTCATCCAAATATCTGTTTTACCCATCGTGTTAGAAGATGTGCTTAATTGATTATTGAAATCTGGTTTGAAACAGTATTGCCTGCTTCCTATGAAATGCAATTGTTTTCAAAGAACACCTAGAATATAACAAAATATGATATTATCTAACTAACACATTAATATTTAATAGTTTTTAAGGACAGCATCTCCTTGGTCTAACTGGTAGCATGGTTGACCACAGTTATCAACCAGTTCAAATTTTGGCATTGGCCCAGCATGTCTGATGGATGTTTCATCTTTCACTTCACCTCATTACATTTGGAGACCACTCAGTCCATTTAGCTTACCTTATGCATCAAAGTGGCCATAAAACATCAAACTAATTTTTAGGGGGAATATAGTATAGAATTATTTTTTCAATTTCAAAATGTTTTTGATGAACTAAATTTAACAAGCCAAATCTATTCCACTGTGAACACAAGCTTACAATACAATTTGCCTCAGTAAGGCACTATTCCACTTATATTTAAACTGGTCACTAGCCCAAAGCAACAACACATTAGTCAATTTTTCCCACCCTGCTTTAATTCATAATATATCACAACAAATAATTGGGTACCTAATTATGTTTGGTTGTAAATGTATGCTTGAATAAATATATATATTGGTTTGTTTCTAATTGAGATTAATATTACTCAGTAATTATAGTGTGCATTAAAATGTACTGTATTAACTGTATTAGTCATTTCTTGTTTATTGTGTGCATTATTCAGTGTAGTCAATAGGACGTTGTTTAGATGGAGTGCAGATAGCATGCGTTGAGAATTAGCCTGTAATGGTCAGACAAAACTAGTGTATTTTGTTAGGAAATATTAGGGCACAAGTGAATGGTGTGTATTCATGTCCCAATGGCATCGCAGTGTTTTACAGGCCACCACAGGTGAGCTCCTGCCTATTTTTTATAATGGGTCTACTCTATTCCCTACTGAAAAGGTGGTCAAAGTTAGTTATATGTTATAAGTCATATGTCATTCGTTGTCGTTAATACATCAATCTTACATCATCATTAATACTTCGTTTGTCATCCATGTTACTTCTACACCTTGTGTGTGTGTAGTTTTGATGTGAATAAACTATTGACACATTAGCATCTGTGTCACTGATGTGGCACGAGTGGAAGCTGGTTGTTACATTAACTATTATATGTAACCTGTCAGTTAATCATCAAAATGTTTTTTCTTACATTAAATTAACAAAAGTGTGTATTAGTGACCAACCATTTGAATTATTATCACTGGAATACTTTTTAATAAATTATTTTTCATAGATGGTGCATAAGTAGAACTTTGTACTGGATTTGGCAATATCTTGTAACTAGATAGATAAACCAATATGCTGTTGGTAACATTTGAGTTTTGCCTGTGCCTAATGTAATCCCCTAACCCCTGATGATGTTATATGGCAAAAATGCTATCTAGCTGTCATATTTTGATACTGGTCTGGTATGGAAATATTTACTGAATTGCCCTCGGTGTGTGTGTGTGTGTGTGTGTCTGAAGGGGAGAGTTTTATATGTATGTACTATCTAATCGTGCACCCCATTCAAAATATGTCTGTTCTTTGTCATTGTTTGCTCATTTGCACAAGTTTTTCTTAATTGAAAGTACTGATGGATACATGGCAAGTAGATTTTATAAAACAGAGTGTAATTTATAACTTTCAATGGATTGGAAGATAGTCCAAATACTATTTGTACATTTGCTTATTGTACACAACCTAGAAAGTAACTTAGAGAGTGCTATATAAGTCCAGAGCTATAGACGCTTTGTAATTCAGATTTAACCATCTCCCACATTTTTCTTTTAAACAAAGCTGTAATCAAATACCAAATGAAAACTTTTGTCATATAAATAAGCAAGACACTTGTTTATAAATATGAAAATAACAAACAAGTGTTTCTTGTTAAAATATGTCTATGATGTTATTTTTATTTGTGTGTGCATACACCTGGGAAGAGTTAGTAATTGTTGTTTATTACAAAAGTTACAATTTTACACTTTGTATTCTTTCAGCTGCTGGCTTGTACTATTTGGCTGAATTGGTTGAAGAATACACAGTGATAACAGCCAGGATCATTAAATACATGATATGGGTTAGTAGAATGTGTAGTCGTAAGCTGTCCACAGTCTAACACTTAGAGATTATTTCTGGTCAAAGGCTTGATATATGAGTAGTTCAAATTAGTTCTCGCATACATTTCAGAATTGTTGGTGACAATAATTCAGGAATGAGAATTTTCTTGTTTTTGGAGAAAACTGATGGTTTGAAAAATATTCTCTTGCAAAATTGATGTTTTATCCACACTCTATTAGTCTCAGATTGTCTGAAAAATACCCAAAGCCACAATTTCACCCCGATATCCCCATGTGCACATGGCTCACTTCACTCTGCAACTTACTTTCTTGCTTTTCAGGATTTGTTTTCAAATACTACTCTCATGCCTGATAATTGGTTTAACTTTATCCTCAGATCTGTCAGGGAAATCTGATGGTGTAGTGGTTAGAGCATTACACCATAAACATCCAGGTTATAGGTTCAAATGCAGTTCATACCTGTGTTTTGGGGATGTTTCATTAGTGTGTCGCCATATGTGCCAGGTGTGTCCAGGACCAACGACCTAACTCTTCAGATATGTGATAAAATAAAAAAATTGGCAGCTATAAAAAAGTATTTGTTAATTTTGTTCTATAACATTCACCTCGATGATATATGATGACCTAGTTGACCTGTGGGATGCAAATCAGTGTGCTTCATGTACGATATTGATTATTGGTTCAATTCAGTCATGCAAGTTCTAATCTGACTAGTAGAGTTATTGATGTGGAATTTGGACTGGTTGGCATGTCAGTGTATTTAGTTTTATCATATTTTCCTTTTGCTGTTTTTAATATAAAATTGATATGCAAAATGTGTAAATTGGAGAAAAAGATGCTTACTACAGTTGCATTAAAAACAGACATCCATGATTCCTTTACTAATTGGATTTTTAAACTTTAAGTAAGATTTTGTTTTAAAAACCTTTAATGACTGAACATTAAATGCTCAATGATCCTCTTAATCCATACAGGTTAGTGTGTTACCTCACACAATGTCAGGTAATTTGAGGTGACATCTTCTATCGTGTTAGCCCCTCAGTACTGCAGCAATCATAAACTTGAGTGATTTGTGACCGGGTCATATAACTATTAAAATTAATATTAAAAGACTTCTGTAATAATAATCATTAAGTAATAATAAAAATAATCAATAAAATAATGGCAAAAAGTGTTAACATCATATTTTGTACATTGAGCTAAATTTGTATGGTTTTAAATCAAAACAACTCTGAGTAATGAGTCTGATGCCTATTTCTGTACGAATCAGATAAATTAGTCGCACAATGCTACATCATATGATACGATGTAAGTTTAATTATGTAGCTGGAAAACAGCAGAACTGTGACTGATGCCCTAACATTTGGTTCACTTTGACGTCAAATAATCATCCATGGGGCATCAGTGATAAAGTTTCTGCATTCATTCAAGATCCCGATCCTTTGTCCATATTTCAGTGTAAAGTGTTTACAAAGGGAGTTTCTACATCATCGGCTCCGCTATCTCTAGCACTTTATACACAGTAGCGTATTTATCGGACTTGTTTCAGATCGGTCCTGTATTTTTTATTTTATTGCATCTCATATTATTTGTTAATGATATCATTGTTATAATCATTGTTTCAGGCTACAACAGGAGTCTATGTTGGCTTATTATTATTTGAGAGCATGCCAATCAGTATGACTGGTATTGGACTTCTGACAAACGTACTGTATGGCTTAGTGTTGAAATCATTCCCGTATTTCGAGCTCACTTCACCGGTGTTCCTCTCTGCAATAGGTAAGTACAGGTTAAAGCTCTTAGAGCATTACTACTGTGTCCATCGTACCTTTATTCAAAATGGCAATTATTTATGTTGCTGGCTATCTCAAAAAAGGGAGATTCGTATGGTCTGTAATTTACTGCCTCACAACTTATTATAATTATAGATCCTAGGTCTCCTACTTTTCCTACATTAGTAGGAACCTCCTACATTTGGGTTAGATCTTCTACTTTTGGGTTAGATCTCCTACTTTTGGGTTAGATCTCCTACTTTTGGGGTAGCTCTCCTACTTTTGGGGTAGATCTCCTACTTTTGGAGTAGATCTCCTACTTTTGGAGTAGATCTCCTACTTTTGGAGTAGATCTCCTACTTTTGGAGTAGATCTCCTACTTTTGGGTTAGATCTCCTATTTTTGGAGTAGATCTCCTACCTTTTGGGTAGATCTCCTACTTTTGGGTTAGATCTACTTTTGGGGTAGATCTCCTACTTTTGGGGTAGATCTCCTACATTTGGGGTAGATCTTCTACTTTTGGGTTAGATCTCCTACTTTTGGATTAGATCTCCTACTTTTGGGTTAGATCTCCTACTTTTGGGTTAGATCTACTTTTGGGTTAGATCTCCTATTTTTGGAGTAGATCTCCTACTTTTGGGTTAGATCTCCTACTTTTGGGTTAGATCTCCTACTTTTGGGGTAGATCTCCTACTTTTGGGGTAGATCTCCTACATTTGGGGTAGATCTTCTACTTTTGGGTTAGATCTCCTACTTTTGGGTTAGATCTCCTACTTTTGGGTTAGATCTCCTACTTTTGGGTTAGATCTACTTTTGGGGTAGATCTCCTACTTTTGGGGTAGATCTCCTACATTTGGGGTAGATCTTCTACTTTTGGGTTAGATCTCCTACTTTTGGATTAGATCTCCTACTTTTGGGTTAGATCTCCTACTTTTGGGTTAGATCTCCTACTTTTGGGTTAGATCTCCTACTTTTGGGTTAGATCTCCTATTTTTGGAGTAGATCTCCTACTTTTCGGTTAGATCTCCTACTTTTGGGTTAGATCTCCTACTTTTTGGGTAGATCTCCTACATTTGGGGTAGATCTTCTACTTTTGGGTTAGATCTCCTACTTTTGGGTTAGATCTCCTACTTTTGGGTTAGATCTCCTATTTTTGGAGTAGATCTCCTACTTTTCGGTTAGATCTCCTACTTTTCGGTTAGATCTCCTACTTTTGGGGTAGATCTCCTACATTTGGGGTAGATCTTCTACTTTTGGGGTAGATCTCCTACTTTTCACCATCTTCTAATTGTTGATCCATTATCAAATATTGTTCCATCAATTCCTTATACCGGTATATGTCAATCAAGTTAAGTATGTTTATATGGTTGGGAAACTTTAATATATTTGTGTGTGTGTGAGTGTGCATGAGTACATGTAATAATTATGTTCAGGCTATCATGTTGCTTCAAGGTTCACATACATTCAGAAGCAACAGGATCACGAAAGCAGATACTGTAGATGTGTGCAAGAAAACATGTTATATTTTATTTAAATAATGCAAGCTTTAGTCCACGCTGTATTCTACTTTCTCCTCCTCCTTTTGGGGTTAGAAACTTCTACTTTTTATATGACCATTTTGGCTGTTGTGACATTCTGGATTTTGTTGCATACTGAGTTGAACAGGGTTCTGGAAGCAGTGAAAGGATATAATCATAAAAGGAACACTGATAAAATAAACAAATTTACCTTATAGTGAGGTTTTGTTGACCTCTCAACTCATCCGTCCAAGTCTATGGTATTCACTGTTTTGAAATGAGAATGGTGAGGAACAGGAAGCTTTCTATCACAGCCAACTTATTCAAGTAATTCAGTATGGAAATTCATGTGAGAATTTATATACCATTCTGTATATAAATATATATTTATTGTACACATTAGTAAAAGTGTGAAGACAACCCAATGGCTTGAAACACGATCAAATACGCTGGAGAGTCTTGATTTTTCAAGTACAGTAGTTCCATTTTATAAAATATTTTCCTGGAGGAATAACTCGCTGAAAATATGTTGACAAAGATCCCGTTTAATTTACGAACTTGTCTGAATTCTAAATTAAAAATGCTAACAATAAAAAAAAACGGGACAACATTCACTACAGATGTTACTTGCAGTGAATTTTTTGTATTGTGGTGAAATCTCTTTAATATTATTTATTTGTCAAATAATATTAAAGAGATTTCACCACGCTGATACCCCTTCTTCCTCGGGGCGCTTGCTGAAAGTTCTCTGAATCTGTAATCGTCTACTTTGCATCGAAATTACAATTTCTTCATTACTTATTGTTTTTGTAATTGAAGATGACGATAACAATAATGATAATCTATACTTATATAACGTTCTAATGAAGATAAACCACTCTAAGCGCTTTATATCTTCTCCATATTCAATTTTTCATGATCACTCTGGGTTGATACAGTTTTGTGATATGAACTTTTTCAATAAGTAATTTAAAAAGTAATATTAGTAATCTGTGATTATAATCTTTATATTTCAGTATTTATAGTCATCAACCATTATATGGCATTTTCGTATTTTGCATCCGTCTGGCATCCATTTAATGAAGTAAGTATCTCGGGAGTAATCTGATGTAGGAAGGTTTAAAGTCTAATTGTTAACATTCTTATCTAGATGTTACCAGCAGTCAGTTGGGTTTGTTTACTGTAGCGGCTGCAGTGGTTTCCATTATAACACAGCCAGTCCCCCCCCACTCTCTCTCTCTCTCTGTAGTTTGTATGTGTGTTATCACATTATCCTGTTGCTAGAATTGGGCTGAATCTGGGAATAGGCAATTCTCATGATCTGTCTAGTATTTGTTTTTTGTAAATAATAGATTGTTATGGTGAAATATGCTACACATTCTAAACATTGCACCCTTTTAACTCATGTCTAGTCTTTCAGTGGTTGTATGTCTCTGTGTGTGTGTGTGTGTGTTTTATTAGATTATAATGCCTGGTAACATTCTGTTTATTTAATATCCTCTAGGTGCTGGCATTTTTCACTGTTTGTCTGTGGATAATACCATTTGCCTTTTTTGTGTCGCTTTCGGCCAATGAGAATGTCTTACCCACTTCGGTACCAGGACCAAAAACAGGTAACTTGGGCAGATCAATTCACGTTTAGACCCGAACTGGAATTAATTAAATTAAAAAGTATCAAACCACAATGTGTTTCTACAGACATATTATTTGGGGTATTATTATATTAAATATTATTTGTACTGTGGCCTTTGAATGGCTTCTGCTAGTAAGGGTGCTTTATTAAATATACATTATTATTAATGTTATAATGTTGTATGCATTCCTGTTCCATAATTTAACTTCGCAATTTTTAATCTTATGCAGATGAGGACCACGACGTTGTCACTAACTATTTTCGCAAGAACAGCAAACGGATTGGCTTGCTGTCTTTCTTGAAAACGGCACAAGACACAATCTTACCACAGCGGGTGAAAAAGGGCTACTAGTCAAATTGTTTCCAGTGTAAAGACTATTTATTGGCATTGTAAATATGTGTATGGAAGAATGTGTTGTGGTTGAATGCATAATCACATGGATGTATATAGACAGATACATGTTTATGCATACAAACACAACACACACACACACACACACACACACACACACACACACATATATATGTATGCATACGCACACACCTGCATGTACAAATCATTATCACAGACACATGCTTGTTCGCAGTTTAGCTGAACCGAGTTCAACTGACTCAATAAACCAGTTAAGTTACAGTGTGGCATGATTATCATCCGTGATTAATTATCTTCCTTAACAACATAATTATCTATTACAGTTCAGTTCTGTTATCATAATGTGTGTCTGAGGGGTGTTTCATTTTTAGATTTGTGTCATTCACTTGGGAGGTTGCTTAGCCTAGTTAGCCTACTGTGTGTATAGCAGTGAGTAGAACATTTCACAGAAATTGCTGACGTGGGTATGTAAGTCATGTCATCAGTACGTCTTATTACCAATATGATATGATGAATTATTCTTTTCCTGTGTCTGACATATTCTTCGTTATAAGTTTGTCTGTAGTCTTAATAAAGCCCATAACCTGTATGTCTAATGATTGAGAGGTAGCGTGGCTCGCCACAGATCTCAGCCACCTGAGTTCAAACTCAGCATAGGCATGTCTGAAGGGTGTTTCATCTTTCACTTCGCCTCATCATCTTCGGAGGTCGCACAGCCTATTTAGCCTACCTTATACACAAAAGTGGCTGTCAAATATCTAGTGATAGAGAATGCATGTTTTGGACACTAGTGTAAGTGTACTATAGTGTAAGCGTTATATTGTTAGGTGTACAAAATCTACCCCTCCACACACATCATGCGTAGCCAGGACACTATAATAGTGCAGTGGTTAGAGCACAGCACTGAAAACCTCTGGATTGTATCCAGCTCATACCTATGATTGTAGGATGTCTCCTGTAAGGTGGCGCCACTTGGCCGTATCATCCAGATGTGGGCAGTGCCATGGTTAAACCAGCCAATCAGCTAACTAACCATTATATGTAATCATAATTTTAGGAATCATTTCTCCAACAAACCCTTTCTTCACAAAACAACTTTTTTTTCTTCGTCCTCTTTCTGGTATTAGTAGAATGAAAGGGTAAAGCATTTGTATGTGCTTTCCTAGAAAATATATATATTGATAAACACAAGCATTTAATCTTTTGTCTTTCATGGATGGTATACAATTTAGATGTTGTGTGTCGCCATAGGGCTTAGTTTAAAGTTTGGTTATGTCTGGACCACCCATAACAGCCCTTGATGCTGTATTTGTTATCCCAATATGTTTTCATTTTCCCACCTTTGTGTGCCTGTCGAGTGTTGTTGATGAGCCGATGTCTGCGCTAATCCGAGCACTGTCCTGCAAACCTCCGGGTTGTGCTTTCCAGTCTGACTCCTACCTGTGTATGTGGAGTTTGTTTCAGTGGGCTGATGCCTCTCGGCCATGTGTGTTACACACGACCAGTGGCAAGACTAGGCGACTCAAATTAACTCGAGCTGTGCGTCTGATAAATTGTGTGCTGAGAGCGCGTTGAAACTTTGTAAAGCGTGAAGAATGTTCACCTCATGTTGAGTGATCGATGAATATATCTGATTTAGTTTTGTTATAGCTTTTTTTTCTTCAAATGCTGTCATCTAGAAATATTATGTTGCAGTGAAAGTATCTAAATAATAATAACGATGATATCATTGTAGAGAGATCTGTGGCAGATTAGAACTCGTCCTAAAATTGGATGGATGTTTGTCTAAGAATATTTTATTATTAAAATACAGTCCTGTGTATGATTTATTGATCAGAGAAGTGATGACTACGTATTGTTTAATATAACTAATTTGTTGTGATGTTTTAGCTGCTTAGCCCCGAGAAGAGCAGCCATTGTAATGTGAAGAAAAAAAGGTGCTGTGTTCTTAGTCCCAGTCCGTATTTAAAAAAAGTTATTTGCATCTCAAAATCTAATTTTGTCTCTAACAGATGTCAGGTTTTCAGGCTGTGCAATTCATCCGTGAACAAGGACCACTCATGTTGCCATTTGGTTTGCCCGTAATCATATTTATTTTAAACGGGATATTCAATTGTACAATGTCGGGAAGCTGTTAGGCAAATCTGTAGATACTATGTATAAAGCTGGGGGTTTGTATAGACAAAACTATCTGTGGAATGGCTTTATTTTGTTTTGTTTTGTTGCTTTATATGATCACTTGTTTTGTGTTTAGCTGTTCAGCGAGCCTTTGGTAGCAATAGTTGTCATGTTTCATACTTTGCTAAGTGATGTGATAGTGGTTGTGTCTTGGGCATGGATGTAGTGTGTCTGTTTGTGTGTGTGTGTGTGTGTGTGTGTGAAAGAACATTTAGTAGCCAGCAATGAAGCTAATATATTAGAGATACGGTATAACATACTACTTCTTTAATCTTACTCCGTAACAAGCTCGGAAAAGCAACATGTTTTCCTGCTCATTGTAATGGATATATTTTAGCTATAATTCAGTATATAACGTAATGGTAGATCAGTAATTCGGTAACCATTCTTCGTGTATTTTATTCATATTTTGATCATCACAACGGTATGAGTAACATCCTTGGGGATTTGCCCGTGAAACAAACATGTTTATGAATGGATTTTAAATAAATTTCATCTATCACTGAGTTCTTATCTGAATTAATATCTGTTATCGTGTCAACTCGAGTACCAAGACATTTGTAGGTTTCTCCCTTAGTAGTATGCTGCACAGCAGACCTCCAGGGCATGGGATTTAAGCCCAAATCTTCCTGTGTCTGTGGGATATTTCATCCATGATTAAAAAGGTTCAATCTGTTCATCAGATTTCCCAAGTGAGTAGCTCATTAGCCTGTATGTCCTGTGAGAGAAAATCGTTCCCCAAAACCTTCGTATGGTCAGTTTATTCTCTGTAAATGTCTGACCATTCCTGTATAATTTGGGCAATATATTAAATATACATTGTGACTAATATTGTGACTCACTAAGGTAATACTAGTACTAGAGTGACTCACAATGGAAAATAATCATAAAATGATCAGTTTTTATGATTAAAATTCTAAGGTGCCAAAAATGGTTTGGTAATGACTTCGTGATATAGAGCTGAGCCATGAAATTGTCACGACTGAAACTAACTTTATAACAATATTGCAAGAAAATAATGAATTTTGGGGTAAATGTGTTGATAAGATTTTCTCATGGAGGTAATTACACTTTTAAATGATTATTCACAACTATCAGTGACAAAAATAGGTGACTCTGTCAGTATATAGCATGAACTCCTTAAAATTTATATCTCAATAATTTTGTGTGAAAGCTCGTATAAATATGACATAATACATAAGAAAACAAATTTTGATTGAATAAACCATCATTCATAATCATAGGCACTATATATAGTGAAATTATATAATAGAATACAGTGTAAAATTACGTGTTAATTAAAATATTATACATAAAAAGTCAGAAATATATATCGATATGAGGGCTATTCCAGAAATAATTGTAAGAGGGTAGCAGGAGGCACTTTCCCCCCATCACCCACAATTTTTTTTCCTATACCCACCACCCAAGTTTATAATTTTTTATTACACCCAACCACCCATAATTTAAAGTTAAAGGATATTACCCCTGGAGTAATTGCCTATTTCGGCATTGGGCATTAAAGTGTCCCCTGGATAAATTATGATAATACGCAGCATCTAAGTGGACTATGTGGCCTCAAAAATCAGGTTAAAAGGTCATCTTGGGGGACACTAGATCTTTTATACCAGGCTTTACTGTGGACAACAAAACAATAATATTTTGTTCACACGATAATAATTCATCACGTAGATGCAGTTAATCCCGAGATCTTAAATTATTATGAAGTTACATAGAAGTCTACATTCATTCCACCAGCGTATACTTAATTAAAGGAGTGTTCACAGTGGGAAGTCTCAAATATTATTATACCTAAATTAATTCATAGATTTTATCAATCCATTCCTAGGCCATAACATACCACAGACATTTATTGCACACATGTCAGATGTCACTACCGTTCACGATGATACTGACAAAATTAAAACGGTGTTTTTCGGTGTTAAACTCACATAATCTCAGATGAGATTCATTTCTTCGTGATTCTACATAAAATATACACAGTGTTCAATATCCTGACACCCACCCACCATCATTCATAGATTTCCATAAAAATTCTATTTCTCAGACCCTATCACCTCGTGTATAATTAATAAAATTGCCGCTTCTGACCTCCATATAGTTATAACTGGAATAGCCCTGAATAAATTTATATACATTCAGGTTAGCATTCCCCAACTAAAAAGGTTTTGGCATCCTGATAACAATATGCACCAATCATTGTCTGCAATGATGTCAGCACACAATGATCACAGCAAACAAGAACAGCAAGAAATATTTCCGTAGGGATTTATTGCCATTTTAACTCGTTGAATAAAAACCTAATAATGCCTTTTGCATTGATCTTATACAGACAAAGGAATGGGGTTTATCAGCTTTTATCCAAAAGGTGCACACCATTGCACAATAATTATTCTAAGTTGCTTCATTAGTTCTAAATCGATTATTATTGTGGACCATTATGATACGATATTCCTGCCATCATCACAAGAGAGATTGGTTTGTTTAGTGTTAGTACTAATACCTGTGACGTATGGCCAATGGATGACATTCTATAAATATAGGTAACTGTATTAATTTAATTTGAATTTTGACCAGAAGTTTACAGCACAATGGCCTAATAACTACGTTATAGTCAGCTCATACATTATTATCTAAAAGGTTGAAGCATATTTATTCTAATTTATGTAATATTTCCTTAGATTAGTTTCAACCAGTACCAGTTATCACATTAATCTGATGGCTTCAAACTCGACAGCTGAACCAACAGTAACAACAAACAAATAATTGCCAAAAACCTTTTTATTTCAGATTACAATGGCCAAAATAACATATGTGCACATTTTATGGAAAGGCTTCACAGTGTAATGTGTGTGTGTGCGTTATCAGTTTGACATTAATGGTTATCGTTAGATACACGTATATGTTATTACATAACCGCTGAGGTAAATGGACATAATTAAAACTAAATGGTTATTTTTGTAAAAGAAATTACCATTTGCTACCACACTGAAACAGATCATTCATTTCAATGATAATATTATTATGATTTTTGATTAAGAGACTACATTTTGAAGTAATATCTGCAGATCATCCTAAATATTGTCTGTTGTAACCTATATTTCAACATTTCATCTGGGCATCAGCTGATTATTGCATCACCAATGCTATGATACTGAATAAAGATGAAATAAGATTAGCAGTAAACAATCAAACAACAACACGACGAAACTCGGAAGACAAAAATGAATATCTTACTCAATAAAAATATGTATACTTTCCAACAAAGGAATAGTATCCAGTAAAAACCGACATCTTTATCTTATCAGTGATGACATCACAGAGAAATGCATGAATATTAGAACATTATACATCCCATTTTTAGGCCATCTCCAGTGAGATTTGCAATAACATGTCCATTTATTAAAAGGAAACATTGGTACTTTTGCTGGGTGTATTTCACCTTCTACCCGAAAGAAACGACTCTAATTACCAGACACATACCAAATTTGTGTAACCCATTCCTATTGGAACCAATACAGTAGACATATATTATCTGCCTTAAGTTAGCAATTGGTGGGAAATGTTCACTGTGCCTACGAAGAGAAAAAAACCTGTCTTCAAGAACCACCCCAGATACTCTCTTGAGATAGACGTTTAACAGTATAAACCAAGTATATCAGGGGTGAGAATTCCCAGCGGATCGGCAGTTTCCAGCATTTTGGAAATTACCCCCAAAAAATAAACAATAAATATAATCTCAAAATGGTTCCAGATAGCTGTAAAATTGCTCAAATTTAAAAATTTCCCCAACTTTTTTCTTTCTCCTCTGTTCTCATCCCTGATATATAATAAATAGCAGCTATATTTAGGTTAGTATGATGGTTTATGCAATTTATGAATTACCATAAAATATATGACTTCATACATGCCAAAACTAATGACAGATATGTTAATGTGACTAACAAAAAATAATGAACACAATAGTTAAACATATCTAACAAATATCGTAATCGGTGGCTTTTAAAGGACAATGAAGTCTTTGTTACTTCCGGGTCTATAACTGGATCATGTCATTGTTAAATATGTATTTTAACAGTCTGAATCATAAAGGAGTTGAGTTGTTTAGCCATGGTGCGGGTCGGACATAGTACATGTGGCGGAGGGGGTCTTCCTTGGGAAATAAACACAGGCATGAACTGGATTCAAACCCACAACCTGAAGGTTTGCAGTTCGGCACTCTAACCATTGTGCATTGAGGGAGAACTGTACTCTTTAATAGGTGCAAATGATGTGTTTCCAAAACGCATGGTTCAGTTAAGTTCAGATATAGTTTTAACAAATATTTTGAGAATGGACAGATTCTGTCTAACTTGTTAACTAGTTAATTTTTGTAAACTTTTATATCAAGTCAACAATTATAGTCTAACCTGTCAGAAGTTATTATAATTTAGCACATGCAAATCCATCAATCGCAGTTAGAAAAATATTTTCACGACCACAGCATTCATACACAAAAACCACACACTATCTGGATGCAGTCACGCCAGTTTTCCAGAAAGCTTTGCGAACATCATAAATAACATTCTATAACAAACAGAACATCAAAACAGAACTTTTCGCAGAACATTTAAACCAACTGACATGTACCGATTGAAGCCACCCATAGCATGACTAGTCATTGACTGACGAAGTTTAAAAATAAACTAAAACACCAGAATCATCAAGACGCCATGAACACCAAACATTTCTATTATCACTTGTCGCTGTAAGCTTTGTCATCTACCCAAAACCTAGTAAAAATATATACCTCTAATTTATCATAAATATATAACAACAAATACAAGTATATTATACAAGTACAGTTGGACTGAACAACCGAACTTGATGTCAGAACATCACTAGAACGACAGTTCATTCGTGAGAAAGACGACAGGAATCCGAAATAATTGTTTTGAACGGAAACATTAAAAATAGCCTTACGACGATCCGAATAAAATATATGTTTAAATACTGATTAAAATAAATGCCTTCAATAACTGCAACTGTCGCATCGTGATGTCAGAATAGCAGTAATAAACAAGACAAACATGGTAAAAACGGGAGGAACGAAAAATATAATTACTGTTATGTAAATGTTATAAAGTACTTTTAAATGATGCCAATGTAAGGAATTGGGAACATCAGACATTAAATACTAATGTGATATGTACTCGCATATACTTATACGAAGGCTGTGTTTTGAGACATTACACAGTACTATAGTAATATTATGTGTATACTTATTATGGGAGAAAGCTAAATACTGCATAATTGCTAGAGCACTCAATGCCTAAACAGACAGTTCAACAATTTCACAAAAATATGAAAGACAGAAATGTTTCGATCTTTGCACCGCAGATTCTTAGGAATACGCTAATCGGGCATTGACATGAAATATCAAACGGCCAGATATGCAGCACCTTTCCTAATGGACTTCACTGAACGAAGTCGTTCGCCTTTCAACTTGAATCGTGACCACGCCAGTAGCTGAAGGGTGGCACACACAATTGGCATGAGCACCAACAGATGAAAAACGCCCGAACGATAGTTTTGCTGCTGAAGGGGACTCATACCCGATACATCCTTCTTCAGAGAGCTGCCAACGTTACTCGAGTCAAAGACGTCATGTCCTGAAACAGAAGGAACATCATTAGAAACATGTCTGTGAAAACTGGCAGTTATTATTGACAATCCCATAAGTCTAGGACACAATCCCACATTCCTAGAACACCATTCACTATTCCTGGAACAATTAATAATTTGTGTTTTCAATTTATACACAAACTGAAATTTGAAAATAGAACTATTTACAAAAATCTTTAACACTTCTGGTAAAGTGACCACTAGTTTATGGATGTTTTAGCATCAAATATAACCACGTTTCAAATACATTTTTATTGTATAGCTAATCATCCGGTAGGTAACAGTGCATGACTATCAAGTATTGTTACATAAAGACTGGCATATGTTTAGGAATTCCAAACAACAGTTTGGTGAAAATTAATAGTTGTTTATTGAATAATAATGGATTAGTAGGCAGCGATGTGATGATTTTGTTCCGACTCTGGCTCTTATTGGGTTGAACATATAGTGTTGTGTGCCAAGGATGGCCAAACACATCAGTCCTTCAACTGCTAGGAAATATGACGTGCATATAAGTCGAGGTGCTTCTGAGATCTCCCTCTTCCCTCCCCAACAAATCGACTTAAACACAAGTATATATGGTAATTAACAACATGAAACTAATTGGTGTATGAAAATAAACACAAGTTGTTATAATAAATAAAAGCTTTATGTAGCCATCAATATTATTTTTTTTTAAACCAGTACCAATATCAACCAGTACTATTTAACTGAAGTGGTTTTTTACACTTGGGGCTTTTTCTGCAAAATGGTTATTTAGTATGATGACATGTTTGTACAGATTCTCTATGATTACATATTTGTACAGATTCTCTATGGTGACATCTATAGTACACTGAAGTTTGATATAAAAAAAACAGTTAACCACAGAGTCATGGCTGACTGGATTTGAGTTATTTAGCCTCAAGTGCTGATCACACCAGGGACATATGGCCAAGTAGCAAATGGTGGGAAAACAATGACTATGTCATTAATAATTAGTTCAGCTTCTTTTCAGTTTTGGTTGAATGTAAAATGTATGCCAAACCTTTGATGCATATGAGAGTACTGAAGACAATAATTTGATCTATATAAATTCCACCCAAAGCAAGTACTAAGGCATGTCTGATGTTCTGTAAGACCAAGTTGTTGTTGAATTGTTATTTTAGCCTCAGCACCGGGCACACCCAGATATGTGGCTATGGGGTGACTACCTAATGAAACAAATCCCACAAACACAGGTGTTATCCAGATTCAAACCCAAAACCTGGAGATTTGGAACCCAGCATTCTAACCATTGCACTATCAGAGCATCTTATATCAGCCCAATTAATTAAGAGATAAAATTAGAAAAAGTTAAATGTACAAAAACAAAAAGACAGCATCAATTTATTTGTTCTTTATTCAAACTGGTAAGTATTGGAAATTGTATATTTAATGGAGGTACTAAGCAACATGGTTTTTAATTCTCAGCATTATTTCATTAGCATTAACTTATGGAAGGAAATTTTTTAATTTATTAGTGGAAATTATGACATTCTTTAAACACACAGGAATAGCTAAAAGGCTTCAGTAATAATAAAATGGGCCCATTTAGGAATAGGGCCCTGTACATAATGGTCTTGCAAGAAATAAGTGCCCAGGCAATTAATTTGTCACATATAGTATTTTATCATTGTTATCTATGATTAGTCACAGACCTGTTTGTAGTGAGAGCAGCCAGGTGCCAATCAATGGTGCCAGCGTTTGTCCGGGTTTGGAGACGAAAGCAGCCGTACCAAACATGAGAGCGGAGACGGCTTGTTTACGTTTGTGGATGACAAAATCTTCATCAACCAGATCACTGATGACCAGTGTCAGTAATTTACATG
The DNA here is from genome assembly GCA_025642065.1 of Paralvinella palmiformis. NCBI lineage: Eukaryota > Metazoa > Annelida > Polychaeta > Terebellida > Alvinellidae > Paralvinella > Paralvinella palmiformis. The sequence continues at coordinate 1,109,130 of JAODUP010000039.1, forward strand.
TACCCTCCGTAAACACACGATTACTGGAAAAAAACACAGAAACACTGTTTACATGTAATGCGCTTAAACGGTAAGCACAACTATAAAGGGAATCTTGCCTCATTTTCTAAATAATTAAATGCTCCTTACTGTCATATACTGTATTATAATACCATGATGATCATCATGTTATACATATTTAAATCATTCATTTGCATATGAATATGTTTACATAATTTATTGAATAAATTATTGTATTGTGTCACGTTGACTTATCACACAAACAGGATATTTAAATCAAGTAATAAATTCTTATTCATGCAAACTCAAGTAAAATGTTCCAACAGGTTTGTAACAATTTAACATTAAAATTATACAGTAATTGATGCACTCTTTCAATTTCAATAAATGCTGATCACAATGTAACCAATTTATGACCTCTTAACACGTCATATAATACTTCTCAATAATGTGAAAATATAACATGTTTATATCCAATTTTATCATCTAGTCAATAGTAGTTCAAGATAATCTTATGACAGTATATTACAATGATTTAGTTTAGTTGGTTATGTTTTAAAAATGTATTTGTTCTTCTAATATTATTACGTCATAATACTAAACACCACTATATTATAATATTTCACTTTACAGGAAATGTATATTTCATCATATCATTTCAACAATTGACTTGGATATGTCTTTCATTGTAAAGCACTTTTGAACATGATATATTTGTATAAAAAGAGTGCTATATAAATATGGTATATAAATAAAAAATTGTGTTTTATCTTGATGGATAATTTATATGAAATATTTAGCATCTTGTTTTATTTATTACAAAATTACTGCCATTCAAATGTGATCATGCCGAAGCTCTTTAGACTTGCTACAAACATTAACCATCCTTTATAATAGTAAATAGACTTTTGAAAATGGAACATATAACTAGCTTGCTATTATTATATTTTAATATACTGCTAACAATAAGACATGATATCCACTTAGTCATGATAATGACAATATGCTAATTACTGTATGACACTGCAAATTTATAACGATTATTTAAAATTACATTTTGGCAGACTCGTATATATTTAGTATCCATGCCATATTATGTTATATAGAACATCCAGATGTAGAGTTTCATAATCTTAATAAATAATGCCACCTTTTTTTAATGGATTACATCGCCGGCAATGCCTACATTTGCATACTAACCTAGCAATGAACAATGCCAGCAACCACATGTGATCTGGTCCCATCACAAGCATGACACAGCTCAGTGCAAGCTTCACAACAAACAAGCCATTTATCACAGCATAGACTCCATACTTCCGACAAAGGCTCAGGAAATACAGGTTATTGATGTGTGGTGCGATGAATGACACTCCTAATGAAGAGATACAATGACAAAAGTGACACAAATAGTTAAAAGTCATTAACGAAAAAAAAACAATGGCAACTTTAGATGTAAATTTAACCAGTCTTATTTATATTTAAAATATTTTAACACGCACGCACAGTGTTAAGTGTGGAAAATCCCTTGATGTTAGTGTATTGTATAATATTTATCACAAAATATCATATTTAAAATACTTATTCATCAGAAAACTGATGCCCTAGAGATGTGCTTTAATGCAAAATATATTTCTTGAAACATTCTGTAAAGATGTACCTCAGACAGAGAAATGTAAACAAATACTTAGTAGGACTAATGAGTAGATGAAAATCTGCAAGAAGGAAATGTATTTTTTGTGCAGGATGGCCAGATACTACATAATCTTATAACATGTGAGCTTAATCATCCTTAATGATGATGAACCAGGTAGATAGCATTAAGATACTTAGAAAACCTCAACATATCTAAGGAAGAAAACCATAGTGTTTTATCAGAGTTATTTTCCTTCCTTTCCCCACCAGGTACTTGATCTTTTATTCCTTTCTACTGCCTACCCAAAATAGTATAGAATACCCAAAATAGTATAGAATACCCAAAATAGTATAGAATACCCAAAATAGTATAGAATACCCAAAATAGTATATGAATACCCAAAATAGTATAGAATACCCAAAATAGTATATAATACCCAAAATAGTATATAATACCCAAAATAGTATATAATATCAAAAAAATAGTATACAATATATTATATGTTAGGGAGGTTGCAAATGGTTTCAAAAACATAAATTTTATGTTTCACTAATCACGACTGTTCATCTTTCTTTGGAGCACGGAGGACAATATTGAACTAATTTTGCTCTTTATTCAAGCATGATTTAGTGGATCACGCTGGATGAAAAATCAGGACAACATGTCCATAGGTTTACACAGACTAATATACGAAAAACTGTACCACAACGTATATCTGCTTCACTTGATATAGCAAAAAGCAACAACATATTACAATAAGTACAACAACAGTGCTTACCCAGCAGTAGAGAGCAGACTACTTGAGGTATGGAATCACCGAGAAGATTTTCCAGAAACAGTGGAAAGAAGTTACTATTGAAATGACAATGGAACACCTGAAAGCGGAGAAAATTGGCAGCATGAGTTTCATTAATTATAACAACTATATCTTGGAGTGGCAAAGGTTTGCTTTTTGAAAAGATCATGTGTTAGAAACATCCGATCAAGAAATTACTAACATCGACGACATCATGATGAGAAGAAGTAAGGTAACAAAGTGAATCCTGATCATCGGTCACATCTTCATATCTAATTTTATTAAACTATTTCACTGCATAAACATTTAGTTATTTCAGCATCAAATTCCATTTGGTCAATTCCAATACCACATTAAATTTATCAATTCTAATTATATTAATTCCGAGTACATACTTGGAGTACCTACTCCAACTACTTTATATTCCAAGTAGGATTGTCATGGAAGAAATATTTTTGAATTAAAAAAGTTAAATGGCAAATTAATTTGTGGATTAAGTTGTTTTGTAGGAAACTTCAATTTTATCAATTCCATTTTTTTTAAATAATCAATTCCAATTCCGGAATTGACCATCAATTCTAAAATTAAATTAATCCCATGTCTGTTCGGCATCCATACATCTGAAATGTTGCAAAACAATTTTCTCTGTGCATAGTTTCGCCATTTTGGCATCAAATCAGTTGGAGAATCTGTTAGTCCATTTGTGACGTGAATTTATACAAAATGAAGTAACTACTATCATCCAACCAACTCCAGTGTATATCAACAACAGTATAATGTCAATATTTAAGATTATCAACAAAATGAGGTATTGGTAACCCATATAAAAAACTGGTCTTAATAAATAAGAAAAGGCGACTGTTATTAGTATTGCGCAGAGAGAGATTTTGTCCGACTCTACAGAATATGGCTACGGTACAGACACAGACAACTACTGAGAGATAACCACAAGCGGATGGCTTACTCTAGGGCATCATCTAGAGACTCAGCTACATCATCATCTGGAGGTGGACTATTAATTACTTCATGGGTGGAGTATGACACAACAACATGATTTGTTTTATATCAAAGAGCTAGTCCCTTACTCTAGTAATCCTAGTAATATCATTGTTGATGTGTTGAGGAGCTTTTGCTGGATGTTCCTCTTTGATCACAAGGTGACTGGAACATAGCAGCTCTATACATGAACAAGGATATATTTTGTAACAGTGGAGTCAGGAAGTAATGTACAAAGGTCTTAAAAACCAAGTCTATATATAGTACACATGGACAATATATATATATATATATATATATATATGTGTGTGTGTGTGTGGGAGGGGGATGTTACATGATAATAGTATCAATGATTTTAATAGCTGAATTAAGATATCTCACTCTCCAGATCCAGATGTACCAAACCTTCCGAACAACCACCAGCGCCATCTATCCACAGAAGTGTATTATTTCTTTGGCTACTATAAATAATGTCTTCCGAACTGATAAGTTACAATAGCAAAACAACGGGCAACTACTGGTAATTGGTGGCAAAGATCAATTAATATTGCATATATACCGGTTCATTTAGATACATACCGAAATAAAAAAATTACAATTAATAAGCAGACTGCCATATCACAAGATATATAACATTTGTTGTAACCAATAATATAGTACACAAGTACATTAATGTAGTACAGAAGTACATTAATGTAGTACAGAAGTACATTATCTTTAACCTGACATTTACGTATTATTTAACTCACTACTCATCACAATTATGTCTTCAACATAAGCATTGTGTTCTTCTGACAATGTCTTTTACGATGTCAAATAAACAGTGGCATTATCTAAACTGCTGATTTAAGTATTTAATAGGATATGAAAATTAAGAGCAAATTTGTACTATTATTACACATTACACCAAAAACATATATTTAAAATTTTAAATATTAGACATTATGACATTTTCAGAATGAGCTATCAAATAACAAATGCTGAAAGTGTGCATATGGCATACATACACACAAATAACTATCATTATAAAATTTGTTTTTAATACCAACCAGACCAATGTTGAAATCCTTGTTGAACTATGCTAATTCAGTGGACAATTTCTGCAACAGCTTACTTGTGGCTCTTTAAGTTTATCAGCTCGGACACATTGAGAATCATCACACTTACCTGGACAAGATTCATAGCAGCAAACCAAACGAAGTTCTTGTGACCCGCCAGATCTTTCATATAACGCTTCAAGGCAGCTTTCTCCGCAATTAGGTCATCATCGGGGGTTACAGGGCTACAGATAGCAAAAAATACAGAACACAATTTAGTGAATGAAAACAATACAGACTATGATTTTTTAACTACTATATGAATATATCACTACAGCGTATAAATAATCTGGGTTAGAAAACATGAAAGATTATGAGAACCACATAGAATTATAATATATATATATATATATATATATATATATATATATATGAGTTGTCTGATTGAAATCACTGTAAAAAATTAAATCATGCATTTCAATTTTTAATATGTTTTATTGTGTAAACAGACATTTATCAATTAACTTGCAGTATAAGAAATAAAATGTTATTTAAAATCAAATATTACTTATGCTAGATCTTATTACAAGTCATGTGAATCAGTGACAATTCTCCTAAATCTATGGCTGGGATGATCAACACAAAAGAAGGTGCCAAGTGAAGCCACACTGCTTCAGTGCGGTAAACTGGGCGAATTTAGGGATAATCTGACAAGTGAAGTCGCATCTTTTCTATACATTTAGAGGATTATTGAGTTAATGCCAAACACTTGTTTATCCAGGATGGGTATATAACGTGAGCATTCATTTAGAATAATTTTTGATAGTTATCTCATCCTGAATTGATACCAGAAACAAAACCAGACTCTGCTACTTTTGAGACTACAGTATTGTGTAAGTTACAGCTGATAATTTATCAGTATATAATTGATACTTGTCAACTTCACAATGTCTGGCAGAAAATAGGATTGTGTGTGGTTATATTTTGATAAGACTGAAGTACTGGGAAAGCAGAATGTCGGGCACCGTGCAAGAAACGGTGAAAAGAAATGTACAGGCTTGTCGCCAGAATAAAAAAAAGTTGATTCAAATAAAAAACTCAATTTCAAGTAGAGAGTAGAGTATGCAATATTGAAGTTATGCGTTACCAATAAGAACTAAAAAAGGACAAACTTTCAGATCAGTCATGTTAAAGCCATAAGGCTGCATAGTCCACTTTAAATGGTTTATTTATAACTATATAAAGAAGGCCCAGAAGCCAGAACTAGCCCTACAGGTAGCCAATAAGAAGCCGATGATAGTCACGTGTTCATTAGTGTGAGGTGATGATGACCTCTGCTCATGAACAAACATATGATGCCTCAGAGTTTAACGATTCAAGAACAATATGCGACTTCTGCCCTGCATTGACAGGACTGACTAATTACCCCAAGGAATTCAATGGTTTGACTGCACCATATTTATGCCAAATGAATGGATGTTCAAGGAAACAACCAAACAAATCAATGATAATTATATATATATATATATATATACAGAATCTATAGACCAAAGCTGTGCTTCTATTTCTTGTTTCTTTCAACTATTACATTATGATTCACAGCTTGTGTTTTTATGTAGATTTATTTTGTCATCAGCAAAGATCAGATTAGGGTTTATTGGACTGCTGAAAATTTCATAATTCTTGTTATTTACTGTTAGTCTATTAATTTTAATTATATTTGTAGCTGATAAAGTTATCCAGTAAATATTTATATTAATCGCACTTTCTCTATATTATTTTGACCCATGCATAACACCCATTGGTGCATAATTGATAATAAATATGAGTAGGGTTGGTCATTTTAAACACACACTGAAGCATGGACGCATACTCGTATGCTCAATCATCAAATTGGCAGAGGATGTGCAGAGTATTGTCAACGTTGAATAGGGGTTTTCCAAGATTATACAACAAACCTAGAACTGGAAGGGACAGGTCCACTGCATTAGAGGCCAACATCTATGTTTCAAATCTTCAACATGACTTAAGAATCAAATTGTGAAAATTATATACCCAGATATGAAGAAAACTGAACTTGAAACGTTTTTTAATATCCTTTCTATTTCTGTTATACATCCTCTTCTACCCCTTTATTTAATATCCATCCCCATTTAACTTCATTGTTAATACTTACATGATGACTTTATCAACTGCAAATATAATTAAGGCTGTTGCTATTGGTCCGGACCAGGATGCAATTCAAAATAGCTATAGCTCCGGCACTTCAACTGTGCACCTTCCTGAATATCCGGTAGAATATAACACTGCTGACTATCAGACACTGTACGAATAATTGTTTACCTCCCATTATTTAGTATGTAATATTTACTAATTCAAACATGGCTTAGTTGATAAGTGCAAACTGAATATTGTGACATTTCCTGGCAGCAGACACATTATGTACGCCACGTAAACCGGAAATGTGCTGATGGGTCTGGAGTTATAGCCACTCTGTATAATTAATTTAATCATCAGGTTGAGGACTGTACGTATAACCTTTATGAAAAATGCTAGCAACTGTTCTGTACAATCATGGGTTATTTTCAGAGGATAAAAACTAAAATGTACAGTGAAGGAGTATGGACAGAGTAGTAACTCTCAGGGTTTTGCATAAAGTATTTACTTAACAACCATCCACAACATTGACCAAGCAAGAAAACATACTGATTGGGAGTAAATTTCATTTGGTGGCCAACTTCATGTGTGATCCCCCTGCATACAGCTGGATTATCGTCACTTCTCACAACAGTTTTATAACATGACAAAAATATATTCACAGAATATTTAACATTCTGAGTACTTACCTGTTTGTCTCAATAGCTTTATTTTGTTTAAGATTCCCATAACATTGTTTTAACTTCTTCGTGCTGTACAGGAAGCCAATGGCTGATATGACAGCCATAATCCCACAAAACATCTGGAACATAGCCCAGTTTTTACGATCCCATATCACGTAGGATAGAAACACTGAAAACGCACCAACTGCACTGAAAACTGAACTGTGAAAGTTAAGTCTGGTACGTGTTTCGGCTGAGACTGCCAGATCGGCCAGCAGAGACGAATGATGTAGATCTATCATTGTTAGAAAGCCATCGTACAGACACAGACAAATGGCAAACTGGAGAGGAGGATATATCCATGACGTCCAGAATGCAAGAAATGACAGTGCGAACAATGGACCATTCACTCTCAGGGCTTGGATCCGCTTCATAACCACCTGCTCATTGCTGTGAGCCTTTGATTTAGTCAGTAAACTCCTGTCACTGATCCAGCCAAACAAGGGATCGTTGCACGAGTTCCAGACGAGAAATATCACTTCGCCAATCCAGAACGACATCTTGTCAATCTTATAAACAGAAACAAACGTCTCGACATGGTAGAGAAGAAATATGTTGTGAAGAATGGCACTGAACAGCGATATTGAGCCATAATAGGCTCCAATCTCATGCTCCACCCCCATGATTAATGATTATCATGAATGATTCAAGTATGTAGTAGATCTATTGCAGATCAACATTCCAACTCCTTACATACATGATAGATCTACTGATACTGTCGATCTACTCATCTACTGACTACTGATCTAGAGTCTAAGTAAGTGTAACATAGTCTAGTCTAGATCTAGATCTAGACCCCTCTACTATCTTTGTATCTAGTCTTCAACAGTGAAAGAAATGTCCAAGAATTCTTTCATCGTGTCATAAAATAACGGCTTCGATTCTGAAATGACAAAAGTAGAAGTAAATTGACTTTATATATGCGAGATCCGGCTGCTACATCTCGAATCGTGGGTGTTAATATAAAAATCTGACACGTACGAATAAATAATACCTCCTGTTGTTTTCACACAATGCCGAAGTATAAAAAATGTAAACATCGTTAAAATGAAGGATCCCTAGTTTTGCTGTTGCTAAATACCACCGAGTTACTAAATAACCGCCAACCACCGACACATTGTTTTACTCGCGTTTTAAACAAATAACGAGTCACCGGGTCGTTTACAATGAGGACCACGATAATAGTTTTATGTTGTTTTGGGATGATTGACTTGTGTGTATGTATGGGCGACTGATGAGATTTATATTATGAAACGAAAGGCTTCCATTCAGATGTTATGCATGTGAGAGTTGTTAACAGCTCAATTCATTTAGTTCAACACTCATAATACACAATTTTAATGAAAGCAAACACATATAGAATGTTGAAAAGGAGGATGCTTGAAGCATTGCTTATATAATGGATTCCGCGTTAACATAACATTAAAAACATTTATGACAAAGTTAAAAATAAAAAGATGCAAAATAGTCTATAGACATAATTATATCTTTATGGAACAACAACAAATACATATAAACCTTAATTTTATCCTATCTTATGTTCACCGAGTCGCTCTATATTTCGCAGCGTTTATTGACTGATCTAGGACCTTAATCGGTTTCATTACACCACGCTGAACGATCTTATAGCATTATATCCAAACATTATAGAGTGGGGGTGGAGTTTTTAAATATCTTAATTCATTGCGATCTTCACAGGGCGCCTCCGTGGTCTAGCGGTAGCGTCCTGGATCACTACCACCCGTGTTCGAATCCCGGTGTGGGCATATCTGAAGGTTGTTTCGTCTTTCACTTCGTCTCATTACCTTTGGAAGTCGCTCGGCCCATTTAGCCTACCTTGTGCAGAAACGTGGCCGTGAAACATCAATCATAATCATGATCGCCATTGCGATCTTCAAGCTTTTATGAATAACTTTTTTTCTTCGGTCTTTAAAGGAAGCGCTTGCCCTCTGCCAACTAAACCATATAATATCTACTTAGAAAGACGATAACATTCCATACACATTTCATGCTCGATCCATGTCAATCATTTTGAGCTGCCTGTGAGTGAGATGATTCCTATTTGTTATATGGACCGTGTCGTACCTATCACCTGACCCATATAGCTGTCTGTCCAAAAAGGTCGATGGAAATGGTGCAGTTTTCTAGTTTAATAAATGAAATTCAGTGTTGTCTGTTTTTTATAATTAGAGTTACTTTACCAAGTAATATATCCCAATTAATTATAATTGGTTGTTAATTAATAAATTAACCCACAAAATACGCCAAATAAGACGCGTGTATAGGTACATAATATTAAATGTCATTACAATTTAAAGTCACGTAAACACAATGTTTTCAGTCTGTAAAATATATCATGACTAACGTTTGAGGGCAATTCTGTTAATTTATGTGTTAGAGCAACACATGTACAACCTTATGGATGGGTTCTGTTTAGTCTGTGACGGGATAGTTAAGATCAATGAGCTCACACAAATAAAAAGGGAAAATAAATCGATACAATTTTAATTGTAGATAATTAAAACGATATATCAGCATCCATAGTATTAATAAATAATATAATATATTTCCTGCTGACGTTATCCGAGGTCGATAACTGCTCGAGAATACATTCGTTGGACGAGATAAACTCATTATAGTGCCTCATTTACTAAGACTCCATAAGCAGCAGCCCAACATAACCCCTTTTTATCGTGAATTTCTTGTTTGTTTGACCGGGAGGATTTTAGGAGCTCATTCCATCTGCCACCAACCAGTGATGGATACATTAATTGTCTTTCCCGAGACAATGATCATTTTATTATCTGTCCAACCTTTGTTGGCGTCAGTTTTATTTGTCCATGATCCATGCATATTTTTCCAGGTTAGGATCCGGATCCGGCTATCTCATTGTATACTGAGGTTTACTAATCCCGAATAATCAATTTAGACTTTTTATCTGCTAAATGTTGTCTCCGGGTATGGGCCTTTTTCAAGCACATCTATGAGATATTAGAGTGGGAATAGGGAGATAGTAAACATTTCTGCCTTCTGAGTCAGAAATGTTATTTGGCTTTCATTTTTATAATTGAGTATATCGTGTATATCTATAGAAAAGTCATTACTCGCTGATTTTATGCTTAGAATATAACTTAGCCTAAAGGCCAAAGGTCGTTAGCTGGTATACGAGTATTTGTTAGAAAATGAATAAAACCACTGTATATGTTATATGAAATATACAAACACTCGAGTCGAGAAAGCTATTTTCCAGTGTAGCCATTTTGTTAACTGTTCTTGACGTCTATCGCTAAATGTTTTACCATAAACACAATATGTATAACCTGTATAGAATACATCAACTATAATAAACATTTAATTATATTTTACCTGTAACTAGTGTTGACCTGGAATCTACAGCTTTAGAGTATGTTTAGTCTTTGATGGGAAGTTGTATTATTAATCAACGTTGCTTCCTTCCAGCATATGTTCGTGGCTCGCCGTATATATATATATATATATAATTTATAGATTGTCTTTGTAACAAAACATACTCTTGGGGGTCTCTAGAAGATAGAGATTGCGCATCTTCACACAACCACGGATATAATAAAGGCGACTACTTCTGTCCAATCCAGTAGATGGGCTGTTTGTCTTGTCTTCAAGACGGAGAAGATGCTGCACACCTGAATAATCTCCTTGCCTGATTACCGCTGCCCCATGCCTCTCCCCCTCTGATACTGAATGCGCGCCGTATGTGTGCGTGTGCGTGCGTAAGTGCGCGAACAGGCGCGCTTGCGTGTGTGCAGCCACGCGTCTATTTCCACTCACCCTCTGAGGAAAACGAGAGCATGTTCATCGTAAACATATATAATTGGGTTATTATGGCTGGTCCTAATGACACCCGTGATATATTGCCAATCAGTAACACAGGTAGATGCCCATTCTAATCTAATCTTATATTACAAACCTGGAAGAGGTACGATGTGCACCTGCTGAAAGCAGCAACAACATATAGCTTTTACCTGCGCCTGGGTTTATAATCGAACCGAAATGCTAAGACAATCCACCCCCTCGGCAATCATATAGTTCGACAGGTATTCTAATAGTAAGTGTCCATAGATAAACTAAGTTCCTTACTTATAACGATAAATGGCAGCTTCAGTGTCACCGTATATTTATACGACATTCCAGTTACAGTGTATAAGTTCTAAGCATCGAAGTCGGCTATGACGAATATTCGTTTAAATCGAAGTCAGTTCGCTATACCGGCTTCAGGTGTATGGTTTATTTGGTTGTGTCGACGTAAAGCTAATATCCCGAAGTTATGATATTACGGTTAAAATACATGCATCACAGTCAAACAAACACACCCACATATATTCACTTTTATTTATATAGGGTGTGTGTGTGTGTGTGTGTGTGTGTGTGTGCGTGTGCGTGCGGAAGTATGGGTGCTGGCATAGCTGTGTTAAACAAAAATTGATAAATGTTTATGCCAATTTTATAATCAATTTGCCATCAAGTAATTAACAAACTACCTGATGTAACATGTAAATCGCTGGGATGAAACTGCACACATTCTTCAAATAACCAGATTAGATTAAACATTTAATATTCTTAGTGAGTAAGTGAGTAAGTGAGTGAGTGAGTGTAGCATCGGAGCCAGTCAAACCTGGAACATGTGGCCGAATGGATGAATTCCAAGTGAAAAATTAGTACTTGATCTCTCTATAATGGCATTGTCACGATTCGCGGTGTAAATCACGTATAGATGCTTTAAACGAAATATGCATGTGCTTTATTATACGTGATTTGAGACAATCATTTACATACAACACACACACACACACACACACACACACACACACACACATACACACACACATACACACACACGTATGTAAACTAAACACATAATATAAGTATGTTTTATTTTCGCCCACCAAGTTACCAGCCATCAGGTAATTTTATGTAAACTGTTAATCAAGAAGTTCGGTTGTCGCGATGACATAACGACGTTCAGCTGTAGTATGGTCCTGTGTGCGTGGAACATTTTTCACATACGAAAAGTGGATCAGCCTTGGGCCCCACAGGCTGACGAGTAGCCTAGATATATGTCCAGGACTATGTATGTATAGATGTGTTGAATATTTTATATTTAGATTGCACTATGTATAGTTTTATTTCTGTATATATGTATGGAGGTATAGGTTTGAATGGTCTGAGCTGGTGCCACTATATAGAAACAAAGAACATATTTGGAAGTACATTAGAGTTTCGTCCAAGTCCTCATGATTTCGTATAACTCGAAGTCAGTTCGCTATACCGGCTTCAGGTGTATCTGGTTTATTTGGTTGTGTCGACGTAAAGCTAATATCCCGAAGTTACGGTAACAAACACCCACATATATTCGCTTTTATTTATATAGGTGTGTGTGTGTGTGTGTGTGTGTGTGTGTGTGTGTGTGTGTGTGTGTGTGATAAACTATCATCCAGAATTTGTGTGTGTGTGTATGTGTGTGTGTGTATATATATATATATATAAACAAATATATTCGTAAACATGGTTCATATGTTAATAAAAGTTAGGTATATTTTAAAAGCATTTTGCAGGTGTATCTTATTATTTGTTATGTACGTAAGTAGCTAACGTTTCTGTTAATTAAACTGTGGAAATATATACATTATTTTATATATAAAATCTGTTGTATGTGTTTGTGTGTGGTGTTGTGTTAGTGTGTGTTTGTTGAAGAATGTTCTATTATATTAATATATATATATATATATATATATATATATATATATATATAAATATATTCAAAATTTATTTTCAAAAGTTAGGTATATTTTAAAAGCATTTTGTCATGTACATTGGTCTTGTACTCAGTACAACGTTTCCTGTGTATAAACTTGAGAAATATATCATTATGTTCCCGAGTCGTCTGCGAACTAATAACAGATAATTTCGCCAAAAGAGTCACGAGGGACACGGAGTACTAATCCAGAAACATGCCCGGATGTACCGACATACCTTTGATAGATGAATACATGCCTCTGTGCTTAAAGAGATTCGGTTCTATCAAATATCTGGCGTAAGACTTCCGGGCGAAATATCTGTCAATAACGATGTCTACGGGATCAGATCGACACGTGGCAGCGGTCAGGTGGCCTATCAGTTCGCCGATCACCGATTTCGGATAAAGAACGCTCGGGATACAGCATTCCGGAGCACTGACTGCGGTGTAGAGATCCGGAGATATTCTACGCCATTGCTGTACATGTGGTCTTCCTATTAGAACGCTGATGAGACCGAAATATATCGACGCCGAAATAAAGACGGCAATGGAGTCGACATGGAACGGGAAGCGCGAAGACGTAAACAATGTCAACCACAAGGTGGCAGCACCGCCTAGCAGACCCGTAGCAGCGACTTCTAGCGTGGTCATAATATCGGATCCGTAACTTCGCCATCTGTCGGGATAGTAAAACTTGACATAAGCCCACTCTTCGTTGGCGACCAGTTCTCCGCGACGCCATATTCTGGATATTTTCTGATCCAGAACATGGTCCATCACTGAAAAGAAATCGTGCTTTGGTACCGCGTCGTCTTCAACCATCAAAACGTATTTAGCTGCGTACCTTAATGTGGCGTTCAAACAAAAAATGTAGTCTTCTCGTTGTTTCTCCGGATTTTGGATACTGACTGTTCTCGCGTCCGAATCCGGAAAACGTGAAATCATCGGGAAATAGTCAGCTAACCAGAGCGCCTCCTCGTGTCCTCTCCGGCCGCCATCGATGTTACACATGAAGATTGCGACACCATGCCGGAAGTCATTTCCCGACCGGAGAATCCGATCGAAGGCGGCCATAACCTGCGTCAGATAGCCACTTCCGACGTTGGCGACGGTTCGCTGTGACGTCACGACGACGACGATTACCTCGTTCGTGTTGTTCATCAGCCTGTTCGTGTACTCGTGGCGGTGTTGGCGCGACATCTTCACGAAGTAATCCGTCTCACTGTCAACTCGCTGTTGGTGCTGGTGGATAGCAGTCTGGAGCTGTGCTGCTAAAGATTCTTCGAAGTAGACGGAATATGGCAGATGGCGACACGTCCGGGGTAAGATGACGAAAAACGTCAACAGATAAACAGATGCCATGAAGGTAAACGATGATGGTATCAGCTTTCTGATCCTGATGGCGGAGATGACTCTGGACAACATGCTATCAAAGTCGTCGCTGATGGCTTTAATGGCAGAGTTCAGGCTTCGGGATTATTACTCTATCGTCCACATTCTCCGGCATTCTGAAGACATTCTCATATATATATATATATATATATATATATATATATATATATACACTCTGAGAGGGAAAGCAAGAGGAAGACACTCACATAGATATGAACACTTTACAAATATTTATTATTATTATTATTATTATTATTATTATCATCAGTGGCATCAACAACATCATTATTATAATTATTATTGTGCCATTCTGATAATGGCCTCACTGTTGTAAATTGTATGTATCTAACACTCCAACATAATACATTATCATAATCCAAAAACTAAAATATTAATATTCCAGAACTATCGAGAATGTAAATTCTTTCAAGTAACTCATTGACATAATCTACAAAATATTTAGCCATCTAAAACACAAATATAAAGTAAGCTTCACTTTTGTTAGACATTAGGAAGCTCAAACATTGTTTGGACATTATCAGATATACCGAACCACAAAAACGAATGTTTAGTTTTTATGGAAATCGCCATGTTGGATTTTTCAAAATGGCCACTCTTGAAAGATGAGGATGATTGATGTTTTAATGGCACCTTTGTGCACATGGTAGGCTAAATGGGCCGCGCGACGATCAAAGGTAATGAAGGAAGTTAAAGACGAAACAACCTACAGATATGCCCACCACGAGATTCGAACACGGGTGGTAGCGATCTGTGATCCAATACGCTACCGCTAGACCATGTAGACGCCCATAACTCTTGAAAGTGTATTTCCGTTTCTAAGAAAGCTATGCCTCTGACCATAGTGACTAATAAAATATTTTATGTTGCCAAGAAATCCATGGAATCGTTGTTAAGTCACCAAGGACATATACAACGTGTCACTAAATATACAACGTGTCACTTATCTCGTTATTTATCATCAATCGTTGATACATACAATTATTAATTAATTTTCTGTAATTTTATATTTTTAAGTTCTAGGTTGATGTAGCACTTACTGCATGCACCTCCCCCCTCTTCATAACTATTATGGATATGCCACTGTTGCAAAAACCCTTGACAATCATATGAGAACTGGAAGGGATCCATTCTGTGCGAAAAAGATGCTGGTCAGTTGATGCTGTATCCAAGATTAGATTCGAATAACGTACCATTGTCTGCTATACATTGGACGAGCATTATTGTATGACCGTGAAAATTCACAAGAGGCCCGAGGACAGTAAAAGAGATATATTTTGCAGAAGAAAACAGCTCTCTGGCATCACACCTGGTACTTCAGCGACACTGATGAATTCTAAAAGCAACGTGCAAAAGACAGTCACCAACGTTCTTCGTCTAGTATACGGTACACCATTACACAGCCATCAAGTAACATGAACAAATGAGCATTATCAATGATTGTCATATAATAGGCGCATCTTTTACATCATCGACAACATTAATTCGAGACCATCGTTTCTTCTGTCAGGATGTCGGCGAGGAAACGTTATTTTCGGTAAGAATTGTTAACTTTGAAAGGTGATGTATTGATCTTTTCTAATCAGGAACTAAAATTGACATCTTGTATATCGTAAAGTGGTGCCCGTGATACTGATGTCTAATGACACAAAAGGATGATAGGTAAACAAAACAAAAAGAACATGTTCCATGTTCTGAGGGAATAATAATAAGAAACCAATTAAACAGGATGAATGTGCACGAAACAACTAGTTTCATTTTGGTGCTTAATTTCTTTTTTCCTCTTAGTTTTCTTTATTACATTATACAGTAAGTTATGAAATAATCGTACTATATTTTTATATTTGTTATATCTGGGTTTTCCTCAGTTTATGTACAGCGCTTTTGAACAGGCTTTAAGTGTGGAAATGGCGCTTTATAAGTTTGGTATAATAAATAAATAAATTGATCTAGAGAACAACGTTCAGGTAAAACCGAATGTGCAGTATATGTCTCCATGAAAGACATCTAAAATAATCATGTCACCATGTGGTTATGTCACCATGTGGAAATGTCACCATGTGGGCCATGTCATCATGTGGTTATGTCAGGTGGACTAGAACAGCCATAGATCATAGACATTGGTTGAAAGGCAGATTGCTCTCTGAACTACAATATCAGTTCTGCAGAACAACGAAATAAATCCAATGTGTGCTCTATTTCCAGAGAGTAGAACGATTCGTTGTGACACAAGATAGCATAATTAAAGGTGGAGTAAATATAACGTAACAGACAATTATTTTATTCCCTATTAGATGCACTACCACATTCAAAACAATCCAGCAGCTGTCATATTTCCATTAACATTTTCCCGAAATCCTTAATTTGCTAACTTTCACGAGCCATTTCTAGTGTGTACTACATTCGCTAGGGATTATTGTATGACGTCATATTTTCCAAACACCACGCAGTACCACAGTTTGTTTACAAGCTTTCTGACCAGTTCACAGCCAAAATGTCAGATTCCGACGAAAGTTTTGACATTCTCAGGGATATCAAGCCCCACAGCTATGAACCAATGGCGAAAAAGGTCACAGACAGTATTAATTGTGAGGAATTAGCTGTAGCAAGTGCACACATAGACCCAGAGCAGCCACCTGTAATTTCGACACCCGGTCCCGGTCCGCAACAAGAGTTGGATTGGCCTGAATATAAGTATTTCGCTCCTCCTATCACATAACTTCATTTAAAACAAAGTGGTATTTGTCTGTATACGGGAGACTGGTAGATGCATGGGGCTCTCCCATATGTGGGGTCTATATTAGTCTATAGAGGGATTTACCGCCCTCGGTTTTTAGCCATTTTTTTGTAATTTTCGGGTTGTTGTTGTTGTTTCGGGCCAGGTTTTGACGGCACTAACACGTCGGATATAATCATTGGTATTTGATGTATGCATCTTTGCACAATTGTATGCGACAGAATACACCATTTTATATGTTTAATAAAGACAATATGAAACACGTAACACAGGGTTAAACAAGGCTATGTGGAGTATTTTGGGTCTTTGTTTGGCAAAGATGACGTCACATTCCGAAGTTTTCCGAAGATTATCGATTAAGGTTTCGGCCATGGGAGATGCTAGCAAGGCAAGTTTTAAAACTACTGTAACGTTATTTTTTAGGAAAAAATTTAATATATCTCTGATCGAAGTTAATTTTAATATATAACACTAACATTTTGATTAATTTTGGAAACCTTTTCCTGGGAGTTTTAAAGATGTACCGACTAAACTCTATATAGAGTGGACAAACTGGAAGCTGAGAGTCGAATACAAAAGATGGATAGAGCTGCCTTGATTATATGTAAATTTAAAAATGGATGCTATGGTAATTTAGAAAAAGATAAACATTGCTTATTGACGGCGGAATCTGTAAGAAAAATGAACGTAAATATTTTAGGAAGTGGACTAACAGAGGGTGAAAACTATATTTTTGTCTCGCCACACCTGACACATGAAACAATGATAAACAATTGTAATCGTATACACACACGGGGCCAAATACAACTTTTATTTTAAATATAGATATTTTCCTAAATCACCGATTCACGAACAAACTTCAGTATAATTCCTATATGGTTGGTAGACGAAAGCGATATGTATATTTAATGAACATAACATTAAGACATTTCAACGTTTATAATGGGTCATAATTTGACTTAATATTATAATGACCTGGTACAGTCGTTAAACCCGAAAGGTACACGATGGGTGACAAAGCAAAGCAAGAACTTACTTAAATGTGCTACTTTTCACTATAAGGAATCACACAAGAGAACGAAATATAATAAAAAAGAAATATGCAAACAGCGATTAATTGTACATCGTTCACTTGTAAGTTGATTGATTATCGTCTAAAAGCGGTAAATACATCGCGAAGTGAACTGAGTTTCTGAATGAACTTCTGCTACAGTTTTATCGTTGCCAGCCAGTCTATACTACTCGTTATGCTTCAGCAAAGAGAACCCAGCCCGCAGGCGTAGTTTGTCACGCTGTCGCCAGATGTCGCACTAGCCATAAGCATTGCCCATTATTGGTTGGCGACTTGTGTTTCGCTTGAATTATTGATGTGTGTCCGGAAGTTGGCAATCAAAATAAAAGATCGCTCGGCGTGACAACAACTTCTACAGTTTCTCGTTTATCAAACTTGTCATGGCTGATCTAGAACACTACAGGTTTGATGTCTTCTATTACCAATAGCTACCTCCAGGATGACTAAAATTGTGAAAAATTAATTTTCCAAAAGAATCTTTAAAAAAGGTAAAATCTTTACAAATGCCAATAAATATTGGATGAAAACTGTGTTTTCTACCAAATGAATAATACAAATTGTTCACGATTTTAGTATCACAGCCTTTTGGGGTACAATATTATATTGTGTACTGATATTATTATACTGATACACTACTTTTACATTATGACAGTTTACCTTGGTATTATTCATGCGATATTATTAGACTGATACAATACTTTTACATTATGACAGTTTACCTTGGTATTTGTCCATGCGAAATTATTAGACTGATACAATGCTTTTACGTTATGACAGTTTTACATAGAAATTAGTCATTGACCGTGTACACCCACCGATTTTAGGGCAAACAAGTCTCAACTTCCGGTTGGGGCAAAAAGGAAAGCAGACTGTTAAAATCTTTTTATTTAGCCTATTTGACAACCCTCGGCCCGTCTCTAAACTAAATATAGGGACTTGCATAAAACGACATTTACATATTTAATGGCATATAATAGGACAGGAGTAATATAGAGTCTCTGCACACACAAAATTATAATGCACACATCACAATAAATGTCCGTATCCATAGGTGCAAAACTCGAAGCGCAGCCGCTTCAACGTTGTTGCTTGTCCCTACCGGAAGTCAGCGCTGTTTGGTCATGGCGGCACAATAAAACACCAATGAGTGCTCGATCTAGTTTTCTTTCAGGTCTTTGGTATTAATCCATGTCATATTATTAGACTGATACAATACTGTCACGTTATGACAGAGAACCATCATAACGATAAACTAATATAAGACAAAACTTGGCTAACTGGTTCAGAGCAGACTGATAATATATGTGATTCTAACATTAATCAAATACAATGTGTATGTGTGTGTATATATATATATATATATATATATATATATATATATATATATTGGGAGGGGGGCGTGAACGCGTGTGTGTGTGTGGAGATAGAGATTTTAACTGATGTAGAAAATAAAAATATGCTTATAAGGATAAGTTTAGAGATAGATAGATAGATAGACTGAATTTTTTTTACAAATACGTATATACATATTCTATCAAGCATATAGACTGACGAACATACAAATACATACTAAAACATATAGAAAGAGACTCTAGCAAATGGGGAAAAATTATAGACATATACAAGATGATTTATCATCATACAAACCTCTTTATCCAACATCTAACTATACTCTTAGCCAAATCTCGCTCTCCAGGTGTCACCAACGTCAGTCGATCGCGTTGCCTGGTGACTTGAAGCATATCCTATTATCGCTCACCATGAGCCAATCCCGCGACTGGTGGCGACACGTCTGGCACGTCGGGCTACGCCAAATCGATAAAACAGCTAGTGACTGGCCTTGGGTCGAGGGAACGAGGGTGAAAATCGATGATACATCTCGGGCAGCCATTCCGGGACACGGGTGATGGGGAACATTCGCCCCGGGAAAACGTCGACTCAATTTGGTTCGTTAACCACGCCGGCAGGTAACCGCGGCGGGTACACTAGAGTAAACACATCATCTTCCATCTCGGGAGGGGGGAGTTTGTTTGAATGTCGCTTAGCAACCACATATCGAATTTGTTGAACGGGGGGGGGGGGAGCAGGGGGGGTTCTTGTGTTGGCGGCCACTTTCACCAGTACATAAAGCGAGGCCGTAATTTATTCCGTGTCAGTCTGGACTGTTCGAGTAAAGAATTAGACAGCGGAGTTATGAAGGTACCGTTGTTCGCTGGGGACGGATCTGACCAGTATCTCGACTAATGCTTAATGGAGGAATGCAGCGTGCGCCCAACGAAAGGCTCTTCTTTGCCTCGTAAATCGATAGGACAAGGACTTGGGCCGTGCGGCTTTCCAGGGAGCTCCGACGGGGTACTACGAGGCTGGTAGCTAGTTCCCACGCATTAATTCTGCCTGCCTGCCTGCCACACACACACACACACACACACGCTGTCTGTGTGTCTGGCCATCTCCGTTTGTTCGTACCTATCTCGGTAAAGCCTCCTGTCGATGAGGAAGGAAGCAGCGTTCTTCGGACAACAACTTGTAGTCGCTGACTCTGTTAGATGTACGGATTGCTGCGCTAAAGAATTAGCTGGCGCAAGACGACGTTTTAGGTCATCTCCGCCACAACAATTGGTTGTACTCTAGAAAGGCACGCACACACACACATACACACACACACAAGCGCGCGAGCGCGCGCACACACACAGAGATAGATAGATAGAGAGAAAGAGAGAGAGAGGGCAACCTGAATACTACGAACATCCGTCGACATTTATACAGCATCGCCCCCCTCACCCGATGTTCGTGATGATAGACTTTATTCTGGATAGTCCACGTGATCCATAATCCCGAACATTCAGTTGCCACAGTTACCAGTAAATCGAAGGTAAGTTATCATCTCCAGTGTCTCATGTTGTTCGTTTTATGGCTGGCTACTGTTCGGTTAAATCGAATCCACTTCGTTTTGACAAAGTATGTGTGTGTGTGTGTGTGTGTGTGTGTGTGTGTGTGTGTGTGTGTGTGTGTGTGGCCATGTGGCACAATAAAGAGCACAGCCATCTTCCATCAATTGCCAATGAATTAGCAATTAGATAGAAGAGTAGCCTAGCTTAGCTGGCCTTTTGAAGTGCCATGTTGTTGTTATTGTTGTTGTTATTGCTGTCTTTGTGCCATTCGAATAAGCTGTTACCTGATCGTGATAGACGTCTAAATGACACAGACAGGTGATACTGGCGACAAGGGTTGTTATTAGTTTGTTTTAATATATTATTCATAATGATGTTTATGGCTTAATTTCGGTACCATTATACCAAGAAGTTTACCTTTATAATACAGTATTATATATATATTTTATATATTGCCTAAGATTTGGGATGTAATAATACAGGGACATCGCCATCTTCCCGGGAGCTGTATTGATTCCAACAGGATACGCCCCCCCCCCCCCATAGCATAGCGGGTAGCATACGGCGCTGCAAACCTCTCGATAAGGGTTCGGATTCGGGTGTTGCCTGTGTTGAAGCAATGCTTCCTAGGGAGTTGCCTCCTGGCCATATATCTGAAGGGATTGATCAGCGGACGCTAAACAAGCCACTCACTCATACACCCACCCGCCCAATCCACTCTTTCTGGTAGCCGTTTACTGTCACATAATCCACCAATAATCATCACTTATCGATCAAAACTGGACATCGATTTATTACCGAGTGATAGAGTATTGTAACTGATGCGTAACAAAATTATTTCTAATCCAGTATTCCCATAATAGAGACGTACTCTGGCCCACAATGTTAAAGGAACGTCTAAGAACACAGGCCATCCATTCACACAGTCATCCAACATCTCAGGGCACTCCGATGCCGCATTAGTTCGAGTACTGTAATGTTAACCTTCATATCAGGTTTCAAATCGAAGAAAGGTACCCGAATTCTTCCATGGGGATTCCATCCGAGATCATATGTCAAAGGTCTGACCAATGTCGACGAAGACTCGGGGTTTTAGAATAATAATTGGCAAGTATTTGTAAACGAATAGTTCGTGAAAAACTGGGTGATTTCATATATAATTCATCATTAACGCCCCCCCCCCCCAAATATATTTTCAAATATCAATGACAGTCTCAAAGTACACCGATTAATTGTATCCTTATTATTGGAGTTGTAAATGACGTGTATTGTAGAATGCGCAAATATTACGGAAAATTTCCAAATTAAATTTATAATTATGCTGATGTAAACTGGCTTATTATTAATAAAGTAGCGAATAACCGTGTAATACCTGTCGTCGTTTGTTGCTCTTGGACAAAGGGGGGGTGTTTATTATTCGATAAGGGGATAATTACACATCGTCCAAGAATACTGCAGTAGGTACTGGTAATATTATGCAGTATTGAGAACGTTGTCAGAACATTGGCTGTTTCAATAAACATGGTGGGGACACACACACCACGCGCGAGCGCGCGCGCGCACACACACACACGCATGCACGCATGCACGCACGCGCGCAGTCAGACACAATCATAGTTTTGTTTCTTGTAGAAGATAACAAAGGTAACATCATTAAGACGGGATGTTGGAGCTTCACTAGCTCATCAGATAAACATTCACGAATAAGGTAATGTTGATTAGGATCTTGGAGAAGAACAACAGCTTACCAATTAAAACATCATTGATTCCATCCCTTGCAAGATAAAACATATACAACACAAAGACGATGCTCCACCTTGCTCGCATTTAAAGTAACATCTTGGACATTTCCATCTTATTCTGAACTATACAACTGCGTGTGAGAATCTGTGGATAAAATTAATTCGAGCCTTTCATATTTTTGATTTATCAGAATCTTGGTATTCTTAAAATATTAATTGCATTGCCATATCGGGATATAGTAATTATGCGTGCCCATAAAGATTCCAGCCTTTGGTATAAATTGGGATCCATATAGGGAACCCTGATGAATAATTGAATCGTATTTACTCGGCAGTTTCAGCTGCACTCTGAATGGGTAGGGTTGGGTACTGACGTCATTAACATGTATATATATATATATATATATATATATATATATGTGTGTGTGTGTGTGTGTGTGTGTGCGTGCGCGCACGCGTGCAGTATATTTAACGTCATCAGAACTGAACCAGAACTGAACATGTTTACAAGCATCTTCTGCTCCTATACAAATCATTTAACCATAATATGACAGCAGTTGAAAGTGATCGGTGTAAGCACAAACTTATTGCGACGTTTCAAACGTCAAAAACGTTTAATTTATATATAACCTGGAAGCCAAACGTGAGAGAATGATCAATCAAGACAGCAAAAGCCATTCATAGCCGGATCATATTATATCAGCAAAGTAATACTTTAACCTGAGGCCTTTTGTGTAACATAACCGATTGACTGCCTCGAATAAAAACTGTCTATTTAATGCCATATTTTGGGAAAACGTTGTTTGAATAAGCCAAGTATTGGAGAGAAGCCAGTAAAGGGGGGGGTGGTGTTTAATATGGTAATATAACAGCATGTGTAATATTGCTAGTATTTGACTTACCGTTGGCTGGTCGCGAAGGTCTTTTCGTGTCTTGTATTAGAGGCATCAGTACCGGGAAAAACTCAATGACAGATGCACAACAACGAACTACCTTCTTACACATTCTGACTACAGATAGGGGGTAACGGTAAAGGTTGTGTATTGTGTGTGCATTTCGTCTAAATTATCCGTATCCGATGCGTTTCCTTTGAGTTTGTTGCTATGGAGACAGGACGTATACGGTGCAAGCCTGTTTGTTCGTAGCAATTCACGGCCATATTTCGGCTGATAATATATATAAAAACTGTATTTACATCGGCACCAAGCCGTATAAATTATGTCGACGATATAAACGCACCAAGTGGTTAATTCGATATTCCAGCTGGTCTGAGGCTCAGTTACCGTATCAACTTGGTGGTGGTGGCGGGGGGGGGATCGCTGTGTGTGTGGATCATTCTGTGTGAGGTTTGTCTAACCTTGAGAAGATGTTGAAATTTAAGGGTCCTCTTAAAACGGCCATAAAAAGTTTTCCAAAACGCATTTAAAATGCCTCTAGTTTTGTCTAACAGTTTTTGCGGATAGAACAGAATGTATATACACATTGAATTTAGTTGATGAAAATCGGCATGAACGCCACACGCGCGCGCGCACACACACACACACACACACACACAGACACACAACACACACACACACACCACCCACCACACACACACCCCACACACACACATATATATATATATATATATATATATATATAGAGAGAGAGAGAGACATATATACGCATGCTTCACAGATCACTATGCTATAGTAATTTTCCTGAAACATCGATTTTCACTCTAAGAGCGTCATTAGCAACCGTCCAGTAGTTAGACAGTCCACTTGGTTAACAATGGTATCGATCGTGATACGAATTGTCATTTGTCGATATAACACAAACTCGCAGTAGACGTAAACATGTATATTTACGAGCAGGAATGGCTTGAAGTAAATTAGAACTATATCAAATAGTCACAGCAAGAGACAGTAAGACAAGGACAAGAAAACTATCCTTTGTACCCTCTCGGCTAAACAAAAAAAAAGGTAACTACGGAAAGATGGAGTTATTAATTAGATGACAGGTCTTAAAATACATTTATTAAATAAATTGGTAATTAAAATAGAATTATCATTTCTTATGGAATTCAACGTATCTGTTTGGTTCATATTTCTTGGAATTAATCTGGTTGACGTAACAAACCAGACAATTCTACTCGGTTAATTAACGAAAACTATTAGAAACGCTTAGGCTAGGAATACATCTATAGAAGCAGCAATAATTATTGGCTAACACTTGTAGAAATATAGCAATTCATTAAATATTCAATCTGTCATTCCACGGTTGTATGTTTATGTGGAATCACACAAGTGACAACAGATATCTAAATTAGATTATTAATGGGAAATTCAGATGCACCCTCGGAAAAGAGCTTCTCCGTTCTCGACACTTTAAGCAACTGTTAAACACAACATATACTGTATTTAAATTATTATTAATTTAGGATATTCATAAGTCATTTCAGTACTGAATATACATATACCCTTTATTCTAATTATTGTGATATTGAATAAGTCAGATTTAATTAAATTATTTGCATTTAGAACAAAAAGAATATCATTTAATTTCCTTATTAGATTATTATTGGTGTTGTATTTTGGTATTACATGATTCAGGTGAGAATGTATGCATAAACCTTGATATTTTTCTGGCAACAATAATTATACATATTTATCAACTATATTATTAACTATTATTTAGTAATCAAATTGACCAACCTTTATGATTAATTTATCAGGCTTGCTTCTGATATTTTAAATAACGATTTATTTGTTGAAATTAATAAAGGTAACTACATCCATGATACCATTTATTTGCAAAACTTAAACTTGTGGGATATTTATTTACAAAAGTTAAATATGTGGGATATTTATTTACAAAACTTAAACCTGTGGGAAATTTACTTTGCAAAACTTAAATATGTGGGATATTTATTTACAAAACTTACACTTGTGGAATATTTATTTACAAAACTTAAATATGTGGGATATTTATTTACAAAGATTAGACCTGTGAAATATTTCATCTCATTTTCCTCTGGAGTCATCCCTCAGTCTCTGACCACGGAATAACCACTCCCAAAGCTAAACTAAATACGTAATGACTCCACACTCTGGCGCCACCTAGCGATTTCAACTGGAAATTTGTAAATTCCCCTTCTGGAATGTACGTGTTTAATCCAACCACATATACTACGAATTGGCATTAGTAAATTTTTAACACCGTTATCTGTGATCGATTACAGGGAATTTGGTATATTAAGGTATTGCACGCACACACACACACACGTGCGCGCACACAGGCGGGCCGACACAAATACACACACTCAGAAACACACACACACACAAACACATACATCCAGTGTCCATGGTAGCCATTCTTCTTCGCTACACCTGTTTACGTTGACATTTGCCCGAGTTTTCGGTTATTTCAGGTATCAGCGACAAGATAATCAATGTGGCATTTAGTTCGTAGTGGATCTACTTTATAACACTGATGATGTTGCCATGACAAGGAATGGACGCCATAGTTGCTAAGATATTTACTTGCTCTCATCGGTTGGCCGAGATTAAGTAGTGTGCTGGTTCTTTAGTGTGAAGATTTGTAGAAAATAAAGGAATAACCCCCCCCCACTCACACTTAGAGACATGCAAGGTATTGAAGAGATGACGTCATAGTCAGCACACACACACACACACACACACACACACACACACACACACACACCTCTCTCTCTCTCTCTCTCTCTCTCTTATATATATATATATATATATATATATATATGAAATAAAAATATGTTATATACGATAAAGCTACTTAAGGGAAACCATATATATATATATATATATGTGTGTGTGTGTGTGTGCGTGCGCGCGCCCACGCATCGCCTTCAATGTTATTACGCATATATATTCAAGCCGATATGTTTATCCGAAATTGAGCACAATTTTGAAACACGTCATCATCATCATCATCAGCATCATCACAACTAAACGTACAGAAACAGACAATCCTTTACTCATCCAATCGAAGATCAAAGTTTCAAGGACTCCTTTCGTTGCCTGCGTTATGCACGACTGTACAACCGAGTGCCAGCGTCCACAGTATGTGGAGTATACCAGCTTGTTGAGAATGCAAACAGATTGTTAATTGACAATCGATCTGATTACACATCACTATAGAGAATATTGTCTATTGCTAATTACGTGTAATTAGTTGGAGAGATATTTATTATTGGACGTCTGATTAGAAAGATTTATGTTTGTGGATTAGGTTCTGTATTTGTGAGCTTACTTTAGGCTCTGTTTGTGTTTTAGCTAGTGAGTGAAATAGTAATAGTATTAGTAGTAGTAGTAGTTGTTGTTGTAGGAACAGGAGTAGTATGAGGAGGGAGGAGTGGTCCATAGCAAGATTGACTGTGGTAGCAACATAGTAAATAGTAGTAACAATAATAATAATAATAATAATAATAATAATAATAATTGTAGCAATAGTAGTAGTAGTAGTAGAAGTAGTGGAAATAGTAGTAGTAAGAGTTTCAGGTTTCAATATCAACACGGTCAGTCCTTCGTCCCTTTCCCATCCCTTTAACAACGACATCCAACCCGAAGGACCTCACACCGAACTCACGTGAACCCAGACAATAGTCCGCTAAAGGCGGGAAAATCAATACGAATTGCTTGAGTCGCAGTAAATAGGCGAGTCGTCCTCACCTCTGATGAGTCCTATTAGCGGTCAGATGAAAGGCTAATGACAGTTCCATCACTAGAGATCTATAACTAAGGCATATTTCCAGATAAATTAATCCTATATTATTCCCTCTTGCATGTATAGGCGTTGGAATGGCTACGACATATGTCTGTCTGTCTGTCTGTCTGTCTGTCTGTCTGTCTGTCGTCTCGTCCGTCCGTCGTGTCTCCGTCGTATTAATCGACGTACCTTAACTGGGTAGCTCTTGATAACTAAACACTCAGATAATATTAATTTGATAAGGCTTCCAGTAAAACAGAATAGATTGAGTATAAATAATAAATACATTATTTATCTGTTTATCGATGAATTAATTTGTGAACTGATCTTGTCAGGTAGCTCGCTCGTTGATTGTGTCTAACTCACTTGTCGGTCTATCTATCTATCTATCTATCTATCTATCTATCTATCTATCTATCTATCTATCTATCTGTCTGTCTGTCTGTATATCTATCTATCTATCTATCTATCTATCTATCTATTATATATCTATCTATCTATCTATCTATCTATCTATCTATCTATCTATCTATCTATCTATCTATCTATCTATCTATCTATCTATCTATCTATATGTCTATCTATATCTATCTATCTATCTATCTATCTATCTATCTATCTATATGTCTATATATATATATATATATATATATATATATATATATATATATATATATATATATATATTTTATTTTTATTTTATTTATTTTCTATATATCTGTCTATCTTTCTATAAATATCTATCTATACACGACAAACAATTCATTCAAAATTATATACAAACATATAAATAACTAATTAAGACACTGATTAAGTTATGTACTTAACAACTAATATAAGTAATCAAACAAACATACACATATTCATATATGCAATTATATATATGCAAATCTATGCATCCATGTGAACACATGCATACATACTTAAGAACATACGTAGACGCATCTACACATACACATATACACACATAGACGTATACTGCAATAAAGACAGTTATTCGGACAGGAAGTCGTTTGAGGATCAACTCCAGAAACACCTCATCGTGGGTCTTCAATCAGAATGATAATATTTACCTGTATGATATCACTGAAAGAGATGATACAACTTTATATTATCACATTTATGATGTTCTTCGTTTCATCAAGTAGTATCAATCATACCTCATTCATATTCCTGAGTATTCTATCCTGGATACAGTCACAGGTATTGTTCTACACACACACACACACACACACACACACACACACACATTTTGGCTAAACAACGTCAATTGATCCAACATAATTGTTTTATGAGTCCAAAAATCCAGGTAGATGACCCTAGGGTAATCTATAATGTATAATTTTTATAATGCGATTATTGCATGAAGGTTATCTATAATTGATCTCACAGGACATATAATTTCAGTGGATATACACCGTAGATTAGACACCACAAGCTACAGTATCCGTGAAATATATCACGGCGGCTTCAGCAGTTTGTCTCAACTTCCAATTATATGAGAGATATGGTGTGTGTATACGTGCGAGCATCCCCTCCACGCATATATGTGTGTGTGTGCGTGTTTTGTGTATGTGTGTGTTTGTGTTTGTGCGTGTGTTTTGTGTGTGTGTGTTGTGTGTGTGTGTGTGTGTGTGTGTGTGTGTGTGTGTGTGTGTGTGTGTGTGTGTGTGTGTGTGTGTGTGTGTGTGTGTGTGTGTGAAGATGGATGATTAATGTTTTAAGGCAACTTTTGTGCACATGGTAGGCTAACTGGGTCGAGCGACCTCCGAAGGTAATGAAGCGAAGTGAAAGATGAAACACCCTTCAGATATGTCCACACCGAGATTCTAATACGGGTGATCTAACACGCTACCGTTAGACCACGGAGGCATGCGTGCGTGTGCCTGTGCGTGCGTATGTATGCGTATGTAGGTTTTGTTGTTCGGGGAGAATCCCCAGGCTGTCGCTTAATCAGCACAGCCATGCGTATATATATATATATATATATATATATATATGTGTGTGTGTGTGTGTATTTATCGACAAGTTTCGGGAGTTAAACAGTTTTTCTCTATGTCGCTAGGTGATTGGGATAGTGTCACAAAGGCCAAACCTTCTGTGTCAACAATATCCTAAAAGATATAGACACACCTTGAATCCTGAAAAGATATTAGATATTACATAATATATATTTTATTTAATATTTGTTCATGGCTTTACACCTAGATAGAATATTTTATTATAATAATATGTGATATTTATATAGCGCCCTATTCAGCTAGAAGCTGCTCTAAGGCGTTTTACAATATTATTTACAATATTATTATCCCTGACTCAGACCTGTTTCCATCCAGCACATATCTCAACTTCCATGGGAGCACACAAATGAAGCCATTATACTAGGTCGCAGACGTATACTTTCAGCTGTCCAGGTGTCGATTAGATTCCGTGGCTTCCGTGTTTAGCTGAATTATGACACTGATTAGGTCCATCAGCTTTCAGCGCTAGCCAGCACTTAACAGATTAGATACCGTTTGTTATTTATGGCTGATAATATCACACATATACAGGCATGCTTATGGCGCGACTAGTAACTAGATTGGTGACTAAAATAAGTGATTAATATTTTGTGATATGGGAACCTTCTTTAACAATACGCCGGCGAAATTATTAATGTTAGCACGGTTTCAGATAGACCTAACTGTGAGTGAATGTTTCCACACTTACTAGTACATTGTTATATTCTGTTGTGATATACCGTGGTACGTACAGGTTGATATTGACCCGAAACTAGCTTAACACAACTGAACACTTCCGGATGTTTAATGGGAATATATCAGCAAATATTATGTAAAGAAGTATTTGAGGAAATGTCATCTGACGAATGTCCCCTTTTCTCGCAAATAGAAACAAATCTTCGCATCTGAAAGCGACGATATAAAATTAGCTACAGATAATAAATGATATATCTAATAGGTCATGCTTTATAATGATTTAAAGAAAACCCACTCCGAACTATCAGATATCACTTTTATTACTTTGAGACATGAAACGGCAGTATATATATATATATATATATATATATATATATATTTTTATATATATATAATTTATTCCACAGGTAAATACTAATTCTGGCTCTTTTGCTTTCAATCTTTTATTTTTAATAATGTCTTATTTTAAATATGTTTTTTTTGTGAATATTTTTTAATAAAGTCTGCCCTAACAATTATGGCGGTCACTCAACATGTACATAAATGTTATGTATAGACCACGTATATTATAATGTAAACGGAACTGAACCAAAATACCCTGGTACTATACCTATACTGGGTAATCGATAAAAACACCTTGCTCTACCGTTTGTAATACACGGACGAGTCAAATCTACTCACCGCCGTCCAAGTTGTTCTTTGTGTCACCAATTACCGAACAATTTCGGCCACTCACACGTTTTCTAATTGCCGACATGTTTTGCGTTGAGTGTGGTATATAGCATGGCGGGTTAGACGGTTTTATCGGATGACGTATTGTTATTCTAGACGTTATACCGTCTGACACTTCGGGTTATGGTGATAGTCTTAACAATGAGGAATGATTGCAACTGAGTCACATCAACGTGCAGTGTTTAAGTAACGCATAGTTGATGGGCTACGAAACGCTGTATCTCACCTCATTGAAGGTAGGTTGGTCTAGCTCCCCCCCCCCCCAGATCTCAGTTAGTAGCGCGCTGAGATTTATTTTGCGGAGTTTCGCATTCAGCTAATACCTGTGTGCGTGTGTGCGTGCCTGGTGTGTATCCTCTGTATGTATATATATATATATATATATATATATATATATATATATATATATGTGTATACTTACTATCATGTGATAATTCATCTCTCTCTGTATATATATATATATATATATATATATATATATATATATGTGTGTGTGTGTGTGTGTGTGTGTGTGTGTGTGTGTTTTACAGTTAA
Source organism: Paralvinella palmiformis (assembly GCA_025642065.1). Classification (NCBI taxonomy): domain Eukaryota; kingdom Metazoa; phylum Annelida; class Polychaeta; order Terebellida; family Alvinellidae; genus Paralvinella; species Paralvinella palmiformis. The sequence continues at coordinate 1,140,786 of JAODUP010000039.1, forward strand.
TATGTATAATCAGGCAATATATATATTACCTGAAATATTTCAGGTAATACGTCTATTGCTAACTGAGATTTAATACACGTATTACCTGAAAATTTCAGGTAATATACATATTACCTGATTACAGAAATTAACTGTAACATATACACCCACACACACGTACGCATGCATGCACCGCACACACACGCACACACACGCACACACACACAAATACATACATATAGCCATTACTTTGTCTGTATGTGTGTTTCTAAATATTTATATACGAGTATTTCCTAGCTGTTTATACTTGTGGATGTTTAATCTATATAATATGAAGTATTTTCATAATATATCTATATAGTATTTATATCTAGTTATGCCTTTCCACTTCAGTCATCTGCATTTCATTAATGTTCATTTCCTTTCTAAATATCAGTGTCGCCCATATATATTATATATATATATATATATATATATATATATATATATATATATATATATATATATATATATAGCTAAAGCTGAAACCCACTCAGAAATGTCGCAGATGCTCGGATCAATTTCTTCACCATAAGTGTCAAATATATTATTGCTTCAATATCCACATATATTTAAATTTGTTTTATTAATCCTCTGGAAAAGGTCATATAGTTGTTTAGAGAGAAACGAAATCCCTTAACTAAATCCACGCTGTATCTCCACCCACAATATTTATAATCATTTGAATATAATCAGTATTGTTATATTTATAAGATTTGATATATTTATATAGTTGTTGGTTCGCATAACGCATACATATACTTATTGCCATATGCTGCCGATAAATACAGGCGATTTTGTTTTGTATCCCTCCGCCATTTGCTTTGTCATTATGATAATCTTAACGCTATATCACTTATCGGCTTCCAATGTGTCTAACATCAATATAATATCAGCCATTCAGTAATTGATCTGCTGTTTATAGTTACCTTGTTGGTTTAGTTGTTTTCGGTGAATACCAGTAAATAGGAACTATCTTAATGATGTCAGATTAAAGAAAGGTCATTCTCGTTGTGAGTTCGATGTGGTATATGCTAGTGCTAATCTCAAATAACGCTATATTAACTACACAAACCATATTTTCAATTATATGCTGCAACATTACAATTATTACTTTTATTCTTCTTCTTATTATTATTATCATTACTATTACTACTACTACTACTACTACTACTGCTACTACTGCTTCTGCTGCTACAACGAGTACTACACTACTACCATTGCTACTACTACTACTACTACCTGTATGTCAACTTGTTTCAGATGTTTCATGGTATTTTTGGCAACTCCTTGTTATGTAAGCTTCCAGACAGTGGGATCAATTGTCGGCGTTACCTATGTTGGAGACTATCGATCTGTGTATGGGATGTTTCATCGGCGAAGGAATAAACTTCGGTTTGGGCATCTTATTTTCTTAATGGGTAACCTCTCGAGCGTATATTCCAATAAAGCTAGCCTCGAGGCTAAATGAAACAACAGATCGCCTAGTTTTGTTTTGTTTGTTAGGTGCATTTCTTTAAACATTTTAACCTTATCTGTTTTGCACAGCAAGTACCCATCGCTAACGCATAACGCTGTTGACTATTACTGGCTGTCATTATAATTAGCTAGGTGAACCAACTGATCTACAGTAACTCCTTTATGGTTCTCATCCGAACACATATCCAGCTGTATTATTTTGTTCTTTACACGAACTAGATATAACAATTGATTATTCGTTTAATAATGCTTCTTGTAACTTGTATGTTTATAAGTTGTACTATCGCCTATAGCACACCCTTTAACAATTCACACACGAAGCTAGACTGTATCTGTCAAATTGGACTTCGTATGATATTTCTTTTAGCTAACATGTTGACGTACTAGATCTGTGATATATTCGTATCAGATATATTCTGCCTTAGATCACATCGGTGTTCCACTAGCCGTGTAAACAACAGCGCTCTATCATTATTACAATCAACATTTTATTACACCAACCGATATTTATGTGAATTTCCTGATAGCAGTTACAGTATTCCGACTGAACAATCGTTGGTTGTTATCGGTCGTTAATTCCCCTACGTGACTGATCCTGAACAATATGCCCCGATCGACCTTGGGATATATAGGCGTAGAATAGACTATTGTACCCAATAACGCGAAACGCCAAAACACATCCAATATCAGGGAAATATCGGAATTAGATTAGCTCGCCCGGAAATAACGTCGTACACCCACATCGATGTTTAGTTAGGATATATTGACTTAAAATCTATCTATCTATCTATATGTCGATCTCTCTATCATATAGATCTATTAAATAAATATTTGTTTAATCTTCCAGAGACGGAACCAAGCAGAGAAGTACGAGATGGCTTCCGAAAAGTTTACAATATGGCCTATCTTAATACCACTGGCTTGGATCATATTGCTTATGGCCAATATACCACAAGGTATCTTATTTCTAATCTATGTATAATATTATAAGTTCCAACTGATACGATTAATGTAAAACAGTGAGATTATTTGGCGATGGAAAGGTATAATCCGATTGTATGAAAATGGCTAGTTCTTCACACAGCACTCTTGTGACATATTGCATTTTAATAATAAAGATACCATGAAAGGTTTACCTGGTAATAAAGGTACCGTAATGATTGTGCATAATGAGCTTATAAAACGACACTAGTTTCTTGACGTAAAGCTACAGTTATAGGAGTAATTTAAGCCTGAAGATATTTGATAATACTAAGCTCGGAACAGATGGGTTATGACCTATTTTTATTACCGTTGACCTCTAGCTGATTAATATCGCATCATATTGTGGCCACTGGGAGGGCAGATCCGCCGGCTATGGTTCGGCTTCGCACTGCGCAGAAGTATCATAACGTTTCGGAAAAACGCATGCTAATTCCGAGGAATTACTCTGCTTTGAATATTCGGAAAGATGGTTCTTTTCCTCGATGTAATCTTTGATATTTCGGGTTTTAGAATTGGCATACGAACTCCATCCATCCATCCATCCATCCATCCATCCATATTCTTAACTCGCTCAGTCTTACGTTATCGCCAATTAAGGAGTTTTTTAATAGAATGACATAACAACAACAATAACAATTATAATAATAATAATAATAATAACGAATTATATTGAAATTTTGTCGTATTATGACGATGTTGTTGTATGATATGTACAACACGCGACAACATTATATTACCCAGCTTCTTAAATGGCACATACGACAACAGTGTCATCTTCTTATCTATTTCCATGATCACATACAGGTTAAAAGAGTGAACAAAGTACAATTATTAGATGGTGGTCTTGTGATAAAGGTTTCATAATGATCTTGTCATGGTTACGATTGATGGATTGATTGAATTTATTCAAAATCCACGCATATACATAAGGGCGCCTCCGTGGTCTAATTGGTAGCGCGTTGGAACACAGATCACTTCCACGTGAGTTCGAACCTCGGCGTGGGCATATCTGAAGGATGTTTCATCTTTGACTTCGCTTCATTACCTTTGGAGGTCGCTCGGCCAGTTAGCTTATCACGTGCACAAAATGGCCGTAAAACAACAATCATCACCATGCATATGCATATAAGTGATTGAATGTAATTAGGCACGAAAGTGGAATTTTGTAGATTTATTTCGATGATAAACCACAAAGAAACAAAAGGTTTGGATTGACACAGGACTGAACTACTAATTAAATGGCACCAAGAAATGACTAAATCCATTATAGGTGCTGAAGAAATCAGTACTCAAGCTGAACATATAAAAGTATAGAACATGTGATTAATCAAATTGACCTAAGTAGACTAGAAGTATGGTATTCATACAACTTATAGGTTCATAATAATGGCTGTCGGATGTTTCACCTGATTGTTGACTCACGGCCATATGTTCCAAGGGCAGCTAACAACCAGGTTGAACAGAACAATTGCTTACTCAATAACTCACTAACTAACTAACTAACTAACTAACTAACTAACTCCCACTCACTCACTCACTCACTCACTCACTCACTCACTCACTCACCACTCACTCACTCACTCACTCACTCACTCACTCACTCACTCACTCACTCACTCACTCACTCACTCACTCACTCACTCACTCACTCACTCACTCACTCACTCATTCACTCACTCACTCACTCACTCACTCACTCACTCACTCACTCACTCACTCACTCACTCACTCACTCACTCACTCACTCACTCACTCACTCACTCACTTCATCACTCACTTAATCACTCACTCACTTATTCACTCACTTATTCACTGAAACAGATGGTTTTTACACGCCAACGTTTGACACATGCAGCATATGTTGTATCTTTCTCACTGTGTATCTTGTGTATCGTGTGTGTCTCACGTGTGTGTCTCACGTGTAAGGTCATTTATTGTATGACGAGCCAGTACTGTAATAAACTTATTCTGTAAAGACCACTTAGACCTGACGAAGTAGCCAATGGGTTCAATTGTGTCAAGTTCATTTTGTGAATATTGTTCAGTCTCAGTGTAAAATACCATCGGTTCTAATGTGTCGAGTTCGTTTCGGAAACACTGTTTATCTTCAGTGTATAATGCAATGGCTTCAGATGCGTCGAGTTCATTTTTTAAACATTACCTATTCTCAATGTATAATGCAGCTCATTCAAGCGTGTCCAGTTCATTTTGTAGTCTCGATGCATAACGCAGCGGGATCAATCATGTTGTAAATACTATTTACTCTCCGTGTATAATGCAATGCCTTCAAATGTGCGAGGTCGATTTTGTAAACACTATTTAGACATAGATTTATAATGCAATAGGTTCAATTGTGCCGAGCACCTTTTAGACTGGCTGTATAATTCAATAAGTTCAGTTATGTAAAAATAATTTTGTACACATTATTTAGCTTCTGTTTACAATGCAATGGGTTCAATTGTCTCATTCACAGTGTCCAGCATCGGCTGCTTCGTTTGTACATCTATCAATGGCTCGGAACCCGACTGTGAGGATACCTTTAATAATACGGGTCGCTTCTACAAGGAAGAGTGCTTTTCGGGAAGGAAAGGAAGAAGTGGTTTGTTTCCCGGTACTGAATGCATAAAGCTGAAAGCCTACCACGGTAAGTGGTGTATTCCGCTAGCGTCCTCTCCTATCTGCATAATGTACGATATTATGACGATATGGGCATATATCTCTCAGCGTTAAGAAATCATTCATCTGCAGATTTCTTTAATTTATGTGTCTTTGGATATTAATCCAAAGTATGAACTAACTCTATCGCAATATGCCACCGAAAAGAGTATAGATTATCAAAATAAGTTAATACCAACAACCTTTATTTCGCTTAATGGAATTAATTTATCATTTTTTTGTGCGTTGCTTAGTAATATTAACTTTCATTTTCACTGTTTTGCACTATTATTTTGTAATATTTGCACATGAAAGCCTTTATACACGTACATTGTACTATATAATAATATGAATAAATTATATATATATATATATATATATATATATATATATATATATATATATATATATTAAAACTACTGATGTACAAGATTTAATTTTTTTTACATCCACCAGACACTGATAAGTGAACCTATATTTCATAAATGTAGCGCGCAATATTCTAAACACTTAGCGTTGTCAGATAATGATGCGTTCAAACACGATGCCGACCAATAACCATGATAAATGTTTCTTCCATTCTTTGTTCAGTTGACATTCCGTGAAGCCAACAAAAGATCCTTCAATTCCTTCGGCCGATGTCAGCTTTAATGACCGTCTTCTAATTTCAGAAGGACATACAAGTTGTCTAAACAGTTCATTTCCTCTTCCAGATTTTTCAAATGCACGGGTCGAGTTTGAACGATTTGCTCTGAAATATGATAACTATATTTGTACTTATGAAAAAAAATTGGTTCTTGGGCCGGTATCCAGCACAAATGGTGGCGCCACTCTCTGGCTTGAGTTCATACCAGATGGACGGAGGAAGCCGCCACTAGTGTACAACATGGCGGACGTCCGACACTAAAAATCATTTCTTGGTGAAAGTAGATTCCAAGTGAAAACATTTCACTGCTCCAGTCTGTAAAACCCAAAGTTGAGACGAACCGGAAAGGAATGTACAGCGAACTGTAAAGGACAAGGACCTACACGTCACACGATTATCAAGGACCTGTCGTTAAAGATCACACGATATTTGGTCACAATAATTATCACAAGAAGCATGATTTCATTGCCTCACGACGCACAATAGCTTGCTCACTGCCATGGTAACTGCATGATATCCACAGCATCAAACCCCTTGCCCTTTACAACGATTTTGCTTACTGACGCAAAATAAACAATAAGCACAGTTAAAAATGTTCAGATCGTACCAATTCATATTCGTACCCAACACACGTAGTTCTTTCCGTTTGACTAACATCATTGTGCCTCAGTTTATTATGTTCTTAGCAGCTGCCGTCATTTTAACAAGCCGATGACAGTATTGTGTGATGCCTATATTTAATATTTTCTTTCGTTTCATTTCATTCATATTTCTGCCATTTACGCTGGAAGCGAGCCATGAGCATGTTCTTGGTGTTTCGGTTCAATGCTATTTTTCATTCTTTCAGCAGTCTGTTATCGAGAGATTAGGTTAATGCATGGTCTTCACTTACCTATCGCCCACTTTTCTGTGCTGCCATATTTAGGAATGTTGATGCGATGTGTTCTAATTTCTATATTACGACGCCGCATGGTCGTAATTGAGCATATTTTGATCTGGTATTAGGACACATGTTTCTAAAATGTCACGGTTCGTCACGTGCCAAGTGACGTCACTGTTGATGACGGCGATCTGAACGAGAAACATCGGTACTAACACGAGTTTCGGAAGTGCCTGGAGTAGAGTAGAATCACTTTCTTGGTGAATCGCGCTCGTGATTCCCTAATTTGAGACACTTGTTTGTCATTTCTATGCATATTCACTACCCTGCGATAAGTCTGTATATTTTGAATCATTACTTAAGACACACATGCACACACACACGCGCGCGCACACACACACCATCTTCCCCCTACAATTAGCCGTTTGCTATTAAGTGACATGTTTCCATAGTGACCAAGTTTTCTGGCTACCGATTATCATTGCTATCTTGATATAAAGTTAAATTTGCTCATCGTCTCCAGATGAGGAGTATCCTTTCTTAAGAAACTGTAAACTAAGAACTTTTAGGTTGTAATTACCACGTTTAACAATCGCACTAACATGTTAACTAAGTCTCTCTCCCTTTCCTATGGTGAACAATAAATATTTGATATAATTTCTCATTTGTGTTCATCCTCTTTGTTCCTCAACCCGATGAGGGGTAATTTTCCTTTGAGCAGTGTTAACTTCCAGATGGCTGGCTGTTTATTTCATTTTGTTTATATTCTGTGATATTGGTTAAGGTTCTGAAAGGCCGCCTCGGTTTCAGTCGCTGCGGTGATTGGTTAACGTTTAGAAACATGGCGCTTGCTAGTTTGGCGTAATCATTGCAAATGTAAGCGTTGATTAAGCCGCCTTTCCATTCATGTTTATAGTACGCTCTGCGCATGCTCGCTTTTTAAAGCTGGTCGATTAAAAAAAAATTAACCATCCCAAGTTTCTTTTTTGCTTTCATTTTATGTGTCGCGCTTACGAATGTCTACGTCGCATATTAATGTGTGCATGTTGATTTTTGTTCCGCCCCACACCCCACTCACCATCACCACCTTACTTCACCTACCCCGGCATCCGATCACGTGGTCCGAAGAACAGCCAGTACCGGATACAGAGTGTTGGTCAGAGATTGCACCGTGGACGATGGCGGAATCAACTCGGAGTCGGAACTGGGCCGAGAGAGCCACTGCTGGCTGGTGAATAAAGTCAAATACCAGGGAGTCATAATAGACGGATGCTCGCTCGCCTGCCGCGTCAACGGCTGCAACGCGGGAAACAGTGACGTCAGGGTGAAATATGCCGACATCATCATTTTCGGCGTCATCTCCAGCGTCATTATCCATCAGTTAAAAAACTGACGACCCCGAAAACTCGTACGTCCTCCATTTTGTCGCTTAGTAAACATAACATTGATGTTAATGGAGGAGCCTTAATTTCCAGAGACGTTGGTAATCGAAATATCTAGAATTACATTCGATATTTTAACACTCCCCCCCCCCTTTTTAGAGGTTTACCGCTGTATGAAGATGATATGGTTTTAAAAAGTACTAATCTAATGCTATCAAATCAAATCTGTTCGTCAAGAAACTGCATAACTGTAATTTGAAATATTACACATAGCTAGAAAACGTTGCACGTGTCTTGCAACGCCCCTTTTTAGTACATTGATCTATTAATCTTGGCCACGCAGTGAGAACTTCGTTTTGGAATGACTAACTACCTTTGTCCACAAAACAGTTGTGGCTACACTCGATTACCTTTAAGTGCCGCGTGAAGTAATCTACGTCATTCACTTTTGTTAGTGCTCTTAAATAGCAAATTTAGATCTGTTCCAGAAATTGACGTCATTTCCGCATAACGCTACTTGGAAATAATCGATCAAATTTATTTTCTAATGAGCAAAAGCTGTTTTGATTATGATGCCACAACAGCACAAACCTGTTTTTGGTTGTGTTTTAAAATTTGGCGGAAATCGATAAGGACTTTTAAAAGCGTTTCGTTACAATAATAAACAATAGATTGAAAATTAGCCAAATTAACGCGATTGTTTTGAAATTTTCATCCTTCTCCGAAATATACGATTCCGTAACTAAAACTGCAGGTCGAAATAATTCTGGTTATTTTATATTTTAAGTTTATCAAATCATATCCCTAGCAACAATCGACTGCTATACAAGACATCCTTGTGAAGGTTCGGTTCTGTACCGACACTGAACGTTATTTATTGCGAATTTTCTACCTAAAAACACACTTACTTTATATATAATTGGCAAGATATGCGTGATCGATTCACTAATAATATCAAATTAAGGTAACTGTTATTCGCTTCATCTGAGAAATGTATTGGTCACCGAGGAATTATAAAAATGTGACCGTACAGAATATTGCGATATATTCGCTAAAATCCGTAATATAAAGATTTGTTATTGAAGATCAATCTTAATCGTGTTTTGATAAATACGGCTAGACAAAAAAATAAATTTGCATATTCAAGATTCTTGACGAACACTGACTGTCGCGGAATATGATGGGACTTATGGGGAGGTATTCTCGCAGTTTATCTGCAAAGATGCCCCCCCCCTCTCTCTCTCTCTCTCTATATATATATATATATTATATATATGTATATGTGTATGTGTGTGTGTAATACATATTTATTCATATATAGTCTTCTCGTTCCACGTGATGTAATGTCATGTACTATTTACGTACAGGCTATTTGCACGCGATATGAAGATGACGTCATATGTTATCCATTTCTCGTCAGAACCCCCATTTGAATAACAATATGAATACCGTGCAAGCGGTAGACCTGAATAACAACAGGAAAAAATTATCTATATAGTTTGATTTGGGGCGGCGAATTTCATGCTCAAAGGCGTAAAAATATTAGATACATCTATATATTACATAGAAATAAACTTTTCAAAAATCAGTCTCGCCGTATCCCGTACTGCCCCCCCCCCTCCTCCTTTAAGATCTGGTTTTTAAAGACAGGTTCATTTGTTGCAATCAGACAAAAGTTGACTGCCGAGTAAAATGAATACCGTTGTCATTATAACCTGTAGTTGTCATAATATTGATGTTTTATAATGTAATTTGTGTTAGATTTAGAGCTTTACATCAATAATTATCAGATAGAGAAACTTGATGTTGGAATAAATAATAAAATGATGAGAAATAAACGGTTTGTTTATCATTTTTATTTAGACAGTTTATGTCTCCATGGCACAATAGATAGTGCGGTCAGACACCGATTTCCAACACCATAAATCTATCTTCTACTTCAAATCATCACCTTTGTAGTATATATATATATATATATATATATGTGTGTGTGTGTGATGCAAACTCACTCACCTGTACGTAGTTGTATGAATTACCACAAATAAATACCATTTCTTCACAATATATATATATATATATATATATATCGGATATTGTTAAAACAATCATTATATAACACATTACCATATTCAGTTTTCCTCGTCTCTCACCATGTCGCGATAAAGGTCAAATAACAAAACGTTTTGTGTTTGTAAACGTTTGTCATAGAAACTTTGATTTGTTCTTTTAACAGGTGATGGGTACGAGATAATAGTAAGACAATGTGTTGTTGATAATGGAGATATAAACTTTGAGACGGAGATTGGCCGGATAGATCATTGTGGTTTTGTCAACTGGATCACGTACAACGGAGACGACATGTACGGCTGTATACTGGCCTGTAACAGCGACGGCTGTAACGACGCCATCCGGATCAGTAATCAGCCATTCTGGATGTTAGTTTCTCTCTCCGCCGCCGTTTTATCAGTGGCGCTGAAGGACCGGTGTTCATGAAAGATCTGTCGTCGTGTTGTTGGGTTTTTTTTGTGTGTTTTTTGTTGTTGTTGCAAAGGGTAGATAAAAAGGTTGTATAATGGCGAGGTAAAACTTAGTTCGCACTTGGTATCAGGATATGTTTATATAAACACTGAGAGTTGTGACTACTCGGAATCCACGAATACTTTAATTATTTCCGTGTTAGATAGAACTACTTTTATTTTGTTAGCAGATGATACAGATGATAAACATTGTTTTTGATGATAATGATAATGATAATAATGATGATATTAATGATGACGATGGTGGTATTGTTGTTATAATGAAAACACTAATTTAAAAAAAAACTAATAATAATAATAATATTAGTAGTATTACTACCTTCATTATTATTATTATTATTATTATTATTATTATTATTATTATTATTATTATTATTATTATTATTATTATTATTATGTTATACGCCATTTTGTATATTTGCTGTGGGTGTACATATTGCGAAATCAGACGAACGTTTCCTGTCGAATGATTTGTGTTATGACCCGATTTCTTCGTATTCCAGTAACGAGTCATCATCATCATCATCATCATCATACAAATTACAGATGTACGTCATCTCTAATCCGATATAATATACATTCTTCCACTGAAGCAATATTTCGTCGACGAAGCACTCGTTATTAATGTTATACACATCTCATTGTTTAATACAGTAATATGGGTAGTTATACAGGTTAAATACAACACTAGAAGCTACTTTTGCCAAGATAGTGCTATCTAGAGTATGGAATCCAAGTTATGTATTGATTCTCTAGTTGTGAGCGAAATATATATATATATATATATATATATATATATATATATCAGATAGAGATTATTTAATTGTTTTAAGACATATTTTCTCAAATGTTTCTGGTTAAGTATTTGAATGTCTGCTCCTTTTATCAACGTTACATTTTTCAAACATAACATCTAAAGATGATTTGGCCAGCTCATGGCATACGTCATATGTTTTCAGCTTAAAGATATGCCAGTGAGTGAATGATTTATTTGGGGTTATTCTGGACGTCTATCGCTCTCATCTCGAGTAGGATTGACTTCGGGATTCGATTCCACAAGACGCGCAAGAAATCCACCCGGATACATGGATATAACCTGTGTTAATATTAACACTCTGTTTTTCGTTGTTGAAA